>OU015752.1:103001766-103032144 GCA_907169655.1 Acomys percivali | reverse complement strand
CAAGTGAGTGTAGGCATCTGTGGAGGCCAGAAGAGGGTGTCAGATTCCCTGGAGCTAGAGTTACAAGAAGTTGTGAGCCACCCTACATGAGCTGTGGGGACAAAGCTCAGGTCCTCTATGAGAGCATGGCGTGTTCTTAACTGCTGAGCCATCTTGCCAGCTCCTTGGACTTTATCTTTTTAAAGTTCCTAGGGAAGAACACAACGTTTCATCTACAAGACACGCTTAATCAAGTGTGGTCATAAGAATGAAAGCTTGGAAATTGCCGAATGTCTAGCACTAGAGGGAAGGTTGGCTCTATTTTTCTGCCTCCACTGAGTATAATAGTATGTAGCCATTGAAAATCCCATAAAATGATATTTAATTAGATGAGGGAAATATTCCTGTCATATAGTAGGCATTTGAATCAGAAAGAATGTTGCTGCTGAATATTTCCTCAGTCAATTAGAAGGAAACCCAATAGCCCATTGTCTATCCAGACGGAAGTGCCTTATAGAACTGTTGTGGGGGAAATCGATGTGTTGGTTTACATGAGTGCCCTCAGTCCAAGTGCTGAGGAACTTGGTAGGAGATCAGAGAATTCTGAGCCCCCACAAATGGATCAATCTTTTTCATTTTGTTCTTCTTCACTTTTTGGGGGCGGGGGAAGGAGAGCGAGGGAGTGGGAATGAGGTTGGCCTAAACTTAGGCCTTGAATGTTCTAGAAAAGCTGAGCTACACCCTAAGCCCCATTGTTTTTCTTAATAGTCATGTAGATATACAACGCTGTGACATTGTTGAGACCACCCTTAATAAGACAACTGAAGTAAATAATATAGCTTAAATAAAATAGCTTAAAATTACTTTCCACTTTGATTCGGGCAAGATTAGCTTTGGGTTGAAAAACAACCTCCCATTCTCTTTCTTGAGTCATCTGAGCCTTTAAAACTTGTGCTAAAAATGACTCAGTGACTTGGCTTCTGGAGAACTTGTCTGCTCTTTGTCCATCTAACCACCCACTAATCTCTCCACTAACCAAATTTCCTCCCTCCCTAATTCTCTCCCTCCCTCCCTCCCTCCCTCCCTCCCTCCCTCCCTCCCTCCTTCCTTCCTTCCCTTCCTTCTATCCACCCACCTACCATCCCTTCACCCATTCATCTGGTCACCCATCCAACAATATATTCAATTATGCTCACCTATCATCTCTTTGCCTATTCAACCTTCTGTCTGTTCACTCCCTCTCCTCCAACCATCAACTCAGATGTCATCCTTCTTGACTTATTTAAAATACTGTCACATTGCAAGCCTTGTAGTGAGTGTCACAATGCTAGGATAAAAACCTTTTCTCTTAACTTGCTTAGGTCTAGTGAGAAGTGGGACAGGAAACAGATACAATTGAGCATGAAGAATCCTCTAACAGAAGTCTGTGTCAGATGAGTTAGGATCCCTAGTTGGGTGACATCTAGGGAAATCAAGAAAGAAGACATTGAATCTGGCTTTGGAGGATGAACAGCTGCCTAACCCTGAGTGAAAACCATCTGTGTCCATCATGGAGCTTGCAGCCTATCAGAGCTCTCACATTCTCTAGGAAGGCATGACTTGCCCATTGTGAATGACACACTGCAGGAATCCTAGACCACAGCTCTGGAGGGCTAAGATGGGGCATGGTTTTCTGAACATCATCAAATAAACGACGACTCTCAAGGCTGAGGCCTTGAACCTAAACATGACCCACAGAGACACCTAGACATCTCTGGCATCATTTGGCCAGTAGTGTTCAATGCCTAGTACCCTGTACCTTGTGGTCAGGCCCACAGCAGTCCAGTTTTCACTGTGATTCCAACCACAGCTCTAACCTTGCTTTTTGGTAGCCCAGCCTTGGCAAATCCATCCTGAGCAGAGTGTTCAGTGTTCTGATTACCTGCATAGCCCCCCTTCCCCCCACCCCCCAGGAACCACTTAAATGGTTCCTTTTGGGTCCACCAGAAGCTAGTTTCAAACAGAGGCTTGGAGGGTTTGCAGATGCAGTGCATGAGTTACCGCTCTCCCGTGTGTAACCATATTCCTGTCAAGGAGCAACTTCAGTGAGGGAAGCTTTATTTTGGCTCAAGTTTTGAGGCCATAAGCCCATTGTACTGGTGAAGGCTTGGTAGCAGGAGGCTGTAGATGCTGTTCACCCACATTTCCATGGGTCAGGAAGCAGAGAGAAGGAAGTCCCTATGCTCAACTTGCTTTTTCCCTATCTGCACTTTATTTAGTCAGGGACCCTGGCCCATGGGATGCTGCTACCCACACTGGGGCAGGTCTTCCCTCCTCTGTTAATTCTCTATGGAAAGGTCCTCACAGATATACTCAAAAGTGGACCTCACTAATGCTTTAGGCATTTTCCAGTCCAATAAATATGACCACTAAAATCCGAGGACCTTGCATGGACTAGACCTAGGGCCCTCTACAAAAATGTAGCCTATGGGCAGCTCAGGCTTCATGTGGGTCCTCTAGTAAGAAGAGCAGGGGCTGTCTCTGACATGGATTTTCTTGCCAGCTTTTCGATTACTTCCCCCTGATGGGACTGCCTTGCCAGGCCACAAGGGAAGAGGACATGCTCAGTCCTGATGTAACTTGATGAACTGGGGTGGATGGGAAGGGAGGGCTCCCCTTTTCTGAGGAATAGGAGAGGGGAGATGGGGGAGAGGGAGGATGAGACTGGGAGGTGAGGAGGAATGGGGCTACCACCAGGATGTAAAGTGAATAAATAAATAAATAAATAAATAAATAAATAAATAAATACAAAGAAAGAAAAAGAAAAAAAAGAGAGAGAACACAGGGACACTATTAAAAAAATAACCACCAGAGTCTCCTATTGGTATTATAAACTGCAATACAAGAGCAGGAAGTTTGGAGATAATCTTGAGACTAAAGCCTGCTGTGTTGTCGGTCAACTGCACGGGCTGGAATGTGAGCGTCATCCTGGCTGAGGCTCAGGCCTCTCACCTGCAGAGCACACAGTGTCACCTGTATGTGGGCTTGCTGCAAGGACATGTGCTAAGGCGTACACGGTGCAAAGCATGAAGCAAATTAACGTCATTGGTAAATGGGAGTGGTTTTTGTCATTGCTCTTATTACTGTCACTTGCAGGGACATTTGATATTTTAAGCTTTATTGGAAGAATCTCATATTTTTCTGCAGGCAGAATTGGCTCACCGATCAGACGAAGCAGATTTACGGTTAAACATGTTTATGAAAAACATGCAGTCATGTCCTTTTTAATGTAGCAGGAAAGCAACTCATTAGGCCTAATTTATTAGGCTGGGATGATGCTGGAATGAAAGTGTTCATAAACAGAGCAGAGGCCAAGCAATGACTACAGTGCTGTATCTTGAAAGGTTCAGATGCTATGCTGGAAGAGGGATTGGGGTGAGGGTGTGGATGGGGTGGTGGGGGGTGAGCTTGAGTGCCAATCATGGCTTCTCAAGATATGTGCTGAGCAGGGACATCTCTACTCTAAAGTCACACTGGAATTGCAATGGACAGACTCCATGGCATCACGGCCTTTTCTCTTCTTCAGTGAATGGTTAGTTTTGCTTCTGCTCATGCATCTCTCTCTTGGAAATAAAAGGAGGCTATGAATAGTGTCTTTGGTTGTTTTTATCCCACTTAAACCTCTTTTCATAGGGACAGGAGTACCCCTTCCATCACCAGGGCCTCTTTCCAGCTCTGGCTTCAGAGCCGCCAGCAGCCAAGGTTTATTGGTCAAAGCAGAGCCAGCCACTTCTACCATCTCAGGGTAAAGCCCAGACTTGCTGGCTTATTACTGGGTACAACTCCCAGCCCAGCCACTGTCCTCAGCTCAGCCTGGTCCCCTGCAGATCTTTCTCTGCTACAGCTGGAATGATGACACACTGGCCAGACTCCTTTGCCTCAGAAGACCCTCTTCAAGTTCCAGGTCTCCCTGACGGTCTCCAATTGTTCTTTGAGTCTCAGTTCCACTCCATCAACTCTTAGAGACATCCCCTGTCTGCTTTCTACTCCCCGGGCGTCTAAGGGCATGCAGATGCCTCAGCAGATGCCACTCCCTCTCAGGGTCTTCAGACGGCTCTTCAAGGATAGATGTGCTCTGGGCATGTGTAGATGAGGTATCTTAGCCCCACTGTATACATCGGGGGCGGCGCGGGGGGGAAGCTAAGGTATAAAAGCTACTGCTGTGTCTTCATTTCTGGTATCTTGTTTCATCAAGGCTGTGTATCCTGAGTGTTGGTTGAGGCTGTGAATGTGATTCATTGCTGAGTTCATTCTTGTTTCCAGATTATGGTGATGTTATTATGGTTTTTAATGTCAGAAGAAGTTTTTTTTTAATTTATTTTCCCCATGGTCATCTTGGAAATTGGTTTTTGCTTCACTTCCTAAAAGATAGTTTTGAGTGACAGGCCTGAACTGAAGCAGTGAGCTGTGCTATCCTGTTCCTTTTGCCATCAGGGACAAGTATGTCCAGCGACTCTATAAGCTGTTGGGAACAGGAGGTGTGTCATTTACCCTTCAGATTGCTGGGACAAAACACAGAGCAAAAGTAACTCATGGAATGTGTGCTGATCCGGACTTAATGAAAGGGGCAGCTCCTCCTGGTGAGGGAGGCACTGGTGGGAGAGAGAAGCAACTGGTGTCTTCCAGCCACAGTCGGGAAGTAAAGACACATGAATGTTGATACTTACCTCCTTTTCTTCTTTATCCCTTTTATGCAGCCCAGGACCACAGGCCAGGGAATGGTGCTGTGCATATGTGGGGTAGGTCATCCCTCTTCAGTTAAACCTCTAGAAAAACTCCTCACAGGTACACCCAGAGCTACACACTCCCAGGTGATTCCAAGACCAGTCAGGTTGACGACGGAAGCCATCTTGGGAGGCATCCAGGTTGCTCTCCACCAAGGCGCATTCTCTCTACACTGAAGCCCCCTGTACCAACAGAACAGATTTCTGACCTCTGCTTTTGGTTTGGTGTGTCCTCCTTAGTAGATACAACCAATGGCTATGATCTTCATCCTTTGAGAGCTTATAGCTACAAAAGCAGACACTGACTTATTTTGAATGGATTAGTTATGAACAAAGGGTATTTCCTAGATAGCGTAGCCATGAGGACTAATAAGGGTGCTCGGTTCCTGTGTCCGCCCAGTTCTCAGTGGATGGTCTTCCCTCACCCCATCCCTCCCTGCCCCTTCTTTCCCTTTCTCTCTTCCTTCTTCTCTCCCTCTTACTTTGGTCCTTCCCTCCCCCTTCCTTCTTCTTTGTCTCTTCATTTATAAAAATGCGAGCCTGGATTTTTTTTATTTTTAAAAAAAATCTTCCAGTTAAAGAGTTCGAAAGTGTTCCTTTTAAATAAAGAGAATCAAATGTCATTAAAAAAAAAAACAAAACAAAACAAAACCTGCTTCTTTGCAAACAGGAGGGTAAGGTTCCTGTCATCTCTGCCCTGGGAGCAGCAGAGTTAAAGGGAGGATGAGAAGCCATCAGAACCACTTCTTTATTCCTATTTTAACCTTCGCCATACAGCTTAGTGCATGGTGAGGTGCTTTTTCCAGAGCAGAAACTTTCCTTGGCCGGGGAAAGGCGAGAATAAATACTTTTCCTGGGATGACTCCATTGCCGGTGCCCTCTTTCCAACATTCCCCCCACACTGGAATTTATGCTTAAAAATCCAAGTGAGTTAAGAGATGCTGACTTTCTCCAGCAGACCCTTTGCAGGAGTTTTATGGTGAAAAGCCAGAGACGGTCTCTTTTAAGGCTGAGCTAGCTTTATGTGTATACTTGTGGCCAGCTGGAAGAACAGCCATGGTCAAGGTGACAGGAGAGGGGATGATTGACTCCTCCCATGCTTTCAAACCTCAGTAGGACCCGGAACCCAGAACCTATACTCAGTGGTAGAGAGGGGAGCCCAGCCGGGTCCCACAGTAGCTTTTAGATGTCTCCCAGTCCCTTTCTTCTTTTATCCCCTACAGTCTACAGCTCTGACTGTCCCGTGGGCTCAGCTCCTCTTTCCTCCTGTTTGAGCTGTTACTGTTCCACATGGGCCAGTCACCTTTCCTGGCCCAGGCAAAGCTGCATCCCCTCCCCTAGGAAATGCTTCTCTGATGGCTCCAGATCTAACAGTGTTCTTTTCTGAGAGCTCCCTCTGAAATAGGGAAGTTCCTTTTCTTCCAGTATCCTACCTTTCCTCTCCAGATGGATTTGAACTCCCCTCTTGAATGCTTATGTGTTGGCGGTAGATGGGCCCTAGGACAGGCCATTGTGGGGGTGGGGAGTGATGGGCTAGGTGCAGGAACTTCATTTCTGTGTATCTGCAACCCAGAGCTCAGCGATGTGTACAAACCAGGTAACCAGTTGGTTCAACTAGGATATGGCTGTTCACTGTCCTCCAAGACAAAGCCAAAGAGATCGTTTCCTCTCAGTATTTCATTGCTGACATATTTATTTGCCTGATGAAAAGACAGAGAAATCTATTATGGTTTTGTGTGTAGCAATCACTCTGCCTGCTTCTGGAAAATAAAGAAGTTAGCTAACACTAAAGAGTTTGCAATAAGGCTATTTATATAGAAATAGAAGTGTTAAAGGGAGATACTGCCTAAAATAGTTATAAATGGTAACATTGCCTAAAATAATAATTATTATTTTTTAAAGATTTATTTATTTATTATTATGTATACAGTGCTCTGCCTGCATGCACATCTGCAGGCAGAGGAGGACATCAGATCACATTATAGATGGTTGTGAGTGAACCACCATGTTGTTGCTTGGAATTGAACTCATGAGCTCTGGAAGAGCAGACACTGTTCTTAACCGCTGAGCCATCTCTCCAGCCCCAATAATAATAATAATTATATATAGCTTGGAAGGGGCTACATTAGTCTGTTGGACAGGCTATCCTGGAATGTATAATAGCTTGATATTTATAGAAAAGAACTAGGGAGAATGGTTTAAATAATTGTACACTGCTTACAGAAGAACTGATTTCCATAAATAAGGTGTGAGTAGAGGCAGAGAGGATGATGGGAACATTCAGGGGTAGGGTGTCGGGATTTGGATGACTGTTACAAAGAGTGTGATCCTTAATTTAGGAGGCTATAGTGGTATTTTTAAAAAAATATTTATTTATTCATTATTATGTATACAGTGCTCTGGCTGCATGTACACCTGCAGGCCAGAAAAGGGCATTGTATCACATTACAGATGGTTGTGACTCACCCTGTGGTTGCTGGGAATTGAACTCAGGACCTCTGGAAGAGCAATCAGTGCTCTTAACCTCTGAGCCATCTCTCCAGCTCCATACAGTGGTATTTTTAAATGGTTATATTTGCTTATCATAGAAATAATTTTGGTACTGAGTTAGCTTTAGTGAGGTCTTGCTGATTCATTCCATCTCTTGTGAAAATTACATGACCAGAGCATATAAATCTCTTTTTATGATTAGTTGGTCAGTGGATTGCTTTACTTCTTTACGTACATTTGGGTATAATTTATGTACATTATTTATACAAAATGTTATTTATACAATGTGAACATTTTCCATTGCGGAAACCATCCAAAGAACGGCTGGTTGCAGATATTTTGTAGGAGTCAGATTAAGCAAAGCAATGCTATAGGGACAAACAATCCCCAGCTATCAGTAACCCAACTCAAAACAAGTTTTATGTCTTGTTTATGATCATGCTAAACATGGATCATTAATGAGGAAATGCCTTGGCTAAAAGTTGCATCTTAACATGTACTTCCATGATTACCAAGGTGAGGGAAAACATGGTGGATTCCATGCTGACCTTCTGCATATGATACATGCCACTTGTGCTCACATATCATTGTCTGGATCAGAACACAGTAGCACATCCAACTTCGAAGAGGACCGAGAAAGGCAAACTTAACCAAGGTCTCCCAGAAGACCAGGATGGTTGTGGGCGGGGTTAATGCAGGCGCTATTGTAGGCTCTAGATTTTAAATAGGAGCATCCCACTCTTTGGGTAAACAGAATCCATACATAAGAAGCTACAGAGAGTGCTTGGCCATGTTAGAATGTTGAGATTGCAGTAGGTTAACCTCACAAACAGAAGCTAATGTGCTATTTGCTAGTAGTTAGAGAGTGAAGATATATCGCTGCAGACTGTCTCCCATTGACTACCAGTGGTTTCAGGGAGTCTTGTATAAAGAATTCAATGTGGGACTCACAGAATATGAGGTCTATGATTGGTTAGTAACTAACATGGGGGAAAGAAGTGGGGGAATTGAAGCCAGGGCTTTGTCATCCTTGATCAGTTCTGTCTGTTGGGTGGAAACAGAGCCTAATGAAAGGATTTGCCTATGGACAGCCAGCTGGGGAATGGTTGACAAACACCTTTTCCCCCTGGCATGTATTCAAGAGCCTGGTCAGAACTTAGGAAGGATCTAACTTTGCCCACATTGTTCTGTTGTAGGGTGCTCTCTTTTGTTGGTCCAACTAAGCCTGGGCATCGTCATTCTTCTTTGGGGGTGTCAGATAACTCAGCTTCCTGAAGCCCCAGAGGGGAAGCTGTGTTTTAACTTCCCATAGGCTATCCAAAAAAAAAAAAAAAAAAAAAAAAAAAAAAATTGCTAAACCACTCACCCAGCCAGTTCTTTCCCAAAATACCCAATCCTGTTTAAAAAAAAAAAAAAAATGGAGGCTTATATAATTCTTCCAACAGCCTCACCCATTTTCCTCCTTGCCTAGATGCCATGGCTGTCACCATGTGGTTAGGATCTCAACAAGAAGTTGTGGAGAGGCACATGGGAAGCGTCGAAGTCTGAAGTCATAAAGCCAGGAGGTCTGTTTCGTTCATGACGGGGCTGGGTCCTGCTAGAGGCTTGGCCACTTTCTTCAAGATGCTCCGATATATCTGGCTGGTTGGGCTTGCATAGGTTTGCTTTAAGCAGGAGGCCAGTGGCTGCAGTTCAGAAGTTGCCTTTCATCTGGGATCTTGTCCCACCCATTAATGTCTGGGCTAAGGCAAGATTTGACCTGGAGTGAGAACTCTGGTACATTTCCTCAGAGAGTATTCACTAAGACATTGGCAAAAAAAAAAAAAAAAAGACATTGGCAGTGCAACCTGTGCATACCTTCCTTCCTCTCCTGAGCATTTATGACTGGAAGTTGAGGATATGTATCATTTAGAGGAGGGCCAGATTTTTTTTTCAGTGTATTTCATTATCACATGGGATGGGAAGGACCTCTCTTAGGGAGAGGGAAGATGATGGAGAGACCAGCCAGGGGCATGTACTTTTATGATATCATACGGAGGTTCTGAAGTCTTTGAAAGATAAAAGCCTTATTTTACGTCAAGGGAAATAGGGTCAGTTAAATTGAAATATTTGATCTCTTGTCTTCATTCGGGCAGTCAGGACTTAAGGGTGAGCCTACTTACCACCCCTGGGTTTCCTCAGATATCTTCAGAATCAAGCTCAAGTCATCTCAAACTGCCAAGTGCCAAGAGAAAGGCTCAGGCTGCATTTTCTCTTACCCATTGTTAGTCCCCCCTTTTGGGCCTCTGGGCAGAGCTTTCCTGGAATTGTGTGGAACTGTACAAAAGCACTATACCTTGCTTCTGGATGTGTCTGTTCCCAGACTGGCTTTCCTCTGTTTAATCTGGAAGTCTCCTGGGCAGTGGTATTGCCTGGTAGTATAGCTACTCAGACTGGCCTGAGGAAAGTGGGCAGTCTGTTCCTTGTAAATACTGTGAGCCACACGTCTTTCCAGCTGCCAAAACTATGCAGGCAGAGCCCAGTGTTTCTCTGGCCTGAATAAATTTCCAGAAGGCTGGTGGCACAGTGCCTCCTTTATATGCTGACGAGTTTGCTTTCCTGGGGTCTTCTGATCTTAGGCCCCTGCTTCCCATGGGTCAAGCTCCCCAGCTTTAGATACCCTGAACCACAGTCAGGACCACCCGATCCAGGGGGTGGTAGTTGGTCACTGAATGGAGAGGGCAGGCGTAGCTACTTACTAGCTATGTGACTCCAAGAAGCCCTCTGAACTTCAGAAGCCTCGGTTTCTTCATCTGTAGAATAGGGTGGTAATAATCAGTAAATGCTTCCAAATCTTGACTTGATTCCCGAGGATTTGGGAGCTAGAGAACTTTAGTCCAATTCCACATCCTTTTCCAGCCTCTGTTTCCTCACCTGTAGAATGAGAGATGGCAGCCGTTAGCCAACTGGGCTGTTGTATATTATAATGGAACACACACAAGAGAACACTCAGGACAATTGTCATCTAATAAATGCTAAAAAAAAAAAAAAAAAGTTTTGGATGTTATTGTTTCCCTGTAACTAGTGTCTGTTTCTCAAGGCAGTGCTGAACTTCAAACACACCGAAAGCCCAAAAGTATCTACTGTGGAAAGCAGAACACAACACATGGGCTCTAGTCTCCAGGCAGATTTAGGCTTCATAAAAGAGTGCGGAGTCTTTGAGAAGGCAGTGATAAAAAAAAGTAACCGTTCAAATAGCAGGTTCTGTGCTTATTGCTGAGAAGTAACTAACAGACCGATTAATTTTTACTATGTGGCAATGTATATTTCTGTAGGCATGCGTTCATTGTACACTGTGTTTCTTTAAAGACATGTTACGCCACGTACTTCGACCATATTCTCCCCTTTCTCTATACCCACTCCTGCTGGTCTCCCTCATTCCCGGAGACAGTTTCACTTCTACTCTCATGAGCTACATAAATAAAAGATTTTATGGGATAGCATTTGTGGTCCAGTTTCTAAATGTTGAGACAGTTCAGGCTTAAGAGGAGTCCTGTGTGATAGTCTGAAATACTGGACCAATTGGGATCAGAAGCTTTCTTAGGAGCTGTCCTGTCCTGGTGGGAAACAGCAACTGAACCACTTGGTGTTGAGACATGAAGGATGCGGGATGTCAGCATCTAGCATGTTGAGAGGAGTGAATCCTGTCAGGTCTGATCTAGCTTCAGTGTCTGGTTCTTTTGTTCTGAAAACATATGATTTCTCACAAGCATTATACAGTCCTAAAATTATAAATGTATGAGGTGTGCGGGGTGCACGTAACAATTAAGGCTTGTTCTCTGCTCTTTGCGTGAGCAGTAGAAAGACATCTGTAAATCTTTATTCATGCCATACGAAGAAAGGCATCTAATCCTAAATCACAGGGATTCTGTAACCAAAAAGAAGCCTTGTCTATGCATAGACATTCATTTCTCAGCCAGTCTCAGAGCTATTCCCATGTAGTGTGATTAGGAATATAAGTTACGTGCTTGTTCTGCAGTTTCAATTCTTCACATCCTGATTGTAGCCCCCTCCCTCATCACCTCCGGATCCTACCCTCCTTCCCTCATTCTCTCTCCTTCCTTCCCTTAACCCTCAGAAAGGGGGGCCCTCCTCCCCTAATATATGATCTCAGCCCATCAAGTCTCATCTGTACTACATGTGTCCTCTTTCTCTGTGGCCTGCGAAGGCCACCCAGCCAGGGGGAAGTGATCCACATTGGGGGACCGGAGTCCATGTCAGAAGTAGTCCCTACTCCCCATATTGTGGGACCCATGAGGAGACTGTGCTGCCTATGTACTGCCACTGAGCAGAGGGTCTAGGTCCTCACCATGCATGGCCTTGGCTGGTGCATGAGTCTCTGCAGCAACCCCTTCCTCTGCCTGGATTTTTTTTAATGTATATTTTATTTATTATAATTTATTCACATTACCTCCTGATTGTTATCCCCTCCCTCTTATCTTCCCATTGCTACCCTCCCGCTCTCTTCTGCTTAATCCCCTCCCATAGACCTCTGGCAATAGCCTATTACACCTCATCTGGAGAGTCTGCATCCCCTTCCACTAGGCTGTCTTGCCAAGGAGCAGCGACCAAATAGTGGGCACTCGAGTGCATAGCAGAGGTTCAGCAAAAACAAACAAACAAAAACAAACAAACAAAAACAAAACACCAAAGGAGTCTAGGAAAGGTATGTTGAGCTAAAAGGACATCTGGATGAAAATTACCAATAGCTAGTTGAGTATGATCATTTGTCCAGTTAGCAATTGAAATTTGTGATCTTAAGAAAGACGAAGTTAGCAAAAGAACCCTAAAAAACACTAGCATTGAAGATCTGGGCTGAGAAAGAGTACAAAGCTGACAGTTCTTCTGATCTTTTCCACTATGGCGTACACACTAGACACACTGAGAATGCAATCACTATCATTAGCATGACATATAGCATGATATGTGCAATGCTGTTTCCATCAGTGACCTCCCAGAGAAAGGATGATTCAGACTCTAAGCATTTGATTTTTCAGTCATCCTGTCAGGAAGATTTAAGAGGTCACCTGAGGATGGGAATAGGGGTCTTCCTGTTCAAATGCATCATATACACGTATGAAAATAGCATAATGGAGCCCACAATTATGCATAATTAAGATAGGCTAATAAAAACGTTAAAATCCATCTGTTGATTAAAACAAAAACCAAACAAACCAAAAACCCCCAAAGATTTTATGTGTCTCTGTAAAATCCACAAGTGGGTGAAAGAATGTGACATTTATCTTTCAGAGCCTGACTTATTTCACTTAACATTATTATCTCCAGCTGCATCCGTTTCCCAGCAAATGACACAATTTCACTCTTATGGTTGAGAAAATTCTGTCCTCCCTCCCTCCTTCCCTCCCTCCCTCCCTCCCCCCACTTCTCTCTGTTCATTTGGATATATGCCCAAGAATGGCATAGCTGGGTCATATGGTAATTCCAGTTTTAGGTTTTCTGAGGGTGGTCTATACTGATTTCCATTGTGGCTACTCAAGTTTGCATTCCCACCAGCAATGAGTAAGGGTTTTTATTTCTCTACATCCTCACCAGCATTTGTTGTCATTTTGACTGGAGTGAGATAGGATCTGGACTTAGTATTACTTTCCTTTTTTCTGATGGAGTGATGTTGGATACAATTCATATGTTTATTGGCTTTTTGTACTTTAACATCTCATTAGCCCCTTTATTGATTGCCTTAGTGTTCCAGTGCTGTGAAGAGATACATGACCAGGGCAACTCTTAAAGAAAAGCATTTGGTTGGGAGCTTGCTTAGTTTCAGAAGGTTAGTCTATGACCATGGCGGCAAACAGACAGGCATGGTGCTAGAGCAGTAGCTGAGAGCTTTACATCCTGGTTCCCAGACTGGGGCTAGGGGTGGGGCTGGGGCCTGGTGTGGGCTTTTGGAACCTCAAAGTCCAACCTCTAAAAGGGTGACATACCTCTTCCAACAAGGCCATACCTCCTAATCATTCCCAAACAGTCCACCAATAGGTAGTTAAGTATTCAAATATATGACCCATTCTCATTCAAATCACTACATTGATTGTATTTGTTTTTTTAAAAAAATATTTAGCTTTTATGAGTTCTTTGTATATACTAGACATTAATCAGCTGTATAGATAGCAAAGATTTTATCTACTCTTTAGGTTGTCTCTTCAGTCAATCCGTTCCCTGCTGTGTAGAAGCTTTTTAACTTTATGTCTCTGCATTGCCAATTCTTCTTTCTATTCCTTGTGCTATTGGCGACCATTCAGAAAACCCTTGCTTATGTCTAGACCTTAAAGTAGTTTGCTTGTAATTTCAGAGTTTGGAGGACTTACATTGATTTCTGACGCCTTTTGAATTTACTTTGTACAAGGCAAGAGATGTCGATCTAGTTTCACTCTTTGATATGTGGCAATCCACTTTCCCAGCACCATTTTTGAAGAGGCTTGCTTCCAATGTATGTTTTTGAGATGTATATAAAAATTCAGGTAGCTGTAGATGTATGACTTTATATTTGGCTCTTCTATTCTATTCCACTGATATGCTTTGTCTGTTTTGAGCCAGAACCACATTGTTTTGTTACTGTGATTCTGCAGTGTAACTTGAAATCAGATGTGATGATGCCTTCAGCATCCCCCCCACCTACTGGATTTCTTTGGCCATTTGGAAAAGTTAGATATAAATTTAAGACTTTTTTCTATCTCTGTGGAGAATTTTGTTAGAATTTTTTTAGTGGTTTGCATTGAATCTGTGGGTTGCCTTGCATATATAGCAATTTTTATACTATTAATTCTGCCAACTTGTAAGCGTGAGTGTTTCCATCTTCTAGAATCTTCTTCAGTGTTTTAAAGTTTTCACTGTGGAGGGCTTTCACTTTCCTAGTTGGTTTATTCCAAGGTACTTTATGGAGGCTGTTATAAATGGGATTTTTTTTTTCAATTATTTCTAGTCTGGAGATTTTCTTACTGGAATATAGAAAAGCTACTGTTTTGTGTATGCTGATTTTGTATTCTGTGACTTTGTCAAAAAATAATGATCATTTATAAATGATTTCTGATGGTACCTTTAGGTTCTTTCATATATAGAATCATGTCACCTACAAATAAGAATGCTTTGGCTTCTTCCTTTCTTATTTGTATTACATATATTTCCCTTTCTTCTCTTATTGCAGAGGCTGACTTCAAACACTACATTGAATAAAAATAGATAGTGGGCATCCTTAGTCTTTTTTCTAATTTTAGCTTCTGTCCATTTAGTACAACACTCACTGTAGATTTGTTGTATGAAGCTTTTGTCATGTTGAGATATAGTCTTCTATTCTTTGTTTCTTCAGAGCTCTTATCATCTTATTTACTGTGTCAAAGGTCTTCTCTGCATCTATTGCGGTTTCTGTTCTTGAGGTTGTAGGATGGTATAAATTTTCTATTTTGAGTGGGTTGAGCCATCCTTGCATCATTGTATTGAAGATAAACTTGATCACGGCACACAGGCTTTTTTAATGCTTTACTCAGTTCAGATTGTATGTACTATATTGAAATTTTATATTTATGTTCATCAGCGAGATTGGCCTAATTTATTTTCTTCTTTCTTTAGTTGAGTCTTCATCCAATTTTAGTGTCAGGGTGAGCAAGGAGTTTTTAAAATAAAAATTTTCATACAATATATTTTGATCATATTCTTTTCCCTCCCTTATTTCTCCTAACATCCTCTCCACCTCCCTACTCACTCAATTTTATGTTCTCTCTCTCTCTCTCTCTCTCTCTCTCTCTCTCTCTCTCTCTCTCTCTCTCTCTCTCTCTCAAAACAAAAGAAGAAAATTAAAATCAATTAAGAAGTCAAGATAAAACAGAACCAAACAAAAAGTGCCCTGACACACCGTGGAGTCTATTTTGGGTTGGCTAGCTACTCCTAAGCAAGGTGCTTGCCTCTGTGTAGCTGATACACCAAGTGACACACCACTGAAAAAAACTGATTTTCCTTTTTCTAGAAGGTATCAATTGCAAATAGCTTCTTGGTTGGGGTGGGACTTTATGTCTCCTTCTGCTTTCCAGTGCTAGGATTTTGTCTGGCTTGGTCCTGTGCAGGTCTTGTTTGTGCTGTCATAATCTCTGTGTGTTCATATGTGCATTAGTCCTCTTGTGTCTGGATCACCCTGTTTCCTTGCAGTCATCCACCACCTCTGACTCTTAAAATTTTTATGCATCTTCTTCCACATAGATCCCTGAGCCTTGAGGGGAGGGGCTTGATAAAGGTATCCCATTTGGGGGCTGAGTGCTCCAAAGTCCCTCACTCTCTGCATATTGTCCAGTTGTGGTGACCCTGGATATTTTGAAAATAATGATTCACTTTCTAGTTTATGGAATAACTTGAGAAGAAAGGTATGGTAGAATTCAGATATTGAGGATTTAGAGATGGAATTCATGCTCCTCTTTCCCCATTGAAGCAGACAAGCTCTTAATGAGATAACCCCTGACAACACAGGGTTAGCACTGTCATGGGTCACACTCAGGATGGCACATGGAAAACTCCATTCTCCACTGGCTTTTGTAGTCACAAACTTTAATTTCTGTTCTATTATAATTCCAATAGTTTCATATACCAATACAGCCAGTGACTAGAGAGACAAACAGAGTCCAAGTTGAAGGATCATGATGAGAAATTATGAACCTATATAATCAAGAGCCATGAGGTTAGAAGACTCTAGCTTGTGAAAAGTTAGAAAACATTTGCATTGATTTGGGTTAAAGAGGTAGGTAAGGGCATGGACACTGGCTTGGAAGTTTTGCCCTTAACCAGGTTTAAAAAAAGAAAAAGGAAAAACCCAAAGATTTCAAAGAAGGAGTCAGATCCAAGAAATCTTCAAGACAAAGTTGAAAATTTTATTCACGAATATGGAATGCCAGGCTCCTACTTAGGGAGTGATAAAGCGAAATGTGTGGAGTAGAGACAAAGCCAAGGATACATATACAAACCCTTTAGGTCTCCTCAGTTTTTTTTGTTGTTGTTGTTTGTTTTTTGGGGGGGGCACTTAGATGTGCCCACTAGTCAATGGTACAAAGCTAGCGTTGACAGAAGATGGAGCATTATTCAGGGGACAGATAACCCTTGGTGGCTAATTCCCCAAACAATCCCTAGCTGTTCATTTCTGCTTTCCCTTGGGATTACAAAGAGGTACATGTCAGAAATTCTTGGAAGCTCTTGAACTGTCTAGAAACCACCATATTAGCGGGCTTTCCAGCTGCCACTGAGTGCTCAAAGAGTGGCATAACCAGTTTTCTTTCCCTCTTTGGTTATTGATACATGAGACTCTAGTTCAGTGACTGGATCATTTCAACTACAGGTTGGGGAAAACAAAAACAAAACGAAAGTGTGCCAACTTGTTCCAGTCTTACCTGGATGAGATCTGACAGCGCCTGAAGCCATGGTACATCCGTTGGGTTTGATGGATGTTCCTGATTAGGGCAGAAACCTGATGGATTTCCTTCTCCACAGACTCCTGGCTGCAAAGAGGTCCTCGGTAGATACATTTTGATTTTCATCAACTCCGTTGTTTTGGCCCAGAGCCACATCTCTCCAGCCCTTGAAATGGTTTCTCTGCTGCTGCCCCTTTGGACTACCACCTCAGAGACCTTGCAGGAAGTGAGAGTGATGGATGTTCTCAATGATCTCATGGTGTTTTGATGGTCCTCTCATGTGTACAATCATAGCTCTGTCCCTTTCCAAGCCAAACCCAGCCTGTGCCAGGCAGGTCCCTGAAGCAGGGGGCCAAGCTTCCTTTGGCCTGGGTATCTGGAGCCTCCCCTCCAGCTCCCACCATCTGGTTCCCAAACAGATTCTGCTTTCCCCCAAGCCTCTGCCTTCCTTCGTTCCCCACAGTGGGGCAGAAGAGATTATGCATAAGCTGGGAGCAGAAAGCTTGGGTGTGACTTTAGCAGAGTCACAGTCTTTGACACAGTTGCTCGCTGGGTGATGGTGAGCTTGAGAGGGGCGTTCTGTGTTTGGAGAAGCAAGCGCAGCTGCTTGGCTAATGGTCTGGTTTTCTTTCCCTCCTCATGTCACTTGTAGGCATAAAAGGAGGCTATTTTCAGTCTGAGAGCATCTCTGCCCCCAGTGTGGTGCCATTTGGTTCATACACTCTATGACTGACTTCCATCTGCTGCTACAGAGAACACCTCGCTTTTCAGCCCCTCGAGCAGATGGCCAGGAGGGAGAGCCAAGTGTGGGAAACAGGCAGAGCAGCTGAGAACATGGGCAGGGGCTTCTGTTGACTGTGTGGTCCTGACAAAATTGCATAATCTTTCTGAGGCTAAGCTAGCCCATATAGGAAAGCAACAGCAGCAAACCCCAGTTCCATTTTACACCGAGGTATTGAATGGGAAGGAATAGGATCCCGGGAAGGGACCGGAGAGACGGGTTGTCACGGTTCCTTGTTGAAATGAGAGTATGCGGGTGTCTCCTCCCCGGGAGGTGTTAGCCTGTGGCTTCTTGTAGATGTTTGAAGCTAAGTACAAGCCATACTGTGGATTAGAGCCGGCTTCAGACACACTGGGATTCCTCAGATGGTTGGCCAGGAACAAAGTGCCTCATCTGGTGAGGCCTTTGCTGTTGATTCCATCAGGGAAACTTCCTGTGGCTGCCTAAGGCCAGAACTCAGGACAGGGATGAAGACTGGAGACCCTCCCCAGAGCCCTGGACCTCTTCTAATATGTCCCCCTAGAGCCACAGGCCAGCTCTCTCAGAGCCCTTCTTCATCTCACAGACCTCAGAGATTCTCTTCCTACTCTTCTGCAATCCTCACACTATATATACATCCTATCCTGAGGGCTCCCTTATCTTGAGACTGGATGTGGGAGGGGGGCTTGTCCTCTCATTTCAATCCCACCATAGGCTCCTGATGAGCCAGGTGTGGTCAGATCCTAACAGGTTTACTGATTGTCATGGTAATAAGGAAGGCACTAACTAGGCATGCCCAGTAAACTGTGATTGGACTGAGACTCAGGGAAAGGAGCATCAGAGAATGAAAAGAATTAAAAACAACAATGGCCTCTTCCAGAAGCCTCTTCCAAGGACACACCTGGAGGTCAGGAGTTCTTACATCCTCTGCTGGGAGGTGTCCCCATCTCACAGGGAAGGGGGGGGCACCATGAAACAGTGAGGAAGTGGGAGAGTGGAGATTTCACCTTTTAGAGGTGCAGACTGGTGTACCCATAGACTTGGATCATGGAAAGCATCACATGGGTCCTATTGGGCCACAGGCTTTTCCTCTAGGCTAGGACCGTGATCGCTTTTGTCTCACCAGTTCGGGGGAGATGGCTTGTCTTCCCAGGGAAAGAGGTTGCCTTTGATTAGCAGAGTCTGTCAGGAGCTTGTGAGAGGGAAGGAAGCATCTTCCCTGTTGCTTTCTTGACGTTTTGCAGACTTTGCTCTGACTCCCTGCAGCCCTGGCCATAGCCTCAGCTCTCCGCCAGGCTCCTCACACTGCTGTCTCCCTCTGTTCCCACCCCCTACCTCGAGCCTCTGAGGGCAACTCATCATTTCATACTTGAATCTCAGGTTCCTGTCGTCCTTTAGGATTCTGGCAGAAATTGCCCTTCTCCTGGTATCTCAGGTGACACACTGGCTGCAAGTGGCTTCAAGAGTTATGATTGTGTCTGGCCGCCCCCCCCCCCCCCTTCCTCAGATACAAGAGGCCCAATGCTCTCCACCTCAGACCAGCAACCTTGCTGGTCTGTGCTGTATTGACTCTTTCCCCCAGTGCTTGACACATCAGCAAATTCCACTCTTCTGTCTTCTTAGTAGGTGGCAAAGCATTATATCCAGTTTTACTATCTCATATTTCTTTCATAGCTTGAAAAACTCTTACTAAATAGGAAGGACTAGTTGGGTTTTATCGTTGATTCTCCTAACCTTCTGGACTTGGCTAGGGCGGATACTTCATTTTCAGGTTCCCAAAAGGTTAGAATCCACTGTGACAGAGGCCCACCCATCAGCTCAGAAAAGAAAGCCCTTCCTTGAACCTGTGAAGACGCAGCTTTTATCAATTTGTGTTGAGGCATAGAATGTTCTGGGGTTTTTTTCCAGCTAGCCATTTACCCTTAAAAATAACTTCCATCTCCATTTGGGTTTATGTGATTTTTTTTTTAATCACCTAAGGAGGAATAATGGGCCCCCTAGACCGCTTATATGTCTCATCTCGTGGGTTTTCAGAACACACCTGCACTACAGGTTGCTTTAGTCTTGGTTCCTCCACGGATGGACAAAGAGAATCTCTGAGTGTGGTGTACCATGTACCAGGTGGCCACCCTTGTCACTACAGGCTGACCTGAGGTACGTGTAAAACGTCATCCCTCAGAAAACCTCTATCACAGTGCCTTCCATTTGCAAGTAGAAAAAAAACCTGAGGCTCAGGGAAGTGAAAGGATGTGGACACTCACCTGTACCAGGATAAAATTTAAGTTAACGCCAAGGCCCCAGCCCTCAGCTCCACTCTCAGTGAGAAAGGCATTATGATTTTCTCCTCTTATTTTTGGAAATGTTTATAAGAATTTCCAGGACAAGCCTGACCTGCTATTTAAACCACTCCAAATACTGGGCACCTGCCAAGCCGCAGCACGCATGGCTAGGTTTTGAACAAGTAAGCAAGGCCATTGCACTTTTCAGTAGCATCTGAGATAAGAACAAACGTCTTCATCGGCCGCTTTCCCTGGAGCCAAGCCTCCGACTTCTGTGTAGCCAGGGAGCTCAGGCATCCTTCAGGAATCCTTCCGAGGAACTGCAGGACACACAGGGACTCTTTAAGTTTCAAGAGTGTCCCTTCCTCACTAAGATCTGTGGGCAGTCATCCCAGGAAGCTGTTTCGTTGCTCGAACACTTGGCCATAGCAGGCTGTCTGAAGGTGCATTTAATATGATCGGTGCTATCCAAACACCTGAAACACTGTAACTAAAGGGAGATGCAGATCAAAAAAAACACAGTAGCCAGGTCTCCCTTCCTATTTGGGCCGACTCACTGTTGACACTCTCCTTTGCAATTGTGCAAACCTATATACATGCAAATTCTATATTTGCTCTTAAATCCTTCTTCCCAGCAAACCCTCTGGTCACTTTTATTTGCTTAGTGTTAACTAGGCAACTTCTGTGTGAGTAGGCTTCTCTGTAATTGGGAGGGGAACAAAAACACACACACACACACACACACACACACACACACACACACACACTTATATACCTATGTATGTGTGCATACATGAAGTCTTCAAAGACTATATAACAATGCATTTTTCTTCACATGTTAAGCACTTTGCATTTCTTACAAGATTCATTTCCTGTTAAGTTTTCACGTGGGTGATTTTTGTATCTGATCAGGTACGTATTTGCAAGGCATTCTTCTCTCCTGTAGACCCTGCAGACTTCCTCACGCATAGCAATCTCCATGGCCCTAGGTTCTGAGTCTTGCTTTAGGATAGGCAGGAAAGTATTTCCATATAGGTCGGTATCCGTCACGAATGTCACATGCTATGTGGTGTTGCCTTATGTCATCGAAGCTAAGGTTAGTAGTGTGTAGACTGAGTTGTGGCTTCATGCAGAAGCTCTCAATGCGAGCTTCAGACCATGGAAGCCCCTAGGCTTCTAAATTCTACAGGCCTCAGGTCATGGAGTTTCCACATGCAGCTCTTGTACTTAGGGCATATTGTGTGCCAAGGCAGGGGTCAGAGGCCACATTTACAGCCACAGTTTGGCCCAGGGAAGTACTGCCTTTCACCTTTGTTACTTTAATTTGAATACTTCCAATGCAACATTCATTCTTCCAGGCAATGTCCACAGTCTCCACTGTTCTGTCTTTCATTTGTCACCTACCCGTTCCCTCCTTAAGGGACATTCTCACGGATACATCTCTTACCAGTCCCTAAGTGGAGGTTGTGTCACATGTCCAGAGCCCCACAGTATGAATCAGGATTGAGGATGGCATTTGTCTTTCTAAGGTCAGGTTCTCCCCATCAACTCCTCTGTGCCAACTTGACCTTTCATCATTTCATTAGCAAACTGTTACCAACACGGCCTCAATGGGAAGTTCATTCCACCACCCAAAATACTTAACTCAGGACTCTGTACATGGGACTGGAAGATGGATGGGAGTAAGACAGGACAGGATGGGGAGAGAGGGTAGGGAGAGAGGGAGGGAAGAGGAAGGGAGGGAGGGAGAGAAGGAGGGAAGAGGAAGGAGGGAGGGAGGGAGGGAAGGAGGGAGGGAGGGAAGAAGGGAGGGAGGGAAGGAACTCCTTTCTGAATATCCACCAAGCAGTGGATAGAAGATGAAAGGGAATTAGCTTATTGACGGAGACTACAGTTAGCCTGATTTATGAACTTTAGTACAAATTCAATGACAGTGAGTGATCTGTATAGCACTTTAAAATCCCTAGCCCTCCCTCTCTGGAAAATCTCATTAAAAAACAAAACAAAACAAAACAAAACAAAACAACAACAACAACAACAACAACAAAACCTAACAAGTCATAACATGAAGCAAGCGTGTTAGGCTTGTGCTGATAGTTCAGGAAAGGTATACCAGTGCTCCCGTGGGGTGGAAAGACTGGGACAAACTTTAGTGGAAAGGAAGTTAGAATAGAGACTTCCTTCTATTCCCTCAAGACCAGCAGGCCTCTAAGACAGCAAAATTAATGTAGCAAATTACCAGTTTGGCCAGTCTACAAGCCACCTAAATTGTCCCCAACTTGCCTCATCTGTCAGAATCTCAAATAGATGACATGGGGTGAAAAAGGGTATAATCAAAAGGTTAAAGAAAAGAAAAGAAAAATGGTTTCTCATTAAGAAAAGCACTTAGGTTTGCCCTAAGACCTCTTCCAGAGCTGGATATGAATGTTCAGTCCAAACATCACATTGTTTAAGATACAAAGGCTGTAAACCATTTGGGCTATTGTATCATCAAGCTTCTTGATTTGAAATATGTAGTTTGAACTTTGAACTCATGGTTTAAACAAACTTTATATCCCATTGTTCGCAGAGTAAGTCACCTCCCTCTCTCCCCCACCCCACTATATTCCTGTGGATGTAAAAAACCCCTCCAGAGTATTTAAGACTCAGAGTGTAGTGAAACTGGATCTAAGAAAATGGTAGTAACTTGTGGGTTGCTGGGTAACTTGTTTGTCCCAGCTGTGCTGTAAGTTCCATCATGACAATTGTCTGTAATAGATGATGCTCAGTGGCAGCTCTCCACAGGAGTGGTCTTCAGCAGACTTGAGATTAACTTCAGGCTTCCAAGACAGTCGAATCCAGCTGGGCCTGAAACTGAGCAGGCGTCCAGAGATCGGAAGTACAGCCTGGGTTCTGGATCATTCACCTCTTTTCGATTGAGACATAAAATACTTATCTACAGAGGATATGTTCATATGCATATATGTTGAGTTAGCCAATGTCACAGAGAAATGTGAAGAATCAACTCTGTCACCACACAGCTGCAAGAATGCAGCTGACAAGTATTTAGAATTCTAAAATATCTAGAAAGGATGTTTTGAACATTCTCTTCACAAAGAAATGGATTGATTTTTTTTTTTCTGGGATACTTTTCCCCTTCCCCTTCTCCTTGCACAGAGAATGGTTGATGAAATCACAGGAGCTAACAGTCCCTTGGCAGCTCTGCTGGGGATCCTCAGGAGGGCACACACACATACACACCACTACTGCCCCAAGTACTCTCTGGGCACCCCACCCTCAGAGAGCATATGCTATGGTCTGGTTATCTTCCTCTCCAGCCTTTAAATACTTTCCATTGTTGCAGGCCCAGTTCTTTTATTCCCTTCTGCCATTTGAGCATCCTATAATGTTGATTGGTTGCTTGAGCATCCTGTGATGCTGATTGGTTGCTGAGCCACCGCAACCTCTGCTTTTTCTTGAGGGGTGCACCTTCCCTTCCCTTCCCTTTCCCATTGCCCAGTCCCTTGCTTTCACTGCTGTGTTGAGCTTCATTCAAATGCCACTGATGGTTCCCACCCTCTTACGACACCCTGTTGCATTTGACACACTTCAGGTCTGTAGCCCTCAAACTGTTCTGTGGAACCCCACTATAAACACAGAAGTTTCTCAGGTATTTTGGAGGGGACAAAATGGCCAGCTGGCCTTCACCCCTGTCCAAGCAAAGCAGGTCTCTTCTTGTCTTGTTAAGTCTTGGGAGGTTGTGCAGGCTTGTTAGGGCAAGGTGTTGCAGCTCAGGCTCTGGCCCACACATGGATGCGCTTAGATGCCTGCTCTACGGCACATCATAGCAAGAGGGGGCGGGGGAGGCTCCAAGGGTCAACTAAACACCTCCAGAGAGCACTGGGCTTTTACTGGGAGGACGAAGAGGCTGGCAGACTACTTCCTGTAGGCAAGTTCCTTGAGTATCACCGTGCATAATTGTCCTCTCAAATATCTTCAGGCTCTTGATTTTCTCTAAGGGCCTCTTGTGAACTGATGCATCTTAATCCAGCACCCTAGAAAGCAGGTATGCAGGTAGGTGTGTGTGTGTGTGTGTGTGTGTGTGTGTGTGTGTGTGTGTTTGTATGTTTATGTGCCCCCATTGGATGACCAGACCTGGGCCAGAGGTCCTGGCTATGCCTAGCCCAGTGTTCATATCCTAAGGGGATCTGGGACAACCCTGTCTAGAATACTCCTAGTCACTCTTATCCCTCCGTGGTTCAGGTTTTCTAGTCTGTGCTGACAGCTTTCACATAAGCTTTCTTTGTTCAGCACGTCTGTCATCAACTACACACCATTCTGTAATTTGGTTTCTTTTATATCTGTCTGTTGAACCATGGTCAACTTTCTGCAGTAATTATCACTCATCAACACAAAGCCCCAGCCGAAACTGCAATCACAGCTCCTGCTGGCAGGCCATCCAGATCCCTTAGGTGTCAGCCTAAGAGCAGCAGGGAAGAGGAATGGGGCATCCCTTAGTCTGGGGTGTCCTGCTGGTTCTGGAACTCCAATTTCTCTCACTTGACTGTTCTGTCACAGCTGAAACCAGTACTGGGGATGCTGGGACCTCTCCCTCTGTGTCTCAAAGGCATATTCGGTGAGATAGGCTCCCTGAAATTGCTTTTATTGAATGGCTTATGTGATTTTGTTATATGGTAAGCAAGTGGTGAGTCCTGAATGGATCCTACCCCGTAAGCTTTCCATGTAGCTTGGGAAGTCAACTGAGAAACAGTTATGGTGTGTGGGACTGGGTTTGAGAAGCATGGTCAGGGAGATTGTGACCTCTGTCTCCAACTGGAAGTTGGTGGCTTTGGGAGGCTGACGGTAACTCTGGGAAAGAACTAGGCTGAGGCTGAGGGTGAGGCCTGGGCAAAGTACAAGGTTCTGAGAGGCACAGCGAGGAAAGGATCAGGCAGAACACAGGCCACTGGGCTGGGGGAAAACAACAGTAGTGGCTTGCTGGTGACATCCAAGGAAGGCAACCGTAAAGTCAGTCAGGCATAGGGGCAGCCAAAGCATTTCTGAGTGACTGATGCTGGAAGGTAGAGGAAGAAGCAGGCTCAAGGATGTGATGATCTTTGGGAGAGGCAGCTGGACCTGCGCTAGCCAGGCCACCTTCAATCAGGCCTCAGCTCCTGGACCAGGAAAGGATGGGCCTATGTCTAGGCGTCCCAACTATAGACAGTAAATGCCAGATGCCTTCAAATAACCTCATATGTTAATGTTCAAAAGCCAGGGCTGGAACTCCTGGCTCCTAGCTCTCGGCTTCCTTGTCCCGGGCCCTCTCCCTACAGATACTTGAGTTCTGGGTGTCAGAAAGTTTTGCTGGGAATGTCAGATTGAAGGTCAGTGTCCTTAAGCAAGCCATAAGTCACAGCTTGTCATCACTCTTCCCAGAGGGCCCTGGATGCAATTGCTGGCCCTGTGGCTCCCCTCAAAGTCAACAGTAGCAACTTCCTTTCCTTTGGCCGTCCCCAGGCTGGTGTCTGTGTGCTGAAGTCTGAGAAACCCTGTGACTGAGCGACTGAGAGAAAGGAGGCGACCTAGTGCAGGCATTTCCTGGCTGTCACTCTGTTGTAAGCCTCACCTGCTCAGTCCTACAGGGCAAGAATGTGCTTAGGAGCGCTTGCATGCCTAGCATACACCGCCACAGAGCCCTTTCTAGTCGCAAGCTTTGATTCATGAAATCTGGTTGGAAGCTTTTGCCCTTTCCACATTTAGCACGTTTCCGTGGGTGCAAGCCGGTATTGTTAGTGTCACGGTTGCAAGGAGTGCATTCTTTGATCTGTGTTGTCTTCAGGTCACTGTACTGGACTCTGCTCCAAACTGCTGTAGGTTTGAGTTCAAGCAAAGTGTGTGTGTGTGTGTGTGTGTGTGTGTGTGTGTGTGTGTGTGTGTTTAAGACAAAGGCAGAGACAGAGCATCAGAGACAGAGAGACAGAGAATCCAAAGAAGTTAGAAGAGGGAGGGAGGGAGGGAGGGAGAGAGGAAAGGATGGGATGGAAGGAGGGAGGGAGGAAAGGGGGCAGAGAGGTAGAGTTAGTTCATGCAAGGCATTTCCAGTTCCACTTAATGGATCACTTTGGTCAAAACGTTGGTAGAGACTGCACGTGTCAACATGAGGATTCAGGACCTGCCATCACATGAAGTCTCAAGCAATCACATGTTTTTCACTTAAGTTATCTCAGAATGAGCTAGTGGTGGTCAAAGTGTAGCAGGTTCATGCAGAACTTAGCTTCTGCCAGTATTTTAAACCCTAGATATTCCAGGTATCAGTGTCTGCCCAACTGACCCAAAACTCTGCTTTTTTTTTCAAAAGCAGCAGTATTTTTTTGCTTATGTTTTTAAAAAATATTTTTTATTAATTTATTTATATTACATCTCAATTGTAATCCCATCCCTTGTATCCTCCCATTCCTCCCTCCCTCCCATTTCCCCCTTACTCCCTTCCCCTATGACTGTGACTGAGGGGGACTTCTTCCCCCTGTATATGCTCATAGGGTGTCAAGTATCTTCTTGGTAGCCTGAGCAGCAGTATTTTTGTTTCCTCACAAATCTACGATGTGGGCAGCTCAGCAGGGTCAGCTGCTTTGGTCGTGTTCTGCTTCAGTTGAAAAGCTGGAGCTGGAACGGTCTGAGGTTGCTCACATGCCTGGCAGCAGGGGCTGCCTCCCCACAGAGACCTCCCCTGGGCTACAGTGGCCTTTCCACGTGGCTGTCTGGCTTTTGCGCAGCATGGTGGCTGTGTTTAGAACATAAAAATAAGGCAGGAGGAGTGAGGAGAAGAAGAAGAAGAGAAAAAAAGAAGAAGAAGAAGAAAAGAAAAAGCACCGCCCCCCCCCACCATCTGTTGATGGGATAAATAAGTGGTACTAGTATAAACAATGGCAAATAGTTAATCTTCATTTTTTTCCTTTCAAGATTGTTTTTATGGTTCTGAGAATAGACTAGGGCAAGTGCTCTATACTGAGCTATGTCCTAAGATGCTCATAGATACCCAGATCACCGTGACATGTGTGTCATATGTGGTGGTCCAGGCAAATAAGAAGAGGGGCCAGAGTCAGGGGCTAGACAGAAGATATCAGCAGACTGTGTTGGCAGAACCAAGACATGAAGAACAATCAGGAATTCCTAAGCAGAGAAGGGAGGGTCCACTTCCCACCAGTGCCTAGTCTAGCACAGGAGCATAGAGGCACTACCATCATCCATGGGTAGCACTTGTCATGCCCTGGGTCAGGTGGGACCTGGGTGGTGTTAAGCCCTCTGGGGACAGTCAATCTGTGCTCTTGAGCCCATGGAAGAGGCTGATTTGATGGAAGTGTGTGGAATCTGCCAGGCACTCTCTTAACAGTTTAAAACTCTGGAGTGGCCCATGAAGTCTTGGCACAGGTGCAGTTTTTAACTTTTATGGATTGAAGTTGTAATTGAAGACCTGTGTGTGTACACCTGTATATCCAGAATTTGGAAGAGCCTGGCAGTTCTTACAGGTTTTCTCTTCCTTAGGCACTGTGGGGAGGATGCCTCCACCATCTCACTTTCCCACCACCAGTCCCTCTACCCCACTATTGTCCACAGGTAGGACAGGCTGGAGCCTGTGCCTCCACTTGTACCATGTTTTCTCTTTTTAAATAACAATGACAGTAATATTAGGTGAAAATGGAAAGATCTACACTTTTATTTTTTTAAGTGGCCTTTTCAAATGCTAAGTGCTTTGTTGGGAAACATCAAAATAGGTCATGTGTAACTTGGTCTGCTCATAAAAAAAAAAAGCCTCATGCCTGGTATATTTAGAGAGGGGAAGAAACTTATTTTTTTGTAATTTTTTTTGGCTTTTTTTTCCTCTTTTAAACCAAAAAGTGCCTGGAAAATTCCTCCACCCTCTCTACTGCTGGTGGTTTTCCTGGCTTCAGAACCCTAGTATGGGCTTCTGTTTCCCTCGCTAAAGAGGGAGATACAGTGAGCTTTGTGGGACATGAACTCTGCCTCTCAGGGGGGTGTCCTGACAGGCCTGGGGCTGGTAATGGCCAGTGTGGCACAGTTCTGAGGCTAAAGTGCCTCATTTTGTAAATAGGTTAGGTGGTAATTTAAAGTAAATTGTTTTGACCACTCTCAGCCTTCCCTGTAGCTTATGTTGAGGTTTTGTCCAGTTGTACCAAAATATAAGAAGCATCAAAGAAATATTACTTAAGGCTTTAGGAGTAGAGAGTGTTTGATGACACAAACTCCATTAAGAAGGGGTCTGAGAGACTGGCGAGCTAGCTCAGTCAGCCATGCCAGGAAGGCACAGGATGAGTTCAAGCATTACACCCACTAACAAAGCTGGATGGAGGTGCCACATGCTTATAACCCCAGTGTGGGGACAGGTAGATCCAAGACCTCATCATCCAACCAGCATAGTCAAATCAGTGAGCCCTGGGTCCCAGTGGATGGCAGCTGAGGATTTCACCACCTGAAGTTGACCTCTTACCTCCATGCGCACGCACGCACGCACGCACGGATGCACGCACGCTCACCAAATCACAAACTAAAACCCAGCTCAACACCCTTCTTTAAACATGTATGTCCTGTTTCCGTCCTTCCTTCTGGTACCTAAGCTCCCCAGCTCCTTCCTTCTTTTCCTTCTAGCTGGTCTCCAGTCCTCACTCAAACCAAGAGTTTGATTTTCCATGTTCTGTGAAATCTGGTCTAGCATCAGTTTCCACGCCTGGTTTCTACAGTCCAATCAACAGGGTGTGCGGCAAATGTTCTCTAAGGACCTCGGCTGCAGAAGGCATAGTGGTGCTTCATAACAAGCCAGAATAGTATGCAGTAATGTGAGGACCAAACCTGAACACTCCTAAAAGGTCTTCTGAGTACTTGGATGCACAGAGCCCTGTTGTAAAAGTTGTATCTCTCGCCTCTCCCCAGCTTTCATTTGCACTACCCTTCCAGGGCAAGATCCTTCTTTGAGGATACGTTCAGCAGTTCCTATCTCTGCTGTTATTGTGGGAACGTCGTCCAGCCTCCAGCCAGACTCCTGGAGCTACTAAACCCTCAGAGTAGTTCCCGAGCATTCCTTGACATTCTACGGCTGCCTGCAAGAATCTAGAAAGCATAGAATGCCAGACAGAGACCTCAAGATGTGAGGCAAATTGTGGCCACGCAGATCCTGTGATTGACAGATAGACAAACAAGTGTATAAGTGGCAGGGGCTGAGATGTTGATGGGGTGTAAAGAATGTGGGATGTAGCTTAGAATCATATAAGCAAAGCCATTCCCCAGGCTTTTCTGGAAGAGCTGTTTAATGTGGCAAGACCAAAAGGAATGCCCCACTTTGTCCATGACAGCCTGGTATGGAACACTTTGCAGGCCATCAGCTTGTGTCCGTCCCTCAAAACATTCCTGAGAGGTTGCTGGAAGGGAGAAAAACAAACAAGAGTTGTCTAGATTGAAAGCCACTGGGTTCAGTCAGTGAACCTCTTGAGTTTTGCTGTGCCAAGGAGTTAGTTATGCTGGCTTGCTGGAACTCCTGTGCTAAATGCCGCCATATGTTTTCTCCGTCCTCATCTGCCTTTCATCAAGAGAAAGTGCACGGATATTGCAGAGCATCTGAATCAAGCATCCTCGTATTTATTTAGGGACACTGCTAGTTCACATTTTTTGTTATTCAAGATGCTCACTTGTGGAGACAAAGTTGTCCCAGATGAGCTGAGCTCACGGTACAGCCAGGATGGTGGCCGATGTCATCCACCCCACCAGGAGGTTTCACCTACACCCGCAAG
This sequence comes from Acomys percivali, assembly GCA_907169655.1. NCBI lineage: Eukaryota > Metazoa > Chordata > Mammalia > Rodentia > Muridae > Acomys > Acomys percivali. The sequence continues at coordinate 103,002,654 of OU015752.1, read as the reverse complement.
CCCTCCCGTCAGGTTGTGCTTTTCTCATGGGACTTCTCTGGTCTCTGTGTAAGCAAGACCCTTGGCTCCATTCTGTCCCCCTCTAGCTCTGCCCTGGGTCTCTACAGATATTCCTTCACCCTTGCTTCTGACTCTCTGCTTGCCCAAATCCTAACTGTTGCTCAAGTTCAGGTGCAGTGTTCCCTCTCTGTAGCAGATGGGTGGATTAAACTCCTTGGTAATATCTGAAGCCTCAAAGTTCTCTCTTTTTTGTGTGTGTCTGCCTGGGCTTCACATCTACCTCACTTATGGAGAGGCCTTAGGACATCTTAATGGTCAAGGTCATTCCAGAGCCTGGTCCACAGTGCTCACACAGAACCCTCAGACAACACTTCTGCTTGGTCTCCTTGGGTGGGAAAGGAGGGAATTCCCATTTACTTCCTGAGATCAGAAAGGTTAGGCAAATAGCTTCCGGGTTTCAGCAGGAAAAAGCAGAGGAGTATTCAGCCTCAGGCTTTCCTGCCCCCAAATGCAAGTTCCCTGCCCCTGCCTGCTCTCTCTGACTGGTATGTTTGAACTGAACTGGTATCAGAGTTTGAGTCTTGGGGTGCCTAGCACTTAGCTGAGCATAACAAGGCATCCTGGTGTGTGCAAGACCCTCAAAGGGATAGGAGATGGAACAGCAGGTCTGGGTGAGGGTGGGCTGATCCTGTGCTGCTCTGACTAGCAGGACAGGAGCAGCAGTGATATCACCCCACTCCCCACTCATCACCAGAAGAGGTGCCCTGCCCTGCACACAGGAACCTCTATTCTAAGGAGGTTTGCCAGGAGAGAATGCTCTAGAGTCAAACGTCTGTGTGTGTGTGTGTGTGTGTGTGTGTGTGTGTGTGTGTGTGTGTGTGTGTGTGT
>OU015752.1:102982923-103001756 GCA_907169655.1 Acomys percivali | reverse complement strand
TGTGTGTGTGTGTGTGTGTGTGTGTGTGTGTGTGTGTGTGTGTGTGTTGGAGCCTTAAGTGAAAGCTGAATTAAGGGGATGGGATATAGCTCAGTTGAGAGGGTGCTTGCCTAGCATGCTAGAGGCCTTGGGTTCCATCCCCAGAATCACAGAAACTGGGCGTGGTGAGTCTACATCTACTAGCCCAGCACTTGGACGATGAAGGCAGGATGATGAGCTACAAAGCCAGTTTGAGACCAGCCTGAGCTATGTGAGACCATGTCTCAGGACACAAACGTGAACTAACACAGAGAAGTTAAATTTGTCTCACACCAGGGAGTGATGAGATGGAACAAGAAGACACGAGGTCATGGCCATCAGAGGAAGTCAGGCGAAAAAGTCATGGGATCTCCAAGATTTATGATAGCCTACCTCCTTCATCTGGTCCTGGAAGAGTACCAGTACCTTCAGCTGCTGCCTAGCGGGCCAGAGTTCACACTGTCCCCTGCACTACCTGTAGGGTGAGCATTCGGCAACCCTGTGCTATGAGCAGAAAATGCGGTTTGTTGTTCTCACCACTCCTACAACATCTTTGCAGGCTTGAGAAGTCAGCTGGCCTCAGGGTCAGGCCATATGTCTGGCCTAGGGCTCACTTAGTGGGATAGGAGCAAGTGCCTCGGGTGGCACTGTGGTAGAACTTTCATCTGCCTACCTCCCTGGGTACCAGTGCAGCATCAGGCCACCAAGTGGACTGTGTGTGTGGTGGCTCCCATTCACACACTATTCCTTCTGGCTTTTGTCAAGTATTTCTGAAGCCCTGTTTGTGTTTCACCACAACAGACTCATCACACGCACCCCCCATTTGTCCTTTCAAGTGTCCCCCATGATGGCTGAACCCTGGATAGCTGTGGAAAGAGAACTGTAGGGGTGGGGAACTAAGTCGTCCAAAATCAGCTAGTGAGGAAAGCAAGGTGGAAACTTTGAGTTGGGGTCTTTATGAAGTCTGTAATGTTTAGGTTGCCCCCAAACATGAAGGAAGAGAAAAGCACAAGTTCCCAATTCTAGCAGGAAGACAGAAGCCAAAGAAGCCAATGTTTGCAAGGGGTTTCGGGGAGCTAGGACCATAGGGTGGAGGGATGGGAACTCCATGCCATTAGGATCAGAGATGACTCTCTGCTGTGTCCTGCTCCTGAGAGGAGAAGGGAGTGCTGCACTCTACAAACTGCCAGTTCTACAAGCCACCCTGGCCTGTGGGTACCCTCCCACCTCTCTGGGCCTCTGCTGGCTTGTCATCTCTGCCCTTCTTCTTGGCTCTGCCTCTAGAACTATGGCAAGGCTGCTGTTATGAAATATGTGCTTGGGTTTTCTGGAAACTTCTTGAAGTCGGAAAGAAAAGTCTGCCTGCTGGTTCTGAGATGGCTTCCTTGCCATCATGCCTCCCCGAGGAAGTAAACAGGCCTGAGTTCCAAGGAGCTGACTGGGACACACTGCTCAGATTGTAGGGTGCCACCAGCCTGAAGTGTGGGCAGTTAGCCTGGGCTTGCAGTGCCCAAGTGTTTGCCCAGGTGCCCTGGGCAGACCGGCCTGGGGTGTGTGGGGGTTGGGGAGGCACTGTGGCCTGAAGAAGATCCTTAGGGGGTCCAGGTCAAGAAGCCAGATATGTTTGATGTTACATTAAAAATCCCAGAAGTCTTCCTGGAGGGCCTGAGCCCAGTGGTCAAGAAATAGGCAGCTTGGAGGCTGCCTGGTTCCCCACTGTGGGGCCACCAATGTCTCAGCTTCATTAGCTGACAAAGCCTCTCTCTGTCCTCACCAGCTACAAGCAGAAAAACGTACAGCCTCTCTCCCAGCACCTGGGGCCTTGGCTTGGGATGGCATGAGGGTGCCCTCCCTCTGAGTCTCCCAGAAGAGAAGCTGTGCCCAGCTGAAGCGGCAGCTGCAGCCCCCTCCAGCTGACAGCTGCTGGAGTTGCAGAGTTTTCCGGCAAAGCTGGAACTCCAGAAATTTCTCAGTTGTTACAAATTCTTACAAACAGTGCTGTAGGCTGGCCTAACCCCATCTGCAGGCCAGACCCTGTCCCTGGGTAGTGAGTGAGTTTGTGACTATTGCTTTCAGCTTGCACACACCCAGGGCCCTCACCTCATCAAGTCTCCAGGTCAAGAATGGAAAAATGGAGGGAGGAGAAGAATTATGGGGCAGACTCCAAACTCCAAAGACACAGCAGAGCGAACGTTCTCTCCTCTATAAAGGGAGAGGATCACTTCATATGTCTTGGTTCTTTTTTTTTTTTTTTTAAGATTTATTTATTTATTATGTATACAGTGGTTTGCCTGCATGAGTGCCTGTACACCAGAATATCTCATTATAGGTGATTGTGAGTCACCATGTGGTTGCTGGGAATTGAACTCAGGGCCTTTGGAAGAGCAGCCAGTGCTCTTAACCTCTGAGCCATCTCTCCAGCCCCGCATCTTGGTTCTTGCTGTCATCTTGACACAGGAACAGAGGGTGGCATTGGGGCCATGTTCATCTTTCCGCCTCTCTCTTCCTCCTTCTCTCTCGCATTTTTAGTCTTGGTCTATATCACTCTGTTGGGTTGGATCACAAATGATGTCTAGAGCAAGCTAGACATAACTCCATTATTTTCTCCATTATCCCCTGCTCGTCTCATAGTTTCCTCTCTCCCAGGTCCTACGTACACATCAGTGCCTGCCCCCTAACAAGTGTTGCCCAAGGGGGTCCAGCTGATCAGTGCTGTTGGCCATATCAGTAGGGATAAATGGGAATGTCTTATAGGGAAGGGAGCTCGCTCTAACTGGCCATATGACCTTTGAGAGAATTACCAAACTTCCTAACCCCTCATCTGTAAGACAGGGCATCAGTTCCTTCCTGATCACAATCACACATGGAGATGCATATTCCTGGAACAGATTTTAAGCTACACTAATTGTCTTAGTTAAGGTTACTATTGCTGTGGTAAAGTGCTGTGACCAAAGCAACTTGGGGACGAAAGGGTTTATTTATTTGGCTTACAGTTCTAGATTATAATGCTTTATTGGAGGAAGTCAGGGCAGAAATTCAAATATGGCAGGAAGCTGGAGTCAGGAGCTGATGCAGCAGAGACCTCAAAGAAGTGCTGCTTACTGGCTTGCTCCTCATGGCTTGCTCAGCCTGCTTCCTATAGAACCCAGAACCACCAGCCCAGGGATGACCTCATCCACAACGGGCTGAGTCCTTCTCCATTAATCACTAATTCACTCATTAAGAAAAGGCTCCACAGGCTTGCCTGCATCCTGGTCTTCATTGAGAGTCTCTCCTCTCAGATGACTGTAGCTTGTGTCAAGTTGACATAAAAGCTACCCATCATACTGCTATTGAAGGTTGATCTTGGACTTCTCTTAAGCTGAACCTCTTCTTGAAGACACAATAGCATGTTTTTAACAACCCACATGGGGAGACTCATGTGGGTGCCGTCTGTGTCATGTTCTTCCTTTACTTAGTCGTGTGTGTGTATGTGTTGGTGTGTGTGTCGGTTGTGTGTGTGTCAGTCTGTCTGTCTGTCTGTCTGTCTGACTGTCTGTCTTTATAGATGCATGTGTGTATTGAGGCCAAAGGACAATATTAGCTGTCATTCCTCAGGTGCCATCCACCTCATTTTTTGAGACAATGTCTTTAATTGGCCTTGGATCACCAAGTAGGTTAGATTGGCTGGCTAGGAGGCCCCAGGGATTCACCTGCCTGTCTGCTCTGTGCTGAGATTTCGACTGTACAGTCACACCTGGACTTTTTACTGTGGAGTCTTTGGGACTGAACTCAGACCCCCATGCTTGTACGGTGAGTGTGCTGACTCCCAGCCCTGTACTTAGTCTCCTAAACAGCCATGGTCACTTGGAGGCTGTCAGCTGCGCCCTCGGCAGTTTCTGATCTCTGCGGCTTTTCCTTCTCTTCTCCTACTGTTGACATTCTCCATATCTGAGACCATTTTGGGGGCTACTGTGTTCACTAACACATTAGTCAATAACTCCCCCACAGAAGCCTGAGAAGCAGGAAGGTAGATAATGGTTGAGGAATTTGAGGAGACAGAGAAGCCAGGAGTTCTGGCTGGGTGTGGGGAAGGTTACCATCTGGGGGTACAGGAATGAAAATTGAAAGAAGATCCTGTCAGGGAACTACGAAGTGGGGAGAACAATTCCAGAGATCTATGGAGGTGATCGAGGACCAAGGATGAGGGGTTTGGGGGAAACAGCCCAGAAGTACCCTAGATTGTTCAGATTAGTGTTCAGGCCATCAAATGAGATTGAACACAGTGTAGAGAAAGTTTGGCTAGTGGGAGGTGATGCCCTGGACTGGGCAAAAAGGCCTTAGAAGTATGAGACACTCAGAAGGAATTGCCCTATAAACCAGGACATGGCTAGTGAACCATCAGAATCCCACTGCATGCTGTGTCTTAGGCATCTCCGTGGCCTGTCAGGAAAATGACTTGCTTCCCCACTTCTCTAGGGATTACACTGAGGGTCAGAACATATAGAATGAGGGAACTGACAGGACCCAGGGCCCTGGAACTAGTAAGAGCTAGATCGACTTTCTGAGTCATCTAGCCTTATCCGGATCCAGCCCACACATGCTGCACTCCCAGGAGGCTGGATGGGCTTATGTGCTGACCAGGCAGCCACTCGGCCAGAGGAAGCCCCTCTCAGCTGTAGCCACTACCTCTATAATATGGCAGCTGAGGACACAAAGTGTGGGTGGTAACTAGCAGCAGGTGTACATTTTGCAGTATGGAGGGTACCCCTTCCCAATCTCTCTCACTCAGTTCCTGGCAGTCCAGCCTGGGCTCAAGAGAAAGGCTCCTTCCACATTCTCCCAGGCACAGCTGATTTGGATGGTGTCTTAGCATTCTCATTGCCTTGGCTTGGTGCTTGGCAGAGAGAGAGAGAGAGCGCAAGGGAGAGAGGGAGGGGAGAGAGAGAGAGAGAGAGAGAGAGAGAGAGAGAGAGAGAGAGAGAGAGAGAGAGTTATACCTTAGTAGATGGCACATCTAAGGCAGGAGGAGCAGGAATTACCCCCAAGGCCTTCCATGAATATATAATACTGCTAGGTGAGAATGAAAGCTGACATTTGGGAAGCTGGCCAGATGTATATCTCCACAAGGTACACCACCAAAGTCTTTGCCCTACAACCACACTAATGAGTCCTCAGCTCACCCCCTCTAGCCAAGAGAGCAGCTGGTCAGTGGGATGGACTTCCTGCTTCTGTGAACACCCTTCCTTTTGCAAGATAAGTTGAAGCTGCCCTGGGCTTCTATGCCTGAGTCCTTCGCCCACCAGCCTGTGTCCCCTGGCAACACATGTCCTAGGATCCTTAGTGCATCTGGGGAAAAGAATCCCAAGCCAGAAAGGGGCCATTAAAATAAGCAGGATGCCAGGATGGAGGGGGTGGGAGCAGCTGTGGTCTCCTTCCTAAGTTTAGGCAGGTTACAACTTTGCCTGTTCCTTCCTCTCTGGGCTCTTTGGATGACCACGGCCTCCATGGTATGAGAATGCTACTGAAAGCCACCCCCAGAGTGACTCACAGGCTATGGCAGCCTAGAGAGGAATTTCTACTAAGTTCAGTCGAAGCTTTTTAAAGCTGGCTGAACCCGACCAGCTGCTGTACAGGGACACCCTTAATTTCCTGCGTCTCTACCCTACTTCAAGGCCTGCCATGACGGAGTGACAGGAAAGGCTTAGGGTGAAATGATGAGATGACTCTCAGACATCAGAGATGTGCAGAGATGCTGAGGGCTTCCCACCCGTTCTAGAATCCAGCAAGGCAGGCGCTTGGAACACAGGCTGCAGCAGCGCCAGTTCTCAGCATTAGAAATACCCTCTAAATCATCTAGTTTAGAAGCATGAAGGTGAAGCTTGGGAAGTGGCTTTAAATTGATATTTGGGTGGCATGAGATCATGACACAGAGACCAGTAGTCCCTGAGTACACGAGGTACTGACAGTCATCTTCTTCCAGGTCCTGGTTGCTCGGTCTCCTTCTCAACTCTCCATCCGTGATCTTTGACTAGGGAGGACAAGTGTCCTCATGTAACGTTTTCCTAGACTGATTTTAGCTCAGTGGAGTTGAGGACACCATACGTCTCAGGCTTTAACAACCCATGTTGACTTTGGCAGTCACTGTGGGGTAGACAGTCCAAGACTGAGGTGGAAAGTCCTGCAAGTGAGCTAGGCAGAATCACCAGGCGGGGCCACGCTAAGCTAGAGGAAATGGGAGAAAACTGAGCCTACAAGTCTTGTGTAAAGATGAACCTGATAATTTGTGACGCAAGCAGACATTCCAGGACCTGCTCTCCTACATCCTTTATCCAGAGCTGGGAGAGTTCCCTGATACACCCCGTCTACCCACCCAGGCTGCGTGTCCATCTGACCCTGTCTTGTGTGTGCACACCCTCTGTTACACCCACCTGATTCAAGGGACAGGACTTCCTATACCCACCCACATGGATCCAAGTTTCCATACAGACCATTCATTCATTTTAGGTCAGACCAGGTGGCAGAGGGAAGGGAAGACAAGGGAAAAACCATCAGAACACAGGTTTTGTTTTTTTTCTCTCTCTCTAATCTTTCTGTGGCATCAGACCCATAGACATTCTGCTGTGTAGATGTGTCCTCTCCCCTGCATAAACTCATGCACAGGGTTCAGAGTGTGGCATACGTCTTCATGTCCTGACCTGAGCACTTTGCCCTCTCTTCCTCTGGCCAAGTTTATAGATCCTGCAGGTAGCTCAACTAAGGCCTCTGTTCTCAGTCCCCGCTGCCATACTCTCCGTGGCATTCTGTGGCAAGGATTTGCTATGTCACTCATAATTATTCATTTGTTCAGGTGATTAGTGTTATCCACCCACAGTAGATTGCAAACTCCAAGAAAAGAGAAAACATGGCTGCTCTGTTAGATACTGATTCATTCCTTAGGGCCAAATCTAGTGCTGACATGTAGTAGGTATCCTACCAACTCTTCCCAAGTGTATTTTGTGTGTGTGTGTGTGTGTGTGTGTGTGTGTGTGTGTGTGTGTGTGTGTGTGTGATGCTTTGGAGTGACACTGAGCAACACTGAATCTTGACTCAGCTGCTTCCTTTCCGGATGTTGAACATTCAGCATCTTCGGCATCACTCTTTCCCACGCAGACAGGCTGTGCTGCTGAGAGGGCATGACACTGGCAACGGCAGTGACTGGAATGGTCTCCAATTGTTCTCATGTGCCACATGACACCAGTCCAGTCCTCATGGTGTTCTCATCCTCTTGTGACAGACAAGACCACAGGTCAACAGTGACTTGTCCAATGGAGACTGGGAAAATGACTAGGTTTTTTTTTTTCCCCTGACAGCTTTACTGAAATGTAATTTGCATTTATAATGCCTCTTTTTAAAGTGTGTGATTAAGTAGTTTTTGTAGAGGCTCTTTCAACTGGCACCACTATAATCTACTTATAGCACATTTCATGCCCCACCCCCACCCCCACCTCCTCTCACCCACTTAGCAATCACTGGCCGTTGTAGCTTTCCACTTCCCCCTCTCCCAGTACTTGACAAGCACTCAGCTGACTTCTGTGTCTGAATTTGCCATTGTGGACATTGCTGATAAATGTATCAGAATCAGACAGGATGCTGTCTTTCTGGTCTCTTTCATTGAGTATGTTTTCAGGGCTCATCAATGGTCAAAATGTACCAGTACTTTCCCCCTTTGTCTGGCTGACAGATACTCTATGGTATGGAAGGACCTTATTTATTCATCCGCTCATCATTTTATGGACATTTGTGTTGCTTCTGTTCCTGGGTGTTATGAGCAATGAGTGCCCTGTACACAATTTGACATGTAGAGTTTTTTCTTGGGTAAAGATTTTGATTTCTCTTGAGTTTACATGTAGGAGTGAACACTCAGGGCCCTGTGGTAACCGACTGAGCAAAAGCCTGGCTGTTTTCTGAGGTAGCTACACTTTTCCATTACTGACAGCAGCAGATGAAAGAAGCCTGAGTTTGAACCCGGTTTGAACTTCCATGGTGGGTGGATGGCCTCTGAGATGTTCCTTTTCCTACTGTAAGCTGTAGTTGCAGGTCAGGTATCTGGAGCAGTTTGTTCATGTGTTTGAGACCTGGGTCAAGACCTGTGTTTGGATCCTTTTCTCCTGATCTGGACCTTCCCAGGGCCTGGCTTTTCTCTGAGGAAGTGAAGATTAGCCTAGATTCCTTACTTAAGATGTATCTTTTAGGGGAGATTTCTTCCAGTGAAGATCAGGCCAGGGAGGGTGAACCCAGAACATCCTAGCAGCCTGCAGCGTGTCAGGGCAGAGCCTGTCGGCAGCTGTGGATGGCAAGATAGGTGGCCCTAACAGAGCAGGTGGCGTGGCTGGCTGGCAGCCAGGTGTGGCAGGTGGACTGCCAGCCCCACAGAATGCCAGACAGCAACTTCAAACACTCTGATAACGTTGCTGGTCTGGAGGTGTGTGCTTGCCTTTAGATAGGAAGGGAATCCTAGGGAGAAGGTAGGGTGTGGGATCTGCACCCCAGAAGTAGTTGACCTTGGTGCTATAACCCAGAAACAAGGCCAGGGGATAGCCTCCAAGACAAGACCAAGGCTAGCTGTTTCTGGGTTCTCAGGCCTCAGTCTTGGAAGCTGGTTTTTCCCCTGACCAGTGACACATACATATAGCTTCATGGGCTCCTTTTTTGTTTGTTTCTGTGTTGAGCTGGAATTTGCTGTGTAGATCAGGCTGGCCTTGAACTAGGACTCTATAAACTACATCTAAAACTCACACCTCCCTCCTGACCCTCAGAAATGCTTACCTAATCAACATCTACGCTCAATGGTGAAGCGGGACTTCCAGAAGCTCATTGCTGTCTGCCTTTCCCTCAGCAAGGGCTCCGTCTTCTGTTCTAGCCTCAAACCCTTAGTTGACCTGGTCCCTCTCTCTTCTTCCACCATGTCCATAACAAGAACAGTTACCCGGCCTGCCAGTGATCACAGAGTTCTTAGGCTAGTAATGCGGCAGCTCCAGCTTGGTAACTGGGGCAGATGCAAGGGACAAAGGAATCAGGGTCACCTGTAGTTTCTCTTCATGAGAAAGTTGTATGTGGGTAAGAGTGACACTCAGTAGAGATCATTGGGAGAATGAAGGGGAGCATGTAAACTGGTTTTTGGTGTTATCCGTGAATTCACAAAAATGGGGCTCAGTTAAAATATGCCAAAGGAGTTGCATGGTGGTGGTGCACACCTTTAATCCCAGCACTTGAAGGCAGAGGCATGAGGAGCTCTGAGTTGGAAGCCAGCCAGCTCTACAGAGAAAGTTCCAGAACAAGCAGGTATACACAGAGAAACCCTATCTCAAAAAAAGCTGTATATGAATATGTGTGTATACATACACACACACACACACACACACACACACACACACACACACACACAATGCATGAATACGTGGGAATGAGGGCATGAGGAACAGAGTACGTCAAGACAGAAGCAACCCTCAAGGGAGGTTGACTCTGCTTACCTCATGCTAGGAATGATTGCTCAGATGTGACAACCACCCTTTTCTGAGCCATGGTCTCTGGGAGGGGACAGCACTCTAGCTTTGAAGTAAGAGTTGGATATAAGGATTGTGCACTGCAGTGAGTCAGTTGGCAGGGAAAGGTGGCTGGAATGCTGGGAGAGTCCAGTAAGGGGCGAGCCTGTGTGGACCAGTCCAGTCGAGGAGGAAGTAGACAGTATAGGTTACTCATGACAGTAGCTAGGTGGGGCCGTGTTCAAAGAGTGTGAGGCAGCAACTTCATTCTGTGGTCACCTGGGGCCAGCCAATCAGCTAGGGACACCCAAGGTGGTGGAAATCCCTACAGGGTGAGGGGTTTGGAAAGGGGAGGTAACAGACCATTTTGGATCCACCACCCGTCCCTCCACAACAGGGCTAGGAGCAAGAGAAGGGATAAAGGAGGCGATGAGATGGGCTAGTGGCAGCTCACTACCTCATCACTCCCCGGCTGAGATTCTTGGTCCACTGATCTGATGAGCGTTAATTTTGTTCTTCATCCGGGAAGTATTTGCTGAGTGTCTGTTCTGGGCCAGAGCTCAGATGTGAGAGAGAGAGAGAGAGAGAGAGAGAGAGAGAGAGAGAGAGAGAGAGAGAGAGAGAGAGAGAGAGAGAGAGAAGGAAAATAAGAGCCCTAGCCCGTTAGTAGGCTCACTTAGCAGCAGGATCCTCTCATGCAGTAACAGCCCATAATAACAACAGTAACCAAGTCAAGTGCTGTACAGGAAGAGAGTGAAGAGGGAAGATTTCAGTTCCTATTGGGACCTCTTTCAGGGAAACAGTGACTTCAGGCACCCTGGACATCTCTGTCATCTCAGGTGCAGATCATATAAGCACAGAAGGCCTAGGGTAGCTGATGGGTTCTCTGTTTAGAGGCCGGAGAGTGGAGGATGGCACATTTTGAGGGGCGGGGCTGGGAAGCATCTGGGAGTCACAGGAAGGTGTACCTTTAAACGAATATAAAACACAAGACCCATCACTGAGAATGGGGACAGTGCAAATGACTTAGTTGAAAAGACGACAAGAGATATCTACAGAGGCCACTGTGGCTATAGAGAGCCTGGGTTGGAGTGTTGAAGAGAAGGGGAGCAGTGAAAGGTGGCATGAAGGTCAAATGGGATGAGGAAGGCGTGGAGGAAGAAAGGCATGTGTGAGGATTTGTATCTGTGTGCTAGTGGCCTTCTTATTTTCCTTTATTTGATTTTGCTCCCATCTTTGTTCTGATGTGGAGTCCAGCACACTTTAATAGATGTCTGAGTAGCTGTGGTCGTTGTCCTGTGGTCAACACCCTCTGCCTCTCTGAGCTGACGAAAGCACAAAAGGTTGAACAAGTAATGATTTGGACCCTAGGATCCAGGCTGGGTTTGTGTAAGCCTTTTAACCTCCGAGGTGTAAGTGAATTGCTTAATGGTTTGCACAGTGAAGGCTCCCTTACCAGTTATTCCACAGAATGTGAACTTGGAAATAATCTCTGTTTTCGATCTCTTTCCTGATTTTCCTGTGAGAAGAATGAGTGACAACTAACCAATGCCATGGGGTTCTTAATCCCATATGAAGCATCGTCCATATTTATACAATGAAACGTTCTGAGCCAGCCTGGCATCTCCTTGGCACTGCCTTCCTTTAAACTGAGATGTGTGGAGTTTTTTTTTGTTTGTTTTTGTTTTGTTTTGTTTTGTTTTTTTGGGGGGTGTTTTAAGAAAACAAAATAAAACCCTTTCGTCCTTATTTTAAGTAAATTCTTGCCTCTAATTTCATGTCAGTCCATTCAGAGGGCTTGGCTCCTCTCCCTTCATCCTCTGTCAGGACCCTGGACATGGGCAAGGTGGGCTTAGCTCATTTTTAACTCCAAAGGAGGAGGAAGACGACTGTGTGCGTTTCTCAGTTGATTTGATTTTGCTCCTGTTTTTTGTTCTGGTGTGGATTGCAGCATATACCCTTATAGATGTCTGAGTAGCTGTGCACATCGCCCTGTGGGCCACACCCTCTGCCTCCTCATTATGATTCCTCCCAGGTCACACAGGTGACCCTGGGGTCCTGCCCTGGGATACAGAGTGAGTCAGGAGGATCACTTCCTCTGTTTTTACAACGTGTTAGGCATGAAAGACAATGAGGGCAACCTACACAGGAGCAACGTGGAAAATAGGACTGAAGGCCGTGCAGAAGTCAGACTCTGTCCTTAGTGGGTGAGGAAGTTGGGCTCTACTGGTTGCCGGTACCGGGATCAATGTCCTCTCCCTCCTGCCAGCACAGAAGTTAGAGATGTTGGAAAACAGGCCTTATCCTGGAATTAAAAATAAATAAATAAAAACAGACCACAAGAAGGAACTGGGGGTCAGGATAAAAATGACCACTTTGTTCAGTCAGTGAAAAGTCCTGGTCCAGCAATTTACTGGTGGGAGAGGAAGAGTGCCCAGGGTAAGCCTGGCGGCAAGAGGCGTCTTACAAACCCACCACTGATGCTCTGAACAGAGTGCAGGTTTTTCCCAGAGTGAAGCTGATGGTGCCCCAGAAGCCCTAAGAAAGTGACTGTCTCTTTTTCAAAAGGCATAGATCTCAGAGTGAAAGGTGTGGCAACCTGGGACAGAGATGCAATCAGGAAGATTAGATACTAAAGAGCAATGTCCACCGTGCAGGCAACTCTGTCTCTCTAATCTTGTGTCCCCACCTCACCTCCCAGGCTTGGACACAATGGTGTCTGTGTGCACTGAGCAGCATAATGAACAGGTTGAACTTTATGGGCCCCACATTTTTTTTTTTTTTTTTTTTTTTTTTTTTGGTAAGAGTTGAACATTGACCAATTATTGTTCAATCAAACATGCAAAACATGTGTCAACCAGAATTGAGATCTCTTTTCACTTGGAATTTTCTCAGTGGGCCAAGGCTTCTCTGGACCTCTCTTTTACATTTTATGCTTACTTTAATATTGGCAAGTAACTATGTTTTTATGTGGTACAAAGTGATGTTTCTTTTTTTTTCTTGTTTTGAGACAGAGTCATGTGGAGCCCAAACTAGTCTCAAACTTATTATGTAGACAAAGAAGACCTTGAACTTCTGAACTTCTTGGCTCCACCTCCTAAGTGTTGATGTCTAGACACATGCTACCATACTGGTTTATACAGTGCTGGGGATTGAACCCAGGGCTTCGTGTATGTTACTCAAGCAGTCTGTCAACTGAGTTACACCTCTAAACCACAAAGATATATTTTGATGCACCCACACGTGGTGGACGGTTGTATTAGCAGACCTGTCACCCCAGATGGGGCAAGGGTAATCTGAGAAACAGGCCCAAAGCTACAGTCACACAGGAGCAATACTTAGGGCATTGCTTGGTGACTATTGATTAAATGTGTATTTCAAAATAACTGGAAAGGATTTGAATGCCTTTGGTGGTTTTTAGGGTCTGGCTTGCATTGAGATTCTGGCAATACAGCTTCTGGGACTGAATTGCCTGTGGCAAGCAGAATCAGGGAAAGGCTGGAGTCAGGTGAGTCTGGTCACCCACCTTTTGGGCCTCTGCAGGCCATGGGTAAAACAATGAGGCCAGCCCTAACTGACCATGCCTTCTTCTCTCTGCCAGGATATTCACCTCCACTCTCTCAGTGAAGAATAACTTTTATCCAGAGGAAGCTTCTGGAAGATCTTAGGCAATGCAGTCAATTTTGGTTAAACTCCAGCCAGTATCCTGGACCTATGCTCAGCTCCACAGTGCAGCCAGAGCTGGAGGCAGGGACTATGCTTGCTACTTGGCCACCATTTCTGGCTAGGAACTCAGCATGGGATTGTAGGCTGAGGGCACAGGAGGTGCTTCAAGCACTGGGTAGCTGTCTTCCTTACATTCACTCTCAGCACCTCTGATGGACAGGGGACCTGAGGCTGGCCTGTCTTATAGGCTCAGTGTTCTGACTCTCTCCAGAATTCCCTGAACAGGTGCTTTCCTAAGATGACTCCTTCCTATCTCTTGTCTTTTGGGTCAGGATCTCACTATGTAGCCTGGGCTGACCTGGAACTTGCAATCCTCCTGCCTCAGCCTCTGAAATGAGGCTAAGAATCTAGGTGTGAACCACCACACTAGTTATTATCTGAAATTCCTCTACCCTGACCCCCTACCCCCTGATTAGGCAGAAGATACTAACACGACGTAGCCTTGTGTGCTGGAGTGGAACCTCATCCTGAAATCATGAAGGGACATGGTGGGGAGAGTTAAGGGAACAGGAGAGGAAAAATAAACCCACAAGATAATATCATAAAATAGTATGAATACTCCCATTTAAAAGAGGCCCGTGGAAATTTCCCAGACTCACAGAGCTTCTGTGTGGCACACACACGCTGGGTGCAAGCTCCTGACTATGAACAGACGAAGTTCCTCCTCCCCAGTTGGTTGAACCCTTGCCACGTGCTCTGCTGGATGCTTCCCACTCACTTGAGGATGGTTCTTTCACTACCAGGACCTCTCAGCTGAGGAATCTGAAGAACAGAGAAGTACAGAAGGCAACCTCACCATCCTCCCAGCCTCTTATGCATGCAGTTTTGTTTTCTGTGGCTTTGGTTTTCCACAGTCAACCAAAAATGCCAAGTAGAAAATTTAGGAAATGCATAATTCAATGTTTAAAACTGAACAACACTACCATGAGCCACGTGATATCTTAGGATATCGCACTCTCTTCTGCCCAGAACATCTCTGAATTCAGTGTATTGGCATTGTGTATGCCACCTGTTAGCATCTTAGCAGTCATCTCAGTTAACGTGCATTAGAGTGCTTTTGTCCAAAAGACCCTTTATTTCTAACAACCCCAAAGCTCCCTTTAGTATAATGGATACACAGACTTTGGCGTTGTCTGTGGTCTCTGGCATCTCAGGAGACTTGGCCTATATCTCCCACAAATATGAAGACCTGCCCAATCTGGCCCAGTAGGTAAGTTGTGGAGTGGACCCGAGCCACTGCCTGCTTTCACAGCCTCTTGATCCTCTGTTGGGTTTTCAGAGCAGAGCTTATCTTTTGTCCTCAGTTCTACTTTATGGGGATTGCTTAGACCAGCACTACCAGTGCCATTATGTGGCATAGTATATATGCTTACAACTGGCTGTGACCTAGCAAGAACTCCTGATGACCCACGCAGCAACAACATCTCTAAAGTGCACTGAGTGCGAACAATCTTGCACAAAGGGTCACATGCTTCAAAATTATTTGATGCAAAGTTCTAAAGGAGGAAAAAAACAAAAAACAAAAACCATGTGTGTTTCTCTAGTACTTTGAACTGGAGAAGCAGTTGACTTGTGGGTAGACTAGACTGGGCAAGGACGTGCAGGAGCTTCCTGGAACAATAGCCTTGTTCTGTGCCTGCATGGGGGCTTCAGTTACACAGGCACAGTCTGTTTGCCCAAACTCAAGACACACATCCTTCAGCCTTGTGTGTCTCATTCACATGGATGAATGATGAAATCTAGTGTACAATGTGCGTATCAAACACAGTAGAAAGGCAGCGATTTCTTCATTCTTCTTGGAAGCGCATCAAAAATTAAGGTTTATTATAGTTACATGAAAGGTCAAGAGCTGGGAGTTCTGGGTCAGTAAATTTCACCATGAAATGCTTAAAATTTACCTGGGCATTTGAGCATTTTCATAGTGGGGTGTTGTATTGATGAAGAAAGCAATTGTGCGGAGGACTGGTGGCCAGTCAACAGTTCCACCGGGGATGTCAAGGGAGATTCTGCAGGCAGGCATCTGAATCTTGCATGTTTTCAGTCCCAATGCATGGTCTTAAGCAAGTGCTAAAGGACTGAAGTACACTTCCCTCATGAAGATAATGCCCAGAGCCTTGACATTCCAGCCTTGCCAAAATGCATTATCTTCCTGAGAACTCGGGTGTTTGTTGCATAGCCCAGGGCTGCAGGTCACACCTGTGAGATGGGATGCAGGTAACACAAGAAGCCGCCTCTGAGGGGAGCAACTGGTTGTGCCATAGAGCTCCTCCTGCCAACTTCCTGTTGGTGTACTTGGAGTGGTAGGAAACCACAGCAGTTATTACAAATAAATAACCCGGGAAAGACAAGTCTCTTAGATCAAAGGAGGACTCTGGGTCAGGCCTGGGTCCAAAGCAGGCGTGCCGCTTGGCACCCACTGTGGCCAGGCAGAGGGAGGCGTGGTGGAGAAGGTCTATCTGCTGTACAAACATTCCCTGGCTCAGCCCTTCCTGGGTTTGTAAAAGCCTGAGAACGGCAGCCAGGAGGAAGGCTGGCTCTCTGAACTGCTGCCAGGCCTGCTAGGCTAGGTCTGCCTCTTGACCTTCCAGCCTGTCTGCCCAACCCAACAGGGGTCAGCCAGCACCTCGAGTTATGTCCTAACTGGAAGAGCTCCCTCATGGGTGCATACACACCTCAGACCTGTCAGAGGATTCCTCTTTCATCAGCCACTTGAAGGGCTGCTCTGACGAGCCTTTTGTCACATGTGTGGTGAATCTGATGGCAGCCATGATGTGTGTGTGTGGGGGGGGGGGCATGGCAGTGGAGGAGAGAGATACCATGACAGCAGGCCCAGACTCCTCCTGTGAGGCAAGTTGAAGTTTGGACACTTGAGCGTGCACAGCCACTGCTAGAAATTGCCGACCAGTGGCCTGCGCCAGGACTTCTCATCACTCGGAAGCGTACAAGTGTGGATGGAGGCTACTGGTTGTAGAATGACAATCTGAGTAGCATGAGATCTTGTCAAGGTTCCTCCCCTCACGGAGTTTACACACCCTGACCAAATCCACGAGTGTAAACTGTGTCGAGTGAAGAAAGCAACCAAGATGCCAAGAGATGTATGGAGGGCGTGGTGGGAAGAGGGTGTCCACAAAAGCTCTCTAAGAACAGGACTGCGCACTGAGTCCTCAGGCTGAGGGTTGGGGGCTTGGGAAAGATACTAGGGAGTTGGAAAAGCAAATGAAAAGAGTAAGCCTGGGCTTGGTATTTTCAAGGAAATGTCCAACAGGCCAATACATCTGGAGCAGACACTGATGTTCGAGGACAGTGAGAGAGAGGCCACCAGAAGATCCTAAGTAGAGCTGCCATGATCTTCCCTGGCAGGTCTGTGGAAGTCTTAATGCAGTGAGGGTTGGGAGTAGGATGTTAAATAGTTCTTACATAAAATTAGTCTCATTTCATTTCATTATTTATTTTCTTTCTTCCAATGGGGTCAGCAGTTAAGTGCTCTACTGCTGAGCGATAGCCCCGACCTTTAAATTTAAATTTTATTTGGGGCAAGGTCTCTAAGTTATCTTTGCTGGCCTCAAACTTGCAGGCTTGCAGGTCAGTCCTACCTACCCTGGTGAAAGCACTGTCTTCTTTCTTTCTGAAGAGGCCCACATTTCTTGGGGACAGTTTTGGAAAGGAAGTCTTTTGTCCCTGTTTCATGAGATCAAAGGCAGCTGAAAGAACTTTTGTCTTGCCTTCCTTACTAGTTGGGACTGTTTCCATAGCGAATGTCAGAAATACAACTCAAATTGGCTTATAAACAAAAGAGAAACTTTACTGCTGCATGGAATTGAAAACTCCAAGAATGTTATTAGCTTCAGGAACAGTTGCATCTGGGTGTCCAAGGGCTGTTCCTTTGCCCCTCTAGGCTCTATGCGCCCCTGTGCACACTTCCCTCTCATAGTGTAGTAAGTGCTACAGTGGGATGAGAGCCTGTATCCCCTATAACTCCAGCCAATGCCCTTTTCCTTATTGGGTCATGCGGCAATTTGTCAATACGCCCAGCCTGAAGATCCACTCATGGTTTCCCTCAGAAGCCCATATAACTTAAACCCATAAGAAGATCAAGGGGGCAGATGGCAGATAGGCAAGCCAAGCCCCCAGCATATTCTGGGGCTCGGAAAGCCAGTGGCCTGGGACCATCCTTCCTAATCCTCTTGGTCCTGTCCAGCTCTTTTATCCCCTTCACACTGAACACAGCATGTCCTTCCACAAGCCTCTGAGGCATCATTCTACATTGTGCCTGTACCCTCATGTGCTGAAGTCCCCAGGCCACACTCACGTAATCACCCATCCGTCCTCTGAGAGCATGTGTGTGGCTGCTTTCCAGTCTGCTCCCAGCAAGCATTCTAATTTGCTTGTTGGTTGATTGGGTTTGTTTCTGTTTTTTGGAGATGGGAGCCTAGATATTTAGTCCTGGTTGGGCCTTAAACTTGTACAAACCCTTCTATTTCAGGCTGCTGAGTGCTGGGAATGTAGGTGTTGAAGCTGTTGTGACTACTGACTCTGGAGTGTGAAGGATGCCCAGATTCACAATATGGGTGTTCAAATGCTATCATGAGCCCTTTCTATGTTTGAGTAGGTCTCAACCCTGTCGGGATAGAGGATAGACACAAATAACACAGGAATGTATTTACTCAGCCAGGGCTGAACTGAATTGCAGGACACCAGTTAGAGCATACAAAGACCTGGAGACCTGTTTGGTGCTAAGCCTGCTGGCACATTTAGTAGCCAGCGGTACTGGCAGAGCTGAGGGAAAACTGTTTTTCCTTTATTTTGGTAGAAAAGGAAACCTGCTTCCTCTTCACTGTGCCTTTGAGAGAGTGCTGGGCTCTGCCTGTGCCAGTCATCCGAGGGACGGGATGTATATCACAAGGGGAGACTTACTCCCTTCTGGAGGCGTTTCTCCAGCTGCTCAGCATGGGAGTCAGAGATGGAGCATGGGCCAGCGCAGTGGCAAAGGCACAGAATGACAGCAGCAGCTGGCAAGGGACCTGCGTCCCTAGACCAGAGAGTGGACTAGCTGCACACTTAGCCAAGTGGCTCCCTGCTACAGTCAAAGATGCCGTTTCTCTGACAGGCCCTGCCCAGACTCCCTTTCTCCCTTCCCTGCCCCTGGTTCCATCTCAGTACAGCTACTAGGAGTTCACTACCCACCTCCTTGGCCCATGGTGGTAACCCTCTTACCATCAGCTCTGCTCCGCCTATAGCTTCCCTCACACACACTCTTCTCCACCTTTATAGTCACAAGCACTTCCAGCACCACTGTGTCTTCCTTAGGTCTCTGCCAACGTGCCGCCTCATTAGACAGCTCTTTCCTTCTCACTCCTTCTCACCTGCTCCCCCAATCCCAGCCTGCACACTCCCCACACCAGCACTCATTCCTATCTGCTTGTTTGGTTCACCTGATCCCAGCCAGACTGTAAATTTTCACAGGATGTGGAGCAGGGTGTTTCCTGCTGCACCCAGGGATGACCCACCTGATAAGCATCAGTGTGTGTGTGTGTGTGTGTGTGTGTGTGTGTGTGTGCGCATGTGTGTGTGTGTGTGTGCGCATGT
>OU015752.1:102964646-102980372 GCA_907169655.1 Acomys percivali | reverse complement strand
ACACACACACACACACACACACACACACACACACACACACACACACACACACACACTTTCATTCAGTAACCTATGGATGTAAAGAAAGAAGCAGAGATTGGAACTTTAAAGGCAAGGAGAATTCAGAGAGGTAGAGATTGATTAGTCAATTGTTAATTACAAAACGTTCAGAGTGTCTGCCAAGATGACAGTGGTGAAGTGGAGGAACATTTAAATCAGAGGCAAATCACAGACTATGAGGGAGACATGGGGGTCAGGAGTAGATAGGCTGGGCATAGGGGTCTGTTCTCTGGGCTCCATGCATGTCTTTGTTCTCTTTCTCACACACGTCTTCATCTCTGACCCTAGAACAATGGTCCTGTAATGCCGAGTCAGGTGAGCAGGGTCACATTTTCATCTCTAGCTTCTCTTCTTATAGGAGTTGGCTTTTACTTGAATGCAGTGGACAAGACAATCCCCTTCTCCAGGATAAAATAATCTGAGGAAACTAAAATGTAATTTTAAAAAATGTAAACAACCTGGTGGTGCGCACCTTTTAATCCCAGCACTTGGAAGGCAGAGGCAGGTAAATCTCTGTGAGTTTGAGGCCAGCCTGGTCTAGAAAGTGAGTCCAGGATAGCCAGGGCTGTTACACAGAGAAACCCTGTCTTGAGGAAAACAAAAACAACAACAACAAAAAACTCAGACAAGTGGCCTTTTCTAGCACCTCATCCCCAGCCTCTGAGGTGGAAGGCCAACTCCTCCCTTTTCCTGTACTCTCTCCAATAAACTGGCTGGGTACATCATGGATCAAGACTCAGAATGGAACGTTTACCACATTACATTATTCAACCACAACCTCTCCCTGGAGCCTAGTGTGTGGATCCCATTAGGTCATGTTTATGTTTTCTTCTCATTCCGTAAACATATGCTTTATGTTGCAGCTCCCTGCTGGCAATCCTGGTAGCAAGTTTTGAGAAATCACTTCTTTTTTTTTTCCTTTTTTTTTTTTTGGTTTTTCGAGAGACAGGGTTTCTCTGTGTAGCCTTGGATGCCATGGACCCCTTTGTAGACCAGGCTGGTCTCGAACTCACAGAGATCTGCCTGCCTCTGCCTCCCAAGTGCTGGGATCACAGGCGTGCGCCACCACCGCAGCAGGTGAGAAAGCATTTCATGTATAGACCTTCCTTTCAACTGCTGACTTGGTACCACCAGTCTGTTTCTGAGAAAAGGGACAAGACCGTCAGCCCTGTTTACTGACCCAGACTGACAGTTAACTGAGGCAAACAGTGAACAGAGGCCAGACCAGGTGATGGTGGCATACCAGCACCTGAGCAGGGTCACCCTAGACCTGCACTGTGCCACACACTTTTGGGAGATTGTCTCACTGCATCCAACAACTCTATATCCCCATTTTGAAGTGGAAAGGATGGAGTCTCAGGCTGTTACAGGACTGGCTCAGTTCAGACTCAAGTGGCCCACCTGAGGCCTCTGTGAATTTATCCTCTGATGCCTCGGGCATTGTCAGCACTTAGCCAATACCATGTAAACATTCACAAGGCTGACACTTAACTGATGGTTGACAAGTGTCCCTTTTGGGCTGAATCAATTCTCTGCATGCATCACATTCACTTGGCAGACTTGTCAGAGAAGGCTCTGTGACCCTTACCAGGACAGTTCCTGATTGGATAGCTCCGTAGGCCTGGAAATGTCACACCATAAGTCCCATTGCTCTAAAAAGACCCACCCCTTCAGTGCGCAGTGTCTGAATAAGTGAGTACCAAGTGGAAACCAGAGCTGAGCACCAGCAGGCTGCTCAGTCCCGTTGCTCACTGTGGAAGCCCCGCCACACACCACCTTAGAGTGCTTCCCTTGCTTCATGTTGCTAAGAAACTAAATTTGGGGCTTAGCAAATAGCTTGGTCAGTACATGTTTTCTGTGTAAGCATGATTCAATCCTCAGAATCCATGTTTAAAAAAAAAAAAGTAGCACATAGATAGTATTCTAGTGCCAGGGAGGCAGAGATAGGGGCATCCCTGTGACTCGCTGGCTAGCCAGCCTGCATAATCAGCAAATTCCGGCCACTGATGGATCTTGTCTCAGAAAGCAGAGTGGAAAGTGCTTGGGGAATGACAATGGAAGTTGTGTAGTCTTAACTTACACACACACACACACACACACACACACACACACACACACACAGAGAGAGAGAGAGAGAGAGAAGGGGGAGGGGAAGGGAGAGGGAGGGAGGGAGAGAACTGAGTTTTATTTTTACTTCACTTTAAGTTGACATTGCCATATGTGAAAAGTGGATACTGAGTAGGACAGCAAAGCTGTCGACAGAAGAAGAATGACTTGTCTCGTGCAGGGTACAGTTGTAGGCTCAGGAGCACTAACTAAGCTGCAGTGAGCATGTTCTTACTGCAAAGTATCCGGTTTGTTGGAGGATTGTGCCTGTCATTTCATTTCCAGAGCCTTCTGCTTCGATGGATGGGATTGAAGGGCTCCCTGAAGACAGAGGTCTGCTTTACTTCTCCCCACATTAGCACAGTGCTCATGGGGTACCAAGGTCAGGAGTGCTAAGTGTAGAGGGGAGCAGGGCCCCCCCCCCCCCCGAGGCTGCCCTTTCCCAGCTGTGCCAGCACAGGCTGGGAAGCTTCAGGCTCACAGGCTGATGATGGCGTGATAGGGACATGAGCAGTTTATGGTGCAGAGGAGCGTCAGGGTTCTGATGCTAGGCTTAGGTGTGGGGTGAGTCCCAGGTGCAGATTCCAGCCGTTGTCCATGTACTGCAGCACCTAGGTTTGGCTTCTACAGCTTGCTCCAGCAGGAATTTCCCAGATCAAAGGAACTTGTTCCTCTGGGGGAGGGAGTGAGAAGACGTATGGCTACCTGCACCTCTGCAGTGCACCTGGGTCCTATGTTTCCAACCCAAACTGTGGCTTGAGGGGAAACAAAGGGGAAATGACACACATCCAGGTCTCCAGGCTCCTCCTTCCTCCCAAGCCAGCAGGATGATGAGGAAGGTGCTATGTGCCTCGTAATGATAGTCCAAACATCCTCTATTAGATACTGAATCAGGCGCTCCTTTACCTGGTTCTGCTCAATGCGAGCAACCTCCTTCTACTCTGGGTTTCAGCTTGTCCCCTGTGTGGGATGGAGAATGTGATTATACTAGACCCTTGCTAGGCAGAGCACAGTCCACCGCCCAGCTACATTGACCTCACTTGAAAGCTTGTTAGAAAGCCTTAATCAAAGTCGGATATGGTGACGCATGTCTGTCATCCCGGAACTTGGAGGCTAAGGCAGGGTCATGACTTTGAGACCAGCTTGAGCTTTATCAAACCCTGTTTCTCCACCATAGACACACACACACACACACACACACACACACACACACACACACACACACACACAGAGAGAGAGAGAGAGAGAGAGAGAGAGAGAGAGAGAGAGAGAGAGAGCTGAGTGTGATGACACACATTCCCCCTGCATGTGCGAGGCTGAGGCAGATGGACACGAAGCTCAGAGTCATCCTCTGACACACAATGAATTTGATGCCAATCTGGTAGTATATATGAGACCCTGTTTTAAAAAAAGCAAAAAAAAAAAAAAAAAAAAAAAACTAAAAACAAAACAAAACAAAACAAAAAAACCAAATACCAACCAAATAAGCAAAGGAAAAGAAAAGAAATGCAAAATCAATATCCTTGGATTTGCCAGGTGAGAATCTGCTCATGAAGGAGTTGCCCTGGTAACAGGTACCCACAGGGAAGTGCAGCTGGGAGAGGTGTGATTGTCCCTCAGCATTCTGTGGACTGGAGAAAATGGTGCAAAATGTTTTGTCTTAGGAAGCCAGTTTCGAGAGAAGGGCTTGGCTTCGGAGAGCTGCTGGGCTCTGGTCTTTGCATCAATGAGACAGGTCTCAGCAGATGCATCATAACAGAGTAGGACATGCCCAACAGGTCAGCTTCAAGAAGTAGTCCAAGGGATACCCAGCATCAGAGGCAAAGGGTCTCTGAGTGCACCTCTCAGAGGGTCAGGCTGGACTCTGAGACCCTGCGGTCCCTTGTATAGATGTCTCACATATATCATCAGAGTAGATTATCCTAATGGAGCATCCTGAAAAAGGCAGAGAGGAGCTCAGAGATAAGGGGGCTTCCTAGGGTCTCAGCTTCTCGTTTACCGATTCAGAGCAGGACTCAACTTTGCACTCTCCTGCCTCCTTCTCCCTTAGGAAGCTGCTTTCAGACCAGGAAGCCAGAGAGATATATATCTCTGTCAGGAGAAAACTAGGCCTGTGATCTATCAGGTGTATGCAAGGGGGCAACTGTTGCCTGACTTGAGAAGGGGGTTGGCTCTCTTGGGACATGTTGGAGAAGGTGTCTGCTTTGTCGTCAGTCTGAAGGGCTCTCTGCCCAATAAATGAGCTCTCTTGGCTTCTGCATTTCAGTTTTGCTATGGTGACCACTAGGACAAGCTGTCCAGAAAAGGTCTTAGCCAATACTATACAGGTGATCTGTCTTCTGTGGCCATGGTGGGGATGTGGGGTTCACAGAAAGAAAAACTTGGTCTCATGAAAGCAGGCTGACACCAGGACCACTCTGAACTCACGAGTGTTGGCGTAGACATCTACCCCCCTCCCTAAACCTTGCTCCAGCTTTGCTTCGGGGTCACAATTTTGTATTGCCAACCGTGGGATATGATAGATAAGATTAGTGTGCCAGTTTTACAGAGTGGGATGCTAGAGTCAGAGGTTCAAATCCCGATGGCGCTGCCTTCCAGCTTTGTCTCAGCCCCGTGGGTGAGAATGGGCCTTTTAATGAATGCTTCTGAGAACCTAGAACAAGCTTGCCTTGTATTCCCACAAGCTCTCGCTTATCTGTCAGCTTTCTGTTTCAAGTACCAGTTACAAGTAATAAATCAAGTGGTAGAGCAAGGAGGCTTATGCTGGCTCACAGTTTAGGAGGTTCTGGTCCATTGTCAGTTGGCTCTGTGGCTTTGGGCCCTGTGGTGAAGCAGCGCGTGATGGCAGCTATATGTGAAGAGTAAAAAGCTGCCTGTTTTATGGCTGACCGGCACAAGCGAAAAGTAGAGACAAGTGTTTCATGCCCCATCCAGGGTACACCCCCAAGGGCCTATCTCCACCTTTTAAAGGGTCCACAAACGGTAGCATTAAGCTGGCAACCTAGCCATTAACAGTGGAGTTTTTGTTGTTGTTTGTTTGCTTGTTTGTTTGTTTTAAAGTTCCATTCATTCTCATTGGAGCAACAGCCACAGTGCACATGTGAAGGTCAGAGAACAACTTTCAGGAGTTATATCTCTCCTTCTACCTTAGACAGAGTCTCTCTGGTTTCTGCTACAGGGCTCTGGATTCCAGGCCAGCTGGGCTGCGAGCTTCCAGGCAATTAGCCTTCCACCTTCCTTACTGCTGCAGTCTTGTGTGGCAAGGACTTTTACCTGCTTAGCCATTCCACTGGGCTCATGAGCTGGCATGCTCTAAGCTCTATGTCCCAGTCACCCCCTCACAACTCAAGTCCAGATTGTGAGAAGTACTGCTGCTCTCATTTTTAAAAAATAAGAATACCAAGGCACCAACAAGTTGAGTGACCTGCTTGGAACCACACAGAACATGGGAGCTACGACTGGACCTCAAGCCCAGATTTTCAGACTCAGTCTTCTAGGTTCTTCTTACCCGACACTGGGTATACCTGCTATGAGTGGCTCCTGATGATACTATGCTGACCTCAGGTCAAAACAGTGCTGTGTGGTCCTCAAAGGGTGCATCTATCCTAATGCTTATAAAAGGGTGCATCTATCCTAATGCTTATACTGGCCCTGCAGTTGGATGCTGTATCATTTCATTTCTTTGAATGAGAAGGGTCCTGTGGCTGGGACCTAAGGAAGGCTCTGGAACCCACATGGTCTTTTTGTTGTAATGCTCATCTGTTAACTCAGCCTTGCCTAGGGTTTGGCTGAGTAAGAAGGAAGGTGATACACCTGCTGCTGTGCCCCCCATAGAAATGTGCTCTGGCTCACTCTGGGTGCCTTAGCTTCATAAGACCCTTCTCCCTCCTTGTCCTTATTTCTTTATAAAATCTCTACAGAAGGTCCTGTCTTCTGCATTCCCTGAGGTATCCCTTGGGAGCTGGGAAGCCACAGGACACTAGTATATCCCTGAGTACTGTCATTCTAGGATGCCACTAGATTCTCTTTTAACGCTCTGCCTCCTCTACAGGTGACAACCTGGTACTCCAGGACAGCCATGGAAGGATGGACAAGGCCCCTGTACCTGGCAGCCACTGACACTCTTGCTCCTCTGTTGATCACTGCATCTCTACGGCTGGTACAGCAGCTGGACTTGGATACAGTGAACATTTGGAGACTTGGTTTGTTACTGTGAGGATGTGCAGTGGCCTGAGGCGCCGGTCTGCTGAGGAAACCATAGGGTTCTTCTCACATGCTGATGGGCCTTCCCATACTCTTCGGGCATCAGGCCAGCTGAGACCATCATGACCAATGCCCTAGCAACCCTGTAGCCTGACCAGTGCAGGGTCAAGCTGGTCTGCAGCTGCTGGCTACTCCCAGAAGTCTCCAGTGTCATTCTCTGTGAACTCTTCTGAGGCCTTCCAATAGCCGAAACCTGCTTCTAGTCTGTCTCACCAACAAAGAAGCTGAATTCCAACCCCTACTGCCAGAAGCTTCGGTGGCCAGCTGAAAAAGCTATCCTGGGTGGACAATCCCCTTGGGCATCTGTAGGGATCCACTGCAGCAGGACTGTCTCCAGGCCCTGAGAGCCATTCTACAGGAAAGCTTGAAGGCTGTATGCTCTGCTATGGGGAAGCTTTGGCCACAGAGACCTCTCTGCCTGCTGTGGCTTAGACATAGCAGAAGAGCACTGGGCACCACTCCCTTCTGTGGAAGAGTTCTTGCATCCATCCACAAAGTGAAACAGTGACCTCTGATGCATGACTTCTGACACCTAGCCCTGTACATGAGAAGTATGAGGTCCTCACAGGTTCATCCCAGAGAGTATAACTCCACCTCATACTGCCCCCACCAGATTCCATCACAAAGTCCAGATGCCAGTTGTTCAGGTCTGACTTCCCTGGAGAACATGGCCCATTGAGGTTGTGAGGCTTGTTTGCAGCAGAAGGTCAGCCATCTTTGTTGTTTTTTTCTAAGCCAGCTGAGACCTGAGAAGGGGGCTGTGTCTTCCCCCTGAGGCCTGGATGTACCACTCACTGCCATCTCTCTTCATCTTCTAGAGCACCCCTCTCTGGGAGCCATGGGAAAGGTGGCCTCCCAGATACCAGACAAGTGCCTCTGTTGTTTTGGCAGAGCCAGCCTGGGTCAGACAGGGTGATGGAAGAGGACACAGGGGCTTTGATTCTGAGTTGTCCCTTCCTCCCGAGCCCTCCTCCTAGCCCACCTGTGCAGAAGGTCCCCTCTTCCTGCCTTGGTTGGCTGAGCTAGTACAAAGAGCTTCACTGAGCCCAGGGATCAGGGGCATCAGATTAGCCACAGAGCAGGCTGAAGAGGTGGGGCCTGTGTGAGCCACTTTCTCAGGATAATGTTTGCTTGTTCTAGACACAAACACGGGTCTATTGGAAAGGACCTAGGAAGATGGCTCCGAAACTAGAGCTAATCCTCCCAGAGCCCAGGTGGAGTCTCTGAGCACAAAGACAGAAAACACAAAACACACACACACACACACACACACACACACACACACACACACACACACACACACACACACACAAACCCATATCTGAGTTGTTAAAATTCCCACCCTGATGTTTATCTAGATTCCTGTAGTCACCGTCTGTGTGAGTAAAACGTAAAAAGAATCAATCACAAAATAAATGTCTTAAAAATGCAAGTTTAATAAAATAGAGATTAAATTGTTTCTTCACATCAGTATAAGTCCATCATTCAGAATTATTTCTGCCCTAGATTTCTTCTCATTTTTACTTTAACATTCTCAGTGCTTGGTTCCTACTCTATGACTCACAAGAGTTGCTGGAGGTCCAGCCATCATATCTGCATCCCAGGCAGCAGGAAGGCAGAAGGAAATTCTTTTCCTTTCCCTTAAGGGCATTTGCTGGTCGTATGCTTTATTGGTTGAATTTAACCTCAAGGGTCACAAGGAAACTGAAGAATGTGCTGTCTTTTCTGCATAGTCAGGCACCCATATGAAAACTGGGGATTCTGTTACTGGTCAAAGAGAAGACAGAGGAGGAGCATACCCTTGACAATATCAAGTTCAAAATCAGCTGATATCCTACATGCCCATGCAGGATAAGGCAACAAGGTCCAGAGACATCGCCAGATCAGCAGAGATCACACAGCAAGCCTGCGGCACTGGATTCCCGACTTCTGTTTAGTTTATATTCTGTTTTTTGGCTTAAATAGAAAGGCTCCATTTCAAAGGGAGGAGCCTTGAGGGCCACTTAGCTAAGAGCTACAGGACGGGGCCAGAATGGTGACCGAGTTTGCATGTCTAGATCTGCCCCGCCCTGAATCATGGTAGGTGAGGAACTCCTCACAAGGCTCTGGGCCTATAGGGTGTGCCTCTCCTGCCATGCCCCTGTCCCCTGCCTCTGTGTGTGAGTGTCTGTCTCCCGTTTGGTGCTTATGTGTGGCTGGGCTTCTGACCCTGTGCTTACATTTCAGGGAACAAGTTGTTGCAATGAGAGCTGCCGCCGGGAGGCACGGTGTCTCCCTTGAGGTTGTGCTGGCCATGGGCTGGCTCCTCCTGCTCGGCTTCTCAGGGGCCACATCTGCAGGTGAGATGCCACAAAAGCTGGATGTCAGTTTCAGTCAGGATGCTGAGGAGGGGGCAGGGGATCATAGGGAATCTCTCAGGTAGGGTCCTCATTGAAAGCCGTGGTTTCCAGCAAGCTTCATCCTGCCCCAAGCTTTCTTAGGCAATGACAGGCTGGCCTAGAATCATCTCAGGTTGCAAGCTCAGCGTCTGCCAGGGCAAGCCAAGCTAGTCAGGAAGCTGCTATTGTCTTCCTGGAGCTGAGACTCCCGTAACAGCACCCATCTCTCCATTCTGAACAATTGGGAAGGGAGACACTGTTGTAAGATATTTTGAACTTTTAAAAGAGACTAGAAATCGAGATTGTTTTTTTTTTTTAATAGAAAATCTTATTTTTAAATTTTAGCTGTTAATGAAAAATTTTAAAACTGCCCAGGAGAGAATAAGGGAGTGGATGGGGGGGGGGGAAGGGTGTTCAGCTGAGATTTGGCATTCTACCTCTGTTTGGGCGACTCAATTTCAGGGCTCAGCATCTCTTTCCACTTTGTGCCATCAGGTCAGGATCTGGACCCATGAAACCTTTTCAGCTGCATGCTTTGAGATTGTGGGTTTTTTGTTTTTGTTTGTTTGTTTGTTTGTTTGTTTTGCTTTGTTTTTTGGTTGTTGTTGTTTTGCTTGTTTTTATATATTAAGACAGGACCTCACAAGATAGCCCTGGCTGCCCTTAAACTTACAGATCAGCTTGTCTCTGCCCCTGGAGTTCTGGGATCAAAGGTATGCACCACCAGGTCCAGCTATTTGATCTTTGAGATGGTGTCTCTGTCTGGTTTCAAACTTGCAACATTCCTGCCTCCACCCCCAGGTGCTAGGGTGACAAGCAAGAGTCAGGGCTGCAGCACCTACTCAGATCTAGTTTATTGTCTCAGTATTGTCACCTTCGCTTTAAGGAGTTTTATTTTGTTTAGTGGTACTTTTTTTTTTTCCCTTGTGGTACCAAGCAAGTGATCTTTAAGTGAATTTTAAATTAAGATCAGAAGCACAAGACAGTTCATTCAGGCTACAGGAAGTAGCCATTAAATACCTGGCACCTTTGGAAGACTTGGGAGGCAGAAAAAAGCAAATCTGAACAGGGGTTTAATAATCCTGCCATTGATGCCACTGCTCATCTTAAAATGCTATTGTTGTTCATTGAGTTTTGTGCGTTTCCATAATAAAGGACCTCACATTGAATTGCATTGCTTCCCAGCCCACTGGAGGCAGGAAGCAGTCTGTAGCACCGGGATTTCTTACAAAAGCTCAGTTTTTGAGTGATAGCAGGTAGGCAACAAGTCGAGGTCCAGTCAATGATTTATGACATTGCCTGAGTTCATCCATCTGCTCATTCAACTAATAAACACAAAGTAGGTGTTGACTCCGGGCTAGAAACTGCATTTGGGTTTATCTTTTGGAGTGATTCATCTTAGGGAGGAGTATTCAGATATTTCCTGGGTGTTTCTGCCCACACCCCAGTTTGTATATAAACCCTTTTGAAGGGAGGATGTGCCTCTTTCTGGTGCCCTTTAGTCTGTGCTCTTTGGGAGAAATAGAAGTCACCTTTGTTATTCATGTCAAGTAGTTGTAGCCTGCATCTCCTTATAGTCGGCTTCAAGGGGCCTCTGCCCTAGTCCAGGAAATCAGTGTGGTTGCCATGGTGATGTTTCGGGGATGGTACTGATGATTTTCAGTGGATTCACTGATCCACATGTCTGAACACTCAGCTTCCACAGAGGAGGGCCCACCACATCCAGTCACAGAAGTACTCTGTCTTAGCCATAGGCTCGGTCAGAGCCTTTGGAGAGTGGGGCTCATCCTCCTGATGATGGGCAAACCTGTAGTGGCCGGCCCACCATAGCCAAGCTGAGATGCAAAGTTGTCCCAGACAGGGAAAGGACTATGGGCTTGCCTTGGAAGTGAGGCAGTGAAACCTGAAGCCCTGTCCACTTAGTGGGAACCAGTCCTTCCCAGGGCTGCCTATGGCCTGGACCCATGGGCAATCCAGGAGGCTTCATTTGTTCTCCACACTCTGGTAATTGACTCCTTGAGACCGATGCCCATGCCCAGGCCTCAGAGGAAAGCTACTAGGAATTCCTGACTATCCTGTTTGGAGATAAGCCTAGGTGTGGGATTCAGCACCACCCAGCTCTCAGAGCTGTTGCTTTGAGCAGGAGCTTGCTCATTTGAGTAGGGAGCTGCCCAGCCTATATGCACAGGCTGGTAGCAGCTCCTCTCTGCAGCCAGCAGGGAGGTCTGCATCTGGCCCCATTTTGTTATTACTTAGAACTCAGGATCTGGAAGAGCTGCCTCATTGAAACCCCACAAATGTGGAGTTCTCAGTGCATTCACACCAACTAGTGAGGCAAATGGAACCAAAGATAGCCGCTGGGCACCTGGGAGAGAATGTGGTATGTAGGGCTCAGTACCCACAGTGGGAGCCTAGGTAGTGCCCATCTGGCGCTGCTGTGTGTAGACAACAGCTTGTCTCCCTCCTGGTTCTCCTTCAGACTTCTCACTGTGGCAGTTAGGGCCTCCTTCTTGCATAACTGAAGAATAACCAAATACCCCTTAGAGCTCCTATGCCGGCCATGGTACTCACGGAACTGGAGCTGGCTGTGGTCCTGTGTTGTAGATGTGACTCCCGAACCAACTTTACCTGTGGGATGCAGCAAGTCTAACTCCCCTGCACTGTGGAGCTTGCTTCTATTCCTGAAACTTGGCCCGGTCCCCCAACTGAACCCTTTCCCATTGTGGGCTCACTTAAGCCTTACCTCTATCCTCACTGTGCCCCACCCCCCACCCACACACTCTGCATCACTTGTAAGTCTGATTTATTCTTTGCCATCTAAATTGCCAAGGAAATGAAAATAGCCCCAAGCTGCCCAGTGGTGGTGTACGCCTTTAATCCCAGCACTCGGGAGGCAGAGGCAGGTGGATCGCTGTGAGTTTGAGGCCAGCCTGGTCTACGAAGCGAGTCCAGGACAGTCAAGGCTACACAGAGAAACCCTGTCTCAAAAAACTAAAAAAAATTAATAAAAGAAAGAAAGAAAGAAAGAAAGAAAGAAAGAAAATAGCCTCATGTCAATTTGCCCATTCAACCTGCTTCTTTTTCTGGACCTCCGTCTGCATTCCACAAGGTGGTTCTCCCAGCTCCTGGAACACAGATGTCCCTTTTTGCATCTTCCAGGACATAGATCTGGAACAGATCCCAACAAACCTTGTGAAGATGTAGGAGTCTCCCAGTCCAATTAAACACTCAAACTACCTGCCTGTTGGCCACACTTGGGGCATGTAAGGCAGGAAATGCAGCCTGACCTCAGAGCAACAGCAGGTGGCTCCCTACCCTGGAAGTCCACAAACCCACTCCTGAGTGACATCTCAGAACAAAAGGAATTAGACTAAACTAGCTAGGAGGTGGTGGCACATGCCATTAATCCCAGCACTCGGGAGGCAGAGGCAGAGGCAGAAGGACCTCTGAGGTCGAGGGCAGCCTGGTCTACAGAGTGATTTCCAGGACAACCAGGGCTACACAGAGAAACCCTGTCTTGAAGAACAAACGCAAACAAACAACTAGCCTGGACAAGTGTAGAAACTGCCCTAGCTTAGTGGTCTTAGGCTTCACCAGAGCCAGTATCTCTTACAATAATGCTACACCTGTTACTTGGTAGATGTCCGCAAAGGACATGTCCAGTGATAAGATGTACTACTTCAGCACTGGGCATGGTGGTGCACGCCTTTAATCCCAGAACTCAGCAGGCAGAAGCAGGTGGATCTCTGTGAGTTTGAGGCCCGCCAGGTCTACCCAGTGAGTCCAGGACAGCTAGGACTACAAGAGAAACTCTGTCTGTGTAAACAAAACAACAACAACAAAAATTTATTATCCTCAGAGGAGCCCCCAGGCAGAAAAAACTTTATGACAGGCAAGGAAGAGGTAAATATAAGACTTGCCTAGGCACATGGTTAGACTCTGTTGTCTCAACAATAATATTAACACTAATACTATATAACTCATTCTTGTTTACAGGTCATTACCACTCACAGGTCACATGTCTTGTATCTTTCTCAGGTCACCAAAGGAACAGAGTTAGAAAAATTAAAAAAAAAACAAAAACAAAAAACCATAAATATGGTTAAAGAATTTTGTTAACTCTTCAAACACCGCTTGAGATCCAAGAATTCTGAGTCAATTGTAGTCAAACCCTTCGATGCCTTGAGGGGTCACCAGATCTATCTTTTATCATGCAAAAGGGGAACTGGATCAGAGGAGGAAGGGGGCTGTCCAGAGTCCAATTATAAAGTCATGAAAGGCATGAGGCCATACCCAGAGTACCTGCCTCCCAGATCAGAGCATCTCTGGTGTCTGAGAACATGCTTTTAACCCTGGGAAAGAAGAAATGGGTATCATGACGTGTACTGCCCCCACGCCCCACTGTTCTTCACTTGTTGATGCTGGTAGATCTGAGTGATACGTCATTGTCTTTGGCAGTGGCAACTGAATGTCCTGACCAGGACCCTGAGCTGCAGCCTTGGAGCCCTGGCCACGACAGAGTCCATCAAGTACACATTGGTCATGGCAGGAAACTCCTGCTCACCTCTTCTGCCACAGTCCACTCCATCACCATCTCAGAGGGAGGTAAGTCCTCCTGTCCCTTCCACCACCTTGAGCCCTGCCATCACATCTACACAGCCAGGAGCTGAGGCAGGACGGAGCAAGTGTTCCATGCTTTGGGTTCATGTCAGAGCACCTGGAGATTTGAGATCGCCATTAACTCAAAGCACTGAGAAATGGCTTGTCAAAGGTCTAATCTTGAGAGAGAGAGAGAGAGAGAGAGAGAGAGAGAGAGAGAGAGAGAGAGAGAATTTAAAATGACAGCTCCTATTGGTGCTCTGACAGGACCGATTATTCTTTTTTTAAGATTTATTTATTTATTATTATGTATACAATGCTCTGTATTGTATACAGAGGCCAGAAGAGGGCATTCAATCATATTTTAGATGGTTGTGAGCCACCATGTGGTTGCTGGGAATTGAACTCAGGACCTCCGGAAGATCAGACAGTGCTCCTAACCTCTGAGCCATCTCTCCAGCCCCAGACCTATTATTCTTACCTCTACATGTTTGGTAATTAAACTCAGAA
This sequence comes from Acomys percivali, assembly GCA_907169655.1. Classification (NCBI taxonomy): domain Eukaryota; kingdom Metazoa; phylum Chordata; class Mammalia; order Rodentia; family Muridae; genus Acomys; species Acomys percivali. Next base: position 102,966,456 of record OU015752.1, on the reverse strand, counting down.
CATGGGGTAATGGCAATGGACCAGATGACCACTGTGTATATCTTGCAAAGCAGATGATGGAGAAAAGTATTTTCTGCAAGGCAGTAGGCACAGAAGTACTGAGAAGACACCCCTGTGCCTGCCTAAAGGATGAGGTGAAGGGAATCAGCTCTGGTCTCTGCATTAACATTACCTAAGATTCTTGTTTTCTCAGACGTCCCCATTTCTCTCTCTTCAGGAAAGCTTGTCATCAAAGACCACCACGAGCACATCGTGCTGCGTGCCCGGCACATCCTGATTGATGACGGTGGAGAGCTGCATGCTGGGAGTGCCGTTTGCCCTTTTGAGGGCAATTTCAGCATTGTGCTGTATGGAAGGTAGGGTGACCTTGCTTAGGGGTCAGGAACTGCTGTTGGGTCTAATGGGAAAGAGGTTTTCCAAAGGAGAGGGAGGTGAGAAGTCTAGACTTCCATAGAGGACTGACTGGAACCACCATTGTGCCCCAGTAGACCATAGCTATGAATAAGATAGGCGTGGCGAATGGGTAAGCACATACTCAAGGGGCATTGTTCATCATGGTATAGATGGAGTGGCTGCATTACAGAAGTCTTTGACAGGTTTTCAGCAGCTTTCCAGTCATTCTGTGATTGGAAGAGCCTCTGAACGAGGTTACTCAGTGCTAATAAAGGACAAGCATGCAGTGTTTCATAGGGAGGTGTGAACAAATGCATTTACTCCAGCGAGGGCACCAAAGACAGACCCAAGAAATAATTCTACGCATGTCTATCTTGGGGAACCTTTAGGGTTATTTGGGGTTACTTTGAACGGAATAGGTGATTCAAAATAACTGTATCACCTAAAAGCAGCCTCAGCATGGGTACTCAGGAAAGTTGCATCCCTGGATTCCAGGCCAACGGGCAGGCAACTCCACCGGAGAGTCCCCTCTACCTCAGCAGCTGTTTACTGCTTGTGTATAGGCCAGGGAGGGATCCTTCTGAGCTCCTGACTTCCCTTAGGTTTCTGAGTCTTATGAACATCCCTTCGTACTCCAGGAGAGGATGCTTCCATTTTAGAGAGAACAAGAAAAACAACAAGGCACAGGAAAATGCCATGTGGCTTTCCCTTTGGCCTGTGAACCATCTTTAAGCTATTGAGAGTTCTAAGACGTGATAGCCAAGAATTTTGGAGTGTAGGCAGGAACCCAGTGCAAGTACCTATGACTCCACAGTCAATAAAGGATGAGGTAGAAACCGTGCTGAGGCCAGTAGCAATGAGCAGTGTTTGCTAAGCACTTCTGCTGCCCTGTGTGCCCACTCTTACTCTGCTTTGGTAAAGTCAGCTTCTTAAGGTTTTTCTACAGGCCTAATAGTATCACCAAAAATGCAGCTGGCTCTCTGAGGCTACAGTGGGAGTCAGGGAACAGTGATGTGTTGACCCACCTTTTCGAGTCCTTCTCTTACAGAGCTGATGAAGGCATCCAGCCAGATCCTTACTATGGCCTAAAGTATATCGGAGTGGGCAAAGGAGGTACTCTTGAGTTGCACGGGCAGAAAAAGCTCTCCTGGACATTTCTAAACAAGACCCTTCGTCCTGGTGGCATGCAGGAGGGAGGATATTTTTTTGAAAGGAGCTGGGGCCACCGTGGAGTCATTGTTCATGTCATTGATGCCAAATCGGGCACAGTTGTCCACTCTGACCGGTAAGGTTGGCTTCCCTCTACTCATGTGCTCACTTCTTCAGGCACTCCTCCAGCCAGGGGACTTCCCTGGGGACTGGCATGCATGGAAGTCCTGCTCTGGAGAGGTGCCTTCTTTCCCAAGCATTTGCACAA
>OU015752.1:102876714-102951697 GCA_907169655.1 Acomys percivali | reverse complement strand
TTCTTCTTCTTCTTCTTCTTCTTCTTCTTCTTCTTCTTCTTCTTCTTCTTCTTCTTCTTCTTCTTCTTCTTCTTCTTCTTCTTCTTCTTTTTCTTCTTTCTTCTTCTCCTCCTCCTCCTCATGATTTATTTATTTAGTATTTATGTATACAGTGTTCTGCCTGCATGTATACCTGCATACCAGAAGAGGGCATCAGATCATATTATAGATGGTTGTGAGCCACCATGTGGTTGCTGGAAATTGAACTCAGGACTTCCGGAAGAGCAGTCAGTGCTCTTAATCTCTGAGCCATCTTTCCAGCCCCAAAGGATTATTTCTTAAGGGAAATCTGGAGTGCCCTACCAGAGGAAGGAGACTCAGTACTGGATGTTCAGACTATCACCTGGGGAAGTAGCCCAATCCTGATAAGAAGACTGAGCATTGAGAATCCATAGCCAGCATATTTCAAATGTCTAGTGTTGTAGAAATAAGCCTTCAGAAGCTACAACTCAAAACAACTTCCCTGGTTGGGGAGTACCTGAGGAAGAATTTGAGGAGCCTCACTTTAGTGAAGTGAGCAGCAGTTACAGAGTTCCAGCTCCTGAGTTTGTTCTCGGAGGAAACAGCCCTGCCTGCCAGGTGCCTGAGGCAGTGCACAGCTGGAATCCCAAGGTACCAATTCTAGGACTGGAGTCTGCAAAAGACACATTTTTAGCGAGATGCTAATTTGGGTGTATGGCTAGAGAAAGAGAAGGAGGTAGCAGTGGGCAGGTTAAGTCTACATGAAGAGATGTTTGCAAGGCAAGAGATCCTGTTTAAGTGACAATGTATAAACTGCTATACACTTTTTTTTTTTTTCAAGACAGGATTTTTCTGTTTAGCCTTGTCTATCCTGGACTTGCTGTGTAGACCAGGCTGGCCTCAAACTCACAGCAATCCTCCTGCCTCTGCCTCCCGAGAACTGCTACACTCTTTAAGAAAGGCTTTGGGGCATCTCCTAAGCAAGTCTAGATCAATCTGACACCCCTGAAGAAAGAAGTGAAGTGAAAAAAATTAATCTGGATGATATAAGTCTAAGTAACAGAGGAAAAAACAGGTCAGCACAATGGCTGACATAAGCCATAAAAACTTTCTCTGAGCTTCCTGGCACGGGGAGCAGAGAAACTTATCCATATTCAAGAAAAAGAAGGAGACAGATCTAGAAGATCACCTTTCTCTTAGCCCTGAGCTTCAGGAGTTCACCTTGGTCATCATCCATAATACACAGCATGATGAGATGAACTTGACACTATGAAAGGATACTGTCTATATGTGCACCTATTCGCAGTTTGGGTCTTCATACTAGAAGGGGATGCGATGCTGGGCATAATCTGTGGATACATTCTGCAAAACGCATTTTTTGGCTCTTCTTGTTTGGTAGAGGCAAAAAAGTGCAGACTGTAGAATCAAGCACCTGGTTATTAGCTGCGTCCCCATTTGTAGAGATAAGGTCTCACTAATATGGCCCAGGATGGCCTCGACTCAACAATCCTGCCTCCATCTCCCAAGACTAGGATCCCAAGGCCACCACACCTAGATTGCTGGAAGTACTGTTAGCACCAGCCACAGTAATTCTTTTTATTCTTCTTATGCATATGTGTGTTTAGTGTGCTTATGTGTATGCATGCTCACATATGTTTGGGCATATGTTGGAGGATGTACATGCATGTGTGTGGTGGCCCAGGGTTCACATTGGGAGTCATCCTCTATCATTCTCCTGCTTACTGAACCCAAAGCTTGCTGACACAGCCAGTCTAACCAACTAGCTTGTTCCAGGGACCCCCAATTTCCACCTTCTGAGTAATGGAATTATATAGGTGGGCTGCCACACCCAAGCAGCAGTTACATAGGTTCTGGGAACTGAACTTGAGTCTTCATACTTGTGTGGTGGGTGCTTTGGCACTGAGCCATTGTCTCCACAGCTCTGACTGCAAGAACTTAGCAGTTAATCCTCAGTGCAGGAAAGATGGAAGGAACATAGGTGATCACAAGTCGTTGGACCCTGTATGCCTCGGTTTGCCATTTCTGGCATTTGGGACCTTCAGGCCCATGGCATTCATTGTAGAGGAGAAAGAAACCTCTATCATCATTACTAAGCACCACTCACTTCTGCGACATCCTGCAGTGACTTTTTAGAGAGCCCTGTGATTCTAGGTGTGGGATGGGCAGGCAACCTAGGCTCTGCCTCTGTGGGGACAGAGAGAGGGATAGAACACTTTACCATGTACACACACACAGGTCCCTGAGTATATCGCAGGTGCCAGGCATTGCGTCCAGGTGCCGCGGTAAGCAAGTCAGACACTATTCCCTGCCCTCAGGGAAGCTGCATCTCATCAGGGAGAACGGCATCCATCAAAGAGTTGGTCCAATAACAATAAGACTCCAGCCACAATACCTACAAAAGAAAGCTGTGCGAGGAGCTGGGCGTAGGGAGGAAGGACTCTGCTCAGTAGGAGTAGGCACAGTACTTTCCCAAGGAATTGAAGATCGAGCAGGGAGCTAGAAGATGACAAGGTGGCTAGGAAAGAAAAGTATTGCTATAAAGGCAGGCATGTGGGCACACACTACCTGAGCAGGAGTGGGTGTTCATGCTGAGGGCTTCTGCTCCTGACAGAATTTTACCAAACTAACCAACTGCCTCATGAATGTACCCAGGCTGGACCATGAGTATCAGGGGGCCTCTTGATGGCCAAGTTCTAAAGGGTGAAAATCTGAGTGGAGATGATGCTAAACTTTCTTCATTTCCCCAAGTCCCTTGCTTTACCATTGAAGGATGCTTCTCCAGCCCCACACCCAGCCTCCCACTGCCTACTAAGAGTGGGCCATCCACTTGGCTTAGAAGTTTTGGGTCCCCATGGAAACAGTCCTTCTTGAGCAGTGTCACAAAAGCCTCAGGTGGGGGAGAGTGCAGGCATAGCTGTCTGTCCGTCTGTCTATTCTGAGAAGGCACCTCTGCTCCTCTTTTCAAAGTCCATTCTTGACAATCCATCCCCCACTAACACAGAGTGAGGACCCTACCTGTCCATCCCTTTCTGTACCTGCATTCTTCTCCTACTTGCTGCATTCTGCCAGGGTCACCTCCTCAGTCTGGCTGCAGAGAGCAACACGTTCTTCCTTGATCCTCCTCCCTTGATAGGCACCCCCAATTCCAGTAAACAACCCTGTTTGCATTTTAAGGGTTTGCTGATGAGAAACAGATGAGAGTGAGAAAGTGCTGGAAATATATGACTCACCTAAAAAATTTTTTTCAGAGTTTTCCAGCCACAGTATGACTCCCAGCACTTTCGATGTGGCTATGATAGTTGAAACATGCCCCTTGGGGTTTTTTTTTTTGCCCCCTTTCATTTGCCACGTTCCTGATTTGTCTTATAAACACCACCACACTTTAAACTACTATTACCACCACTTAGAATGAGCACCGTTGCCCATGATAGTCCCAGTACTTTACAGGTCCATCCACCTGTCCCTTCTTTGTGAGACTCTCAGCATCTGGCCGTTCCTGTTTTATACGTGAAGCAGATGAGGAAACTGAGGTTATGGAAATCCAATATCTAAGTCCACAATCTCCACATGTAGCTGCTTCAAATTTAATTGTGGTTAGATAAAATTTCATCCTGTGCCTTACAGTAGAGAGATTTTAGGTGTTTGAAAGTCACATGGGCTATCACATAGAACAGCATGGAATTCGTTGTCACAGGATGTCCTTGTGAGCGGTGCTAGCATAGACTAAGCAAGCCAGCATCTTTCAAACTCCCAGCTCCAACTGCAAACCTACATATGCTACTTTATCTTCCACTAAGGTACCTAATCCTAACATCTCCATCTGAAATGGCCACAGGAGTCCTGGGCTATTCTTGTCCCTCTCGACAAGTCCTTGCCCCTGATGGTATCAGGAAGACAGTTCAGTCTCTGCCCTTCCCTCCTCCCTGGAGTCTACTGGATCTAACCCACAAACACGTGTCAGGTCTGTCTCCCAGAGAAGGTGTTTGTGGTTTACTCTTCTCTTGCTCTTGGGGGTGCCTGGTTCTGTGCGTGGCCTGTGGAGGTTTGCTGAGTATAGAATTGGGATGCCATATCAGGTGCCTGTGGATAAACCCAGAAAATACTAATGGTTAGAGCCCCTCTATACCCCAGGTCCCATCCCCCTTTCCTAGTGGGCCCAAGTCTCTTTTTAAGTCACTCAGAAAAATTCTGACCTGGTCAGCCTGCTGGTCAGTGTGAGTGCTGCGAGAATGAGGAGAGGTGGAGGGCTGTGGGAGAACTCCACACGCAGGAAGGGATGACAGAAATCAGGCGCACCACTTCCCTGGGATCGCCCCTGGGAGTGGCCTGTGAAAGCAACGAGGAGAGATAACTGCTTGCACTGTGGACCGAAGCAACCGTTGTAAAGGTTCTGATAAGGAGCCTTGTGAGGGTGGTGGTGGTGGTGGCTGTGACTGCAAAATTCCTCCAGTTCTCAGTAGGACCTGCATTTCCTTAGTCCACTGGGGTCAGATAAATACAAGCCCTTCCAGCTACCTGAAGTCTCCCGTGCCCTGCTTCCCCCATGATACAAAGGAAGCTCTGAAACCAGCTGTCCATCAGTTCCCGTCGCTGGTGAAGCTCTGGAGACAATAGCCCTGACAGCTGCAAATGTCATTTCTGTCACACTGGCCTTTAGCCATGTGCCCAAGGCTGTTTAAGCACACTCTATGGATTAACTAACTTAATGATCTAGCTACCTTTTGTGATGCAAGCTATTTTTATCTCTACTGCATAGATGAAGGGACCAAGGTTCAGGGAACTTAAACTATAGGTTCCAGGACTCTACTGCAAGCTGAGACACACAGCCTGGCTCAGACCATGTGGAGGATGACTGTCTTGGTAGGGGCAACCAGGTGGATGGGAACTCTGAGACTAGGGTGACAAAGGCCTTCAGTAGGCAGCCCCAGCCAGATAGGAGCTGAAGAGGATATATGGGGATGAGGAGGATGAGCCCACCAAGAGCCAGGGCGTCTGCTCCATCCACCTTGGACTATTCCACAGGAGCAGGGCTGCTGTGACTGAGCCAGTTGCTCTTTGTGCCATCTGCTCCCAAAATAAGTCTAGCTCTCTGGGGACATCTTCTGCAAAGCCAGCTCCATGCTATACCTCTCAGGACCCAGAGGAATGCCCATCACATGGCTTGACCTGCTTATGGGCAGTAGCAGTCCATTTTCCCTCTACACCCCTCACACATGGCTGGAGGCCTGGGTCCCAGAAGACCAGGATTCCAGATGCTCTTGGGGACAGAAACTTTGTAAGAAATCCCAGTTCTCTTCATATTGAGTTGGCGTAATTTGGGAGACCAGACAAAAGAGTAGAGGTCTTCCACTGACAAAGAATAAAGGAAAGGAAGATGTATTCAGGCAAAAACAGACATATAAGAAAGTCCCAGAAGGTGTGTGTGTGTGAGGACTCTGCAGGGTCTGTAAGCCACCATGCGGGTCTGACACATGTAAAGTGCAGGAGAAAGGCTGGAGATCAGTTCTATGGACTTCTTCCTTCAGGGAAGGTCTGAAACAGCTAGAGTAGACCTACAGAGCACTCTGGAGCAAAGACTGGGAGGGACTGGAGGCCCTGTGGCCCAGGACAGCATGAGCTGGAATAGAAGGAACAGTTGTGGTAGAGTGGCTGTTCCTTCCTTCTTGAAGAGATATCACAGCAGCACACTCCTGTGGCAATCACCAAAAAGGGCACAGAGATACAGTGACCTGCTCAGCCTTTGAAATCCTAATCAAGGGTATGTGGGAAGTAAATAGGTTCTGGAAAGAGGGACTGCTCACCCTCCACAAAGCATCATCCCCAAGTCATAGGAGAAAGGCATTAATGGCACAGAGGTGACTATGCTGGAGGAGACCCATGTTCACAGCACTCCTTCGGCTCTAGAGGCAATGTGCAGTGGTAAAGAGAAATGGCCTCCCTAACATACTCCATGACAGTCATGTCCCCCACACTCTCCTCCAGGCTCATCAATATCTGACCTTCCTAAGCTAGCTTAAGGATGGCAGAAAACCAACCGGCCAGGACTGAGATATCGCGATTAGAGATGACCCAAATCAACTTCTGGAGTTGATTTCTGAAGTTGAGTCTCTTTCCTTTTCAACCACCAGACAGGCTCCATGTTGCCTCTGTATAGTTCTCCAAAGCCAGTGTCCCTCATAAGCCATGCATAACATTTTCTTTCTCTCTTTCTCCCCTCCTCTTCCTCCTCTTTTCTTCCTCTTCTTCTCCTCCTCCTTCTTGATTTTTGTTTGTTTGTTTGTTTCCACTTCACTCTGGCTCTGGGGCAGAAACAGTGCTATGAACCTGGGTGTCCTCCAGCACAGCCATCTTTGTGTAATCCTGGCTGTCCTGGAACTCGATTTGTAGACCAGGCCAGCCTCAAACTCACAAAGATTCGCCTGCTTCTGCCTCCCAAGTGTTGAGATTAAGGGCGTGCATCACCACCACATTCAGGGACAGACTGCCCTTTACTGGGTAAGACCTGTGGTTAACTTATTGGTAATGGCCACAGAACCACAAGCAGGGACATCAACAGGAGTTGGAGCAGAGGCTTCTACATGAATGTCCAGAGAACCTTAAAGCAGTAAGGATGGCACATGGCCTGTGACCCCAAATCAAAAGCCATAGTGAGTCCAGCCAGGAAGAGGCCTGGCATTCTGAAGTTAAAACTTATTTACAGTTATCTCCTCTAGTGATGTCAGACCCTGTGTGGAATTATTGGAAGGTGGGAGAACCTAATGGAAGGCTTAAATTCATTAGGGATATGTCCTAGAAAAAGGCTGTGAGATACTGGTCTCCTCCCTTCCCTATTTCATTCCTGGTCACAAAGTAGATGGACTTCCTCTGCCATAAACAGCCACCATGATGTAACTATTGCTACCACCATTGAGTCATGACTTGGGATCTCTGAAACTGTGAACTGAGATAAGCCTTTTTTTCTTTCTAAATTCATTTATCCCGGGTATTAGTTATAGTAACAGAAAGCTGACTGGCACTATGCCTGAGAATCCTCCCCCGCCCTTTTTGTTTGTTTGTTTTTGTTATTTCAAGTCAGGGTTTCTCTGTGTAGCCCTGGCTGTCCTAGAACTCAATCTGTAGACCAGGCTGGCCTCGAACTGACAGAGATCTGCCTGCCTCTGCCTCTAGAGTGCTAGGATTAAAGGCATATGCCACCACTGCCCAGTTTATGCCTGAGACTCTCAAGGACTCTATAGTAGGCTGAATCTATGTCGTGACCTTTACTTACTCCCTGTGAACATTGCCTCACATGGCAAAAAAAAAAAAAAAGGGTTTACAATGACTAGATTAAAGTTCTGGAAGTGGAGGAGTGTCCTGGGTTATTTGGGTGGGTCCACTGTAATTACAGAGGTTATCAGGTAAGAGGGGTTACGGGAGATTAGAGAGGAGAAAGCAATGGGCTGACAGAAGCAGATGGAACAATGAAAAACAGAAGATGGAGGTCACAAGCCAAGGAACACAGGTGGCCGCTGGAATCTGAAAATGCCTAGGAACAGATTCTGTGCCGTACCTTCTCAGGCAAACGGCCCTGCCAACACCTTGACTCACCCCCAGAAAATTAATTTCAGACATCTTAACCTCCAAGATTGTAAAAAATGAACCTGTGGCGATCTGTCACAGCTGCAATAGAAAACACATGCCGTTTACTTGCCTGGGGCTGTTTTCTCAGCTTCGGAATGCACCAATGTCATTGCTTCAAAGAAACCACTGTCTCACTGAGTCTGCAGAATTATTTAACCATAGGCTCCTTAGCAAGGCTGTCAGCTCCCAGGATTGGGCCAAGTGAAAGGGATGGCAGGGGTCAGCTCTTCCTGAGGATGGGACAGCATAGGAAGATCCCTGAGGTAGGTATTGCTAATTTTAACCACGGCCTTCACATGTAGGCACTTGTGAAATCTCAGGGCTGAGGCAAGGCCCTCCTTAGTCAGTCAAGGTCAGAGTGAAAGCCAAGTGGTGTAGGTGGTGTAGTTTGGGCTGGAAGTCCACATGGGAGCTTGTTGCTCTTTGTAATTGTACCCTCACATGAAAGAAAGAGTATCCACAAGCCCTGTCAGCCATCTTGGTGAGGAGCCTGTCTTAACCTGAGTTTTCAGCACAGAGTGGAGGAAGAGGAGATGGGAGGCAACACTAAGGAAATTTGGCTAGAGAAGGAGTGAGGTAGTGTGAGGGAGAGCCTGGGCAGCACACAGGGTCAAGGATTCAGGCCACACAGGACAGGGACCGTAGAGAGTGTGGGAGGATGTTTGATTGTTGGATTTTTCTCAAGGATAGCAAGGCCTTGGGGGATTTTGAAGGCAGAGATGTAACAATGCAGATGAGGAATGAGATGGCTGGGCCAGAAAGGGCTGCGAGCTGGAGCCAATGCCTTCTGACTGTGCCACAGGACAGGGCTAGAACCCATAGCCCCAGAGAGTGCCTCTGTTGAGGGATGCAGGAGGAGGAAGTCAGCACAGAGTAAGGTGCAAGTTCTTTCCCATTGGTTCATGTGGTGCCATAGAGGCATCGTGCAAGCTCAGAACTCAGGACACAGGAACATCAGCCTGCTCGATTTCCTTAAGGCTGCTGAGAATAGAGCACGAATTTGCCCTGCTCAGAAGCAGAGGTCTGAGAGGAAAAGGACAGCTAGAGGGCAGCAATAGTGAAAGCGCTGAGGAGTCTTCTAGAGACGGGGGTCTCTGTCTCTCTCTTGGTCGCTCTTTCTCGCTTGCTCACTCTGCTCTGTCATCTCTAGGCTGTAGCTTTCCTCTGCTGGGTGAGGTTGGTCCATCAGGCCAGAGAGCAAGAAAGGCAACCCAAGGTTACACCTGGTACTTCTACCTCCATCCTGGGGCCACACCTCACTGTAGGGAGGGCGGGGAAGCACAGCTCCATTGAGAAGCAGTGTATGAGATGAATCATGGGAAAGTCTAGCTCTAAAAATCAGACGAAGGGTAGATATCACGGGATAAGTAGCCACATCTGCCATGGTCTTACACCTAAGCACAAGTAACTATGAGTGGTGGCTCCACTCCTAGGCCTGTGACTATACCTACCTGAGCTTTGTTCTTCTATATCATGGAACAAGGGCCATGGGGCCCACCATGAGTGAGGGCCTGGTGAGGAACAAGCTACAGCTCTGGGAGTACAGCATGTGAACATGACAGGCAGGCTACACCTGCCATTCTGTGTCACCACTCCTCTTGTGCCCTAGGGAAGCCACAGTACCTACATACCGGGGAGGAGATTGATGGCGTGGACATGCGGGCGGAGGTTGGACTCCTGACTCGGAATATCGTGGTGATGGGAGAGATGGAGGACAAATGCTACCCCTACAGCAACCACATCTGTGACTTCTTTGATTTTGATACCTTTGGGGGCCACATCAAGGTAGGAATCTGCCTGGCTGAGGCTTTTAACCCTATAGGAGGGTATTCAAGGTTCTAGCAGTAGACAAAGATTCATAGGAGGGAAAGCGATGGTGGAGCAAGGCGGGAGGAACAGAAGCGTACCGTGAGGAGATGTCTACTTTACCAATTATGGGCAGTTGGACCTGCCATAGATGATGGAGCCGAACAGGGAAAGGGTCTCTGATTGAGGCCATATGCCTCACTGCATTCTATTTCATTGCCTCAGCCTTGCCTTCACTATTTATCCTTCGTCATTTTTTTTCACTTTTGTTTTTGTTGGTGTTTTTATATTGCTTTGCTTTTTTGAGACCAGCTGTGATTACATAGCCCAGGCTGGCTTCAATTTTAATATTCTCCTACCTCGGTCTGGCTAAGTACTGAGACAACAAATGTGTACCACCAATTCCACCTTCCTTCCTGATAATTCCTTTTCTTTTCTTTTAAAAGATTTGTTTGTTTTTGTTTGTTTGTTTGTTTGTTTGAGCACTCTCTTTGCGTGTACACATAAACACCAGAAGAGGACATCAGATCACATTACAGATGGTTGTGAGCCACCATGTGGTTGCTGGGAATTGAACTCAGGACCTCTGGAAGAGCAGGCAGTGCTCTTAACCTCTAAGCCACCTCTTCTCCAGCCTGATAATTTCTTCAAAGAATGAATACTCTTCCCTCTCCCTCCCCACCCCCCCCACTCAACAGATTCATTATAATACCTACCAAACAACTAGCAGGGGGCAGGAAGTAGGGGGTGCAGCATTGAATTTACTTGGTCTTGGTCTTGATAGAGTCTAGAACAGTGACTCCCAATCTGTCTTCATTATTCGCGACCCCTTTCGGGATGACCGACCCGTTCACAGGGTTCACATATCAGATATTTATATTAAGTCCCTGGAAAAATACAGATGTTTTACAATTCAGAACAGCAGTAAAATTACAGTTATAAAGTAGTGATGAAAATAATGTTATGGCTGGGGGCCACCACAGCATGGGGAACTGTATTAAAGGGTTGCAGCGTCAGGAAGGCTGAGAACCACTGGTCTAGAAAGACAGCCACCAGTAGTAGCAGATCTTTCAAAGCCATAAAAAGCGATCCTGGTTCATCAGAGTTCACGTTCTCCTAATAGCCAGCTCAGAGAGGAATTTCTTTCATCTCTGTACAAAATGCCTTTTCGGGCCTAGCAAATAGTTCAAGAAACACAGACAGTCTTCCACGTTCTTCACATGGTTATTGGTTTCAGTGCTACCAGCATCACAATCAATTTTGTAAAAAGTGTTCTCTTGAGGCTGAAATCATGTGCTCTAATTCTTTTTAATAACATAAACAAGGAGTTTGACGGAGGGAAACGGAGAGTTCACAATGGGAGCTCTGCTGACCTTTTAAGTGGGGAAGGTCTTGTGGTCCAGATCTATGTTTAAGGAATTGTAGCATCCCCGGTCCATAGTCCATAGGTACTTTCTGGTGCTCATCACCATTGAATGTACCTGAGAACAACACAGCGAGAGCCAGAGGAAACAGCAGTTCTCTGTCACACAAGCTACTGAAGCCCTTCCCAATCTTGAGAATGGTCCTGAGTCACCACGACACTCTTGTCCATAAACCCCATGCGAGGCTCAGAATCATTCTCAACACATCTCTCTAGGCATTGGCACTGGACTAGTGTTCCAGCTGGCTCCTGAATCTGGGAGAAATGGCCAGCATGCCATACTCCAGCTCCTCCGGCAGAAGTTGGCAAGGCCTGCTTCTGACACCGGTAACTTTAGACTGTGCTTTCTGCTGAGCTCCTGGAATACAGACACTGTCTGCCCAAGCAGTTTCCCTGAGCGCATCCAGGAGCAACCTTGTGCTGTGACCACCTGCTACCCGTATCCGTGTCCCCAGAGCAGAGGCTCACGCTATCTCTAGAGTCAGCACCCCCTTCCTTCCCCAGTAAGCTTTTTAGGTTTATCCCTTCCTCGTTGTCGGCTATGGAGATAGTAAAGGAAGGTCAAAGCAAGCTTACCTATTGTCCTGGGCATTTCCAATCTAAAGAGTCTGTTTTCGTGCAGCATCCCATAGAGCTTTGCTGGATTTGCTTAGTATAAGATGGGTCAGGTGTCCTCAGCCATGTGCACAGAGCCTCTTTGATTTATTGAGTAACTGGGAGGTACTCAGTAAAACCCAGTGACAAAGCACTGGGAAGGCAAAACCTTCATCTAAGGGGTGAGGGGTGGTGGGAATCAGGTGCTGCCTTGGGGCTCTTTTGACTTTGGACTTTCCTATTGCAGTTTGCACTGGGGTTTAAAGCAGCCCACTTGGAGGGCGTAGAGCTGAAGTATATGGGGCAACAGCTGGTGGGCCAGTACCCAATTCACTTCCACCTGGCTGGGGATCTGGACGAACAGGGAGGCTATGACCCACCTACGTACATCAAGGACCTCTCCATCCATCACACATTCTCACGCTGTGTCACTGTCCATGGCTCCAATGGACTGTTGGTAAGTGCCTGCTGAGTGGGGGTGGGGGTGGGGAGGTCCTGATTAGACAGGCTGTGCTGGGGAAGAGAGTCCTTGTGCTGTGTTCTCATCTACTTCCATTGTGAACTTGGACGACTGCTGAATCGGTCAGGTCTTCTCCATTGTGTCCAGAGAGCCCCGCAGAACACAGTGCTACTACCTTTCAGTTTGCTTGGGTAGAGGATGAGTGCCTGGCTGTGTTATCCTAGCAACTCATCTTCAAAGCAGAGAGGCCAGGTCTTACCAGAGAGCAGGCTAGCCCTGGGGAAGCTGGGCAGGCATGTGGGACATGCATCAGGACAGCATGGGGAGCCAGCCCCTCAGTGAGATACAGGCTACCACAGCCAGCATGGGGACATCCCTAGGAGTCTGTATTATCTCAGGTAGATGGGGGAACTAAGGGACTTGTGGTAAAAAAAAGGAAAGCAGTGAGTTAAGGCACCCACCCCACTTTCCAGATCTGGCCTGGGGCAATTAAATACTCCGACGGTACCTACCTATAGTAAAGCCAGGCTGTAGACCAGAGCACTGGACAGTTTCACCCAATCAGAAGATCTATGCAACACTGTAAGCAAAGACTTCCTCCCACCCAGCCTCCAGTATTGCCAGCTGCCAAATTGAGAATGAGCATCTCTCAGCTCCCTTGTCATCCAGCTACTAAATGGTTGAGCTGCCAATTACAACCTTAACTTTGTGGCAGTTCAGGGATCTACCACCACTCAGTTCCAGGCTGTGTTTGCTGGCCAAGGCATCGAGACAGAGCTGAAGGCGCAGCCTTGTTTCAGCCCTTTCCAAGGTGGAACCAATCACACTGCTTGCCTTCGAGATGGTGTCTGGGCCTCTAGTCCTCTGAGCCAAGCAGTCAGCAGCATGGCCATATCCCAGACAGACCAGCAGTTTTACAGATTGGCTTTGAATGCTCTTGGAATGTGAAGCTGTACGCCTTTCCAGAACACTGCTGCTGTGGGAACTGGCCTTCAATACTGCTGGGCTTTTCTTTGCCGCTGGACTGACGGGTTTACCAGTGGGTGACTATGTTTGCTGGAGAGGGATTGGGGGTGGAGGGTGGGGTGGAGAGAGATGGACAGGGACAGACACGACTCAATTGACAGAACCAAAAAGACATAGAGACAAGCCAAAGTGTGTGTGGTGTGTGCTAGAAGCCTTTTTGCTAGCATCATCCTTGGTCAGAGGTGAGTGGATCCCAGACAAGTGGCCTCCCAGCTCACTACAAAGAAGGGCTCCTAGCTATATGGAGCCAAGAGGTGACTCAGCACTGTGCTCCGCCCAGCAAGTGCTGATGTATCTCAGGAAGCACCTCTCTTGCCTCCTATGAACCCCCATCCTTGGGAACCAGCTTCCCTCATCCTCACTCTGCCCCAGGCAACCCCCTTTCCTCTCATCTCTTATTTTAGTTTCATAAAGATTATTTTATTTTATGTGTATGAGTCTTCGCATTGAATGTTATGTATGTGTACCATGTGCCTGCCTGGTACCCACAGAAGTCAGATGGAGGCATTAGATCCCTGGAACTCGCGTTAGGGATGGCTCTATGCCATGATGTGGGTACTAGAAACTGAACCTGAGTCCTCTGAGAAATCAACAAGCGTTCTTAACCACTGAGCCACCTCACCAGCCCCATTCTAGCTCAATATTTAAACCAATTCTCTCTGACAAAAGCAAACACAAGCTCTTCAATTTCTGCTTTTCTCTGTGTTTTGGGCATGGCTTTCAACAATGTAACTCTGAAATGCCACTGAGTTAGGCGAACCATTGTCCTCTCAGCTCGGGCAGGCATCTTTTTGCGCTTTCTCTGTGTTGCTGTTGTGAGTCTCGACAGGAGCTCAAAAGTCACAAGCACAGAGTGACAGTCACAGGAACTGAGGGAACCCTCCTGGGCCTCAGTTTCCTCCAGTGCATAGTGAAAACCGCTGACAGAAGTTCAGCTTCCAAAGGTGGTCAGGAGATGAAACTAGATAAGACAGGGGACGTGCTTGGAGAGGACATTAAATAGCAGTATCCTCGTGTGCCTCTGCGGCTCTATGTAGCCTGTGAAAACACCTCTGCTTCCAGGAGATAGCAGCGTATGTCCCCACCAAAGAGTGGGACCAGTGTAGTTAAGCTGCTCTTGGCAAACAGTGCATGCATATACTCACCGTCTGCCACATTGAAAAGTCCCAATGTAGGCTCACTTAGGAAGGGTCTTCAGTAGAAACACCTGACATTGGATTGATTTGTTAGCAATGCCTGCCCTCCTCTGGTCACAGAGCCCCTTTCTCATAACTCACCACTAAGGCCATGGAGTGAAGCTGTAGGAATGTCTCCTGTGATGGTAGTATTGTTGAGGGGGGATCCTTCTGGCAATAGAGCAGGTCTCCCTGGCAGGTGCAGCGAGGAGGCCTGCTTTCAGAAGGAGGCTCTGCACTCACTGTCCCCAGGATGCCAGCAGGGTTAGGGGTTGGTGACTTTCCCCCAAGGAGAGGCTCTGCATACACCCTCTGCAGGGCCCCAGGGAAATGGACTCAGTGCATCCTCATGTGTATTTCAAACTCCAAGGCAGGACTTGAACCTTGCCATCCTGTTAGTTACTAGAAGGCAATCAATACACTCCTGGCCTGTAGCACAAGAGCCAAAAGACCCCCAGTGTGAGCTCTACTCTTTCCTACCTCCTTTCTTTAAGCCAGAAACAGCTGTCAGGTATTGCTTCAACTAGTGTGACCCTCTATTTAGTTGTCACTGAGTCAGGGCATTGGTGTGTATGGGGGAGGGGAGGAGGGAAGGGGAGGGGGAAGGGGGGAGGGGAGGGGAGGGGAAGGGGGAAGGGGAGGGAAGAGGGGGACAGGTGCTGGCACTAGAGAAGATTAGTAAGAGGCAGCATTAGGTCGGAAGACTTGTTCTGTGTACATCAAGACTAGGGTCACCCCCGTCTGACCTGGCTTCCATCAGCAGCCTGTATCCTCTAAGAAGAATGGTGTTTCTGTTAAATTAAAGAACAGTGCCTCAATTTCTCCTGGGCAGAAGAAATCACATCCTTTCCCACCAGAGGACTTGCTCACAATTTATCTTTATTAGAAATGCCAGTGCTATGAAATCCAAGAGGAAGCTCAGCGGGTGGCAGCTGCTTCCATGCAGGCCGTGTTTTGTGTGGCTCTGGCAGCCAGCAGATCCAGTCAGTCTAGGCCTAGGCTCTCTATCCCCGGGGCCACACATTTCTCTTGTGTCTACTAGAGATAGCCCATGACTGGGAAGCCCAATCTGCCAGCTGTGCAACCCTGGGAATTGTGGGAGAGACTTCCATGTTCTCTGGCTCACCCCCCTTCCTGGTATCTTCGAGTGCATCCTCTCACTTGTCTGGTTGTAGCTCTTCTCCTTCTCACTTGAGCCCGATGTAGGACGCAGACTTTATCTTTCCTTTCCCTCAAAGCTACCTCCTTCCAGGCCTCCAAGGGGAGACTGAGGTAGAGATGAAAAGGAAGGTAGAGAGCAGTCCAGATCAGAACAGAAATTGACAGCGTGGGAGAGAGTGGCTGGCCCCTCTGGTCTCACCGGCCCTCTCCAGGTCACGTGCTTTCCCTGAGATGGGGGGCCCCCATCTTGTGAGCTCTGGCAACCCTCCCCACCCACCCTTGCTCCCCACCTCTCCCTCCCTTCCCTGCACAGCCTTCGAAGCATTCCTTCCCTTTTAAAGTAGTGTTTTGTTCTGTTTTCTCCCTCAACTTCTATTTGCATATTCAAAAACTCATTAAGATCTGCAAAACAAATGACCCTGGCCTGTATGCCAAGGCCAGCTTATTCTCAGGAATTTTACTTTAAATTTTTTTAATAATTCCATTGGTAGAGGCTTGAAAATATTTTTCCTTTTTAAGGTGACTGAATTCTTTGTGAGGATTCTCACTGATATATATATATATATATATATATATATATATATATTTTTTTTTTTTTAAATATATAACTACATACACACATATCATATCTACCCTAAGCTGCAGATGTAAGTATCATCCTCTTTGGTACCAAGAGCCCCTGAAAAGTGCCCAAATCCTTCCCTTTAAGTCCAATATAAAATGGCCTGGTATTTACAGAGAACCTAAGCACTTGCTCCTACATGCTTTAGATCTCCTCCAGTTGGCTTATGATGCCATGTGGATATTTAATAAACAGTTGCATCCCATATTATTTGGTGACTGATGACAAGGAGAAAGAGTCTGTGCATGTTCCTCATAGGCAGCTTTTTTTTTTTTTTAAAGAAATATTTCTGGTCTGAGCTTGATTGACTCTAGTGGAATCCTGTATATCCAGAGAGTCAACCAATCATTCATTCCTGCTAGTGCTTGTTTAATTGAAGCACCATTCTTCTTAGAGGATACAGGCTGCTGATGGAAGCCAGGTCAGACGGGGGTGACCATATGTCTTGATGTAAACAGAACAGTCTTCTGACCTAGTGCTGTCTCCTGCTAATCTTCTCTAGTGCCAGCACCTGCCCCCTCCCCCCCTCAGTAATGCCTTGACTCAGTGACAACTAAATAGAGGGTCACACTAGTTGAAGCAATACCTGACAGCTGTTTCTGGGTCTCTCACTACCAGGCAGAACTTGGGAATTTTCTCCTATACAATGCCATGCCCAGACCCTACTGCAACAAACCACAACTCTCAGTGAGCAAGAAGATACCAGACAAAGGGGAAATAGTTTTTGCTTTCTCAAAGAGAATGGCAGTGGGGCTTACACCATTATTTCTGGTTAGCATATAAAGGCAGGCCCAACTGGGGGAGGGAGTATTTATTTAGCTGCTATGTCTATCTATTTGAATCTATATATCTATCTGTATTTTATCTACCTATCTGTCTATCCTATTTTCCTATCTATTCATGCAGCCACATCTGTATATTATTTATCTGTGTGCCTATCTTACCTAGCTTCCTTATCTATCTTTTTTAAAGATTTATTTATTTGTTCTGTATACACTGTTCTGTCTGTAGGCCAGAAGAGGGCACCAGATCTCATTAGAGATGGTTATGAGCCACCATGTGGTGGCTGGGAATTGAACTCAGGACCTCTGGAAGAACAAGCAGTGCTCTTAACCTCTGCACTGTCTCTCCAGCCTCTTTTCTAACATCTGTCTGTCTGTCTGTCTGTCTGTCTACCCACCTATGTATCTATCCGTTTACATATTATCACTAATAGTCAATTCTGTGAAAAGTTCTAAGGAGAAACAATCTGCAAATGTTTTCAGCTTCCCCTCTATCACACAAGGGATGCTCAGTGTCACAGAGTAAGTCTGTGGCTGAGCAAGGATGTGAACAGTGCTTCGTCTCCTGCCCCAGATCTTTGTTCTCCCTTGTCCTGCCTTTCTCCTGTCTCAGCCAGACTCACTGTACCCTCAGGGCAGTGGGTTGATTTCTGTTTCTGGTGCTCATGGAAATCAAGTCTGAGTTTGGTTCTTGCAAAGGGGTTTGTGGCACCCAAGTCAAGTGGCTTCTATCGAGATGAGGTCAAGGCACAATAACATTTGTAAGACACTAGGTACCCAGCAGCAGCAGCTGTAGCTGTTTTTCTTCCTTCTTCTGGTGAAGCCCTTTCTGTTCACAGAGCACCTCCTCCAGGTCTTAGAGGCCAGCTCTTCCTTGAGTGCTTGTTAGAAAAATGCCCCTAACTCATTCACTCACCTTCAGAGAAGGACCCCCGAACACGTGATCTGACGTGCAGGGCAAATGGGTAGGGACAAGTTAGAGAGATCATGAACAGAAGAAGGGAGACTCTAAGGTACCAAATCCCCTTAGACAGCCCACATCACCTCTCCAGCCATGGCTTCTTCCTCTGCAAAGCCAAGCATTGGGTTTGATCTTTGAGGTCTCTGCCAGCAAGAGCAGCCGCATTCCCTCCCGGGCTTGTCTTCCTGGGCTATTTTTAACAAGCTTTCATTTCTCATTAGGCGAGAAGGAACATCCCACTGGATAACCTTGGCATTGGCTGAAATGCCCATTGAAGGAGTGAATGAGATTCAAGGTCATGCCCTTGCCTGTTGCCAGGGATTAAAGGAAGGATGCTTGCTTAAGAGGCAGAGCGCTTGTGTAGTTTTCCCTTACAGAGTGAGCACACAGGCCTGAAAAACCAAAAGTCCCTGCCATGGCTTTGCCGACTAGGCCTTGTGACCTTGGATAATTGCTTAACTTCTCCCAGCCTCATCTCCATTATTTCTAAAACACAATTTTTAGTAGTATTCTGTAAGATTACAGAGAGATTAAAAGGTCTAAGAGACCAGCCAGGGTTCAGCCATGCAGGGACTTGCTGTGGTGATGGTTCTAACTGCTGACTGCCTGCAGTCAGGGAGCAGGCACCTGCACTTGGAGAGCCTGGATAGACCTGGGCTGTTCACCTTGGATCAATGCTTTTCCATCAGACACAGTTTTGTCACCCCTCCTACGCAGTGGACTACTGGGTAATGGAAGTCTGGAAACAGCTTGCAGGGGGTAGGGGTGGGTGTGGGGTGGTGATATTACATCTTGCAGGGACAGACCAGGCTTACTGAGTGTCCTATAGTGAGCAAGACAGTCCCTTGTAGTAGCACCAGGGCTGAGGGCAAGGCCTTAGTATTTCTGTCAGTGCCAAGGGCATTTGGATGGTGTGCAGTTTCCAGATCCTAGCACAGGGGCAGCTCCTGAAGAGGTGTGGGTTGATCTGAGGTCACAAGGAAGTAGGCAAGCTCTCATTGGATGAAGTCACTGGGCAGTCAGGGATGGAAGAACACAGTAAAGATGGGTGAAGTGCTCCTACCCTCATTCATTGTACCTTGTAAGCTGAGAGCATCTTCTCCCTGGGGCGATTGAGCCAAAGCAGGAGCCTATGTGGCAGAGACATGATGTCAGAGTCTGGTGTGAACAGGGAGCTGGGCTCAGGACAGGGCTCTCTGAGGCTTCTCGGGCCTTGGAGATGTTGGAGGCCAAGCTGAGAGCTTTGTGGCTGTGGTTGAGCCAGGTAAGAAAGCTGATGTAAGATCCTCCTGGTGGTGGAGCGGAGACAACACTCTGCTCTCACAACGTCTCTTCAAAATGCTCTTTGTGATTTTCTATCTTGGACGGTGATGCAGGAGCTGAATTTACCAGCCCTCTCTGCTTCTCAGCCTGGGGTGTGAAGGTGTCATAGTGGCCATCGTAGGCTAACAAACTGGCTTGGGTGGCAGGGCTCATAGAAGTCTATCAGTGTTGCTGGTGGCAGTGCTCACCTTTCATCCCAGCACTCAGGAGGCAGAGGACAGTGGATCTCTAAGTTCAAGGCCAGCCTGGTCTAAAGAACAAGATCCAGGACACCCAGGACTACACAGAGAAACCCTGTCCACAAAAACAAAAACAACAGACAAGCAGACAAAAAAAGTGTATTAGTTCAGACCTTCATGAAAGGTCCCCCAGGCCTCTTGCAGTGTGGCTTCCTGGGGGAGTTGTCCTAACCCTCACTCAGGTCCCAGAGACTCTCCCAGGGCAAGCTGTGCCCCCAGTGGAATGCAAGCCCGGGTCTCTGCTTAAGCCACCTTCACACTTCTGATATTTCACCCCCTTCCTTATCCACTGAAGCCTCATCCCCAGCATGTCCATCCAGAGGACTTGTCACCATTCTACTTCTTGTCCATTCCTCTTGTCACCCACCTTGTCTTGGGTCCAGGTTGTCTCTTCCTCCCCCCACCCGAGCTACTCAGGCCTGGTATATAGTTCAGTACTATTTCATGCATGCTGAATGAATATGTAGACACATGCACACTTGGGTGTTGAGCAAAACTCGTCTTGACCTTGCAGATCAAGGATGTCGTGGGCTATAATTCTTTGGGCCACTGCTTCTTCACTGAAGATGGGCCAGAGGAGCGCAACACTTTTGACCACTGCCTCGGCCTCCTTGTTAAGTCAGGGACACTCCTTCCATCAGATCGGGATAGTAGGATGTGCAAAGTGATCACAGAGGACTCGTACCCAGGATACATCCCCAAGCCCAGGCAGGACTGCAAGTAAGTGTGCACATAGCACTGTAGGATACTCCTACACTTGGGTCTGTGGTGAGGGTGGTGAGCATGAACACTCAACATCCTGCTTTGGGGGGGCCTTTAAAACTTTACTGCTCACCTCTGCCTGCTTCTCAGAGTGAGGTTCCAAGAGTAGCTCCTCCCTCCCTCTACCCTCTTCCTTCCTCCCTCCTTCCTCCTTCCTTCTCCCCACCTCTGTGAGCCTCACTCACACTGTTTTGTCTACAGAACTCTGGCTTACCTGTGGTTCTATGCCACATGGAATTTTGTGGACAGGAAGCAGCTATCACATCAGCTCCCAGTATGTACCCATAGTACCACAACAATCTCTTTCTTACCAGAAAGAGACACAGTGTCATGGAGCCACAGAAAGGCAAAGACAGAAAAGTACAGACAGAAAGACAAAGAGGCAGACAGGCAGAAAAACAGAGACAGACACAAAGAGACAGAAGATAGACACAGGAAAAACAAAAACAGAAACAGACTGAGAGGCACAGCGGTGCAAAGATGGAGAAACAAGGGGGGAAATGTAGGTAGACGCAGAAGGCAGAGAAACAGAGAAGAGACACAGAGACAGAGAGCAGATGCAGACAGAGACACATCGCTTCCCGCACGGATGACTTCCCTTAGAAGAGTCAACTTTCTGGGACTCACACTCAGGCTTCCATGGAAGCACAAACTGTCCCGAGCCCTTCCAGACCTGAGCAGTATGCAAGCTTGAATGCTTTGTCTTTAAGCCACACATGGAAGAGACTCCACTAAGATTAGTGTCTCACGTGGGCTCTCCCACTCTGCAGCACAAAGAGTTCTGGCAGTCTTTTATGTGACTCTGCTCTACCTCTGTCATCTTCCCACAGTGCTGTGTCCACTTTCTGGATGGCAAATCCCAACAACAACCTCATCAACTGTGCAGCTGCGGGCTCAGAGGTAAGCAGTAAGAAGGGAGGTGGGGCTGGCTTAGGACTCAAGACCACTCCTCCGTGTGACTGGAGATGGGTGTCCTGTGACTTGGTTTTAAATGACAGCTCTGTCTGTCACTTCCTAACGCTGGTGACCATAGCTAATGAGTCATTTATTTTGGCTTGTGGCACAAGGGACTATATAGTCCATAGCAGAGGGAAGGTATGGTGGCAGGTATGACTGACTTGTAGCTGTGACAGTGAGAGCCTGTACACATCTGGGTGGATCAAGAAACAGTAAGAGGGGCTGGTGATATGGCTCCATGGTTAAGAATACTTGCTTTTGTAGCAGGTCTGAGTTTGATTTCCAGCATCCGTGTGGTGGCTCACAACCATCCATAATCCCAGTTTCAGGGG
The DNA here is from genome assembly GCA_907169655.1 of Acomys percivali. Classification (NCBI taxonomy): domain Eukaryota; kingdom Metazoa; phylum Chordata; class Mammalia; order Rodentia; family Muridae; genus Acomys; species Acomys percivali. The sequence goes on along the minus strand of OU015752.1, from coordinate 102,930,433 downwards.
TATCCTAGGCTTTCTTCCGACCTTTGTAGGTGCCAGGCACACATGTGGTACACACATATACATGAGAACAAAATACTCATGTACATAAAGCATTAAAATAAAAAAAAAATAGAAAAAGGTCAGGAAGGGGAGCCAGGCTATAATGTCCAAGTACCACCTCCAGTGTACCATGCCCTCCATTTTGTCAGCCTTCTAAAGATTTTATAACCCCCAAAAGCAGAGCATTTGCCTGGAGACCAAGTATTCAAATACATGAGCCTGTGGGTGACATTTCATATCCAAACCATCCCAGAATACTAAGCAATTTATGCACAGTAATTCATTATAGAAAGTCATTTCGCCTTAGGCTGGTACCTGGTACACCAGTGATATAAGCTAACACCAAGTGATTCTGACACAAAGGGTTAGTGCACCGTGGCCTATGTATGGGTAGAAACAAGACAGGAGACCTAGTGTGTGCAGAGCCCCATACAGCTGGGTGGTGGCAGCTAGGCAGAGCACCGTGCTCTGCTCCAACAGCCTTGATCCCACCCACCTCTCCTCTGCTTTTTGCTTGGGGCCTTGACCCTGACTCTGTCTGTTACTCTTTCTGGTCTTCAGCTTCCAGATCGCCAAGGAAAGCTGATAGTAACACTTGCTTTCATAGCTTTATCCATCAGGATCCTAATCTCTGCAGTGGCCCACTAACTCAGACAGTGACACATACAGTAGGGCTGATATGAAGAGCAAGAGCTGTCAAGGTGGACCCCACAAATTACAGAAGCCTCAAGCTTTTCTTTTTGTCCAAGCACTGAACCACATGGATGTGTTTAGTGGTGTGTGGTATTCAGTCAAGCACTGGACCACATGGATGTGTTTAGTGGTGTGTGGTGTCTGGTCAAGTACTAGAGCACACGGATGCATTTGGTGGTATGTGGTGTCCAGGACTAGAACACATGGATCTGTTTGGAGGTGTGTGGCAATGGCTTGTTCTGGTCACAGTGTTGCACCCACTCACCCAGCCTGGGCCACTCAATCAGGCGCTCACTAGCACTAATTTCTGTGGCACTCTTCTGTGTCCTGTCTCAACAGGAAACTGGATTTTGGTTCATTTTTCACCACGTGCCGACAGGCCCCTCCGTGGGAATGTATTCCCCAGGTTATTCTGAGCACATTCCACTGGGGAAATTCTACAACAACCGAGCACACTCTAACTACCGGGTAAGTCTTCTGTGTTGTGTCATTATGGCCACCCCATTCACTCCCCTGCTCCAACCTGCAGCTGATTAGAGCCTGGATGAGCTTCGTTCTTATTGTGGGTCTAGAGCAGCCTTGTAAGGCCTGCAGGTCACTCACCACATGTCTCCCGTGGGGCTCTGCTTCATCATGCACAGCATCTGTACAGTCAAAGGAGCAAGGTATGCCTTCACTCCGGCTGCCAACTCAGGAAGATACTGGGTTGAACATCAGATAAGATTCTGTGATACCATTGTGGGCATCAGTGATACCGACTATGAAATTAGGCCTGTCCTAATTTCTGGTTCTGATGTGACATTGGCATCTAGGGCTTTCTCCCTTTTTGCTGGGAAGTGAGTGGCTCTATCTGTGCAGAGCTAAGTCAGAGGGTGAAAAATGAGAAACCCTTGGACCATCTTCATTTATCACCTCTCTTTCCTGAGTACCAGTGTGTACCCTGCTCCAAGCTGGGTTCTAGAACAACAGGGGGAAATACTGAGATGACTTGGACCTCTATATCCTTCCTGTAGGGGCAACAGTTAAGACTGGAGCCATTGGACACACTAAGAACTTAGAATAAGGCTGAGATAAAGATGACACTCTTGTGTCTCTAGCGTATCAGAGTGGTGTACAGACAAGCTGGTATCTGATCTAACTCTTAGCAGTGCAGACAAGAACACTGGGCCTGCTAGGGAGGAAAGAGTACATCCAGAGTCAAGAAAAGATATTTCAGAGAGCTAGTGAGATAGTTCAGGGTTTACGGTTCTTGCTGTGCAAGCATGAGAACGAAAGTATATGTCTATAAACCTGTTGGTGGGAAAGTAGAAACAGGCAGATCTCAAAGTCTCTCTGGCCAGCCAGTTATCCAGTGAACTCCAGGTTCAGTGAAGGACCCTCTATCACAACAACAACAACAGAGAGCAATGGAAGTCACTTGTTATCCAACGCTGGTCTCCACATTCTCTCAGACAAACAAATCTTGTTTCAAAAAAAGTTGAACCTGGGAGAAGATCCCAAAAGAAGCAGCACAGGCTCAGAGCAAATCTGTGCTAAAACCTGGGGGTAAGGGGACAAAAGCCAGTGATGCGGAGAGAGGAGACACACCCCCACAGGTCATGTTTGAGAGACTAAGCAGAGGACAGTAGCAGGGGCTGTGGCAGAAGTGTGGAGGGGAGATTGTGGCTGGAGGAGCTGCTGCTGAGGCATCTCATGAATGTCCTGCTGCCCCATGCAGAGGCAGGTGCTTAGACCTTATCAGTGTGGAAGGAGAGAAAACACATTGGCCTCTTGTTGGGACCCACCATTCCCTGAACCCTCAAGATTTCCTACTTGAAAGAGCGGGCCCACAGGACTTGGCAGCAAAGGGAGCTGGAGCAAGGAGTAATGCAGTCAAAAGCACCATCTCTAAGAAGAAGGCGAGTCTGAGTCAAGGACATAGGCATGTGTAGGAGGGACGCTTTAGCACTTGTAAGCACAGGAGGTGCTCTGAGACGGGCAGGGAGAAATTAAAGAAGAATTTACACAGGTGGGTATGGTGGCACACACCTTTAATCCCAGCTTTTGTGGGGCAGAGGCAGGTGAATTGCTGTGAGTTCAAGGCCAGCCTGGTCTACAAAGTGAGTCCAGGAAAGTCAAGGCTACATAAAGAAAACCTGTCTTGAAAAACCAAAAAGAAGAAGGAGGAGGAAGCGGAGGAGAAGGAGGAAGAGAAGTAGCAGCAGCTATAGGTTGACTGTCTAAGCAAAGAGTATCAGATCTGAATCCTGGATGCTTGTACCCAGGAGGATTGACACCACACCCACCTCATGCAGTCATTTCTCAGGCATCTTGTTCAGTCACCATAGCTACTCTGCAAAGTAGGTATTATTAGCCAACTGTTCAGATAATGATGTGACTAGCCAGAGGAGAGGAGGCTTGTCAATGTCAGTTTAAGAATACAGCCAGGAGCCTAAGCCCATGTCATCACCCTCACTAAGTTAAAGCCAACTGGAGAACAAACAGTAACTTGGAGGTAAAGGTGGTATGAGCCCTCCTAAGAGGCTCCAGGGGATCTGGGAGTGAAAGGGACTGGATGGTGACCTACAGAAGTTCCACTTCTATTGCAGCCCACTTCGTGTCTGTAAAGTGGACAGCTTTGGCACCAAATAAAAGGGCCAGGCTCAGAGCTGGGGATGTAGCTCAGTTGGTAAGAGTGTTTGCCTGGTGTACATGAAGCCCTGGGTTTGCATACAAACTAGACATGGTGCTACATACCTGTAATACCAGCACTGAAGCAAGAGGATCAGAGATTCACAGTCATCCTTGGCTACAGAGCAAGTTTGAGAACAGCCTGGGTTACATGAGGTCCTGTCTCAAAAGTCTTCAAGAAAGAGTCAAGCTTTCTCCTCAAGTCAAGCAGGAACCAGAACAGGCTGTAGGAAGTCACTGACTCTCACATGAGGGGAAAAAAGAGAGAAGTCCAATAATTCATCTGAAAGTCTGTGACACATTTCTGATTGTACACTTGTCACCATTGTTTGGGAGTCTGGGATAGGAACTCTCCAAAGTGGTGTGAGAACTGTATACGAGATTGGCTATATAGCCCCAGGTCAGACATTTTTAAACCCCAGTTTCTTCATCTACACCCATCACACACACAAGTCTGCTTGTCCCAGATCTGGTCAGAGAGATGCAGAGTGAGGCTGGCTTTCTCCTTCTCTCACTGTAGAGTCTACTTTGCATGGACACAGTCTGAGAATCATGCTGGGTTTACTGGCATATTCAAAAGCATGTGCCTGGACTGGTATGAGAGCATGGCTGTGGACAGCAGTAATAGCTATTGTGTCTCCCTCCCCAGGCTGGCATGATCATAGACAATGGAGTCAAGACTACTGAGGCATCAGCCAAGGACAAGCGGCCCTTCCTCTCCATCATCTCTGCCAGGTACACAACTCTCTGGAACACTTGTCCCATGGGACCTCTCAGTTGCTTCTTTTCTTCTGCTTCAGGGGTACACTTCTTTACCTAAAGAATGCTTGCTAGCTGGTGTTGAGCCAGTTGTTGAGATACAGTACTGTGCTACAAGTCTAGACTAAGTCTGAATTAGAGTCCAGGCTCCAGTAGCTAAAAGGAGCCTAAAATTCTAGCAGCTTCCAGATCCCTCCACAGAGGCAGGGCCATAAAACAGTAGGAATGGCCAGAGCCATGACACTGACACTCTGGGCCAGGATACAAAAGCATTCAAAAAGGAAGCATTTGCTGCCATTTTAATGGTAAGGAATCTGATAGCCAAGGCAGAGCCTCGCTGAAGACCAGAGGCTGCTTTTAAAATGTTATCAGCCAGGAGTGGTAATGCATGCCTTTAATCCCAGCACTCCAGAGGCAGACAAATTGCTGAGTTCAAAGCCAACCTGGCCCTCCTAGTGTCCAGGACAGCCCAGGCTAAACAGAAAAAAGCCTGTCTTGAAAAACTAAAACAAAACAAAAAACAAACAGAACAAAACAGAAATAAGTTGTTGTCAAGGCTGGATATGGTTATGCATGCCTTTAATTCATCCAGTACCTGGGCAGCGGAAGCAGGAAGATCTCTGTGAGTTCAAGGTCAATGTGGTCTGCACAATGAGTTTTAGGCCAGCTGAGGCTATATAATGAGAACCCATCTTAAAGAAAGCAAAAAAGTATTATCAAAACTTCATGGTTATTGGTAAAAGTGGGACTCCTTGTCTATCTCCTGCATGGAGCTGGGCCCTAGAGATGTCACCTCCCTCCTCTGGGAGAAACTCAGAGTTGTTCACGCCACAGCCTGCTGTGTCAGTGATTATCTGTTGCGTCAGATATCTGGGAACCAGTGAGTGAAAAGCAGCTTACAGAGCCCAGAGGGAAAATACCGTTTGTTGCCTTTCCATGTTCCAGGTACAGCCCTCACCAGGACGCAGACCCACTAAAACCCAGGGAGCCCGCCATCATCCGCCACTTTACCGCCTACAAGAACCAGGATCATGGAGCCTGGCTGCGGGGTGGGGACGTGTGGCTGGACAGCTGCCGGTGAGTCTGGAAAGGAAGGTGACTCTGCTTGAAACAGGCTTGACGTTCCTCTCCTAGACCGAAGAGTGAGCCTGACAGAGAGGATTCTAAGCAGTCTGGCATTCAGCTTTCTACTCCCCCTGTGAGACAAGAGCATAGGATGGCAGTAGACAGTGACCAGGGAGGCCATGGTAGCATTCCTCACAGCAGCATGTTAGATTCACCTACAGTGCTATGGGTGACTCCTGGGGCCTCTCTCTGTCATGGTCATAAAGCTAATCAGTACAGGAAGGGAAAAAAGGGTCACGGAACTGGGCACTCACTATGTGCCTAAACTTTGGTTTTAGTTCTTTCTCACTGTATTTCTCAAGAATGAATTTAAAAAAAAAAAAAGCAAAATCCTAGCTCTGATGATAAATTGAGACTAAGTGAGTGTCTCAAGTTGAACAGCTAATGAGTGGTAAAAACAAGACTTGATGCTTAAGGCTGTTAGACTCTAAACGTAGCAAAAAGCAAAAAACATTGACTTATGATGTAAAGTCCTCATAAGTCTATGCTAAACATGGTTCTCCTTCTGCGAGAAAGATCAAGTGCGTGCCAATGAGGGTGCATCTTCTTGTCCTCCACCACACATTTTAAGGAAGCCAGAGTCTGGCCACCATCAGGGCTGAGGTCCCACAAATAGACAGAGTTGACATGATCTGCAGCTGACAGAATTGGTATTTACCCAGTGTGCTTGCTGGGGAGTGGGGAAGGCTCTAGTAACCCTGGATACAGGCAAGGATGGGAGAGCGTACTCCTGGAGGTGGGAACATGGAACGCTAAATGGAATACCACACTCCAGTCCGGCTGAGAAAGAACCATAGAGGAGAGTGTGGATAAGCCCCAGCCTTCAGCATAGTGAGTAGGCATGGGTGGGTAGCTGTGTTCTTAGATGCGTTGACTTGCAGATGCTCACAAGGTATGCAGTGGAAGTAGCCCAAATCCTCTAAAGACAAGATCGGATGATTGTTTGGTTCTAGTCACCGAGATGGGTAGAGAAGGAAGCTATGAGCATCTATAAGGTCCCTATGGTCACAGCAGAGTATAAAGGGACCATGACAACGCACCAGAAGATACCAGAGATGAGGAAAAGCTGGGGTCAGGGAATAGAAAAGAGCTGGGGAGCCTGGTACCCTAGATGAGACCGGATTGGTTTGGCTAGGGAGATCTTTGAGGAGAAGCACAGCATGCTAAGAGGGAACTGAGTATGAAGTGTGTTGAAAACTGGAGCGTTTGTGGAAGCCAGGATCAGCCCTGTGTGACTGACACAGAAGGAAACAGGGATCACCTGGGCCTTGGCTTATAGGAGCCATGAAACCACTGGAGGTTCAAAAAGCAATAGATGGTGCAGGAAAATGGCACCCGAAGGAGATAAACACCTTGGGGGTACACTGGACAGAAAGAGAGAAGAAGAACAAAGGAACAAGTGAAGGCAGCACAGACTTAAGGTCCAGCTCCCTCACGAGGCAGGACCAGTGGCCTGCAGAAACCTGCTTATACTGACCCTACTAAATACAGGCAGAGTTGCAGGGGAGCACCTGTGGTCATCATGGTGTAATTATGAGGTTTGCCCTTCCGCTTCTCGGCCACAGATCCTGCCTGGCTTCTGGGAAACTGAGAAATTAGCTATTTGAGTTTCTTACTATGGCGGAGAATAGCCCCCACATAGCCTACCTTCAGTGGTGCTGGCCCTGAGAGTGAGAAAACACAGCCCCTGCCCCCCCCCCCCCCCCCCCCCCCCCCCCGGCCACCTACCACTGGTCATTTCTCCTGATCAACCCCACAAACCCAGGAGCTAGGCTGGCAAGGGAGGCCTGTGAGGCCCAGCCTCCTGTAGCTAGTACACCATGTCCACAGATGCTGAATCGTTAAGGCTCCCTGCCAATGTGGGTGCACCATCTGGCTCCCTGCCAGGCACTCCCAGGGATGCCATATCTGTGAGTAGAAAACCAAAATACCCTCTTGCTGTGTAGGGTGGAATATTACGGTTTCTTTAGCAAAACTCCTCCCTCAACATCCACGGTTAGACTCTAGGGACAGAGAGAGGTCTTTCTTTTGCAGCCTCCTCAACTGCGGAGTGAGAGCACGTACTGACTGTCTGCTCTCATCCCTAGGTTTGCTGACAACGGCATCGGCCTGACCCTGGCAAGGTAAGAGTGACCACCATTGTCATTGGTCTTTTGTGGGAGCTTCTATCTGGACATCTGATCCCCAACATCTCCTCTCTGCAGCGGTGGAACCTTCCCATATGATGATGGCTCTAAGCAAGAGATCAAGAACAGCTTGTTTGTTGGCGAGAGTGGCAATGTGGGCACAGAAATGATGGACAACAGGATCTGGGGCCCAGGTGGTTTGGACCACAGTGGAAGGACCCTCCCTATTGGCCAGTAGGTTTGCAATGCATTTTTGTTTTGTGTGGCTTGACTTAAAGCCATTGGGGGGAAAAGTTAGAGGGTGGCTTTTGTATGTTGACTTGGAATTTTTCTGCTCTCTAATGACCTGTGGCGTGTAATAGCTGAGACCCATAATGAGCATGAAATCTGGAATAAGGAGAGAGAAGTGAGGAAACACTGTAGCCTAGATGCTAACAAGTACATGCCATCAGATGATCAGGGGAACACTGGGTCCAGAAAGAGGGAGTCCAAGTCTTCAGCAACCCACTCGGAGTCCTTCATTCACTTCTGAGTATGGCAGAGAAGCAAGTGAGCCAGCCGAGGTGATCAGACCTGCAGCCATGCCTCTCCCAGATCGGAATCTTTCACCAGGAGACAGATCACCTGCAGGTAGCCACATCTCAAGGCTGCCGTGTGTGTGCAGGAGGCAAGGCTGGTTCCACTGAGGCCGTATGATTGCTTTAGTCTTGTTTTTGAAAAAACAACAGTTTCTGCTGCTACAATCAGGACAGAAACACCCAGACTGAAACTTTCGACCCCAGTGCACGTGGCTCTCCCAAAAGATTCTCTAGAGGCATCCGCAGGGCTATGCCCCTGGTCTTCTTTGACCAAGCTATTGAGAATCCCTTGCTTCCACATGGCAGACCCTTTTATTTAAAAGTGATTCTGAGTCTACATTTATTTGCCAACCTCCAGGGACAGGATATTGTGGTAACTTCCAGAGGTCATCTTGTCTATGGTAGCCTGGCAGGCTCAAACAGGCTTCTCACACTGCCTTTGAGAGGAAAGACCTAAGAAAGACCATGCAGTTTTATTTAATTGAGGTAGATTAGGACCTGAAGCATGCACTTTATGCAGAACTAGCAAGAATGTGTTGACCCTAAACACTTAAACTGGAAAAACCCATGGACTCACCCCACGAAAACCAGGATTCTGCAGCAGGGCAGAATGGCGCATGCCCTTAGTACTAGCATTTGGGAGGCAGAGGCAGGTGGATCTCTGTGAGTTCCAGGCCAGCCTTGTCTACAAAGTGAGTCCAGGACAGCCAAGGCTACACAGAAAGATCCTGTCTTGAAAAACAAAAGCAAACAAACAAACAAACAAACAGGATTTAAGGTGATGGTATCATCAGTTATTACTATAAAAACATGGAAACACAAGATTTGGGGGTGAATGGAGACTTTTTGGGGAGCCTTAAAAGAAGACTGGGGACAGCCTCTCTCTTCATGTTCTTCCTTTTCCTTCTTTATCCTCTTGCTCCCCTGTGGAAGAGAAGGGAAGCCAGAGGCAGAGACATGAATACAAATGAGTATGTTAGGAACAGAAATGACAAGCCTAAATTTGTGACCAGCCCTGAGAAAGGCCACCAGGCAGTCTGAAATTCCCTCCTGGGCCTCCCTTTCACATACCCTGCTCAAGAGTCTCAAGTCAATGGGAGAGGAGGTACCCCTGAGCCCCTCCTCCCTGCCAGGCAAGAGAGAAGTTTCTGCTTCATTAATTCTTTCCTGGTCCCTCCATGTCTTCCAGCTGTCACCTCGTCCCACTTCCTGACTGTTGCTTCCCAGTACCAAGCCTTCCCTGGGTCAGTCTGTGGTCTTGCTTTTCTAGAAAAAGCTCTCTTTGCCTCTGGCAGTGCTTGAAAAATTGCATTATAGTTCTTTTTTGTCATTGCCTATTCTGTGTATTTCTGTTCATCACTGTATCCCAAGCCCAGCACACTGCCAGTGGATAGGCTTGCAGAGGAAATGCATCTGGATCTTAATCTGATTAAACTGCTATAGCAACCAAAACTAGGGCGATAATGACTAACAGTGCTCCCCTCCCAAGGGACAGAGTATTGGCAGTCTCCAGAAGTAGTTACAGTATTTTCCTAGTGACTGGACACATTGATGGGAAGAGTAGAGAAACTGCCTAAACAAAGGTCCCTAAGCCAGAAACTAGATAGACAGCTATTTATCCACCAACCTATCATTCATTCCTCCGACTATCTGTCCATCATACAAAATTCATCCACTCATCCAGGTATCCACCCACCACTATCCATTCATCCATCATCCATCTACCTACCATCTGTCCATCCATTCATCCATCTGCCTATCAGCCAGCTTCCATCTACCCATCCATCCAACCCAATCCATCCATCTCTCTACCAAACACCATCTAGTTGATGCATCCCCAACATCAATTGTCCATCTATAGTGACATTTATCCAGCAATCATTCTTTCATTGACATTGTGCCCATACATGAGTTAACCGACTTAGTGATCTTCAGTGGAAGGAGTTGCTGGACGTGGGGATCAGGAATGGCTTTACCCAGAAAAATCTCTTACCATTCACTTACAAAGAAGCAAACAACTTGGCATTCATCTGACACCTGATCTCCTTAACTCCACAGGAATTTTCCGATTAGAGGAATTCAGTTCTATGACGGTCCTATCAACATCCAGAACTGCACCTTCCGCAAGTTTGCGGCCCTCGAGGGCCGGCACACTAGTGCCTTGGCCTTCCGCCTAAACAACGCCTGGCAAAGCTGCCCCCATAACAATGTGACCAACATTGCCTTTGAGGATGTCCCGGTGAGTATGGTGCCAGGATAGGCTCCTGGCATAGCCAGGCTTTGAGTGATGACTCATTTGTCCCCCACGGCTTGGAGATTGAGCTGTTGCCACCACCACAAGGGTGGAATAGCTTCCTCCAAGTAGACTGGATCATGTCCCAGTTTGCTCTCTGCCCAAACTGGAAAAGTACAAGCTCAGGTCACAGGAGAAGGTCAAGTCTGGGTGAATGCCCACTGGCCTTCTTCAATCTGTACCTCAGTAAGAACCTGGAGATGAACTCAGGGTTCTGAAGTTGTTCCTCTAGACTCTTGACACACTGGAGGTTGCAACAAAGCTACTTGAGTTGGTACAGATCATCTCACAATTCTAACAGTGTCCAAAGGAAGTCTTCTAAGGACATTGTTTAACTTCATCCTGAAAGTAGAATGTAAACAGGGCCTTCCTGGCTGTAGGTGGAGAAGGTGGAGGGAGCTGAGGGTCAGGAGAGCAGGCCAAGGCTGCCCGTGAGGCCCATTGCTTCTCACTGTCTATTGCCTGTGGTCTCCCAAACCTTTTCCCTCCTCCCACATCTCTCTTCCTTGCCCTCCTCCTTCTCCTCCTTTTTCTCCTCCTCTTCCTCCTCCTCTTCCATTCTTCCTCCTCCTTCTTTCTACTGCCTGCCTGTCTGCTCACTCACTGGTAAGACCTCTGAGAAGCTATGGAACTTAAGTTACTTAATTTCTTCACTCAGACCCCTGAAAGCCTATAAGAGGTCAGACAAAGAGATATCCAATGGCTGTCCTCCTTAAACCCACCACGTATACCCACAAGCTCATGCACACTCTCCTCACACACAGGTCCCCCCTGTACAGTGTACACACTTTCTCATACAAGCACTCACCCTCAACTCCTCCCCAGTTCATTCATTCACATTCACTCACATTCACTTGTTCCTAAGCCCCTCCTCCATCAGACCAGCCTCCAAAGCCTCCTACAGCAGCCAAACCAGTAAGTAGAGCCAAAAATGTATGCTAGTTTTCAGAGTTGAGGCACGATGACACTCTGACTGTTTTTTTTGGGGGGGAAGGGGGTTCCATGAGATGGTCAGCCATGCGGTTTCCTCTAGTGCCCAAGGGCAGCCTCTGTCTGGCTGCTTTGTACTGTCAGCGGAAATTGGAAACTCTGCCCTGGCCTGATGACGGCTGCAGTTTCTGCTCACCTTCTGGCTCAGCCTTATTTTTCTGGGCTCTGTTCAGATTACTTCCAGAGTGTTCTTCGGAGAGCCTGGGCCCTGGTTCAACCAGCTGGACATGGATGGGGATAAGACATCTGTGTTTCACGATGTGGACGGCTCTGTGTCGGAGTACCCTGGCTCCTACCTCACCAAGGATGACAACTGGCTGGTTCGACACCCAGACTGCATCAACGTCCCAGACTGGAGAGGAGCCATCTGCAGTGGGCGCTATGCACAGGTGGGGATGCCCCCCTAAGCCACTTGCTAGCTCACTCACCCACTCGTGTGGCAAGGACTCAGAGAGCCTGCTGTACGTCCGTCTGGCTGGATGTTGGGCCAAGAACAGTGCAAAACTTTCTTTCATTACTTTTCCTGCCCCTCCCTCCCATTTCACAGGATTTTCACAGTCAAAACACTGCCCTGGGGCATTTCAAGCCAGGTTCCGGCACTTGCTAACTACTGCTCTTCAGTTTATACCCTTGGAGCCTCAGTGGCCTTGTGTGTGAGCTTGAGCTAAAAGCTGAACTTCTTTAGTCAAGTTTTATGAATGGTTTCAGATGGTACAAATAAAATCTTTCCTCCTGTCCTTTTTTAGAAATAGAAATATGTGGCCATAACTTTCCTAGTAGTCATGTTAGAAGGTAAAACAAAAAATGAGAAATCAGTTCAATAATACTTTACACATACTCAAAATTCATGTAGTTAATATAAAATTATTAATTAACATTTAGACTTCAAATTTCACATATATTTTACATGTACAGCCCACTTCTCTTTTTAAATATTTATTTTATGTGCATGAGTATTCTACCTACATGTATGTGTGTGCAATGTGTGCATGCAGGTGACCACAGAGATCAGAAAAAGGTGTCAGATCCCCTGGAACTGAAGTTACGGATTGTTGTGAACCACTATGTGGGTGCTGGGAACTGAACCCAGGTCCTCTGGAAGAGCAACAAGTGCTCTTACTTGCTGAGCCATCACTCCAGCCTACTAGCCCGTTTCTTTTTAAATGCCAGTTTTCAACAAAGTAACACAGAGGCCTACCAAGATAATTAAGTTGTGCTTAATAAGAAGAAAACATTCTCGCTGCTTTTGTTTTGAAATTTATTTATTGATTGATGCTCTGCCTCAGATCTGCATTTTGAGATTTAAATAAATTAAAATAGCATTTTCAAACTGGTTCCAGGGCCACACTGTCCTCAAGCCTAGGACTCAGTGGCTAACATATAAAACAGCATGTGTTGCTCTATGATGTCTAGAGTGTAACAATCTGAAATACCTGCCATAACCATGATGAATGAACAAATGAATAATTGAGGGGAAAGAGGCCAAAGAAACGGTCAGACTAGGAAGGAAGCACACTGGGCCAGGTGGTCGAGAAAGGGATGTTTGTGAGTGAAGGTGTCTTCATGGTCATGGCAGCCATTGTTTGTTCCCAGCGCAGCGGACATCAGAAAGTGGAGTATTAGTAGCTAAATGGGGATTTGGCAGAGGACTAGAGGTAGATAGAGAAAGAGTTGGTGCCAGGCTGAGAGGGCAGAGCCACAGGGGCAAGGTGGGCACAGAGTGCAGGGTGGGGGAAGGGATGGCTTTAGCGGAAGGAGGGGCCCAAGGAAGGCAAGGGCAGGACATTGAGGCTGTTTCTTTGGGCCTGACAAAGATGGCCTGCAGAGAGCAATAAGTGGCTGAAGGGACTGCTGCCGAGCATGGACATGGTGACAAGAGGCCTGCAGACAGACCGCCTAGCAGTGTGGAAAACCCCGCAGAGCCCGGAGCAGTGCCTGTCTCCTAGGCTAGGGGATTTTCTCAGGCCTTGCTGAGTGAGAGCTCAAGAAGCAATGGGGAAAGTCCAAGGATCCAGGGCCAGGTGTCTGCCTTATGTGTGGACAGGGCAAGGGCAAGATGTCAGTGGGAGTGACGGTCTGCCAAGGAGGAGTGCTGATCGGTGGGGATCGTGCCTGTGTGAATGGTGACCAGACTCACACCTCCAGCACTGTCCAGCTTTGACGTTCAGACAAGTTATCCTGTGTGGAGCCCAAGGTGTCCTGCCCACCCTCTCTTCCTGACACAGGGTTTATCTTCTTAGGAAATGGCTGATCTTTAGAGCTTGCCCAATTATCATAGCCAGCTATTGGCTAGTTGTTACTAATAGTCTCCTCCCTTGGTGCTATAGTTTACAAGATACCTTAATGTGTCAATTGATGCATCTGAGAGGCCTGTAAGATGGACAATGTTGGAATTTCTCTCTTCGTCTTACATAATGTTCACAATTCACACTATGTAATTACATAATAAAGCTAGAGGGGAAGAGATGTCATCTTATGAATATGAGAACAAAGCAGGGTGTGTGTGGTGTGTATGTGTGTGTGTGGTGTACGTATGATATATGTATGTATAGTATGTGTTTGTGTGCTTTTGCTGTGTGTGCACATGTAGAGGCCAGGAGTTAATAATAGGTGGCTTCCTCTATTGTTCTTCACTTTTTTTTTTTTTTGAGATAAGCTCTCTTGCGGAATCTGAAGCTCCCGGTTTTGACTAGCCTACATGTCCAGCAAGCCCCCAGAAGTCACTTGTTTCTGACTACCCCCAGTGCTAGAGTTATAGACACATGCTGCCAGGCCAGCTTTTACATAGGTACTAAGGATCCACATACAGGACCTTATGCTTTTGTAGCAAGCATTTTACCCACTGAGCCATCTCCTTAGTGCCCAGGAGAGTGTTTCAAATCAAGATTGGCTCTTTGCTCCTTAGGGACTTCATGCCTGGTAGCCTTATTTTCAGTTTTTTTTTTTTTAAATGAGACAGCATGTACTCATCTGGTGGGTACTTATACACACACCACCTGGCCCATGGGCTGAGGGGCAGTGCGTGAAGTAGGACAACACACCAGACAAACTCTCATAGGCAGAGAGGGTCCAGTTGTATCTGCAGTAGAGTTTTAATACCCCCCTCCCTATGGGCCTGGTTCTACAGGCCCTGACGTCTCAACTGCTGAAGAGATGGAGGCAGGAGGACAGCAGGTTCATGCCCTGAATGAGCTACAGAGTGGGTTTCAAGGCTGGCTTGGGCAGGCAGCTTAACGAGTGAGACCTTCCTTGACTCAAGGAGTAAAAAGAGGCCTAGGGATGTAACTCAGTGGAGTGCTCATCTAGCAGAGTCAGTGTTTAATGCCCTATAGTTAATGCCCAGTGCATTAGAAGGAAGAGATAGAGGGAGGGAAGAGAGGGAGGGAAGTAATGAAGGAAGAAATAAAGAAAGAAGGAAGGAAGGAAGGAAGGAAGGAAGGAAGGAAAGGAGGAAGAAAGGAAGAAAAGAAGCCGCCCCCCCTGTTGTCCATGCACACATGCCTCTACTTCGCACAGTTCACCATGCACCTAGCAGCCAACTCCTGGCAGTTGTACTGGTCACTCGCTAGCAGAGGTCATTTTTTTGGAAATCACAGAAAATGTCCGCCAAGCTACATGGTGCAGCTTGGGCTGTGTCTGCCAGCAGAAAAGAGACGTCCCCTTATTTGGTCTTCCTTTCATTCCGGCTCCGGGAAGAGACAGCAGCTCTGAAAGTACCCTCTGTGATCAGATGTTAGCCAGACACTCTGGAACAATCCCTTCTAACAGCCTCCTTGTGCGATTCCTTTTTGGGTTTACAAAGATGTACATCCAAGCCTACAAGAGCAGCAACCTGCGTATGAAGATCATCAAGAACGATTTCCCCAGCTACCCCCTCTACCTGGAGGGGGCCCTCACCAGGAGCACCCACTACCAGCAGTATCAGCCTGTCATCACCCTGCAGAAGGGCTATACCATCCACTGGGACCACACAGCGCCTGCTGAGCTTGCCATCTGGCTCATCAACTTCAACAAGTGAGTGAGAACAGCCAGGAAAGCAGGACCCAGGACTGGTGGTGCTGGCTGAGCTCAGGCAGGGATAGTGAGAACCTCGCCCTCCCATTGCAAAGCCTTGGGGTGGCTGACCTCATCCTGGTCCCTGTAACCCTATAACCCCTGCAGGAGGTACCCAGACAGGTTCTCATTGCCCAGAGTTTGAGAAGCCAAGGGCACAGGCTGAGTCTGCATAGTGGGCCCACCTTGTGCAGAACAGCTAATCTCTTGGAGGCTTGAGGCAATGCTCACCTGCCAAGTGAACAAAGCACATGTAGCAAGCTAATGAATATGATAACTGTCACCCACTTCCTAGCATCACCGCGAGCTCAGTAAGTGGGAAAAAATGCAGGGCATTGCTGATGTTATTTATGGAGAAGGGAACAAAGCTGTGTAGGGCGTCTCAATTACTCTTTTGTTGCTGTGGTAAGATATCCTAACAGAAGCAACTTGAGGAAGGAAGGATTTTTTTTTTTTTCCGCTCAGGGTTTGACATTAAAATCTGTCACAGCGAGGACATCCTGCTGGCAGCAGCTTGAGGCAGCTGGTCACGTTGCATCCCCAGTCAGGAAGCTGAGGGAGATGAACGCTTCTTTTTACACCAGCTAGGACCCCAGCCAATGGAATGGTGTCACCCACAGTTAGGGTGGGTCTCCCCACCTCAATTAATGTAATCTAGACAATCCCTCACAGCCATGCACCGGGTGATTGCACCCTTTCCTAGGTGGCTCAGGGAGCTGTCAAGTCCACCAATATAAACCTCAGCAGAGAGGAAGCTGTTAGGTTAGGGACATCAGGCCAGCTGTGTATGTCCATGTTCAAGCACTCCCTGCATGTATGGTGTGCTTATCGCTCAACTCCTGAGACAGACAGCTGCCCACTGTAGACGGTAGGGTGAAGCAGGCTGTCCAATCATGCTCTATGAGGGAGGGGCCGACCCTAGCTCTCAGTTGTTTGTGCCCAGTTGAAAGAATACCATTTTCCTAGCCAAAACTCACACAGAACACCCTTAGATCAGCCTGTGAACGCTCATAGGTGGCCCATCCTGATGGTCCTCCTCAGCCAGTGGTGGCCACCATCCATCCTTTTTTCCTTGAACACTTTGCAACTTAGTTATGATTTTGTTCAAAATTTCCCAACTAAGAACTCTTTGGCCACTATTCCTGTGGTGTACTCAAGGGCCCTGGCCCAGACTTAAACCAACTGTCCTTTCTAGGGGCGACTGGATCCGAGTGGGGCTCTGCTACCCAAGAGGCACCACCTTTTCCATCCTTTCAGATGTTCATAATCGCCTGCTAAAACAAACATCCAAGACTGGGACATTTGTGAGGACCCTGCAGATGGACAAGGTGGAGCAGAGCTATCCTGGCAGGAACCACTACTACTGGGATGAGGAATCTGGGTAAGGAGGCTCCTATGGTCTGTAGAAATGGGGCTCAGTTCAGTATGTATCTTAGGTCTTTCCACAGCCCTAAGAACTACAGTGTAGTTGGTTACAAATGATACAGGATGCTTTTCTTGGCGCTTTAACCCTAACATTAACCATGTTCTCAACCACCTAGAGCAGGCAAGCTTTGGGAGAGACATAAACTCTCTAATAAACTTGCAAGTAAATTGAAGGAAATTTTTGAGAAAAAAAAGGCAATAAGCAAAACCAAATAAACTAACATGATGGGATCCAAATGGAACAAATAATATTCTAATCTGAAGATGGGAAAACAGCAGTGACTTGCTCAGGGGCCACAGCACAAACTTATCCCAGCTGGATCTAAGCCCCTTCACTTCTGCTAACCTTTACTGGGCCCTGCTCACAGAGACACAATGGGAGCAAGGTATCTCCACAAAGACATCTCCTAAAATAAACCCACGGCCAGGAGATGATTCAGTCAGTCAAGTACTGGAAGTACAAACACAAGGATCTGAGTTCAGTCCCCTATGCAAAAAAAAAAAAAAAAAAAAAAAAAAGGTAGGCACAGTGACATTGTGCATTTATAAACCCAGAACTGAGGGTTGAGGATGGGGGGTGGCAGGGAGAGACAGGCAGATTCCCTGGGCTCACTAGCCAGCCTAGTTTAATCTGAAAAGTCCAGGTAAGAATAAAAATTCCTTTCTTAAAATTTAATATGGACCGATGGGCATGGTGGTGCACACCTGTAATCCCTGCACTCAGGGAGGCAGAGGCACTCAGATCTCTCTGAGTTCGAGGTTAGCCTGCTCTACAAAGCAAGCCCAGGACAGTCAAGGTTACAAAGAGAAACCGTGTCTCAAAACAAACAAACAAAAAATTAATATGGACAACTCCTGAAGATGACACCGAGAGTTAACCTCTGGTCTCCAAATTCATGCATACATACATGTGCCTGTATATACGTACAAATACACACAGAGGGAGGGAGGGAGAGATATGAAATCCACACTAACAACTGAGGAAGTCCCGTGTGCCCCAGAGTGATGAAGCTGTCCGCAGAAGTCTTCTGAGGAGTAAGGTGAAAGGTTATTTAATGGGCATTCTGCTCTTCTTATGAGGAGAAAACAAAAGAGCTACTTTCTTTTTCAGAAAGCTATCAAATTGCCATAATTAGGGGTAAAATGAAAATAGGCTGGCTAAGAGAAGCTAGTTCCAAGGAAATGGGCTTTGGTTTGGCTTTAGCTATGCTTTACCAACTGGTTTACCAGTTGCCACCCCCCAAGAGAGGAGTTTCCAAACAATGAAGTATGGTACAGAAGGATTATGGCCATGGGTGGCGCTGCTCCAGGACCATGGGTGTCACTGAGGGCAGGGCGCTAGTTTCTTCACCATCCCAGGTCCTTGACATCAGTTCAGCTTACTGGAACACCTATAGGTGGCAGGTCAAGGCCAGAGGTGTGGTCTGTATAGAAGGAGCGTGGGATGGATAGACTCTCAGATTCCCCTTGCTCTGATCTAGCAACAAGGAAATTTTAATGCTATTAAGACCAGTATAGAAGCTATGGGGTCATACGAACTTCTGCCTCTAGGTCCTTGGCATTTATTCTTATGGGGAAGGGAGCCCCAGTGTGATGTGGCCATGGGCAACACTCAAAGGAGGTATCACCTCTGCAGCCTCTCCTTCATGCAGAACATACAAATGGTACCGGCTCTGTACTTGGCCTTGAGCTAGAGACTCCTGGATCTGTTAGTTTCCATTTTAATCAGGGATGGCTTGATGCCAGGAACAGGGGTAAGTTTTGTTTGTGTGTATGTTTGGTTTTTCTGTCTTTGAGATAGGGTCTCACTGTATAGACCTGGATGGTCTGGAACAGTGGAAACCAGGCTGGACTCAAATTCACAGAGATCCACCAGCCTTTTCCTTCCAAGTGCTGAGATTAAAGTTGTATAGTACCACACCCAGGAGAGCAAAGATTCTTGCTTTGGAGGGCTTTGACACAGCTCAAGTTCAAGACAAGGCTCATTCCTTCAGTCTCACAAATGAGTGCATGTGTTTGCCAAGCCTCTTGTATCAGGGTCTTCTTTCAAGCTGCCTTCTCTTCTTGATTCCTCAGGAGGGCTATGGCACAAAATAGTCAAAGTAGCCACTACTCACTTGCCCTTACAACTCGAGTACCAACCATGAAACAAGACCCAGCCCTTTCTTCATTGTAGCTCACAAGACAGCGTATCCTCTTGCCTCCCTATAGCCAATAAGCTGCCTATTGAGAATCCATTGTGAACCCCTATTCTGGTCAGAAGTGGGGTAGAGTAGACTATGGTACCCTGGGCCAAAGCCAAGTGGGCTCATTGAAAGTTGGCTCCCCTAAAGAAAAGTGTGGAGACAATCGGGACCATATCTTTAGGTATCACAGACAGGACTCAGCTCAAGAGCATTTTTCTGAGATGAAAGAACTCCAATAACAAATGCCAAGTTAGTACTGTGACAGCCACATAATCTGATTCTCTGGAACACAGGCCAGCTTCCTTCCCAATAGTTAGGAAAATCAGTTATGGCTTGAACAAAAGTAGAGTCAGGATACATGATAGAATGGGAAAATTCCCAGCTCTGTTATTCCCAGCTGTGTAGTCACTTCTGAGACAATTTCCCTATCTGGAAAATTACATGAAATGATATGTCAATTTATAATAATTGTATATTTAGTTGGTCCTCAGAAAATATTTGCCAACACTTTTAGCTCCTTCTCAATTCCTTCAACTGCATATGACTCTCTGACAGACACAGTTTCATAATTTAAGGACCTCGGGATGTAACCTCAGTGACCAGGAGGTTTTCTATTTGTTCATTTGATTGCTTGAAAGACAAGGCCTTGCTAGATAGCCCTTCTTGACTTTGATCTCAATATGTAGACCAGTCTGGCCTTGAATTTGGGGTGACCTTCCCACCTCTGCTTCTCAAGTGCTGGGATGATAGGTGGGTACCACCATGTCTGATTTGGTGTGAGAAGCAGGTTCTAAGTGCCCCATAGGAACACCCAGATTCCTTCTGTGTGCAGGTTGCTCTTCTTGAAGCTAAAAGCCCAGAATGAAAGGGAGAAATTTGCTTTCTGCTCCATGAAGGGCTGTGAGAGAATCAAGATTAAAGCTCTGATCCCGAGGAACGCAGGCATCAGCGACTGCACGGCCACTGCGTATCCCAGATTCACTGAGAGGGCCATGGTGGATGTACCAATGCCCAAGAAGCTCTTTGGGGCTCAGCTGGTAAGTGGCTATGGCAGGCTGGTCCCTCTGTCTCCAGGAAGTGCAGACCCAGTTGAACTCCTCTCTGGGTACCTACTTGGCTCCATGACTCAGTTCTGGGTCAAGGCATGGCGATACATGAGGAGAAATATCCAGACTCCATAACTGTCCTGCATTTGTTTTTCAGAAGACAAAAGACCACTTCCTGGAAGTGAAGATGGAAAGTTCCAGGCAGCACTTCTTCCACCTTCGGAATGACTTCGCTTATATTGAAGTAAGCAAAGATCCTGTAGGGCTCAGGCTGCTCACTGGGGTGGAGTAGGTGTTTTAGCTAGTTTTGCTTCGCTGTGACTATAGTGCCCAATGACTTATGGGAGGAGAGATTTATTATGGTTCATGGTTTCAAGGTGCTTTGGTCCATTGTAGTGAGACAGGATAGCCCAGTTCACAGAGGCCTGCTGTCGTCGTTACTTTTTGATTGCTGTGACACAACACCATGACCAAAGCAACTTATAAATGAAAGCATTTAATTTGGGGCTTACAGTTTCAGATGGCTGAAGTCTGCAACAGCAGAGGAAAGGTATGGTGGTAGGAACAGCTTGATCTACAAGCAGGAGGCAGAGAGACATTGGTAATGGCAGGACTCTTTTGTAACCTCAAAGCCTGTTCCTAGGGACACAACTCCTCGAACGAGGCCACACCTCCTAATCCTTCCTAATGAGTTCCACCAAGTGGAGACCCAGTCATTGAAAAATATGGGCTGTGGAGGACATTGACACTCAAACCACTGCACCTGCGAGTGTAGAAGAGGCTGTTGACCCCAGGCAGGACCAGGAAGCCAAGAGAGAAGCAGGAGCTAGGGGCCAGGAATGACTTTAAAAGACCAACTCATAGTAACCTACTTCCTCCAGCTAGATTCTACCCCCTAAAGGTATCACACACTCCTGAAACATCACTACCACATAGGGAACAAGCATTCAAAACATGAGCCTGTGGGGGCGTGTGAGATTAAACTGTAACTGCTGGTACTATTATAAATTGCCACGAGCTGGATGGGTTAAAACAAAAAGAAGTTATTCTCTTTCCATTTTGGAAGCCAGAAAGCATCCTTTAACTTCTGGTGGCTCTAAGAGCCCTTTGGATTAGAGTTTCATCACTGACGTTTCTGTCCAATCTTCATGAGCCCCTCCCTTCTTTGTGTCTCTCATATCTCTCATCTTCCTTGCAAAGGGGCTCTATCTTTGGACTGGGTGCCTGCCCCAAACATTCTGAATGATCCTTCCCTGAGATCCTTAATATTAAGTCACATCTGCATGTCATTAAGACATATCCAAAAACACTGTTTCTAGATAAAATCAAATTCGCAGGTTCCTAGTGGGCATATCTTTTGGGAGGTCTGTATTTAAATCTCCAGGGAGCACAAGGAAGGGGTGTGAAGGTGTGAAGATTTCTCATAAGCTGAGTAGCTGTGTAACCAAGCTCTGCTTTTAGTGTCTACGTAGGAACTATACAGGAAGGAGAAACTTGGGGCCTCAGCTGTCCCAGGATCCCTCACATCTGTGTTGCTTTGACCCTGCAGGTGGACGGGAGGAAGTACCCTTGCTCAGAAGACGGCATCCAGGTAGTGGTGATTGATGGGAACCGAGGTCAGGTGGTGAGCCACGGGAACTTCAGAAATGCCATACTGCAGGGCATACCCTGGCAGCTCTTCAACTATGTGGCAGCTGTCCCTGACAAGTGAGTCTATATCTTCAGTTCTCGACTGTCCAGTGACATAACAGAGTCCTATCTAGGGCCCTGTCCCTCATGCCCACCCCTCTCATGATACTTGCCAGTCAGGATGATCTATGCCTACTGGGTGGGGAGACCTTCACATCTGTTGCTGAGCATGCTGGAGGCAGGGCTGCTGTGGATGTAGGTCAGGCTGAGGCAGCGAGGACTGCTGCCTCACTCCTTGGAAGGCTGCCTGACCCTCTGCCCCCATCACAACACTCTTCTCCCAGTGAGCTCATCCCCACCCACATCTCCAATGGGATCCAAATGCTGGTGGCTTCTGAAGCTCTCCAGCCTGGATCTCTTTCCTAAACCCCAAACATTCCTATCCAATGGCTGCTTAGAGGATGCCACCTAGATGTCTCGAGTGGAACTAGATTCTCACATCCTTTGTCTCTTCCTTTTACCTTTTCATCCTCCAGATCAGCCACTTCTTCTGTCTTCTCTAAATCTCCAGCTGTCTAGATGTTTAGTCCAGAACTTGAACTTAATGCCGAGTATCATCTCTCTCTTATCCTCATATTCTAACACAGTCTAACACGGTCCATTGCTCCCACCTGGTCCCTCCATGGTGTCATCTCTGTGGATAGGGCCCTGCTCTATCACTCATGGTCAACGAACACCATGACCATAGTTTGAGCTGCTTAAATGTTAGTAGCCTCTCCTCTTCTCCTTCCAAGTCTAACACATCTGCTTTCTCCTCACTGATGTCTTTTCCCATCCTCCACCACGCTCCACTGGTGCACGGCTCGAAACAGAACTGGAAACCTTGCCTGATGCCTCCCCAAGGGATCTGCCTTCTTAATGTTGACTCTCCAATAGACTTATGTGTGCTGAATCCCTGAACTGTAATGTGGGAATTTCTCAGGAGCCACAAGCTTAGTGGAAAGCCTGTGTGATTCCTGTGGCAGTTTATGACTAGAGGCAAGCACCCTTCCAGATGCACTCTCTTGGCCCTGGGGGAACTAGAACTGAATCACATGTGATTCTTGCTCATGTTTTGTCTGTTCTTCTCACACTCAATGATCCTTTCACATTGTATTTGCATGTATGCAAGTGGAAGTGAATGGGTTCATATGTACGGGTGTGCGCACACATGTGTAGAAGCCAGAAGACCACCTTGGATGTCATTCTTCAGGCATTTTTTTGTTTTGTTTTGTTTTGTTTGGAATTCTCCAAGTAGGCAAGGCTGGCTGGTCAGCAAGCCCTGTGGATCCATGCTGTCTCCAGTTCCTGATCACTGAGATTACAAGTGCCACCACATTTGACTTTATTTTACACGGGTTCTGAGAGTCAAACTTGTGTCATTGTGTTTGCAATACATGCACCTCTAAATGACTGTGCCAGCTCCCCAGCCCCACACTCTAGTTTTCATGTGTAGGTTTATACAGAAGAATGTGACTCTTCAAGTGGGGAAAGTACATTTATCACCCAGAGATCAGTAGGTTGCAGGCCTTTTTTTGGCCACAGGCTTGGTTTTTAAAAATGAACCAGAGGGTGGAAGGCAGGAGTGAGAAATAGCACCAGAGTTCTGTTTGGAGTAGGGTGTGGGGCTCCTTGCAGCCCCTGCAGATCCCTAGGAGAAGTGTAGATGGTCTGCATCAGTCTTAGACTGGCAGTGGATATACAGACAGGAATGGTTACTGCCAACAACTCCTCCCTGCCTCCAGGGAAGCAACAATTGAGTGGGGCTGAAAAGGTGCTTCTATTCTGTGGCTCAGGTCCAGCCTAGGCCTATCTCACCCTCCCCCACTCATCCCCAGGACCACCACTGGCTCTGAGAAGTCCAACAGACACTGAGGATAGCTTCTGAAGGCTCTCTCTGACCTTGCACCTGTGGAGGGCTATGTCAGCAGGCACAGGGGCTAAGTGGTCACAAGGATAATATACCAGACCGAGAGACTCTGATGTGAATCATACCAGGAGGCTGCGTGACAAGCAAGCCTATCTCTTCTGTCGTCTGACCCAGATGCCACCCTGAGTCTAGGACCTTCCTTTGAGTTTTCAGCCATGGGCCTTCAGTGTTTATTCTGAGTCTGAACAATGGGGAAATTTCCTCTTGAGAGTGGAGCCTGGATCCACCCCCAAGGGTGTGTTAGCAATGAATCCTTTCTCATAAATGAGCCTTACCTTGCCAATCCCTTGGGCCTCCTCCTTTTAGCCTTCTTAAAGAACCCAAGATAGCCTCCCAGCCACTCTCCCATTGGTTCTTATTGTGCACTAGCCCTTTGCCGGTTGACAGCTTTCCTTCTCCTCCCAGTGGGAGAAAATTGGGGGTAATAGCAAGTTCCAGAATCTCATACAGTTTTTCCATGTCTGGACTGTGGTCTGTGGTTACAGAATTCCACTGAGATGGGAGTTGGAAGCCCCGTGGAGCTTCTGCCTTGTTTCTCTTCTGAGGGCAGTGCTCACTCCCCGTGTCTGGCCCAGCATGAGTCTGCCATTACTAGATGCTATTTTCTTAGCACTAGGGATTAAACACAGCCCAAAGCAGGAAGAACAGACACCCCGGCTGGACTTTTGAAAATTGAGTCCTTCTGGCTCCTGCCCCCTGCCCTCCTGAGCAACCTCTCTGTGAAGCCTTTATCGATAATGTGTAACTGTTGTTCAATCTCCATTGGCAAGCGGAGGCAGATTTTGCCCTGACTAGAGAGTGTGATGACACAACAACAGAGAGCATTTTGGAAGTACAATGACTACACAGTGTCCTTTCCAGAATGCCCTCAAGCTGGGCCATACTCTTCCTGCAGCTGAGAGAAGGCTGGGCTGCACAGAGCCCCGTGCCATCCACAGAAGCAATTACAGCACACACATATAGCTCGACGCTCACTGCGCAAGGGTGAGGACCAGGGCTCTGATCCCAGCACTAGTGTAAAAGCCAGTCATGGCCGCGTCTGTGTCTGTAACCTGTGAGAGACAGAGACAGGAGGACTGCTCAGGTTTGCAGGCTGACAGCCTAGCAGAAGGTTCAGAGAGACCCTGCCTCAAGGGAATAAGATGGAGAGTGGCAGAGCAAGACGTCTGACATCTTCTAATAGCTTCTGCATATACACAATGCACAGAGAGCTACACAAAAGGAAAGATGGGAAATAAACAAGAGAGAGAAATATGGATTCTACTCGGACCCTAACATGGGGAATGGTCACTGTCCTTAGGAAGTCAGCTGAGGGCTTGTGGGAATGAAGCGTGTGGGTCAGAAGGCCTGCTGTGAGTTGTCAGCAAGATCCTTATGAGGCCCCAAGTAGAGCCGCTGCAGCAGGTCACCAAGGCTCCATGCTGTCAGGTGCTCATGATGGCTTTGTAGTCTGATAGCTGCTCCCTCTTTTTCCCTCAATTCCTCATTCTCATTCCTTCATTACTCCCTTCTAGGTACCTTGTCTTTCTCCATCACCACATGTCTGTTGGCTTCTATCCCAAACAGTGTTGAAATTATTTGAATTAAGAAGTACATATTTTCAAACCCCGACCCAGATCTAGCCAATGGACAGGACATTCTCCACAGTTGAGTGGAGAGTGAGGACAGACTTTCACATGAACTCTGATGCCCCATATTTGACCATGTCCCCTGGATGGGGAGACCTGGGGGCACTCAGAGGAAGGATAGCAGGCTACCAAGAAGAGACTTGATACCCTATGAGCATATACAGGGGGAGGAAGTCCCCCTCAGTCACAGTCATAGGGGAGGGGAGTAAAGGGAAACTGGGAAGGAGGGAGGAATGGGAGGATACAAGGGATGGGATAACCATTGAGATGTAATATGAATAAATTAATAAAATATTTTTTAAAAAGAAGTACATATTCGCTAGGCGTAATAATGTATGCCTGTAATCCCAGCACTTAGGAAACAGAGGCAGGTGGATCTGTATGAGTTTTAAGACGAGCCTGCTCTACATAGTAAATTCCAGGCCAGCCAGGGCTATATAGTGAGACCTTGAATCAAAACAAAACAAAACAAAGCAAAAAATCAGAAAGGGGAAGGCGAGAAGGAGGGAAAGAAGGAAGGAAATAGAAATTCACAAAGAAATGAAGTAGCATTAAACTTTATAAGAAATGTATTTCAAGTGGAAAATGCAATGTCTTAAATTAACTGTTTTCTGTTAGAGGAGAGAGAGAGAGGGAAAGAGGCAGGGAGGGAGGGAGAGAGAGAGAGAGAGAGAGAGAGAGAGAGAGAGAGAGAGAGAGAGAGAGAGAGAGAGATTATGCCCTTGCAGTCACTCTGAGCCCCTGTACACCCTGAGGTAGCGTGCTCTTCACATATACTTTGTCCAACTTGTTGGCAAACATTTAACCCTGCCTAAGCCTGAAAAGGCCAGGGACACCAGATGTGACCAGATGTGGCTGGGGGATACTTGTCACTGAAAGGAAAGCATATGTTGGTTAATATGGAGGAAATGACACCCTCTCTCAAATCCCTGGCCACGCACTGGCACTGCCTCCTCAGTTCCTACCCAAGGCCAGCATCCCTCCCACATACCCCTTGCTGCACTTTCCTCTCATTCCTGTCATCTGACTGGTCTCTTCTTCCTCAGTTCCATAGTTCTCATGGCATCAAAGGGCAGGTACATCACCAGAGGCCCATGGACCAGAGTGCTGGAAAAGCTTGGGGCAGACAAAGGTCTCAAGTTGAAAGGTAAGTCAGAGTCAGGTTTAAGCTGACTTCAGGACCAGGGCAGATGGTGTGGAGATACCTTTTCCCTTGCTGCATCCGGGACAGTGTTTCCCACGAGGCTTGGGAACAGCCCCAGAATCCTTAACGTCATCAGTGGCCTCCTGGCCATGTGCCACCTGCTCACCATCCCTGCATTATAGCACATTCATTCTCTCTTGAGGCCAGACACTAGAAGAATACAGCTAGAGTCATTCCCCTCTCTACTCCATAAGTGGCCTTTTATGCAATGAAAGCATCATCAGAAACGGCCTTTGTCTGACCATTTAGCCTGGCATCCTCCTCACAAGTCCAGCTGATGCCTGTTCTTGTACCACCTTATCTGAGTTCTAAGATGGGAAAAGAAGACAGAATTCAGTCTGAGAGAGTCTCTATGCTTGTTTAACGTCACACACCTCTTCCGTGGTGAAACCAAACCCAGACTTCCTGGATATGGTGGATAAAGCTAGCCAGTTATAAATACCCACATGGTGCTCATTTGTCATAGGTTGTTCAGAGCGAGGCCCCCGGGAGGTACAAATATGAGGGGGCAGATACATGAATGATGATAACTACCATTTGATGCCAGCCTAGTGCCTTGCTGAACTTTCAATAATTATCTCATGCATTCACAAACAACTTGGGCACCAGTTATGGTTCTCGCCACAGCAGAGGCAGAAATCAATGGTTACCTAGTGAGGCGTTTGCTTCAGCCAGGCTATGGACCTGTGCCTACCTAAGCCAGGTCTTGGCTCTGTGTCCTGACTGATGAGCATCAAAACCAGCAGCCTATCGTGCAGATATTTATCCCAGACAACCAGAGAAAAAAATCCAGAAAGATACATGCTTGTCACAGCAGGCGGTAAAGAAAGGGAGCCAAGGTCCTTTTCTGGCAACTCCAGGGCTATTTGGGGGCTTCTGTGTTAAATTAAGATGCCTTTGCCAAAAGCCTCAGATATACAGTGACTGATGATGTCAAGTAGTGCTTGTCTAGAGGTGCCTGATGTACATTGTCCTCCAGCCTGGGCCACTTCTGAGTGTAGACACGGACAAGTTACTCAAGTGCAGGCCGGAGAGAGCCTACGCAATGTGGAAGCCTTAAGGTCTGGAGTTCTACTCCTCAGTCCCACACTGCGTGTCATTCATGCCCTGGGAAGACCCTTCCTTCCTTATCCACAAAGCAACTGAGCTGAGGATGACAAATGGCACCATTTCACAGGTGGCATCATAGACTACAGAGAGTTTATAGTGATCGTAGGTCAGCTAGAAGGCATGCAGGAATCTTCCCAGCAAGCTTCCATCCCCACCTCCCTTGGCCTCTACTGTGCACGGCTGTCCCGTAACATACAGAACCTCTACCCTACTGGGGTGGCCATGAGGCTCAAGAGTGGTACCTACAAGACCCATACTAAAAGATACCAAATCCCCAGCAACTGCTGAGCTCCAGAGAGCTTATCCAAGAGGGATAGAGCCCAATGTAGCTGGAAAGGGATTACCCTATGGAGGCGGAGGATGCTCAAGGGGAGGGTTAAGACACAACATCCAGCATTTCTATACTAGCTTCTTGTCTTCACCCACTTGGTTCCTCACTTTACAGAAAAAATGGCTTTCGTTGGCTTCAAAGGCAGCTTCCGACCCACCTGGGTGACTCTGGAGACTGGAGAACACAAGGCCAAAATCTTCCAAGTGGTGCCCATCCCTGTGGTGAGGAAGAAGAAGCTGTAAGGACAGTTGCCATTTGGTATCACCCCAGGCTGGACTCCTACAGCAGCCAGGAACAGGATGGCTGGGTCCCCTGGTTTTCAGCTCTGCTGGGCTAAGGGACAGATATCAGAGACCTCGGTGCTGCCACCTGCCCCTACTCAAGTCTACCTGCAGCCCCTGGGCAGTGTTGGCTGATGCTACAACCTCCTCTTGGGTGCTTCTCTCCTATCTATGCCTCGTCAGTAGGCATGGGGACCATATAAAGAGACCTGGGTTGTGCTGGCAGCAAAGGGCCACTTGGGCAGGAATCTGAACTCAGCTAAGGGGTGGTCTGGATAATGGGACCACATGCATGTTTCCACAGTCACTTGCAGATTCACTAAGTGGCAGATGAAGGGAAGTCCATCTTTATTCTGGTAAGGAAGGGTAGAGCTTCCTGGGATTAGGAGCTGGCATATACACAGAGCTGGCCAGGGTGGCAGACTGCACTGGGGAAGAGATGGAGCCCTGTACCTAGAGGGGATCCCTTTTCAAGAGACTTTAGTTGGCACATTGGGACGGGGACTAGGTAGGTCCTAGATGTCCTCCTGAGATTGTAGAACTCTATAGTTTTTTTTGCTTTGTGCCTGGAGCCCATCAGTAGAAATAATCATCATAGCTGGCATCTCCACTATGAACGCCATCGGATACAGAAGATGGAGAGGTGAGAGCTCACACCTGGGGTCAGCAGGCGACAGGCAGCCAGGTCTCAGTACACTCTGATAACAGGTTTAGAGCCAAGAAAGACATGACATAGTTGAGCAGAGATCAGAGGAGGAGAAGTTCACATCACTCAGGAGCATGGGGAAGGCTGCTCCTGGGAGGTCGGAGACGAAGGACAGAGATGGTGGAGAGCCATGAGGTGGCCTCTGGCATGGCTCCAAAGTGAAGGCTTTCCTGCTACCTCCTGCAGCGGAGTCACTCCAGGTCAGCTGTTGCCTTCCAGGGATGATCCCCTTGTGATAGAGAAGCAGGGTGTGCAGAGAGAAATAAGGTGAGCTATGAGGCACAGAACCTTGGTCAGGTTGGTCTCCAGCCAGCCCACTCTGACTGTGAGAGAGGGTGTGTGAAGTTTCACAGAGGCTCTACAATGGGTCTCCAGTACACTTGAGCTAGGAGCTGAGCAGAAGACTCCAGGAAATCTGAGCATGCTCACACCACAGTGAACCTGGGGTGTCAGAGATGGAGATGACTTGGGGGTCCTCAAGGACCACCTAGTCCAGCACATTGTACCTACATCTGAGGAGAATGATACTCAAGATGGGAAAGAACCAGAAGGCCAGGTCTGTGAGGCCCAATTTCAGCACCCACTGCCATATCACACTGCCTCAGCAACTGGCCTGGGGTGGCCAGTGCTCCTGAAGTAGCTTCTGGAAAGGGTCATATCCCCTGGGAGGGAATGAGAGGACCAGAATATCATCATCTTTTGTAAAGGGTGTGTTTCCCTCCTGCTCCTCAGTGCACACTGCCCACCCTCCTCCAGGCAGTAGCCCTGCCACCTTCACTTTCTTTACACTGCCTGCCACACTTGGGCATGGGCTACTCATCATGACTGTGGAAACCTCTTGGTGCTACCTTGTTCCACAGTGGTGCCAATTTGCCCATGGACAGCATCGGGATATACCGATGTGTTTCTGGTGGGCCAACTGGGGATCCCCTTATGGGGATCTGAGAGTAGTTGGCTGCAGCCCAGGGTCTCCCAGCTTGTGTCTACCCTGTCTGAACAAATAACTCAGATGCTTGGATGAGTGGAAAGTATCCATGGTCGATATTCTTCTGAGACCCCAGTGTTTTCCTGGGTTTCATGAACAGGATGGGCCCCCTTTCATCAACAAGCACAAACTCTTTGTTTCCAAGGAGACTTGCTTGGTCCCCTCTGTCCAGTGGTGTCAAGGGGCCTCATTTCCAGAGTCCACTCTCTAGGCTGAGCCAACTCCCAGGGTGTCTTTCCCACTGAATATGGTCCTGCAGCTGCTGGGAGGTGGCTACGGGACTCTGCCTCTTAATACATGGCTGCTTCAGTGTCCAGTGTCAGAGGAAAGCCCTCTTCTGGGAAGACGAGTGGGAAGGGGAAGGGGATAAAGGTGACCTCATGTTTTTCTTGTCTAAGTTTCATTGAATTTTCAATGGAAGGGTCTCACACTGTGAACCACTTAAAATGCGATCACTTTCAGGTGGCCATGAATGTTGAATGTCTTTGGCTCAGTCCATTTCAGCAAGTACCTATTGGAAAGTTCTCCAGGTTGTACATATGCCAAACAGCACAAGGGTCTGTACAGAAAGTGTTCTGTGCTACACCATCCACCAAGAGTCAATGCCCAGGCATATTTTCTTGGTAGCACAAATGCCTTTCTTGCTTAGAAAGCTGCTCTTGCCCTTTCTGTTCATCAGCATTGCCATTGAGTCAGGGGCCTTTGATTGAAAGGCTCATCTTCTTCCTGTTGGCTAAATAGCTGATCCTTTCTTGGAAATTAGATGTACAGCATGTTTTGTATGTAAATGTTCCTTGTAGGTGTCATCATGAACAAAGGTATATTTTCTATTTATTTATTGTATATGTACTTCAAAAAGTCACTGTCAGAGAAGCGAAGAGTCATCTTAAGTATTATATTAGAGGATGTTCTTTGGACCACTGGGAAAGGGTGTGCCCAGAGCCAAGGGCATCAGCTCTGGTTTGGAAAAATCCTGCTGTACCATATTAAACATACAAAGGATGTCATTGTCTTGTCTGCCTGTTTCATTTTCTGGCACTGTGGGTCTCATGCTAAACCAGTTGTCTAGAGAAAATAAGACAGAAATCCCCTGAGTCTGCCCCACTTACTTCCTGGTTTTATTCCCAAGAGCTCCTTACATACCAGAATCCTACCTTCCTCCCATCCCATGGGAGTACTGAGAAGAGCAGATGGAAGAGTCCACTGGCAGAGAAGATGCCATTCCTCGTCCTCATATCCCCATGTTTTCAGGAAGCTCTCGATCCTACCCTTCCTACTGGGGAATCTGGGGAAGGTAGGTATCAGGGTTGGGGCTAGAAGACCAACTGTCCTTCCTCCCAGACTCTGACCAGGGGACACACTCCATGATGGAGAGGGGAAAGGGCACAGAGATAAAGACAGAAGTCCAACCTGAGCTCCAGTAAAGGGCTAGGTAGGATGGGCTCTGGAGAGGAGTGA
Source organism: Acomys percivali (assembly GCA_907169655.1). Taxonomy (NCBI): domain Eukaryota; kingdom Metazoa; phylum Chordata; class Mammalia; order Rodentia; family Muridae; genus Acomys; species Acomys percivali. The sequence continues at coordinate 102,899,149 of OU015752.1, read as the reverse complement.
AGGAGGCGCAACTGTCAGAGCGGAGGGAGATGCTCTAGACCATTTGTGAACACTGTTATTTAATAAAGAACACTTTAAAATATAGATCCTTATCTGTACTGGCCCTGCTGCAGATGCTCCACTACCATAGGAGTCTAGTGACCACCATTGTCAAGACTTAAGGAAATGTCATCACTGAGTATGATGGCTCACATCTGTAATCCCAGCACTGGGGAGGTTGAGGCAGGAAGGTTGCGATGCAGGTGAGTTTGTAGTGCAGACCGCTTACCTTCAGTTCCCTCTATAGTTCCTCCTACTGGGTTCCTGGTAACTATGTCAGGAGCAACAAAAACGTCCCCAGGGTCCACTCTGGTCATGTATTGCTTCCTTTTCTTTGGCTTCTTCTGGGAGTTGCATGGTCTTGTTTTAGGGCCTCGAAATGGTCCAGTGGGTGACCTAAGTTTGATTCACAAAACCTATGGTGAAAGAAGAGAGCCAACTCCTGACCTCTATGCATATATATTTCTCTCTCTCTCTCTCTCTCTCTCTCTCTCTCTCTCTCTCTCTCTCTCACACACACACACACACACACACAAACACACACACACAATTTTTAAAAAAAAACCTAGTCTCAAGGAAAGAAAGGCAAGGGAAGAGGAAGGGGAGCAGTGGAGAAACTTTAGCATCAGGAAGCAATCACAAGAAGCCATGCACAAAAAGCAACATGAAACAGTAAAATATGCCAGGACATGCCCAGGGAGGGGTGTAGCAAGATTCTTTAAATAGGGGAATTATTGCCAGCTAGAATCATCAGGAAGGTCGATGGGCTGTGTGGGGATGCCAGGGGTCACCTAGGAGTCATGTAGGACAAGAAAGGGGCCTTTACCTTCTGGGCAGGGGTAGTGACCAGGGTTCGAAGACTTGAAGACATCTGAGCATATAACATGTTGCTTTGCGAGAGGAAAGGTGGGAAAATGGACAGAACTAGGTGAATAATGGATCTGATGATGAGAGGAAAGCTCCTTATGATTTCTCCTCCTCTCTCTTTCATTTTTTATTTATTTTTATTTTCAAGAGAGGGTTTCTCTGTGTAGCCTTGGCTGTCCTGGACCCGCTTTGTAGACCAGGCTGGCTTCGAATTTACAGAGATCTGCCTGTCTCTGCCTCCCGAGTGCTGGGATTACAAGTGCGCACCACCTCACCAGCTCACAAAGTATATTGTTATTTTTCAACTTGACACACTTTTCTCTTTATCATATAAAGAAACAAGTGCCCAGCCTGTCAGTAACAGACACCTGAGAAGACTATAGGGAAGGAGGCCTTTGGCAGATGACTGTCACTAGCAGTTGGATCAAAAGAAAAAGAAGCAACATGTGTTCAGAGTGGACCCTGAGGACCTTCAGTTGCTTCTGATACAGTCACAAGGAGGACATGTAGCGGTGTTAGGCTAGCTCCTTGCCCTTGCCTAGGTGCAGCTAGGAGGCTGGCTGGCTGGCTGGAGGTGCACTCAATACCAACAGCCTTCCTGATGATTCTAGCTGGCAAGAGAGGCAAGAGAGACTCCATGGAAGGAGCAAAATGCTCTGGTGAAGGTTCAGAAGGACAGAGCGTTGCCTTCTGAGTACCCTGAGATACTGCTAGAGGTGAAAAGGAGGAGGAACTTCCTGCAGGCTGGGAGGAGTCAGTGAGGGAGATCACTAGGGTAGAACATGGACTGGCTTTAGGTAGTCAAGAAGGTTAGAGCTAAGGGCATCTTAAAAGCATTGGCTCCAACAGAAGGATCCAGAGGGTCCTAGAAACCTACAAGAGGAACATCATGATGGGCAGATCTGGACCAAGGGGGGGAGGGTCTGCTCAAGCTACTACACCAAGTAAGGATAATACATGCACTAAATATTGAACTCCTACTCAGATCTAGCCAAGGGACAGGACATTATCCACAGTTGTGTGGAGAGTGGGGACTGACTCTGACATGAACTCTGTTGCCCCATATTTGACCACTTCCCCTTGGTGAGGAGGCCTGATAGCACTCAGAAAGAATAGGAAGGCTACCAAGATGAGACTTGATAGCCTGTGACCATATGGTGGGGGAGGAAGTCCTCTTCTGTCACAGACCTAGGGGATGGGAATAGAGTGAAAAAGGGAGGGCGGGAGGAAACAAGCAAGGGGATAAAAATTTAGATGTAATCTGAATAAATTAATTAAAAAAAGAAAGATGCAAAAAATAATAAAAGCATTGTCAAGCCACCCAAAAAGTTCAGAAGAGTGTGTCTCCTTACTAATAGGCCATCCTTAGCTGGGCACACACACAAAAAAAATGTCCTTAGGTGACAAATGCCCACATCTCCATTCCTACTGCTTCCTTACCTCTAGTCACCAGATAAGCCCCAAATACACAGAACATTTGTCTTCCTCTTCCCTCCTCCCACCCTTCTCCTCTCTGTTGGACTTAAGGATCTTTGTGTCTCCTCCACCTGGCACACCCATCCCTCATCCTCTTCCACTTTGCTCATGAGAATCACTCTGCAGGGCTCCATTGAGCAGCCCAGCCCAACCCTAGGCCAATAATCCTGGGGTTTGCGGCTTCTGTGGGCTGTCATTTATCCCTTCCCCCAAGGTGGTGGCCTCCTGCAAACAAGGACCATCTGCCTTGCTTATCTGAGGGAGCTGAGGGTTCTGTAGGCAGCTCTGTGCTGAGGTGATGACTAGACTTCCCTTCTGCCACTACCAGTGACGCCAGAATCCTACTAGCTGCCTGTGGCCCCACCTCAGGTCCCCACCCTGCAGCTGGGAAAGCAGGGGGCTTCACAGTGAAAAAGGAACAGGATACGAGAGGGGAGGGGCATCTCCTGAAGAAGAAAGGGCCCCATGTCCACAGACTGAGTTGAGAGTGAGAAAGAGAAACAAGAGGGGAGTAGGCAGAGAAGTTTCCCTGCTCCCGAAAAAACACCAGTAGCATCTATCAGAATAGAAAATGCTCCCTAGAGAGCTACCGCTGCTCTGTCTGCTGCTGCTGCTTAGCACCAACATCTGGAATACAGGCTCTTGGGCTGGGGATTTAGCTAGTAGTAGAACACTTGACCTGGGTTTGGTCCCCAGCACTGATAAAAAGAAACTCAAACTCTCATCACCCGCTGCCATGTGTACAACATATGCTGCATTCTGTTTTATTGTACTTTAAAAGATGGCTCTGAAGAGATGCCTTGGTCTGTAAAGTGCTTATGTGTGAACATGAGAGCCTGAACGCAGATCCCCAGCACCATGTACGATGTGGATGCTGCAGCTGGACCAATGGTTTAGCTCCTGAAGAGGATTTGAATCTTGTCCCCAGCACCCACAATGGGTGGCCCACAACAGCTTGTAACTTTAGTTCCAGGACATTTGATGCCCTCTTCTGGCCTCTGTGGGCACCAGCACTCACCTATACACACACAGAGAGAGAGAGAGAGAGAGAGAGAGAGAGAGGCATAGTCACACAAGCAAATAATAAAAAATAAAATAATACTTAGAGAACTGGAGAGATGGCTCATTGGTTAAGAACACGCTGCCCTTCCAAAGAACTGGAGTTCGGATTCCAGCACCCATGCTGGGTGACTCACAACCACCAATAACCCCAGCTCAGCAAAAGAGCAGAAATGAGTGGTCAGTGCTCACAGCCTCCTTTGGCCTCTGATGTTCTGCACACATGTAGTGCACTATGCTGGCTACTTTTATATCAATTTGATACAAGATAGAGTCACTACAGAGGAGGAAACCTCAAATGAGAAAATGCCTCCATAAGAATGGGCTGTAGGGTCTTGAGAGATGGCTCAGAGGTTAAGAGCACTGACTGCTCTTTCAAAGGTCCTGAGTTCAATTCCCAGCAACCACATGGTGGCCCATAACCATCTATAATGAGGTGTGGTGCCCTCTTATGGTGTGCATGTGTAGGTGCAGGAAGAACAAAATAAATATTTTTTTAAAAAATGGGCTGTAGGCAAACTTGTAGGGCATTCTCTTTCTGTTTTTAAAATTAATTTATTTATTTATTCACTTTATATCTCAGTCATAGCCTCCCTCTCCTCTCCTCACAGTCCTACTGTTGCTCCCTTTTGTCCTTCCCCTATTCCTCGGAAAAGGGGAGCTCCTTCTACTAACCCACCCCAGCTCATCAGAACTGAATGCATCATCTTCCCCTGTGGCCTGGCAAGGCAGCTCCACCAGGGAGAAGTGTTCAAAAAATAGACAACAGAGACCATGTCAGAGACAGCTCCTACTCCCCTTACTATGGGACCCACATGAAGCCTGAGCTGCCAATTGGCTACATCTGAGTAGGGGGACTAGGCCCACCCAATGTTTGGCTGTAAATCTTAGCAACTGTTTGAATCCACTACTGGGTGGAGCCTCTCAGAGGACAACTCTGCTAGGCTCCTGTCTGCAAGCATGGCAGAGTATCAATAATAGTGTCAAAGGTTGGCTCTCTCCCATGGGTGGGTCTTAGTTTGGGCAAGGCATTGGTTGGACATTCCCTCAATCTCTGCTGTATCTTTATCCCTGCAAATCTCGTAGGCAGGGAAAATTTTGGGTCAAAGTTTTTGTGGACGAGTTGGTGTTCCCCTCCTTCCACTAGGAGTCTTGCCTAGTTAGAGGATGTCCTCTTCAGTCTCCATGACTCCTGCTACAAGGAGTCTCAGCTAAAGTCACCCCCATCTTAGGACTCCAACTTGTCACAGAGATGCCTCCACCCATGGTTTCTTTTCCCTCTGCAGGCCTTCTGTCCTCCCGCCCCCACTTTCCCCAGGTCTGACCTCCAGCCTCATTTCTCTCAGTGCTCCCTCTCCTACCTTGTCCTCAGTCTTCAATCACTACCTCTGTCTATTCTATTTCCCCTTCTGAGTGAGATTGAAGCATCCTCCCCTGAGTCCTCTTTGTTACTTATCTTCTTTGAGTCTGTGAAATGTAGTATGCTTATTTGTACTATATGACTAAAATCCTCTTAGAAGCGAGTACATATCATGTGTGGTTACCTCAATGAGGATACTCTTTTCTAGTTCCATTCATTCACCTGCAAATTTCATGATTTCCTTGTTTTTAATAGCTCAGTAGTATTCCATTGTGTAAATGTATCATAGTTTCTGTATTCCTTTTTCAGTTGAGGGACATCTAGGTTGTTTCCAGATTCTGGCTTTACAAATAAAGCTGCATTGGGTATGGTGGTGCACACAATTTAATCCCAGTACTTGGAAGGCAGAGGCAGGCAGATCTCTGTGAGTTCGAGTCCAGTATAGCCAGGGCTATTACACAGAGAAACCGTGTCTCAGAACCAAATACATACAGACAAACAAAACAAATAAAGCTGCTATGAACAAAGTTGAACAAGTGTCCTTGTGTGGTAAAGCATCTTTTGAGTATATGCCCAAGCATGGTATAGCTGGGTCTTGAGGTAGCGCTATTGTGAGAAAGCGCCAGATAGATTTCCAAAGTGGTTGTACAAGTTTGCACTCTCACCAATGTTCCCCTTTCTCCACATCCTCACCAGCATGTGCTGTCACTTGAGTTTTTAAACTTAGCCATTCTGATGGGTATAAGATGGAATCTTAGAGTTATTTTGATTTATATTTCCCTGATGACTAAGGATGTTAAGCATTTCTTTAAGTGCTTCTTGGTCATTTGAGATTTTTTTATTGAAAATTATCTGATTAGTCCTGTACCCTATTTTTTAAAATTGGATTATTTGATTTGTTGGTATTTCATCTCTTGAGTTCTTTATATATTTTGTATAATAGCCCTTTGTCAAATATAGCATTGGTGAAGCGATTTCCCAATCTGTAGGCTGTCAATTTGTTCTGTTGACAGTGTCCTTTGCCTTACAGAAGCTTTTTAGTTTCATGAGGTCTCACTTATTAATTATTGATCTTAGAGCCTGAGCTGTTGGTATTCTGTTCAGGGAGTTTTCTCTTATGCCAAGGCTCTTCCCCACTTTCTCTTCTAATTTAGTGTATGTGGTTTTATTTTGAAGTATTTGATCCACTTGGAATTGAGTCTTGTGCAGGGTGATTACTAAGGATCTGTTTGCATTTTTCTATATGTAGACATCCAATTAACCAGCACCATTTGTTGAAGATATTTTCTTTTTTTTCATTGTTTAGTTTTGACTCCTTTGTCAAAAATTGAGTGTCTGAGCTGGGCATGGTGGCACATGCCTTTAATGCTAGCACTCAGGAGGCAGAGGCAGGTGGATCACTGTGAGTTTGAGGCCAGCCTGGTCTACAAACTGAGTCCAGGACAGCCAAAGCTACACAGAGAAACCTTGTCTTGAAAAACCATTAAAAAAAAAAACAAAAAACAAAAAAAAAACAAGTGTTGTGTGAGTTTGTTTCTAGGTCTTTGATTTGATTCCATCGATCAACTAGTTTATTTCTGTACCAGAACCATGCAGTTTTATTACTATTATTACTATTGCTACTGAAGTCAGGGATAGATATACCTCCAGAAATTCTTTTATTGTATAGGAATGTTTTAGCTATTCTGTTTTTGTTGTTGTTGTTGTTCTATATGAAGTTTAGAATTGTTATTTCAATGTCTTTAAAGAATTATGTTGGTATTTTGATGAAAATTGCATTGAATCTGTAGATTAATTTTGGTAAGATGGCTATTTTTACTATGTTAATCCTACTGATCCATGAGCATGGGAGATCTTTCCATTTTCTGATATTTTTCAATCTCTTTCTTCAGAGACTTGAAGTTTTTATCATACAAGTCTTTGACTTGCTTGGTTAGAATTACACCAAGATAATTCATATTATTTGTGGCTATTGTGAAGGGTGCCGTTTCTCTAATTTTTTTTTCTCAGCCAATCTGTCATTTGTATACAGGAGAACTACTCATTTTTTTAAAACTAATTTTGTATCCAGCCACTTTGCTGAAGGTGCTTATTGTAGGGAATTTTCTTATTTTGTGATTGATGTGGGACTGCCCAGCCCATTGTCGGTGGGGCCACCCCAGGCTGGTGGTCCTGGGTTCTAAAAGAAAGTAGGCTCAGTAAGCCATGGGGAGCAAGTCAGTAAGCAGCACTCCTCCATGGCTTCTGCATCAGCTCCTACCTCCCAATTCCTCCCCTGCCTGAGATCCTGCCCTCATTGCTTTTGATGATGAACTGTTATTTGGACGTGTGTGAGAAATAAATTTCCTCCTGAAGTTGCTTTTGGTGTTTCATCATAGCAATAATAATTCTGACTAAGACACACACACACATATAAGTAAATAGAATAAAACAAATCTATTTAATTATTTCGCTATGCACGAGGGTGTGTGTAATGTGCACATGAGTACCCAAGAGGCAAGAAGGTTTCAAATTCCCCTGGAGCTGGAGTTATAGGCTATCATAAGCCACTTAGTATGGGTGCCGCCAACTGAATTTAGGTCCTCGGCAAGCACAGCACATGCTCTTAACCACTGAGCCATCTCTCCATCCCCACAGGCTGTATTTTAAATGGGGCCCAGAACAGTTTCTGGCACAGTCAATGGTAATAAGCTCTGAGAGTCACCTAGAGCCTAGGAAGCAGGAAACCACGAGTATGATCCATGGGCTGTTTAGCCATGACGACACCAAGGCTGAAGAATCAGAAGCTGGGCAGGTGTCTCTCCCCCACTGCCTTGCAGACCTTCTCTCTGGCCTTCTCCTAGGTCTCCAACTCACTAAATTACTAAAGAAAAGCAACGAATCAGTCTACAGAAAAACCAGTACTAGACACCACTCAGAGTAAGAGCAGAAGAAAATTAGGTCTGGTATCCAGGCACTTGAGAGGGACAGGTGGCACTCGGTGCTCTTCCTGAAGAGATGCCATCGAGATGCTCTCAAAACCAGATGTCTTGGTACTAAAGATTCTAGAATAAGGAAGAGGTGTCGGGAGAAGTGCCGCAGCAATGCCTGCAATGAGAGAGATGTGGTCAAAAGCATGGCAGCATGAGGGCAAGGCCAGGGTAACCAAGAGAGCTGGTAAGTCTTCAGAAAGGCAAGCTGGGTTTCTGTAATAGACTCCTGACAGGCACAGGCAGCGGGGAGGGGTTGGAGTGCGGGGAGCAGGTTGGAGAAGCTGTGTAGATTCTCCTGCTTCCCAAGGGAGGAAAACACGCCATGTTGTCCTAGACATTGATAGGTCTGTAATTGCAGGGTTAAGAACGCAAACAAAAACTAATGATGATAATTAGTCTTACTCAAAATAAGACGTCTCCTTCCTAAACCACCGCAGAAGATAAAAGCAAGCAAAATACAGTCTGTCTGTTCAGAAAGGGAATGAAAAGCCACCATGAGAAAACACAGATGACCTCATGGTATGTGGGCAGTGGGCAGAAGGTAGTCAACCACAGCAGCCGCCCCAGCAGCACAAAAACAAGCTGCCTGGTGAACAAAGACCCAAGGAGTCAGCTGAAAAAGGGAATTAAAGTATTTGCTGGCTATTGGATTATTACTATGAACATTGGTTATCATGTTAGCTTTTAGAAACCACTTTTTTCTCCCTGTGATTAAACAAAACTACGAAGCTACTGTGCCTGGAAGAAACTCTGTACCTCCTACCTATTGCATACACAGACACATATACATATGTATACATACACACAGCACACACATGCCCAGAGACTATACCACAGTTACATGTACACACACACACATACATATACATCAGTACATACATGTACACATATGCACATACACATAAGTCCATGAGCTTATAGTTCTCGTATATGCTGTTTCAGAAGGATTAGTCTTGAGGACACTGGACATGCAAAGAGAAAACTGGCAACCCATCAAACCTGCCTGCTGCCTTGGGTCGAGGAGGTCTACAAGGTGCCTCCACTAAGGGTGACCAAAGTGGGCAGAGGTGGGAGCTGCCCTTGGAGTACGGAATGGCAAAGGTCAGCCTCTAGAGAACACTGTTCTGCCTTTTGGCTGGCTTGGTGAGGAAAGGAATCCTATGAGCCCTACACCCAGGTGGGAGTTAGCCTCACTCTCTTTTGTGGGTGATCTGGAGGCCAGGGAAGTAGAGAGCAGGAGAAATGGATGGGCAGAAGGAAGCCCTGGGTTGTACCACTTCTGCTTCGTTGGAATAAATCTTTCCACCACAGGGAACTCAAGCTACAATGGCTAAACAGCCATAATGCAAAATCCCCGCTTAACAACTACTCACAAGCTGGTACTAGCTGGCCAGCCACCAAGAAGGCTGAGTTAACAGAGGTGCGCCTGAACACAGCTTGAGAAAAAGTGGGACTATCTGCCTGTGCCTGTCAGATCAGCCCATGCAGCCAAGCGATTACACAAACCTCAGGGGACTACAGGAACTCACGCTCCAGCAAAGAACTCAGTCTCGAAGACGGAATTCTGCTTGTGTATGTGTGTCGGTTTGGTTTGGATTTACATATAGCCTGGGCTGGCCTTAAACTATGTAGCTAAAGATGACCTTGAGCTCCTGATCCTCCTGCCTCCACCTTCCAGGTGCTGGGGTTACAGGCATGCACCGCCACAGCAAGTTCTCTGTGGATCTTTTTACACAGATTGATTTTCCTTCAACTTCTATATTTGGCTGAATGATGATAACTTTTGGAATAGCGCAATGGCTAATCCTGGTTGTCAACTTGACTACACATGGAATGAACTAAAACCCAAGCAGCTGGGCCCATTTATGCAGGATTTTTTTTGGCTGGTTATTGGAGATGGATCCCTTGGTGTTGAAGGATCCACCCTAAGTCTGGGCCACACCTTCTGATGGGTAGCCCACATAAAAGGACAGGGAAGAAGGAAGCTTGCGCTGCCTAGCACTTGCCCTCACTCTCACTGGCAAGTCTCCTGACCCATTCCTTCATTGGTGTTAGAAACTACTTCTTTGAGACTGCAGTGTGGACTAAAAACTGGCATCTTTCTAGGACCTCCTTGGAACTTCAGCACCAGATTGGGACTGCTGAGACATAACATATGATATGGTATGGTATGATATGATATGATATATATTAGTCCAGTCTATTAGTTCGGCTCCTTAGAGACTCTGACTAGTACAGATGGGTAATGTCTTCCTCGACACAATGGTGCCGGTGCCAATCCTTCAGAACTGAAGAGCTGACTCAGTGCTCTTCCTCCAGAGGACTCGAATTTGAATCCCAGCACCCATGTCAGGCAGCTCAGAACTGTCTGACATACTTGTCAGATTATTAAAACTAAATAAATCTGAAAACAAATGCACTGAGGAAACGGTTTAAGATGTACATCCTAGGGAGGAGATGAATGTCTTTGCCTGCCTGCTCAGCTGATCCCCACCACACCCATTCTCCTACACCACTAGTTTGCTCATCTCCTTGGTGTATCATGAAGTGCACATCTTTATGCCAAAGCTGTGTCACCTTGGGATGGATTCCCAGATAAGTAACTAGTAGGTCAAAGAAAAAAAGACTGTTTTCTAGGATATTGGTTTGTAATGCTGAATGCATCCTATTTTTTTTTTAAATTTATTTTTAATTAATTTATTCTTGTTACATCTCTATGGTTATCCCATCCCTTGTATCCTCCCATTCTCCCCTCCCTCCCATTTTCCCCTTATTCCCCTCCCCTATGACTGTTCCTCAGAGGGATTACCTCCCTCTGTATATGCTCATAGGGTATCAAGTCTCTTCTAAATTGGTTGTTTCTACTTCCAGGACTTTTGTCCTGGAAACACTGTAAATGAATACATAAAAAATACAGTGAGTGGTGTGATGGGTGTCCTCATGTCGGCTTGACTAGTCACCAATATCGCAATAGATGCTCGACTCTTCCAGTTGGGAGGGGTGCTGATTTAACCAATCTCTGATCACTGTTTGAACTGTTTCAAGATGTTCACGACCACATAAAACACTGCAGGGTGTGTCCTTTTCGTAAATCCTTTGCATGTTCTTTGGAGCCAAAATCTGCATGATTATTGAATTGTTTTTCTACGACACTGAGTTGCTCTGCAGAAAAGTTGCTCAAGTGATTCTTCTAACACCATCATTCAGGAGTATCTGACTCTTCTTTTCGGGTTTTCAAAGTATTTATTCTCTAGTTCTTTTTACAACTCACTTGTTGAGTAGTTTGATAGATGCTTTTCATTGTTGTTTCTGATAGTATATTGTAATTGCTGAAGACGCAGGCAGACACAGATTTAAGCACATTTTCCCTTATGTGAACTGGTCACTACCTCTAATGCCTTTGGTGGTTTCTTTTTCTGATTTTACTGCTTTGTGGGAAATATTTATATATGTAAGCTATCAGGGGTGTCTAGTAGTCCTAGATGCATGGGGGTTTGAGGCTGGAGGTGGGAACACTTGGCCTCATGAGTTTGAGATCAACCTGAGCAACAAAGTGAGGCCCTGTCTCAAGAAACAGGAAGAGGAAGAGGGAAATGGCCTGTAGAGGCGGGGCTTTAGGGATTAGTTTGTAACTGGTTGCTCTTTGAGGAGAGAGGCTAAGTAAACCTGGGTGCAGCATTTTTCTAAAGGGTCTGTAATAACACATTACTTGTGGCATCAATTGTAGGCCTGGAAGTCTTGGAAGTCATGGGGTAGTCCAGACTGAAAGACATCTGAGTTCCTATGGTCCTTTGGTCCAGTATTCCTCACATTAAGGATGTTCACTGTGCATGTGCACACACACACACACACACACACACACACACACACACACACACACATACACAGACACATGCGCACTCACACCCACTCACAAACTGTATTAGTTACTGTTTGGTTATGGTGATAAAATACTCTTACCAAAGCAACTTAGGGAAGAAAGCTGGGGCAGGATGCAGACAGATCACATTTCATGGAGGGGAGAGAGAGAGAGAAAGAGAGAGAGAGAGAGAGAGAGAGAGAGACAGACAGACAGACAGACAGACAGACAGACAGACAGACACAGAGACAGACAGACAGAGAAAGAGAGACAGAGACAAAGAGACAGACACAGAGACAGAGAGAACAGGAAATCGGGTAAGACTCTCAAAGCTCTTCCCCACTCACCCATGGCATCCTTCCTCCAGCAAGCTTTCCCCTCCTAAATGCTCCATATTGTTGACAAACTGGGGACCAAATACACAAGCTCGTGGGAGTCATTTCTCATTCAAACCACCATATACAATTGTACCCATATGTATACTCATAAGTGTCCACACTCATTACCCTCACATACATTCATAGACCCTCACCAACATATATGTTCACTTTCTCAAGCACTCACGCACAGCCAGCTCTCCCACCTTGCCTGCGGCTTGGTGCTCATATCTGCTTTACTCTTGGCTTGGTGGTGACCGCTCTGGGAAATTCCCATCCCACATATCCCTGGGACAGTCTCTCATGAGTTGGCTACTCAGCTCTGCCTGCCCCAGTCTCAACTTGGAGATGGTTGGTGGGAAATTTCCTCTGGCTTCCCTGGGATAACCCCTCTCCTGAGGACTCCCTAACCCCATTCAGAGCTGCCTCTGTGCGCTCTTGTGGACTGATTTGATTTAGGCCTCTTATATTCCATTGTCTCTGCCCCAGAGCTTTGTACCTTCTCACACTTGGCTGTGCATCTCAAAACACTAAAGGGGTATGCTCAAAGTGGCAAATGCTGCTGGAGATATGGCTCAGTGGTTAAGGGCACTGACCACTCTTGCAGAGACCCAAGCTCTGTTCCTAATGCTGTCATGGTGCCTCACAAGTCATAACTCCAGTTACAGGCGACCCAATGCCTTCTTTTGACTTCTATGGGCACCAAGCAGGCAAAGCATTCATACACGTAAAATAAAAAGAAATAAGTTCGTTTTAAAAACTGTCAAAGTCCTCCCTGGTGAGCTATACTCTTGGCTAGACTCCAGCTGAAGCAAAGAGAAGTGACACATCTGGTCGAGAACGCATTGTGATAAACACTGTCAAGAAGAGATCAAAGACAAAAATCTCCATCTTTACCCTGTAGGGGTTGAATCACAGGGACAAATTCACAATGAAGGTCTGTCCTAGAGAAGTCAGGGATCTCCTTGCATTGGGATGAGGGGCCCCTTTGTGCCACTTCTTCTGAGATACAAATCTCAAGCCCAGATGGATCAGTCATTCCTGCTCATAGAAGAGGTTAATCTGTAGAGCTTCAGGGATGACAGCCACAGTCACCAGCTTGGGGCCTAAGTGAGGACAGCGTCAAAGAGGCCTCAGTGTATTTAGCCTGGCCAGACTCTCCCTCCCTATGGGAAGAACACCGGCTGGCAGGAGCAGACTCAAGTAGACCACATGCCCTGGCATTCCCAGCATTCTACCTAGGACAGCCCCTCAGGCCCAAAGCCAGGCCCTGAAGCCATTGGTTCTAGAATGTCACTGGGGTACCTTGGTACACTCCTGGAGAAAAGATAAAAGCATTCTGGGTTTGGTGGTGGGCATCTGGCAGGGATCTGGCAAGTAGGTTATTGAGGTCCACACTGTTCAGAAATCCCTGGTTTGTGTGAACCCAGCAAGCTCTTTGGAGACTCTATTAGTGACCCAGCTGCCAGCTCAGCTCTCCCCAGATTGGAGCCCAGCGGAAAGGGCTCTTGAGTCTCTGGCTTTATAGCACTGGGTGGAACCTCTTAAAAAATCTGCCCACTGGAAATGTCTGTGTCAGCAAATACCACAGTCACTCTGCAGCCTCTTGCTTTGCTAGTCAAGGGAGACTCTGAGACTCAACCCTAATCTGGTCCCTCAAGCAAGGCCATCTCACCTGGGAGTGAAAGCTGTTGCCTCAGGCTCAGTCAAGCACCACAATGGTGTGTGCAGCAAGTGGTCCTGCCTGAAAGGAAGCTATGTTATACACACTTGGGAAGGTGACCATTCTTCTTCTAGAACAATCTCTGTGGCCAAGCAGTGTTTCATCCCAGCAATCCAGTTCAGAGTTTAGAACCACCGTGAAGAGTCCTGGCCCTCCATCTTAGTCAGGGTTTCCGTTACTGTGATGAAACACCATGACCAAAAAAGCAAGATGGGGAGGAAAGGGGTTATTCTACTTACACTTCCACAGCATTGAAGGGAGTCAGTACTGAACCCAACCAGGGCAGGACCTTGGAGACAGGAGCTGATGCAGAGGCCATGGAGGAGTGCTCCTTACGGGCTTGCTCAGGCTGCCTTAAAAAAAACAACAACAACAGAACTCAGGACCACCAGCCCAGGGACTGCACCACTCACAATGGGCTGGGCTCTCTCCTATCAATCATTATTTAAGAAAATGCACTACAGCCTAATGTTATGGAGGCATTTTCTCAATTGAGGTTCCCTCCTCTCAGATACCTCTAGCTTATGTCAAGTTGACATAAAATTAGTCAGCTCACCCTCCAAAGGAAATTCGGCAGAGGGAAATGCTATGACCAGAAAGTGTACATTGAATTTAACCCTTATAAGCCTCTGTGTATGCACTTGTCATAAAAAGCAACAACAACAAAACAGGGAAAGCTGTCTTAGTCAGTGTTCTATTGTTGTTAAGAGACATCACGACACAGCAACTCTTAGAAAGGAAAACACTTACTTGGGGCTGGATTACAGTTTCAGAGGTTTAGTCCATTACTGTCATGGTTGGGAGCACACAGACAGACTTGGGAATAGAGAAGAAACAGAGTTCTATGTCTGGATCTGCAGACAGCTGGAAGAGAGAGAGGCAGTAGGCCTGGCTTGGGCTTCTGAGACCCAAAGCCCATCCCAGTGACACACTTCCTCCAACTAGCCCATGCCTCTCTCAAGCAGCATCACTTTCTAATGACCAACCATTCAAATACTTGAGCCTATGGAAGCCTTACTATTCGAAACACCACAAAACCTGTGATGGTAATATAAGATTCGGGCAGGTTAGCTCACTTGACCCCCATAATGCTCCTCCAAGGTGGAAACTTGCAGTGGTGCCTAGTAGCATGCACAGGTAAGAGCCTCCGTGACTTGTGGAGTATGGTCCAACTCAAGAAGGCAGAGATCCAGCAGGGCTCAGGCTAAAGGCTAGCCAACAGTCACTTTGAGGGAGAAAAGAGAGCCAAGGATCGAAGTCCTACGCATAGCAGGTAAAACACATTCTACAGGGCTGGCATGTCATATCATGCAATAAAATTTGTAAAGTCAGAAGGAAGGGACCTTGTTTACATCGACTCCCGTCACCATCAAGGTCCCCAGGATCAGTGGTGCACGGCACTTAGTCAGGGAGTGCTTGGAACAGCAAGCAGGTGGGGCTGCAGAGAGGACCATGGAACAGGGAACCCCAGGCAAATAAAATGAGCAGGGGCCGACTTCAGAGTCAAAACGCTGAGTTCAAACTCCACCTTTGTCCTTTCTTTGTGAGTAGGCTTTGGGGAGATGCTTTACTTCGCTGGGCTTCTCTGTTGTGTAAGGTGGCACATATAGAGTCTACCACATAGGGCTGCTGGGGGTGATACAAATTATTCAAATTTTTATTGGTTGGTCACATGCCATGGTACTTGCATGTGAGTCAGAAGACAAGTTTTAGGAGTTGGTCTTCTCCTACCACCTAGTGAACCCTGAGGTCAAATTCAGGTTATTGGGTCTGTTCCCTTACCTGCCAAGCAGCCTCCTCAATTTAAATTAATTTATGTTACATTAAAGAATGCAAAGAGGGCCTGGTGTGGTGGCACACACCTTTAATCCCAGCATGCAGGAGGCAGAGGCAGGTGGCTTGCTGTGAGTTCGAGGCCAGCCTGGTCTGCGATGCCAGTCTAGGACAGCCAAGGCTACACAGAGAAACTCTGGGGGGGAGGTGGCGGGGAGGGAAGAATGCAAAGGAATCAAATGATCACTTATATTTCAAAAAGACGTTGTGATACAGGGGTGCAGGCAGATTTTCACAAGACACTTTGTGAGCATGACTGAGCTATGAATAATAACTGAAGAATTGTCTCCGAAGCATTAGTGAAAAAGCCAAAAGAGCTGGAGAAACAGCAGGGCACAACTAGTCTCTGCTGCCCCCTAGTGGACCCCACTCAAATTTCAAGTGAACTGCTCAAATGTGAAGACTATCTTGAGAGTGACAGCAAAGAGCTGTCTTGTTTTTCAGGACTATTAGGAGGAGAGATTGCACAATTTTACAGCACTAGGCAGAAACCTTGGGTTTTTTTTATATGAGTTTTGGAATGGTCTTGACCTCACACTTTAATTGTCTCAGCCTTTCAAGTGCACGGACTGAAGTGTGAGCCACCACCTCTGATGGAGCTTTGTGAAGGAGGGGGGCCACTCATTACCTGTTACATCATGGGCAGGCCTCTTTCTGCCTTAGCATACTACCCTGTAAAGAAGCTACATCAAGCCGGGCGTGGTGGTGCACGCCTTTAATCCCAGCACTCGGGAGGCAGAGGCAGGCTGGATCTCTGTGAGTTTGAGGCCAGCCTGGTCTACAAAGCAAGTCCAGGACAGCCAAGGTTACACAGAGAAACCCTATCTCGAAAAACCAAAACCAAAGCCAAATGAAAGAAGAAGAAGAAGAAGGAGAAGTTGCTGCATCGTCTCACCTGCAGGGTTGCTGAGAGCGTGCGCATGCGCAGGTCTAAAGCCTAGCCTATGTTCACTGCTGCACACAGCTCTACAACGGAATTTCTGTAAAGCTGACCCAGGACCTTTTCTTCAGGAACTTTTTCTCTCAAACCCTGTGAAAGAAAACCAGTCAGATAATATGATGGTGATAAAACCGGTTTTAATCAGAAGAGAGTGTTCTGAACATAGCATGAACACTTGGGATTTATGACTGAGGTACGGCACAGTCGGTGGATGACGATGGTAGAGGGCACACCACGGGTGAGGGGGTCTGGCCAAACTGGCTTACTGGGTCCTTGCTGAAACATCAAGCCGGGAGTGGCAGGGGGTGAAAACTTCATCAGCTATCACGTTTCCTTTCTTGTCTCCCTTCACTGTGACAGAATGTCGGACATAACCATTCTCCTCACAGCTTCCGTCCCTTGTTGCTTGGCCCCATGCACTAAGGCAGAGCATCCATGCCAGTGGAAGTGTGTGGAGGAGGCTGTTCATAGAATCTGAACCAGAGTGGAAGGGGTTGGGAGCCAGATTTGGCCTTCAAAGGCACACCTCCAAGAGAGCTTCTTCCTCCAACTGGGCCCCATCTTCTAAATTTTCCAGAACATCCCAAAATAGTGCCACCAGCTGGGGACCATGCATTGACCGCATAACCCTGCAGGAGACATTGTACAGTCGGCTATAATCCATATGGAATGTGATCAGATATCAAGGGTTGGAGATTCTAGGAGAAGTGACTTGACATAATTCTTGCCTAATTGAGAAATGCAAGTTTGCCACAGACACTAAGGACTGAGGCCTGGTGGGCTTGAAGGAACCTGGCTGAGGTTTGGTCAAGAAGGAGAATTTCTGTCAGATTTCGTCCTAAAAGATTCATATCTTCCACACTTTCCGTCCTCCTCAGGGGGCCCTGCCATCAGGTCTCACAATCAAGAGTTAATGACCCTGTACTGTTGGACCCTAGAGTTTACCCGGGTGGGGGGTCGTTGCGAGAGACCACTCAAGAACCACAATGTTGATGCAAAGGCACAAGGTTTACTTCTGACACGCGTCAGGGGGCCTCGACACTCTCTCGGGAGGGAGGGAGGAGGCGCACCCCAAGTCACTGCTACAGACTTTTTAAAGGCTAAAACCACAAAGGTTAGGAGGGGCTGTGTGCCCTATGTTAGGATTGGCTCTGGTGGTCGCTAAGAGTGCTTATCTAAATGTTATTGGCTATTGCAGGGAGGGGTGTTGGGGAGTTTCCAGAGAATTTCCAGATGGTAATTGTTTACCTTAGTTGAAATTGTTTATCTCGGTTGGCTACCTTGATCTCAGAAACTGAAGCTGAGCTGGCCTTCAATTCTTTTTGATTCTTTTTGGGTCATTTTCCCAAGCTTGTCTGGGTCACGTTCCCAGGCTGGCTGAGAGAGAGAGGGCCTTACAGTACAAGAGTGACTAAGCACCCTGAAGAGCATCAGAGATGATAAGAAAGGCCACCTCTGCCCAGTCAGAAGACCACCATGGTGATCCACACCTATAATGCCAGCATCTGGGAGGCCGAGGTGGAGGGGTGGGGGATGGTGTGTGTGTGTGTGTGTGTGTGTGTGTGTGTGTGTGTGTGTGTGTGTGTGTGTGTAAGATTTTAAGTTCAAGCCCAGCCTGGATTACACAGCAATACCTGGTCTCAAAAATAAAACCAAACCTCAGTCAAAAGCTAGCTTTTTTTTTTTTTTTTATGTATACAGATTTCATTATAGATGGTTGTGAGCCACCATGTGGTTGCTGGGAATTGAACTCATGACCTTTGGAAGAGCAGTCAGTGCTCTTAACCTCTGAGCCATCTCTCCAGCCCCCAAAAGCTAGTTTAATAAGAATTCTCTCTTCCTTGATCTCCAATTAAATTCCTCTTAGCCATTGCCACTCAACCTATGTGCGCTGCTCTTGGTTAGAAATCTCCGCCATCTTTACTGCATTCTCAGTTGAGCCCTCTTTCCCTTGTTGTCATAGGGGTAGTAAAGCTTTTTTTCTTTTTTCTTTTTCTTTTTTTTTCTTTCCATTTTGAGACAGATCTCAGATCTCACATAGTGTCATCTGGCTTTGAAATCTCTATGCAGCTGAGGATGACCTTAAATTTCAGATCTTCCTGTCTCTCCTTGCTACGAATTATGGGAATCTGACACCACCCCAGTGATGTAGTGCTGGGACTCCAACCCAAACCTTTGTAGATGCCTGTTGCTTTTCTGTTGCAGCAATAAGACCCCATGAACAAAACAATATACAGAAGAAAGAATTTATTTGGCCTTCAGTCCCAGAGGGATAATAATAGTCCATGGTGATGTAGCAGAGGGACCAAGTGGCTGGTGGCTGGAGCAGCAGCAAAGAGCTCACGTTTTGAGCCACAAACAGGAAGCAGAGAGAGTGCACTGGAAATGGTATATGGCTGTTGAAACCTCAGAGCCTAATCCCAGTAATGGCCTTCCTCCAGCAAGGCCATATCTCCTAAGCCTACCCAGTGCCACCAACTGGGGACCAAGTAGTCAAATACTCAAGTATAGGAAAATCTTATTTAAGTCATACTAGGTTAGCACTCTGTGAACCAACTCAAATGCCCATCCTACTTCCTTGCCATTATTTTTACGCGCGTGCGCTGTACATGTGGGCATCAGAGGACAGCTTGAAGGAATCATTCTTTCTTTCTACCATGTGGGGTCCAGGAAGCATGGTCAGGTTGTCATCCTCAATAGCGGGCACTTCTACCAGCCGATCCATTCTCCTGGCTCCATCTCTGCCACTTTAAGCAAGGCTTTTCATTAGCAGAGACCACCAAGATTAAGAGGCAGAAAAGTAAATTATTAGCAGAAGAGGTGGCACACTCCTTTAAACACAGCACTTGGGAGGCAGAGGCAGGTGGATCTCTATGAGTTCTAGGCCAGCCTGGTCTACATAGCAAGATCCAGGCTAGCAAAGGCTACATAGTAAGACTGCTTCAAAAACAAACAAATAAACAAACAAAAACATCATCAACAACAACACACACAAGGAACAAAAAGAAAAGAAGGAGGTGGAAAAGGAAGAGATAATTATTTCACAGGAAAAACTAGCATTTAAAATTATTTACTTTGTTTTGTTTTGTTGGTTTTTGGAGACAGAGTGTCTCTGTGTAATAGCCCTGGCTGTACTGGAACTCCCTCTGTAAACTAGGCTGGCCCCAAACTCACAGAGATCTGCCTGCCTCTGTCTCCAGAGTGATGGAATTAAAGGTGTGTGCCACCACGCCTGGCTAAAAATAAGTTTATTACCTTTATTTATTTGTGTGTAGTGAGGGGAAGGTGTGCACACATTGTGGCAGGCATGTGACAGTCAGAGCAGAACTTCTCATCATGTGGATTCTAAGGATCAAATCTAGACACTTGGGCTTGGCAGCAAGCACCTGTAGTAGCTGTGCCATCTCACTGAATAAGAATTGTAAGCACAGAGGGCAGGAAATCTCACTCATTAAGACTTAACAAATTGAAGCCAGGCGTGGTGGCAAAAAGCCTTTAATCCCAGGACTTGGGAGGCAGAGGCAAGTGGGTCACTGTGAGTTCGAGGCCAGCCTGGTCTACTAAGCACTTCCAGGACAGCTAAGGCTACACAGAGAAACCATGTCTCAAAAACAAACAAACAAACAAAGGCTTACAAATTAAGATAAGTTAACATTGTTTACCCACTGAACTATTCCTGGAACCTAAGTAATCAAGAATGTGGGGTATTTGTTTGTTTGTTTGTTGTTTTGTTTGTTTATTTGCTGAGCTGGTCCTATGGTCTGATCTCACCGGTCACCTGGATTGATGAGTCAGCTTCCATAACAGGGGTGGTGAATTGGCCCAACCCTTTAAGAAAGAAAGTGGCAGCAGGGAGCAGAAGATGTCTTTGCTTCAGTAACCTCCAAATTAACATGAAAGGAGTCATTTAAGCAGGCACTATAAGTTCAGAAGTAACAGAACAGTTGCTGAGTCAGCAGTGAGGAAGGCGCAGTTCTCTGGGCAGACTACGCGCCCCTCCCTGTGCCCTCTCATGTCTGGATTCAACAAAACAAGGGGAGTCGGAGCAGGGCAGGGTAGAAATCAGAAATGCAGAACCGTCTCCAAACTTGCCCTCATGGATCGTGAACGCTCAAAACTTAACGGCAACCTAAATCAACACAACCCATGGCAGAATCTCAGGGCAAGTCTAGAAGCCTCCTCCATAGAAGTCCATATGCCTTCCATCTAGCCATCCCCAATGGTAACCACTCAGCTATTGAATTGGTCTTTGGGATCTGACTTGTCAAGTCACGTAGGATGCCCAGCAGTCAGGTGTGCTCATCATCTGCCCATGACCATCCAAGGACTCCAAGAGCAGGTAAGTGGATCAAGCTGGCAGGGAGGCTGGAGCCTTGGGCTGCATCAGATGCTCTAGAAAGGGACATATCACAGGGCGTGGTGGCGCACACCTTTAATCCTAGCACTCGGGAGGCAGAGGCAGGAGGATCGCTGTGAGTTCGAGGCCAGCCTGGTCTACAAAGTGTGTCGAGGTCAGCCAAGACTACACAGAGAAACCCTGTCTTGGGGGGGAGGGGGGAGGGGGGAGGAGGGAAAGAAAAAGAAGAAGAAAAGAAAGGGACATAGGGGAGAATGTTGTGGGGTACCCGCCAGAGAAGACTCCTCAGACTTGGGTTTAAGCCAACAGAAAATCTTTATTAGCCCCTCAGTGACTACACTGGGGGTTTGGGATCACAGTATAGCCCTGAGCCTTTCTCAAGGTGAGGTTTTGTTTGTTTGTTGTTTTGTTTTGGCTGTTTCCACAACTGACATTGTATTAAGATTATAAATGTAAACAAATAATATGACAGTTTTGCCAAGTGAGGCACACTTCAGTATGCACAGCTGGATGCGGTGGCGCATGCCTGTAATCCCAGCACTGACAAGCGGATCTCTGTGAGTTCTAGGCCAGCCTTGTCTGCAAAGCAAGTCCAGGACAACCAAGGCTACACAGAGAAACCTTGTCTTGGGAAAAAAAAACAAACAAAAAAGCAAAACCCCAAACCCAAACCAACCAACCAAAAAACAATTCTGTATGTACAAAAAATACAAGCGGGAGGGCCAGGAAAGCAAAGTTGGTAACTTGCTTTGGAGTCCTTAGAATCTTGGTGGCAGAAAGAAAAGGCTTTTACATAAAATAAAATGGATCAAGTTGAGGATACAGACAGGGCTCTCAGAGGCCAGAACAATGCTGGTTCATGAGGCAGAACCGAGGGCTGTCCTGGCTTGGCATACTTCAGTTAACAAGAACCATTGGTCAGAAGCAGAAGAACAGAAGCCAAAAAGCAAAGTTAGTACATTTAGAGACTTTCCCAGAACTGTGGACTTGATGGATTAGGTCTCTGTTTTCATTTTTGGCAGGTGATGCTGTCTACGTGCTGAGTTTTACAGGCTGAGTGGTACTTCCATCATGGAGTCAGCTGTGCTAAGGTCTGGGGCCCTGTTTCGGAGGAGACGAGATTGATCTGGCTCAAGTGGCCTACTTTCTCTGTGATGTCATCTGAAAAATCCTAACTGAAATTATGGTAAAATACAAGGATGGATGCTATAACCACTAGACTGCTGAGCATAAATCCCAGGTGGGAGACTGAAGCAAAGGACAAATGAAATTCTGTTTTTTCTATGATGACATCAATCTGAAGATAATGGCCCCAAAGGGAAGTTTATCAAGTGAGAAGGATGTGTTGGTAGAGGAAGCTCTTGCTCTGTTTTGTTTTGAGATGGAGTCTTATATAGTACAGAACACACTTGAATCCCCTCTGTTGCTAACAATGACTTTAAATTGCTGGTTTTCCTGCCTTCATCTCCCAAGTGTCGTGTTATATGTGTTACCATCACACCCAGATTCTTTGTTCGCCTGTTCTTTTATTATTATTATTATTATTATTATTATTATTATTATTATTATTATT
>OU015752.1:102848587-102873461 GCA_907169655.1 Acomys percivali | reverse complement strand
ACACACACACACACACACACACACACACACACACACACACACACACACAACTACTAAAAACTAAAAATTACAGCAGAGTTATCATAAGCCAGAGAGCTCAAGGATGAAGGAAAATCTTAAAATGCACTTATCTACCATGGCTGGCATATCTTGCAGTTGCTAATCCAAAGATGTTATCCCAATTTATTAGCTCACTAGACAGGCGAACATGAAGACAAACTCACTGAAAAGATGGCTTCTATTCAGTTCATTAACTTACAGACTAACAAAGCCTCTTGTTCTTAGCTCTGCTGAAAGGCCAGGGATGGAAACATTGCAGTCTGAGGCCCTGGTGCCTGAGCTGGTGACACTCACAACCGGGGTTGGAGGAAGTGGAGTCTGCATGGAGCTTCTCCAGGGTCAGAGCACTGGCTGACTCTGTCCAACACTCAACATGACAGTTCATAACTGTTTATAACTCTAGCTCTAGGGCAGCAGGTGTCAACCTCACTATGGCTGCAACCTTTTAGTACAATTCCTCATGTTGTGGTGACCCCCAACCATTGGATTATTTTCAATGCTACTTTATAACTGCAATTTTGTTCCTATTATGAATCATAATGTAAATATCTGTGTTTTCCCAATGTTCTTAGGTGACCCCAGTGAAAGGGTCATTAACAGAATCAAAGGGGTTGCGACCCACAGGTTGATAATTGCTCTTCTAGGGGGATTTGTCAGGCAACACACTCATATACATAGAATAAAGAAAAATAAATCTTTTTTAAAAAGGACTTTGTGCTGGGCATGCCGGAGCATGCCTTTCTTTAATCCCAGCACTCAGGAGGCAGAGGCAGCTGGATCTCTGTGAGTTCGAGGACAGCCTGGTCTACAAAGTGAGTCCAGGACAGCCAAGGCTACACAGAGAAACCCTGTCTCAAAAAAAACAAAAACAAAAACAAAACAAAACAAAAAACAAAAAACAAACAAAAAAAGGTTTTGTTTTAAAATTGTTTGAAATGCCACACGTGATGCTCAAGGCTGTCAAAGATCAGAGAGCTACTGGTCAGGAGCCTCAAGTGGCAGAACAAGTGGGACCAACTATTTAGTAATGTATATCAAATGTTCAGTTTTAATGATTATTCTGTTAACAATTGAGCTTTCAAATGTAAAAGCTCACAAAAATATTGTATATGAAAATGTCCAGAGAGGATGGGTATGGTGGC
The DNA here is from genome assembly GCA_907169655.1 of Acomys percivali. Taxonomy (NCBI): domain Eukaryota; kingdom Metazoa; phylum Chordata; class Mammalia; order Rodentia; family Muridae; genus Acomys; species Acomys percivali. The sequence continues at coordinate 102,872,259 of OU015752.1, read as the reverse complement.
CTTACTTTTATTCCCAACACTCAGGAGACAACGGCCAGTGGATCTCCCGTGAGGCCAGCCTGGTCTTCATCATGAGTTCCAAGCCCAAAGAAAGGCCGATATCCAGAGGTTGGTCTCCTTCACCTGGTAGTTATTTCTGTTGTTGTTAGTGGTAGTGTTTTGCTTATTTTTAGTGTCTCAATAAGTCTGGATGTTAAGGCTCTTTAGGGATACATAATTTGGGGGACTTGAAGCATCTTTCAGAACCTTTAGCAGGTCCATCCCAAATTTAAAGACCTCCCCCTTTAGATGTCCTTTGAAACTTCCCAGGAACTCCAGAGAGGGGCTTGCATGGGGTCTGCTCAGAAATGCTAATAACTGGCTCACTGGCAGGACCAATTTCCAGCATAGGGTCTTCCTGGAACACTGAGGTGGCTCTCCCTGTAGAGAAATGGCTAGTCAAGGAGCAGATTTTCCTGGCTCGAAAGAGCTAAAAGCCAGTGGTTTGGGGGGACAGTGGAGTGACAATTGTGCTGTCCAAATGCACCTGCAGTCATGGTAACAGGGGCTGGTTCTCCCAAGAACAGAATAGAAGGCAGTCACAGCACAGGGTCACAAGGCACAAATCTTATGAATCTCTCTTGCTGGTAACTTTATGTAGGAGGCTGAGAGAGCTACTCCATGCTAAGTAAAGACTACACCAAGAATCGTGAATAGCCTGCAAGTCATGTGACAGATTTCTCTTACATCTATTACTTCTTTCTGATTTGTGGGAAGTTTTTTTTTTGGGGGGGGGGGGTTTGGGGGGGGGGTAGGAGACAGTTTCAGGTGTAGCTGAGGCTGGCCTCGAACTATGTAACCTGGCCTAGCTGGCCTTGAACCCCGTATTCTCCCACCTCCACTTTCCCAAACACTGGGATTACAGGCACGCATCCCCATACCTGCTTTTCCTAACTTGGCACCACCATAAGGAATCTGTAGTTTGTGTACAAATGACTTCAGTATACTTGAGTTCTACTTGTTGTGACTCAAAGAAGCACCAGTAGGCCTCCTGGCTTCCCGTGCTTTAGAAAATTGAACCCAAGAACTTGAAGGAATGTGAGGACACTGGGCAGTTAAGAGAGTGTTAATAGCCGGGCATGGTGACGCACGCCTTTAATCCCAGCACTCGGGAGGCAGAGGCAGGAGGATCGCTGTGAGTTCGAGGCCAGCCTGGACTACAAAGTGAGTCCAGGACAGTCAAGGCTACACAGAGAAACCCTGTCTCGAAAAACCAAAAAAAAAAAAAAAAGTGTTAATAAATAGGGACCATAATTAGACATCTAGATTTCAAAAACTTGAGTCACAATAAAAAGAATGTGCTAGCTTAGTTTCCAGTAGCAAAAAAGTATGTGTTTTAGAGGGGGAAAGTCTGTGCATCACAGCTCAGGATGCACAGCCAGAAAGCAGAAACAGCAGCAAGCATGGACTGAGTAGTTTCAAGCCTCCCTACCTTTAAACCTGGGAGACCGATGGCCTGAGCACTGAGAAGCTCTTGTCAGTCAGCACTAAGTTAAACCCCTCAGGCATTCCAAAATTCAACATCCACCCCTACTCCCCCCTAAGTCTTTACTCTCCAGCCTACACCAGGCAGTCTGCCTCTGCCTGCCCAGTGCTGGGATAAAAGGCACATGCCACCATATGTGGCTTTGCTGTCCCCCTTTTCTACTACTTCTAACCTCAGGGTCTTTGCAGAGGCTGTTCCCTCTCTTTATGTCTTCTCCTGGCCCTTGCTGGAGCTCTGAGCATCCCAACAAGGGAAGGATACTGCCCGCTCAGCCCTCTGCATTCCACATTTCTTCCCCATGGTTACCGTTTTACACTGCAGCTCATCTGCCATTTCTGCCATGTCTGCACTGTCCTTGGCACAGGGTAGTGCCAACTACATCATACATGCATGAATTTTGGTGAAGGGGCTGCATACCCCACAGGAAGCCATGACAGTCCTGTCTACAACATGAAGGTTTCTGGAAGGAGACAGCAGCCGAGCAACATCACAACTACAGACATGACAGTAGCTGATCAACTGCCCCACGTGAAAACAGAATAACCCCAGGGACAGGGCTTGCCTGAGATTTGCTGAGCCCACAGACACCACCAGGATGGGTGCCCTGTGCCAGCTTCTTCTGGATCGGCAGCACCCTCAAACAGCAGGACAGCAGCAGATCATCTTCCCAGGGCCGCGATGCATGAGGACCAAGAAAAGCCTCTTTCTGAAGAGGCTCAGGAGGTTGTGTCCAGAATATCCTGAGCTGGGGAGGGAGAGGGCGTGGCTAAGAGAACCGTGAATGGGAACCAAAGCAAAGACAGAATCTATACATCACTGGAAGCCGATAAATGGACTTTATTTTTGAAAAACCAATAATCAACAGTAGCTCCACTGGGACAAAGTATTGGCAGAAGGGCAGGGCAATTCTTTACAGTGGGACACTCTAACAGGGATACTTTCTAGCCATGTATGTGTACATGTACCATCTTAAATTGTTTTAAATCGCAACTGAGGTTGTAAAGAATGTAAGTTCTTAAAAATGGCATCCTCATAGAACTGTTGTTTTAGAGAGGCTTCAACCAGGGGACAGCAGCACACCGCGAGAGTACCGTACAAAATCACAAGGTTAGGTAGGCACTTTATCAAAGAGAGCTACTTAGAACATTGCAGATGAGGTCCGCTCCTCTGGAAGCGTCTGCTGGTCCCTCCTCACCAGAACACGAGCCCTCAGCTGAAGCACCCGTCTTCCCTCACACAAGGCAGATTAGCTTTCCCTCTCCAACCACAGGGAGGCTGGCAGACAAAGGATCCCCTGAGCTGATGAGGACTGCAGCCATCTGAAACGATTCCTTAGGATTTCTGGGTGGCACCGTCTCCTGAGTCTGTGCGTCAGGCGTGAGTTTGTTGTCTGGTCCTGGACGTGCAGAGTCGGCTGCACTGTTCATCCAGCATGTTTATCTTCATTGACTCAAAATCAGTGCCTGGCTCAGTCAGGCCACAGGTTCCCAAGGCTTGTCTGACTTGAGCTTGTAACACACAGACACATCAGGCCACCGGACCACAGCAGGTACAGTGCCAAGGGGAGGGAGTGGTACTCTGTGGTGGTGGTGGGGGGGGGGTCAAGGACTCATCAGATGTACGAGGTACAAAACATCTATCAAGTTTCCATGTCAGGTGATGCCACAGTCAGCATGGCTTGCCAGTGTCCACTACCGATCACAAAGCCTGCCTTCACATGTGAAGCCTTTCATACAGTAACTGTGATACTGACCAGAGGGTCAGCAACTGACCCTTTCTAGAAGACATGAGAATGTCATCCGGTATGCAGCTCCCTGCATCCACCTGCCCCACCCGCCTGCCCGGCAGGAAGCACCCGCACCCTAGAGGTCTTCTCTTCTGCTCCCAGCTCGATTGCCTTCCTTGGAAGCCCGTGCCTTGGGATCACCCTCCTTCTTCTTTTTACCCTTCTCTGGCTTTGTTTTGTTTTTCTCCTTGCTTCCTCCTCCTTTGCCATGGTACACCTGTCCCTCCAGCGTGACATCAGCACACCTGTCTTGACTGATCAAGAAGTCCTTGATCTCCCAGGCATAGCTCCCATCCCGGAGCATGAAGATAGCACGGTCTGACCCCACGATGAACCTGGATGGAGAGGCCATCAGTTAGCAGTGCAAGTGAGAGGCCAGGGGTCAGAGACAGTGGGGCACCTAGCCACACACCAATTCACACAAATACACAGCACCATACTGCTCTGCCTTGGGGCAAGTGGCTGCTGACTTTAATGTTTGCTGAGCTCTAAGCGAGCATCCTGCTTGTCAAGAGAGAAGCAGATGCTGATGCTCCTTGAGGCATAAATGATGCTCCTGTGAAGAGACTATAAAAGAAAAACTCCTTAGGGAGCTGCAGAGGGAGCACAGGTGCGCTAGGGAGGAGAGAAACCCCCGTTTTTATTTATTTATTTATTTTTTGTTTTTGTTTTTGTTTTTGTTTTTTGAGACAGGGTTTCTCTGTGTAGGCTTGGTTGTCCTGGACTCCCTTTGTAGACCAGGCTGGCTTCAAACTCACAGCGATCCACCTGCCTCTGCCTCCCGAGTGCTGGGATTAAAGGCATGCGCCACCACTGCCCGGCTTGCCCGTTTTTATTTTTAATATCCTGAAAAATCATATATACCTATGTTTAATGTTTTTATCTGTTTTCCTGATAAATGGTCTCAAGTAGCCCAGGGTATTGCAGGATATTTGATCCCATTGTGATCCCGAGATTGTGAACCATATAAACTCATCTTCTGCTTGGCATGGTTGGGCCCTAATACACACCTTTAATTCAAGAACTTTCTGTTTATTGTAAACAGGTGACTAAGGTGTGGTTCAGCCAGCCCTAGCACACACCTTTATTCCAAGAGCTTTCTGTAAATAGGATTTAATAAAGTTAATGCTAGGTCAAGAGGTGGAGCAAAAAACCAGCTGACAGGGGTTGAAGAGCTGGAGGGACTTTGAGTTGAGGGGTAGTTAGGACAGCGTGTGGAAGTAGAAGGGGCTTTTAGCTCTTGAGCTCCTTGACCTTTGGCTTTTGGGGCATTCCGAGCATTGACCTGCGGAGCTGTAACTCCCTCAACTTCCCAAGAGGCTAAGCAACACAACATTTTACTCTGAAGAAGTGAAAGTTAAAGAGACAAAGATAAACCAAACTTCCAAGACTAACTTAAATATTAAAACAAAACTACTCATTTTTGACCAATAACTAACTAAATAATATAAAGAAGTCTATGTTTATATAAAACATATTTAAATAAATTTAAATGAACTCATAGACAGGAAAGGTCCAAGTCTCTTGGGAAGACTTCCAAAAAAGACATCCTGCTTCAGCCCCAGAAAACTCCCCAGCAAACATCTCAGTGAGGTGGCATGAAGCTGTAACCCCAGCAGTCAGGAGGCAGAGGCACATGGATCTCTGTAAGCTCAAGGCCAGCCTGGTCTACAAAGCAAGTCTGGGACAGCCAAGGCTACACAGAGAAACCCTGTATTGAAAAATCAATATGCAAACCCCCAAATCCCCAGAAGAGTGACCTAGCATAGCCTGGGTCTTTACCTCTGAACGTCATAGTTGGCGTTGAACAGGCTGCCCTGCCACAGGCTGGTGACTTCCTCTGTCTCCTTCTCTGTAGGGTTCCCTGACACGGTGACAAACATCATCAGAGTCTTCCCTTTCTTTGTCATTTTCAAGATGCTCTCAGGCTTGCCTGGGTCGAGCTTTGAGAAGTCGACAGGTGCCGAGGGTCTCTTGTGCTCTGGAAGGTCTCCTTCTTCTATGTCATCATCTTTCTGCCAGGAGAGAGGGAGCATTAACCCTGTGATCAGAGACACCCCCACCCCACCCCCCTTGCACAGGCACTGTCCATGGTGTCAGAAGCAGGGATACACCACAAAAGTGCTATGCAAACAAAAAGCCCAAGGATATCCCCTTGACACCACTCAGGGTCCTGTGTCAGACAGGATTCTATGTTTTTACTTGCAATCTATGTAACGTGGTACGTGGTAAATTATAAAAGCAGCCACATTCTGGTATGGTTATGGATGCTACACTAGCAACAAAAATAAAATATACATACAACAAATCTCAAATACAGGCAAAATGGCTGATGTCTACAATCCCAGTGACTCAGTAGACCAAGGAGAAAAGTAGAATTCAAGGCCAATTTAAGCAATTTAGCAAGAAAACACCTGGGGGTGTGGCTTAGGGGTAGAGTACATGCCAGGCATGTGTGAGGCCTTGGAGTCAATCTCCAACACCACTAAGACCGTCTTCTGTTTTTAAAATAACAGATGACAGGCATAAATGTATATATACTATACAATCCCATTTACTTAAAGTATCAAGAACAGGTAAAACTAGTGTGCGGTGACAGTGACAGGAATAACACAGATCGCCTCTGGGAGGAGATGAGGAGGGTCTGACTGGGAAAGAACATAAAGGGACCTTCTGGTGTGACGGTCTGCAACCCGGCGACACACCCAGTTCTGTATTTCAGTCAGGTGTAGGTTATACTACTCAAAACTCACTGTGGGCTCAGCCATGGACTGTGTTTCTAGCAAGTCCTGGGTTCCATCACCAGCAGAGCAAAACAGACAAACCCTTCGTGCTGCACACTTAAAACTCACAATTCACTACACACAAACGTTCAACCCCAGGTGGCAGGCCTGTTCTCTGCAGTGGCGTGACCTAGCAATTCCGAAGCACCTTCTGTGAATTCTAAGAACAAAGTATCTTTCTGCATCAGAAAATTAAGAATTGTTCAGTGAGTCACATAACATGTCAGAATGACACGGATGCCAACCTGAAGCAGCTCAGGTGTCAAATCTGGAATAATATGAACATCAAAATAATAGTAAGACTTTATAACTCTCCAAGTAAAGTCCATATTGACATAAAGAAATAAGAGGGGAAAATGCATTATTAACACTAGAATATTAATAAATAGCTAAAAGTAGAATAAGCAATAAAATAAATAATAAATAAAAAAGAATGTATACAACAGATAGGTAAATAAAAATCCCTGAAGGAGGTGGTGAGTTAAGCTCAGTGTGCAAAGGTTCCTGCTTTGACACACATGATGACCTGAGTTTAACCCCCAGGACCCACGTGGTGGAAGGAAAGAGCTAACCACCCTCACCTAACTTGTCCTCTGACCTTCACATACATGCTGTGGTTCACACAAAATAAATTAGTATCCATTTAAAAGCTGGGCATGGTCTCTCAGGCCTATAATGCCAGCACTGGGGTTGGAGGGAGGAAAACGGCTGGACTCTGCTGGCCGCCCACTCAGCTTCAGGGTCAAGGAGACCCTACCCCACGAGAATTAGGTGGAGGGTGACAGAGGAGGACACATGCCAGAACTACACCTGTGCATCACACAACTAGCTGCATGCAGTCTTGCATTTTCAACTGGTTTTGCCAAGCCCCACGGTTGTCTGCAGACACTAAGCTCAATTCTTTTCCTCTTTCAGGGGCCTTGATAATCCCTACCCTCTGCCTGGTTACTAAATGTCCCACTTGGACACATTTTATCTCCAACATTCAGAGCAAACAGCTTTAAGTTCTCCATTCAGTGAATGAGATGAGCCTCATACAACATCCACAATTTATACATACACCAGAAGACCTGAGGATGGAGTTAAATATATAGTTCTTGCCTTATATGCCTGTGGCCTCCACAAAAAATGAAATCACATCTGTATTTCCTTAGGCCAGTTGGGTCTCAGAGTTGGCTGGAACAGAGTCCTCCCCTCCACACACTTGAGGCAGGGACCTCAAGAGACAGTCATGCTATTAAGAAGGTGCCAGGGCCCTCACTTAAGATTCTATTGCAGGAGAAGGGACATCTCCTCTCAGAGGAAAACCAGGCTGCTGGGGAAGAAAGCTCACATCTGGAGTGTCTACATACACAAATCTAGTCTGCATGGAGGCTGGCAAAGGGAGGCGTTGCCTGGTTCCACAGGGGCAGAAGAGGAGAGTCACACACTCCCTTGGGGAGAAGCTGAGCAGTGAGTGAGGGGCTCAGGATCACGTTTCTCACTCCTGTGTCATCCCTGCAGGCTTTAGGCTTCATGCTTAGCTTCCTCAACAGTGCTTACCTCTATGTGGGGCAATGTAGCTAAGTAGGTCAAAGAATAGGCTCTGAAGTCAAATGGCAAGTTCCAGACTGGACGTGACCCTGTGACCCTAGGCAAATTGCTTCTAGATGCCTCAAGGGCAGCCTTCAGGAAACAGAGCCTCCCTTATCAGCCAAGAGAGAAGATTAAAGGAGACACCTCCCAGCTCACCGGTCCTCCACTTTCCAGAGTGACTTTCTTTCAAATTTAGTCCTAACCGTGGCATTCTCCTATTCAAAGCCCCTAGCTCCAGGGCACGTTCTAAACTCGCTCAAAAGTATAGCTAGAAAGATGATCCAAGGAGAGCCGGGAGTGGTGGCACACACCTTTAATCCCAGCACTCATGAGGGAGAGGCAGGAGGATCTCTGTGAGTTCGAGGCTAGCCTGGTCTACAAAGTGAGTCCAGGTCAGCCAGGGTGACACAGAGAAAACCTGTCTCAAAAAAAAAAAAAAAAAAAAAGATGGTCCAAGGAGAAATGGTTAATAGCTATCAGAGGAAACATACACAACTTTTAGACATCCATCTATACTGATTACAGCTATTAAAATTATGTTTTCATGAAGACAAACTAGAAACAGCATTAGAGATAAGTAAATATGGATACCCAGTGCTGTAATATCTGGATAAAACAGCTTTCATGCCCATCAGATCCACCTACTTGCTACTTCTAAATACAGTGCAAACCCTGTGGCATTCAACACCTCACTGGCCTGGCTCCAAGCCACCTTCATCCACTAGGCTAGATTTACTAGCTCAGATACTACGGAGTTGTATTCTTCCTTCCTGTTTTCTTAGTTAACAGTTGCAACTGCTTTGAGATGAACAGCAACACTTCCATTGTGCATATAAGAAAACTAAAGCACAGACATCTATACTAAGGCAAATTCACAAGTTTAAGTGGATTTGTCCATGCTGACATAAAGACAAAGAATGCATTACCAACAGTAGAATATCAACTGATAAATAGAATATATACAATAGTGAGACAAATAAAAATTCCCAAGAGGGCTAGTGGGTTGGCTCAGTGGATAAAGGTATTTGCCTTGCACATACCTGATGATCTGAGTTCATCCCCAGGACCCACGTGGTGGAAAGAACTGACCACCCACCCCCAACCTGTTCTCTGACCTCCACGTGCATGCTGAGGCACACACATGGACACAGAGATCTCTCTACCAGGCCAAATTTACAAGTTTCCATGTATTAAATGCAGCGAATGTTAATCTGTTAAGTCTCTGCTTTCAGCCCGGTACCCAGATCTCTCTTAGACTTTTCTCACAATCTCTCCTGTCTCAAATGCAACCCCCTCCCTGCAGCCTTCCGTCATTACCACACAACACCTTCTTTTTGTGGGATCCAATCGCTTTTGTTTCTGTGTACTACGGTTATTTCCTATCCACTCATTCTGACAGGTGCCTTGCTCATTTCTGCAACCTCCTCTTCCTCAGCGTCTCAGCACTGTCCATGTCTAAGCGTCTCACAAGGTAAGGTTCTCACTTTGGAGGATTAAAAGGCACTGTTTTTTAGTCCAAAAAAAAAAAAGCAGTTTGAAAAGGAGAAGAGAATGGGGGATTCAGTCTCATACATCCACTTAAATCTATTCTATTTTTTTTTCTTTTTTGGGGGAGGCAGGTGTCTCACTGTGAACCCCAAACAAGTTTGAAATGTACTACGGAGCCAAGGTTTAAACTAAGGCTCGCCTCCTCCACCAGTTTCCCAAGTGTTGGAATTACAAACATTCACAACCATGGCCTCACTACTCCAATTCTTTTCTTGGGGTACAGATAACCTAATATCAGGAATCCCCTTTCTTCTAGTCCAGTCTGGCAGGTGACTGTTTTAAAGCGATGCCCCACAGTCTAGCTCCTCCCAACAATACAGAGTTAGCCACAAATGAAAACACTGGCAGTGGAAGTAAACCTTCATAGTTCTCCTGTAGAGAGAGGCCTCCTGCCCAAAGTTACACAGTGAGTACAGGTGTGTGATCCCTGTCCATCAGTTGGGCAAATCACTTTCAGAAGTCGGGGTGGGGGTGGGGGTGGGGGTGGGGGGAGGCTGCAACGTGCTTTGGTCAGGAACTGCCACTTAGCACTTTTATTCACACTACTAGTGACTGCACAAGTCCACTACTCTCTTGAATGAAAAACCTGAGTTCCATGAGATGCCTTTGGCTCCCGCTATCAGTAAAATAAATCCACCCACGAAGCCCCAGCAGGACCATACACCAAATAAGTCGGAAACCCTCTATCACTTGGAGAATCTCTATTAAACCTAAAAGACGTTCTTGAGAGACTACCTCCACAACGCATTCACCCCGGAACAGGAGGAAGGAGCGAGGGAACGCTCTTCAAAAACGCTCTCTCCCTGTTTGCTGGCTCACTGACCACCAGGATCAATGTAGAGACCACCAGAACACAGCAAGGAAAGTAGGGCTTGATTGATGAGAGGCCAAATTCTGACTGGAGTGACCGAGGAGCCATGGTTGTAGAGGACACTGGGCGAGAGGCCTGAGCCTTGGTGGAATGAAGGAAGGCACAGGGGTCAGCGGGTACTTAAGGCAGTCAATAAGGACCCTGAGCACTGGACCAGGAGAGGGATTAGAGAGCAAAAGTCAGAAGGTCACGAGGCCGAGGGGTAAGGGTTAGAGAGAAGAGATCTGTATGGAGAGATGCCCAGGAATGTGCGGGCAACACGGACCTCCCACTGCTCCAGAAGTCGCGCCATGTCGGCATCATTGTAATCGCGGATGTCTTTCTTCTTTTTCCGTAGAGGTGGGGTGGCCTCGCCGGGTGTATCGGCCGCATAGGTCGCAAGAGGAGGGAGCAACAGAAGGTCCGAGGCACACAGAAGCAGGAGGACCGCGCGCAGCCAGCTGGAGGCCGCCATATCAGCCGCCCAGCGTAACCACGACAAGCACACTGGGCATGCGCAGACAGCGTGCGGAGCTCCCGCCCCTAGCGTACTCTGCATAGAATTACGCCCAGTACTCATCCCCAGTCCCACCCTAGCGGACTCTGGTCTCAGTGGCCCCGCCTCCCAGGCGGCCGTAGCTTGCCGCGACCCCGCCTCGTCCCATTTACTTTTACTCCAGTCCCAACCTCCTCCGGAAGCCCCGCCCCTCCCCTTGGCTCGGCCCCACAGGGCCTTCTCTTGGGGCCATCAACCTCAGGCTCCTCCCCATCGAGCCCTCATCACCAAACTCCGCCCTACAGCTCCCTTCTCCAGGCTCCGCCCCGGCCCCGCCCCCTCCAGGCTCCGCCCCTCCGGCTCCTCCCCTTGACCTAGCTAAGCGGTCTGCCCAAGCTGGGTCTTAACTGGACAGTGTTTTTTTCGATGTTTTGGGGTTTTGCTAGAAGTCAGCCGTTTTGTCTCTCATTCACTTAGCCAGGTCTGAAAGTTTCCTCAAGGCCTGTAGAAACTGCCAAACAGCGTCCTCGCAGCCTCAGCATTTTGCCTGTAAAATGAATGAGAATGGAAGATACACAAACTGCCTTGACCCTAAGGAGGCCCTTTTCAGGGTGTGGACATTCAACCTCACTCGCTAGTAATTTCCCGTGAGAGAACCGCCAGCTAACTAACAAAGGACAGCCAGGGCAACTTTTCTCCAAGGCCGTAAATATAGGATCTATTGTTATTCTGTTCCACAGACAATTCTATCCACCCATCTTTCAATATCATTGTCAACTAAAAACGAAAAAAAAATTTTTTGATAACTATTTTTATTGTTTAAAATAGTTCCAGCCTCTTCTGCTTTCCATCTACTGCTGTGGCTCTAATCTATAAGACAAAATCACTCTAATTTTGTTTTCTATTTTACAAGATTTTGACCACTAAGCTTTTCAGATATAAAATGAAAATATTTGGGGTTAAAAGATATTTGAAAGTTTCATAAGCTTTAAGTGGCATATCTGATTTCTTTAAAATTTCAAATTATATAATACGACACGAAACCTTAGTGAAGCTGGAAAATATTCAAACTGTATAGTTTAAGTATTGACCTCAAGGTGTCACATAATACATACAATTCACTTGTTTACAAATGTGAAAGTATCTCAAGAAGTGGTTTTCAGTGTTTATGTCAGTATATTGTATTAATTACTAAGCATACTGGGATCCTTGAGTGCTTCATCCCTTTTACTGTTGTATAGTTTTTGTTTTGGTTTTGGGGTTTTGGGTTGGTTTTTCAAGACAGGGTTTCTCTGTGTAGTCTTGGCTGTCCTGGATTCGATCTGTAGACTAGGCTGGCCTTGAACTCAGAGGTCTGTCTGCCCCTGCCTTCCAAGTGCTGGGATCAAAGACTTGTGCCACCACTCCTGGCTACTTTTTTTGTTTGTTTTTTGAGACAGGGTTTCCCTGGCTGGCTGGAACTGTAGACCAGGCTGACCTCAAACTCAGAGATCTGCCTGACTCTGCCTCCTAAGTGGTGAGATTAAAGACATATGCCACTATACTCAGTGTATAGTATTCTTTACTATTATGCCCAGATGTTTTCCTCTCTCTCTCTCTCTCTCTCTCTCTCTCTCTCTCTCTCTCTCTCTCTCTCTCTCTCTCTCTCCCCTCATGACCATTATTACTACTCTCCCCACCTTCTTTCTCCATGCTTTGAATGGATATGACTAATAGGTTTAATATAATACAAATCCTTTATAAAATGTTTAAGCAAAAATCTTTTTTTAATGACTGATACTTCTTTCACAGAAGTAGGTGTGTCGTGGGGCATCCAGCCTTCTTTCTCATATAGCCTCATCACACTGGTCCTTCCATGCTCAAGGTCACCAAAAATGGTGGTACTCCAGCCATCACATGACATTCCAATCAAAGGAAATGGAAAAGCTGAAGGAAGAATGCCTTTCAATGGCATCAAGTTCTTTTGAGCATCCTATCTGGGAGTTGTGCACAGCACTTCTGTTCTCATTGACTGGAGCTTATCTCTTCTAAGAGGGGCTGGAGAGTTAACATTTAGCTGTATTTGCTAACATCCCAAATAAAATTAGGCTTGCTATGAAGAGAAAAACGTAAAAGTGGAGGTTGAGAAAGCAGCTAACGGCTGGCGGAGATGCCGCACACCTTTGATGCCAGCACTTGGGAAGCAGAGGCAGGCAGATCTCTGAGAGTTTGAGGCCAGCCTGGTCTAAAGAGTGAGTTCCAGAGCCCAGTAGGTAGCTATGAGGCCCAATAGGTCCAGCCTGCAAACAGGATGAGTGGCAGAGGGGGAGGCAGGGCCAGTGGTTGGGATCTTGCGCAGAAAACTTCAGGCAGGTGCCCTGCCATGTTGGCACCTGGATGTCGAATGAGAAAATCTCCAGAAAAAAAAAAAAGTTTTAGTCGGGCATGGTGGCGCATGCCTTTAACCCCAGCACTCGGGAGACAGAGGCAGGCAGATCACTGAATTCGAGACCAGCCTGGTCTACAAAGTGAGTCTAGGACAGCCAAGGCTAAACAGAGAAATCCTGTCTTGAAAAAACAAACAAACAAACAAACAAACAAACACACAAAGTGAGTTCCAGGACAGCTAGGGCTACCCAGAGAAACCCTGCCTGGAAAAACCAAGGGGGGGGGGAGAAAAAAAAGAAAGAAAGTAGTCTAGCAATTTATGCCTATTGACCTCCCTCTAAGGTCAAAAGCAGTATGCATTTATTCCCACTCTAGTAGTGGCTCATTTTTTCCATATTCATGCATGGATATGCAAAAACACAAGACATTTTCTGTTGACACTGTGCAGAAACAACTCATAAGGAAAAAAATGGGCTAATTTTTTTTTCTTTTCTGAAATCATAGGGGAAATGTCATGAGCCTTCTCCCAGGGGCACATTGCTCCACCCAGTGGCTTGGAGCTCTCTACTGGCACAGTCATGCTAAAAAACATGCCCAGCTGTGGCAGATCATGTGCTCTACAGGGCGGGGTCACCCGGGTCATTCATTCTGCCAACTGCCAAGGTAAGGTTAAAAAAAAAAAAGTTGGTTTTCTTGGCCCACAATATCTAGTTACAAAGAATAAAAGTTTCTTTTTCTTTTTTTTAACTGTTGTACTGCGATTGTTGAAACACGTCAGAAGTTCCAGGGCTACTGACTGTCATCTGAGGAAGAAACACATCTGGCTCCTACTTCATTGATGTAAAAACATCTGGAGCAACTATTTTTAACACTTTGATACTTTTAAGTATATTTTGGTGCTTTCGAACTTGGTTCAGTTCAACCCCGAAGGACTTATTTTACCGATGACTTACTGTTAGGAAGGTGAGTCACTGACAGGAAGATGAACCTAAAGTCCTTGGTATCGTATAGGAGGTTTTGTAATAGCAGAGGACAGAAGTCGTCTACAGTTAATTCTACATAGGTTCCCAGGAGGTTGGGAGCTAAAGAGATCAAGCCATGGTAAGTGTCCTGTACTTATTTCTCCTTCTCTCTCTCTCTGTGTGTGATGATATTCATGTGAAGGTCAGAGGTTAATATCTAGTGTCTCCTTTCAATTTCTACCTAATAATACATTGAAGCAAGGTCTTTTCTTTAAACCTGGAGTTTGCCATTTCTGCTACTGGCTAGCTACCTAGCTTACTAGAGATTCCCTTTCTGTCTCCTTGAGGGCTGGCCCACCCAGGGATCCAAACTTTGGTCCTCATCTTGATCAGAAAGAGCTTTACCCACTGAGCCATCTCTCCAGCTCCAGCCCCTGTATTTGTCATGGTTTTGGAATCATTCAGATAGCTGGTATGGCTATGGGGCAAAAATCTGAACTCAGGACACATTCTTCCCTGATGTCTTTCTTCTACCACGGCACTACTGAGGGTTGCAGCATAGTAACACTAGAAGTCATAGAGATAATAGACTGCAAATTCTGGAGCCAGAAGAACTCACATGGCCCTGGAATCCAAGCCAGGTCTGAGGCAGTGAAGTGTAGAGCTGAAGAAGAGGGGCCGGAAGTGAGTGTGCTCATGGCCTAAATGACAGGCCAGGCTCTATGTTAAGTATCCCACCTCCAAGTGTATCTTGGGTTTAATGAGACTACCAGCCTGGGCTCATGATTGCTTATGCTCTCCACAGCAAAGGAGGTAGAACAATACCTCCTAGCACTACCTGAAACCTTACACAAGCAACATACAAACCAACTGAGAAATTGGATGGCCCAGTCATCAGTGAGGCTGAGAACCTGGTGGGTGGGTCACTGGTACCAAACATTAGCCCTTTAACCATCTAATTGTGGGAAGGCCTGACAAATGGATGCCATCAACACGGGCTGATGTCTATGCAAGGCATCAGATGTAGGGGAGAGTAGATACCAGCTCTATTCTTCACAGGTGCACTGAGTTGTGGAGGGAGGTAGACCAGTAGTCCCAAACAGCATCGCAACGGTCTCACCAGGTTCTGCAGATAGTATAATAGAAATGAAGGGCAAAGAT
This sequence comes from Acomys percivali, assembly GCA_907169655.1. NCBI lineage: Eukaryota > Metazoa > Chordata > Mammalia > Rodentia > Muridae > Acomys > Acomys percivali. The sequence continues at coordinate 102,857,206 of OU015752.1, read as the reverse complement.
GGCCAAGTGTGCCTAAAGGTCCAGAGCTCTGTGTAAGGCAACAATAGCCCTAGGTAACATATAGGTACTGACCACCAGGTATCCTGGCCAGGAATGGTTAGTGTTAGCTATGTCCCTAAATCCTGGGATTTTTTTTTTCTCTCACTCATCAGTAGAAGAATTGGCTATGAAATTATTGGCCTGTGCAAGAAACCTTGTCCATTTAGGGTACCCTGGGAAACACTTGGAGGAAATCCTCACTCTCCTAGATACTGGAAACCGAACGCTCAGGCATTCCTGCCAATGCCATCACTGGGCTTCTATGCAGCTTCCTTGTTCACTATAGGAGAAGCAACAGGGAAGAAGAGGGACTAGAGGCCAAAGTCTTTCCCAGAACAGGATCATGAAGTGCCAGAGTACTAGAGAATACCTGAAGTAAGGAGGATGGCCTATTCCATGGGAATTCTGTACCCTAGCTAGTGCGGGGTTCATCAACTGTGATGAAAAAAAGATATGAGACCACATTCTTCAGTTGTAAGTTGTTCTTCTCCAGAAGAGGTGACATTTGTTGTTGTTGTTGTTGTTGTTTTTAGGCTTGGTCTCACCTAGCCCAGGTTTGCTTTAAACTCTCTCTATAGTTGCAGATGACCTTGAACTTTGTAGCCTCCTGCCTCTACCTCCCAAGGGCTAGTGTGTGCCACCACACTGGGCTCAAAGTGATACTCAAGGGAAGAGAATGTAGCATGAATCCTGCAAATGTGTAAAAAAGATCATGTGAGATCACTGTTCACATGTGAACACAAACAAAACCAAGAAACAGAACTCCAAAGGGACGATATAACCAAGACTGCTCCTTACCAGCCACTGGGTGGCACTGTATACCAAAGACAGCTTGGTTGCTGGGCCACAAATTCTGGGGCATACCATGAATGTCTAATGAATACAAGTGGATATTATTTCCCCTAAAAAACGAAATTGTGACACATTATAAGGTCAGTTAACCTTAATGACATTATGATTAATGAAATAAGACAAGCACAAAAGAACAGAGTATTTTAAATAATCAAGTTCATGGACAAAGTTGGTGATGGCCAGGGACTAGGAGAGAGAATGGAAAGATGCTATTTCATGGGTAGAGTGTCAGGGGTGATGAGACACTTCTGCAGTTGGTTGGCGCTGGGCACAGTCCCTCCACAGTTACAGCAAGGTGAGAAAAGGCAGGGAATTTTAGACTTGGTTTCCACTTCTTTGGCTTGTAAGTCACCTGTTCTTCCCTAGCACTGGTCAGAACGCACCTCTGCCCAACCTGACTGAAAATCTAAGTATACAGTACTCAATGCGATGTCCATTTTGCTCCGTGCTTTCACTGTATAAACAGTGACTGGAAGCATTTGTTTGTGAACCTGCCCTTCCTGGACTCTAATCTTCAAAGGCAGAGGCTGCCTATTACAATCTATTATGCAAGCTCAGTGCCATGAACAGGGGCTGGCACATGGTTGATGCCCAGTGTTTGAGCCATAAGCCAACAATAGCAGGAGGAAAAAATAAAATAAAATCAAAACCACAACAAAACCAAAAAGGCAAGTGATCAGTTTAGGAAGAGTGGTACTATCTGAAATGAAGCCTTAGTGGCAGGCACCTTCATCTACTAAGCCATTTTGCCGGCCCCTCTCTTGCGTTTTTTTAAGCTAAGAAAACTATTCCTTTAGGGCTAACTGCTATTCCTGGGTTACCATGAAGAGTCTAAAGTCTGCTTTTCAACCTTGTAGAAAAATACGAAGGAGCAGTCCTAACAGAATCACTACATTTTAGAGAGCCGCTGGTTTTACCGGCTTCAGTTTGCAGAGGAATTTGGTTCACCTAGAATCTAGAGGCTCTGCTAGAGCATTTTTTTTTGTTGTTGTTTTTGTTTTTTTTGTTATGATTAGGGTAACTATCCATCCAGGTTTTAAATTTGTTGTTCCTCGTTAACTTATATTAATAATTTGTCTCAAAGTTCACTCTGTAAGCTACTAGGTTTGGACAATACATTTGAAGGTCAACCAATTTATAAATAACATTTATAACCGGCTGAAAAATGATGACGTGGAGATCCTAGGAAGGGACAGCAGAATAAACAGTTCCATTGGCTGAGCACACCCAGCTGTGCTGTACTGGGCACCAGCAGAAGGCTTCAGGACTGTGGAGAAGGGCGTGCTTTGCTGGGAGGAGGCCCAGGTGTTGCAGGAGTTTCCTGCAGACAAGGCCTGCTCAAAGAAAGGGAGTAGCCTTGGCCCCTTTGCGTGGGTGGGGACCGTCTCTTCTATCCATCTGCAGTGGCCAGGAGCTTACGAAATCACTTAGCCCACCTGGCCCCTTGGCTTGATGGCACAGGCCTGCAGTCCCAACTGCTTGAGAGGCTGAGGTTCAAAGGCAGCCTGCACAATTTAATCAGACCCTGTTTCCAAAAATTAATAAGTAAAAGTCAAATTAATAAATAAAAAGTTTAGTAGTTCAAGGTCCCAGGCTTAATCTCTAGTTATAGAGCCGGAAGCCATCTGGGCCACCACTTTCCCAGCCTGTAACCCTGAGATAACAGTGTTTACCTCCAGAGGCAGGATCGTTACTTAACAGTGGCTGCTATTATTCCATTATATAGATGGAGCCAGGAAAGAACAAACTGCTGATCGAGACCCATACTAATTCTAGCCAGCTGGAAGCGAATCACCATACACTACCTGACTTGGAGACAGAACTTGCCCAAGGTCACATAACTCCTGGGCGGCTGGGGCAAGACCAACTCCAGAAGGCATCTACCCCTGAGTACTACTAGCTGTGGGGGTGACCAGCGCTCCTTTTCTTTCACTGCTTCAAGAAAACCCACCCATAGGAGGGGGTCGAACACAACAAAAAGCGGGGGAGGGCTTGCAAAAGTCATTGAAACTCAAGAGATTATTCGAATCCGGGGGCGGAGGGGGGCTGGAGGGTGTGCCAAACAAACAGGGAATAGAGACTGGCGGTGGTAGCAGGCTCCCCAAGTGAACAAAACAGATCACCTTTTACACTTGCTCTCTCGGCGGGGAGGAAGCACCGAGTCCCGGGGTAGGCTGAGAGCTTACGTAAGGCCACTAGCGGCTGCGCCCCGGTGTCCCCAGGGTGTGAGCAGCGCCTGGGCGCGGAGCGAGGGCGGGCTTTCCCCACCACACATGCTTCCCAGCCTCTCCGGATGCAGGGACCACCGGCCCCAGGGCCGCAGCGTCGGGTCTGGGCGCGGCGTCCTCCCACGGCCCCCAGCTTCCCGGGGGAGGAGCAGCGCATCGCGCAAGCATCCGGGATCGGCGGAGGGGGCGGGAGGAAGGGCGAGAGGAGGAAGCGGGATTTAAACGAAAGGCGGTGACGCCACACAAAAGATTCCTATAGGCTCCGGGGAGGTTACGGCCGAGGTGGCGGCGGCGAGCCGGGGGCGAGGCGGACGCGAGGAGACGAAAGCCGCAGCAGCGCGCGGGCAGGCGGGTGTCCCCTGGCCCGCGGTCTCCGCCCTTCCTTTCAGTTGCTCGGAGGTCGCTCGGAAGTTGCTGGTTGACAAACATGGCAGGAGTCGGGGCCCCAGTCGACCGCCGCGGCGCCGCTCACACCTTCTGAGCCGGCCACCCTGGGGCATCGGATACACGGGGCCTGCGGGCTCTGCGGGAAAACAGGGATGGAGTCGCCACGACAGCCGGTCCCCGGGCGCAGGCCATTTAGGCGGGGAGGGCGTGCCGCCGAGGGGCCCGGCCGCGCACTCTGAACCGCCAGGCGGGAAGGCGCGGCCGCCCAGCACCCTGCGTTGCTGCCTCCCGCTCGACTGACTCCGCGCGGCCGCCACAGAACCAGCCACGCCCTCGGCCCTGCGGCCGCCCAGCACCCCAAGAGCCAGAGCAGAAGATGCGGCCGCGCGCCCCTGGGCGTCAGCTCCCGTCGCCGTCGTCTGCCAGCACCGCCTGGCAGGGTCGCCGCGCCTAAAGCCCACGTGCACTGCTGAACCGGATCGCCGCAGCGCGGAGGCTGACAGCAAAGCCTGCGGGGGCCGCCGCCCGCGCTCCTCCTGGAGCAGAGGATTTTGATTTCAAAGGAAGGAAGGAAGGACAACTCCCAGCTTCCCTGTCCCGCCCTCTCCGCTCCGGCGGCCCGGCCGGCCATGCCCAGGAAGGCGGCGACAGTCGGGCAGCAGGGACTTTTCTGGTAGGCTCGTGGCGAGGGGCGCGGACTAGCTGTCTGCGGTGCCCCGACTTACGGTTCCCTAGAGCGCGCACAGCGCCCCGAAGAGCTTGCCGCGGGCTTGGGCCCGCCCCGCGACGCCCGGCCCCCGGCCGCCGCCACCCCGATCTCTGTGCCCGCCGCGGTGGGTGGCATGATGGTGCGCGGAAGGCAGCGTGGCCCTGGCCAGCTGAGTCGCGGCGGCGGTGGTAGTGGGCTCCCCAGCGGCATGCCAGTGCCCCCTGGGCGCGATGGCTAGCGGCAGCGCCGGGAAGCCCACTGGCGAGGCGGCTTCTCCGGCTCCTGGGAGCGCCGTCGGCGGGGCCGGCTCGCAGCCGCGGAAGAGATTAGTGTCTATCTGTGATCACTGCAAGGGCAAGATGCAGCTGGTGGCCGACCTGCTGTTGCTGTCTAGCGAGGCACGGCCGGTGCTCTTCGAAGGTCCCGCCTCGCCTGGCGCTGGTGCGGAGTCCTTCGAGCAGTGCCGAGACACCATCATCGCGCGCACCAAGGGGCTATCCATTCTCACCCACGACGTGCAGAGCCAGCTCAACATGGGCCGCTTTGGAGAGGCGGGGGACAGTCTTGTGGAACTGGGGGACTTGGTGGTGTCGCTGACCGAGTGTTCTGCACACGCGGCCTACCTGGCAGCCGTTGCCACTCCAGGCGCTCAACCTGCACAGCCCGGCCTTGTGGACCGCTATCGTGTGACACGCTGCCGCCACGAGGTGGAACAGGGCTGTGCTGTGCTTCGAGCCACCCCACTGGCCGACATGACCCCTCAGCTATTGCTGGAGGTGTCACAGGGCCTGTCGCGCAACCTCAAGTTCCTGACTGATGCGTGCGCCCTGGCCAGTGACAAGTCACGGGACCGTTTCTCACGAGAGCAGTTTAAGCTGGGCGTCAAGTGCATGAGCACCAGTGCATCCGCGCTGTTGGCATGCGTTCGCGAGGTGAAGGCAGCGCCCAGCGAGCTGGCCCGCAGCCGCTGCGCACTCTTCAGCGGGCCCTTGGTGCAGGCTGTGAGTGCTTTGGTGGGCTTTGCCACCGAGCCTCAATTCCTGGGTCGCGCAGCAGCTGTGAGTGCTGAGGGCAAGGCGGTGCAGACCGCCATCCTGGGAGGCGCCATGAGTGTGGTGTCAGCCTGCGTGCTCTTGACCCAGTGCCTCAGGGATCTGGCGCAGCACCCCGATGGGGGCGCCAAGATGTCGGACCACAGGGAGAGGCTGAGGAACTCGGCCTGTGCCGTGTCTGAAGGCTGCACCCTGCTATCTCAGGCTTTAAGGGAAAGGTCTTCACCCAGGACTTTACCGCCAGTGAATTCCAATTCTGTGAATTAGCACCTCCCCACACCCATACCTATTTTCCACCCCAGGCTAAAGGAAGACACTTACTCCTCCCCTCTCCATTTATACCAAAGAAATCATAGGTGACCCCTCTCCCCCTGTTAAATGCTCAAGAGAATTTTCCAGAAGGCAGGGCCATGCACACATGTACACAGAGGGCCCAGGTGTCTACTAGCACACAGTAGGGCCTCATCCAGAAGCTGGGTAGTCTGCTGGCTGCAGGATTGCCCCTACACACCCCAGCCCCTCAACTCAATTACTAATTGGGCAGGAAAGAGGTCATAGGTTCATTTCTTTCTTCTTTTTAATTAAAAGAAAGGTTACCTCAGTTTTCACTCCTTAGACATGGATGTAGCTACCTTTTTGTATGTTTTATTTTTGTTGAATTAGAGTATACATGGTGTGAAAAGAGTATGATTTTGCCATGTGATTTGCAAGTGGGGGGGGGAAGCTACTGTGAGCGTGTGTTTTATTTTTTAACTTACACTATAGAGTGATTTTTTTCCCCAATGTCAAGTTTTTACCCTGCATGTACTGGAGTATTTATTTCATCTATTAAATTGTTATGTTTCTCAGATGGCTTTTTGCAGTTACTGTATTTGCACTAACTGTGAATGCTACCTGTCATCTGTGGGAGGGAGTTGGGGCCAGGGGGCTGAGGTTTACTTCGGTTGGCAAGTGAACCCCTGGTGCCCAGCCTTTTCCACTTTCCCCTCAAGAATTACATCCTGGAAAGACAAATGTGATCTATTTTTAAAGGCAGGGGACAAGTGATTGGATTACGCAGTGCTTGGAAGTGGGCTGCTGGTAGGGATTGTGTCTTTCCCTCAGTTTTTCTGGAAAGTAATTTAGCTCTTTGTCCTCCACTCATCTCACCATCATAATGAGCCATGGTTCAGGCTTAGTGAAGTCTGATTGATATTTGACCTGTCATTTTTAAGTTAAAGCATTTCCTAATATTGTGGGATGCAGCCTCGACAGCTCACAGGATTTCTGCACCGGACTTTAACAGCACTGTATCAACTGAGTGCAGCTACCCTTTTCGGTGAGGCTAGGCCTTACTCAGAACTCTCTATGGCTTTACAGAGAAAATATAGGAGGTTCTAAGCTGTTTGGTAGAGGAGGATGTCTCCTAGTGTGTTAGTAATTGCCAGCAGAGGGCTTGTTTTTGTGACCTTGATTCAAGTGGTTGGTTGTGTATTGAAAGAATATTTTGTTGATTGAAATTATTTCGAGGCAGTTTGGCTTTTCTGTAGCTATATAAAGGAATTTGGGATGGGCTTTTTAAAGGGAGTGTATAGTTTGCTGAAGACACTGTTGAATAGTTTCTTATTTAAAAAAAAAAAATGACAAACTTATTTACAGCCTTGAAGCTTGGGAGAGCCACATGCATAAAAACTACAGGCTTTAAGTATATCATTTACTTAGTGGCTGGGGTGGTGGTGGTATATTATGATTAAATTTCTCAGTGCCTACATATCTGAAAAGATTTCACCATCAAGTATTAGAATGAAGAGAGTCAGATTAACTGGCGTGCTTGAGTGGCTGTATTTATTGCAAGACTGTGAAATTTGACTCATAAAATGATCTCTTCTCACACCTTTTCTAAAAAACAACAACAACAAAACCTAGGTAAAGTAATAGGGTATATATGTTTTATTTACAATGGTCAGGGGAAAGCTCACACCTGTAATTCCAACACTTATGACGGTGAAGTAGGAACGTTGCCATGATTGTGAGGCCACTATGGGCTGCCTCAAACAAACAAAAGATATATGTATATATATTAGAAATTAAATAAGAAATGATCAAAGGAGTAGTTTTTTCCCCCCCTTTCAGGTCCTGCAAGAGTTAAACTATTAAAGTAAAATAAAAGTGACCTTGAGTATTCCCACTCCCCTGCTCTTTTGTAAACTTTAGTCTAGATCAGCTTCAGGGAGATTGGGGGGAAGGGGAGAGGGCAAAGAAAATCTGTGTGCATGTGGAAATTATTTCTGTTTATTGGATTTATACAAATAATGGTAAAATCTAAATTTTGTATGGTTCCTTTAGTCTGCAGATCACAGAGTAAAAGCCTGTAATTTTGGTAATTAAGAAAAGAGAATTGCCAGTTTATTCTTGAATTCACTCCTTAAAGAAGTAATTTTAAAGATTATGGGAGCCAAGAGGCAAAAAGACTTGCCCTGTCTCCTTGCATGACATTAACTAACTAGTCTCCAAATTAAACTTGACACTGCTCTCTCTCACAGACAAGTGACAGTTGCTCTCAGTGCTTGTGTGTATGTGAAGGTTTGGGTGTGTAATGTTAAAAATCTCTGTCTCCAGAAAAGTGACTTATTTTTTCTCTTTTGTTTATAAGGGTCGAAGTTTGTCCAACAGCAGGTGTCTTGAAATTATCTGGCTTTTCAGCAGGTTTTTAGAAGCCAGAGTGAGGAGCACACCACACTGTGTGGTGTGTGTGTGTCTGTAGTGTCTAAGTAGGCAAAGGACTTGGGCACAAGTCTTTGGTATTTTAATTTTCTTTCAGTGTATTAGTACTTCCAAACTTCTCTTTTAAATAATCCCTGATTTTTTTTTTTTTTTAAAGAAGTACATCAACCTATTTCATAATAGGGTGTAATGAGGTCACCAGAGTTACTGGTTCCAGGAATAAAATCAGAATGATCTCCTTTCACTTTTCTTCTTTTTTTAACTATGTAAATTAAACTTCAGTACTGTGGACTTACAGCACATTCCATGTGTTCTTCTGGCTTTCCAGGTCAAGGTTTGTAAGTCAGCTTAATGCAGACTGGCCTTTCTGACCAAGAGATAGCAAGAACCTTCTTAGGAATGCTAAGGAGAAAAAGGAAAAACAGCTAAATTCCCTGAACAAAAGCCATTATCTGTGACAGTCAACCCAAGGAAATGGGACAAAACAGGCTTTCAAGCATTACCAGGAAAAAAAAAATCACAAGACAAGAAGCCTTTCTTTGGCAGTTTTAAGTTTGGCCTTTCTTATTCATCCTGAGTTCTTGGTAAGAATGTAAAATTTGTGTGTGTGTGTGTGTGTGTGTGTGTGTGTGTGTGTGTGTGTGTGTGT
>OU015752.1:102817938-102833372 GCA_907169655.1 Acomys percivali | reverse complement strand
TGAGGTCCCTACGCTCTAACCGTCTAGGTTCAGTCTTGGGAGGGAGGATCTGAGTGATCTCAGTTGCTCTGATTCAAGGCAGTAATGATTACATCACATCTGGAGACGTTTGCTACAGTTCCCAACACTCCATAATACCCCACAGTATAAATGCAGCCCTGTTGGTTTTTCTCTTACTACTAGACAATCCGGTTGTTCTCAGTTCAACACCACTGAGAACGGAGCTTCCCTGAGCACCCTTGTGCGTGTGTGTCCCTTGAGTATGTGCTGGAGGGTAGACTTGTGGGTCACAGATCATGCACAGACTTTCATGGCCTACGTGACACTGCCAACTTGTGCATAGGATCTGTAGCTAAGTTTGAAGTGGTTTTAAGCTAAGTTTTGGTGGCTGAGCTGAGGGCTGCAGCTCCTGATAGGATAGAGATGAGCTCCAAGTTAGTATGGGGGGTGGAGGGGAAGCTGTAGACAGTCTTCCTTGCTTTGGAGACACAGCTCAAGGTCACTTTCATCCTTGAGCAGTTTATTGGAGCTGTCAGAAAGGGAACCACACCCCGTCCCAGCAAAGAACTGCCAACAGTCATTTTAGGTTCCCTTGACTCAATGAGGAATCTCCTAGGCCAAGTTTCTTTATCCAACCCTGCCCCCTTTCTCAAATATGTGCAAAGAGAATTAAAAGAAAAAATGTTTTCCTGAAAATTTGGACCTTTCCCTGGATTTATGACGTGTTCTGCTATGTGAATCCATTTTTCAAAGTTCCATTTATCATGGAAATTTATGTAATTATTATTATTTTGACCTCTTGGAAAACCTGCAGTGGGGGCAGGGTACCGGGAGATCAGACAGTTCCTGCTCTAGCTAGGTGACAGCTAATGGCTTGCTCCACACGTGTCCGGGGGGTGAAACGACAAGCTGGCCAGGGCAGAGAAACTCTGGAAAGAACAGGGTGCAGGGGAAGATGTCTTCTCTCTCAGGGAAGCTTCTGCCAGCACACCAAAAAAGGAGTTTTCTGGCTTTTTTTTTTTTTTTTTTTTTTTGGGTATCTTAAAAAACAAAGCCGTACTCTGTACAGCTGAGTACTTATGTAGCCCAGATGTTACTGTGAGGCCCCCCTACCCTGCAAGAGCTGTATAAAATTAGCTCAAAGCCCACCAATTCCAAGGTCTACAAAAATCAAGCTTCCTCCAAAGTTCCTTGTTAAGGCTTAGAGGACTCACATGATCAAGGCCATGCTGTCATCTAAAGTCCCCTGTGGTGGGTCCAGAGATTATTATAACTCACATTCCCAGGGAGTTTGTTAGAGAGATGGATCCTGGGTCTGGAGAGATGGCTCTGTGGTTAAGAGTATGCACTGCTCTCGCAAAGTACCTGCGTTTAGTTCCCAGCTCCCACATCAGGGGAGCCACAGCTACTTGTAATTCCCACTCTGGATGATCTAACGCTCTCATCTGGGCTCCTACTGACACCTGCACACACCTGCATACACCTGCACACACATACACACACCTGCACACAGACACAGACATACAAAAAGAAAAAGAAAAAAAAAAGAAAAAAGAAATGTGGACTCTTAGCCAGGAGTGGTGGTACACTTCTTTTATCCTAGGAGAGTCAGAAGAGACAGGCAGGAAGATAAGTTCAAGGTCATCTTTAACTAGATTGTAAGTTCAATTCCAGCCTGAGGTACATGGCACCCTGGATCAAAAGAGAAAAAGAAAGGACAGAAAAGATGGCCCACAGGTAAAGAGAACTTGCTCTTTCAGAGGACCCAAGTTTAGTTCCCAGGATGCACAGTGGCTCACAGCCATCTGTAACTGCGGTTTCAGGAGCTCCGAATCCCTCTTCTGACCTCTGTGGGCACCAGACGTGCACATGGTATACAAATACACATATAGGCAGAACACTCACACACATAAAGAATTTTTAAAAAAAGACAAATATCAACTCCCAGTTCTCATCTAGAGTCTAGTTGTTGAGTCAGAATTTGCCTGTACCCAGGGAATCCCCACTTGGCTGTGTGCAAGTTTCAATTTGAGAATCAGAGCCCTCAAACAGTGTCTCTCCGTGGCCTGAGTCTTGCTAATTCATTTAAGCTGATTGGTCAATAAGTCCCAAGGAGCTTCCTGTGTCTGCCTCCCCAGCACTGGGATTGCAAGCCAGAGCCACCATGCCTATCTAGTGTGAGAGTACATGGCGCTGGCACATTTGGAGTCTCTGAAGACAGTTCCTCCCTGACTTGGACTCACCTAGCTTCAGAAGCGATGGGATGGGTCCATTTCCCCACATCATCAGGCTTCTCTCATGGGAACCAGTGTTTGGAAATAGCATGTAGGGGATGTCCAGCTGCTTGTTATTAGAAGGGCACGTGCCGAATTGTTCCAAAGCTGGCAAATGTGAGTGTGCTGAGATGCTCATGTTCACTGAGTCCTGGGCTATTGGCAGAACTCACCCTTGGGTTGCTTGCTTGGGCATACTATACCATAACATGTATGGACAGATTTATTCTAGTACCAGGATCGCAATATAGATACATGCAGCATCACATCACTTTTGTACGTTCACTGTAATACAGGGATGCAGGCATACCTGGTAATAGAGCACTTGTCTCCCATATGCGAGGCCCTGAGTTTTGTTCTCAGCAGGGTTAATGAATAACATAAATGAAAAAATAATAAATAAAGCCACACTGGTTTAGCATAGTAGTTGTAAAGCATGGGTTCACCCCCATTAATGAAAGAGAAAGGTGAGGATGGCTTAAGCTTTTGGCTCTAGCCACAGAAACCTGATTTGAGTTAGGTGTATAAAAGGGACCTGGTTCACGGTGTCCTAGAAGGCGTGGAATGGAAACAGCAGAGGGGTGGCTGGGACTTAGGAAAAGTCAAATCTCAGAGGGGCAGATATTATGGCTCTTAGTCTTCTATTTGCCTGGGTTTGAAGTCACTGAGGAGACACACGGTAAAAGTGACTTTAAGATATTTCTAGAGAGGATTACCTGAAGGAGGAAGAACGGTACTGAGTGCCCTGAATGCAGGCAGTACCAGTCCATGGCTGGAGTCTAACACTGAATAAAAAGGAGAAAGGGAGGAAGTGAGATAAACACTATTTTCTATTCTCTGCTTCCTGGTCCTTCCAGAAACAAGAAATCCCACCTGTATGCTCCGCCCACTAGTAACTCTGCTATGCCTTCCGTGCCGTGAGGACCTATACCCACTCAAAGTGTGAGCCAAACGAGATTTGTCTTTAGGTTGCTTCTGTCAGATATTTGGAGACAGCAACAACTTGTCCTACACGCCATGAGCTTGCAAGAGGCCGTGGTACAGATGCAAGAGCCATCAGCACAGTGCAGGGAAAGAAAGCTGAGGAGTCAGCAGTGAGCACTTTGGGGATTTTGGAGTGATGAAACTCAAGTCTAAAGGCTCATTGTGGTCAACAAGAAGGCCGGTGGGGTAGAGTGATCCTGACCCCTCTAGCAGTTGAATTCCTTTGCATAAAGAATATGTAGAGGACGGCAGTTGCCACTGGACCTTGGGGAGCCATCCCCTTCCTTCCTTCTCCTCCCCCTCTTCCTTCTCCTCTTGCTCGGTGAGATAAGGCCTTGCTGTGTCATAGGCTGCTCCCCAACTCATGAACCTCTGTCTCAGACTCCCCTGTGCTGGGATTACAGATGTGTACCACCACACTTGACTCCATATTCATTCCTTGGGCTAATATCAAGTCCTAAATTAAGAAACTAATGAGAATAGCCCACTCTACATTAGTCTCATGTAAGTAATTTGCCGTTATTGTTTCTTACTGGGTGCAAAGTTCATTTGGTTTGCTGTGGAGTACATATCACCTCACCACCCACTCGGTCTCTGCATGCCCCAGGAATTCTGTCTTTAAGACATGGGGTTGCCAAGTTACTTGTGTGCCCAGTTCTCCCTGGGTCCAAAGACCCAGGTCCTTGTTTCTACAATGTGCTCTGCTGCTCTATCCAGGGTTTCCCCGCACTATGTTCCACGCTAACTTCTTGGGTATCCAGTTACATTGCAGTCTGACTGTGGCTCTCAGTAGGGCTGAGTCAGCATTTCTAAGAAATCCAAAGGTTGTAGAGGCAGCTGGAGCAGGGACCCCGCATGGAGCAGAGGGCAAGACTCCTTCCTGGGAGCTTCCTCTGTGTTTCTTGTCCCTCTGCAGGAGTTGCCACTTGTTTGCTATCTGCATTTCTTCTCTTTCTAGGTCCACATTATTATCACACCATTATACTCATGGGCTGCCTTCCTCAAGTCATATTTTACTTAGGCTAGTCAAATGTTAAGAATCAAGTTAAGCCAGGTATGGTGGCACATGTCTGTAATCCCAGCACTTGGAAAGGCAGAGACAGGTGGATCTCTGTGAGGTTGAGGCCAACCTGGTCTACAACCTGGTCCAGGACAGCCAGAACTACACAGAGAAACCCTGTCTTGAAAAACCAAAAAAATAAATAGACAAACAAAAAAAATAAAGTTAGAATGGCAAAAGTTTTTCAACAATGATGCTAATAAATGAAAGGGAGAAAGGCTGAAAGAACCTTGGCCATGGAACATAGACTTTAAAAAGGGACAGGTCACCACCTGGCATGTTGGCATGTGCCAGCAATATCATCACTTGAGAAATGGAGGCAGGCAGATCAGTAAGTAGTTCAAGGTCACCTTCAGCTACATAGAGAATTAGAAGCCAGCGTGGGCTTCATGACTTCCTGTCAAACAAAACAGAAGAAGGAAGAGAAGAAGGGAGTGGTAGGGTGGGAAAGAAAGAGATGAAAAGAGAGAGAGAGAGATGTGAGGATGGCTCCATACAATGTTTGCCTCACAAGCAGGAGGACCTGACTTCAGTCCCTTGGATCCACACAAGAAGGTGGACAAGGCAGTGCACAATTGTCATCCCAGCCATGGGGAGATGGGAGGTGAAGAGAGACAGATCCCTGGAAGCTCCCTGGCCAGCTAGCCTAGGCTACGTGGTGAAATTCTAGGCCAATGAGAGACCTTGTCTCAAACAAAAATGTAAAGCGAGGAACCTTGCGGATACTCGAGGCAAGAGGAGGTTGTCTAATCGCCACATGCCCATGTACACACATACATGCATACCTACATATGCACACCCACACCCACAAACACTCCCAGGCATGCTCACTCGAGCGCGTGCACACACACACACCGAGAGAGAGAGAGAGAGAGAGAGAGAGAGAGAGAGAGAGAGAGAGAGAGAGAGAGAGAGAGAGAAGTAGGCTTGATAGTGAGCAGGAGGGTCCCAGGCTCCTATACACTTACCGACTGAGAGTGGCATTATGGGACTGTGACTCAGCCTATGGCATGAACATCTTGTGCTCACCCATTGTCCTTCTCCAAACTTGTGGGCGCAGCAAATTCTGACCAATGGTTTCTGAATGCCAATGAGGCCTCGGGAAAACGCTGAGCTCATCAGAAGGCAGTTTCTTTTCCTGATGCACTGACTAAGAAAGCCGTGTGCCCTTGTAATACAGGAGAGGACAAGAAGCCCTGTTCTGTTTTGCTGAGTCATTGATCAAAACTTTAACAACTGTGTCTTGTTGCTCTAAGCATTTGTTACTGTAGCCGAAGCTGCCTTATACTGACCAATATTTCTTAGAGTGGGAGACAGAAGGTGGCCCGTATATGCAAGGCTAGACTCCAGACCAGCCTGCAGCAGCCCTTCCCCTCCCACAGACACCCGCAGGTACCCTACTGAGAACACTTTCTATGAATACCTAACAGCTATCCAGGTACCAAGATTTCTTACCTGGGGAAATGAGTTTATAGCAGAAGGTGTTGGTGGCCACACATCTTGTCCCCACCAGCTTCCCTATTTTTTTTTTTTTTAAACAGGGAAGCTAGAGAGCCAGGCGTGTGCTATGTGAAACTGTCCCCTTCCTCAGAGAGCTCTGAGAGCCAGGCTGCCTCTGGCACGGCTCAGAACTCTGCCACGCTGTCTGTCTGCTCACAAAAGTGCATCTCAGTATTCCCTTTGAAGCCTGGAAGCTGAGAGGCTTCTTCTTCAAGGAGGTTAGTGGGGCATCACAGAAGCATCATCTGGGCACAGGAGTGGATTCTGTATAAAAGAAGAGCTGCTTACAGAAACAGAACCACAAAGGGGCAGAGGCCTAGGGAAAGTGCTGAACTCATCCGGAGGCACTTGGATTTGCATAGATAAAAAAACAAAAACAAAAACAAAACAACAACAACAACAAGGGAAAAACAGACCTCCTCTTCAGAGGAAGCCTTGTGTAATTACCAGGGAATAAGAAGGGAGCAAATAGGAAAGAGAGCCTTCCCTCAGGAATAAAAGGACTGAACAACACAGAGAACCCTTTTTCAGATCTTAGGCAGTGTGCTGCCTGGCCAGCTTTTAACAAGGCAGCAGCAGGGTTCTGCAAGGCAGGAGGAGCATTCATTGTGGAGGAGTAGGAGAGGGTCTGACTTCTTCAATTGGATTCACATCTCTAGGCCAGGATGAATTAAATCCCAAGGTCCTGAGAGGAAGTACAGCTGTGAAAGCAGAAGCACAGTTTGCAATCTTCTACACGTTGAGGGCAATAGGGAAAGGGAGGGGTCATGCTAGAGCTGGTCAGTGGAGCCGAGCCGTCTTGTTAAAAGGGAGGAAAAGGGGAGAACCCGGACCTCTCAATGGTGAATTCATTTTAACTCCTGGCACATTTCTGGAAGAGCCTGGCTTCCTTCCTGGCCCCCCGCCACCCACCCTGGGAAATGAGTCTTTTAAATTGATGGCTGGTGAACAAATGGGAACAAGGCAGAGACTGGGAGTCTACTGGACTTAATTTTAACAGCTTATTTTTGTTAAGGACTTACTGAATACCAGTCAGTGCACTGGGTGGATTAGTTTAGTTACCACTCATCACTTCCTACTGAGCAGAGTAACCCTAGCAGGAGACAGCTTTTACAGTTGCGACTGTGCGCTTTTTTTTTTTAAAATGATGATATTAGCTGATATCAGGGTTCAGAGGTCACCTCCAGGGGGCCCTTCAGGTTGTGTCCCTGAACAAGGAGTTGAGCAAAAAACAACAAAACAAAACAAAACAAAACAAAAAACCCACGGCTGCAACAAGAAGCTGAGATAGCTTCTCAGGAGGCTGTACACTTCTGGGGGAGGTGGGAGCAGTCCAGAGCGAAAAAGTGGCATGTGCTGCAGTACAAAAGATTGGACCTTTTCCAGTACACAGCAGGGGATTTGGAGCTCATTTGCATGGCACAGGCTTTTGAAATAACACTGTATCCGTTACACATAATTCTACATAAAACTTCATGCATCATATGTCTCATTAACATTTTCAATATTCACTGTGTATTTTATACAATTAATGAGCCATAGGTTATTCTCAAAGACTCTAGAGTGCCTCTGTGCTTGGATGGACAGCATGAGCCATTTTCAGTTGTCCTGGACCAGGGAATGTCTAGTCTTTTTCTTTGGGGTGGTGGTTTGAATAAGATTGGCCCCTACAGGCTCATATATTTGGACTCTTGGTCATCAGGGAGTGGCACTACTTGAGAGGGATTAGGAGGTATGGCCTTGTTGGAGGAAGTATGTTACTGAGGGTGGACTTTGGGTTTCAAAAGCCCAAGCCAGTCCCAGTATACTCTTTTCCTATGCCTGTGGATCCAGATTATTAGATTAAACAGGTGTTGCCTCCATTTTTTGAGTTTTAGTTAATTCCAGATGTAGTTGTGGACAATAAAGAATAGCTATCTCATTTGGCATTTCTTTTTTTCCTCCTCATATTCTAATTTTTCAGACTTTTCACAAGGCTCAATCTCTGCTCTGTTTTCCTGCTTGATTTGGATCTACAATCACTCTGACTCTAAATATAACAATCCTTGCCAGCCCGGCATGGTGGTGCACGTCTTTAATCCCAGTACTCAGGAGGCAGAGGCAGGCTGATCCTGTGAGTTCGAGTCCAGTCTGGTCTACAAAGAGAGTTCCAGGACAGCCAGAACCATTACACAGAGATATCCTGTCTCAATAACAAAACAAAACAAACAAACAAACAAAAATCCTTACTATTGCATTTGTCCACGTTCTGTTACTATAGCAAAATGCTGGAGACTGGGTAATTTAAGAGAGAAAAATTTATTTTGCTTATAGCCCTAGAGATTCAAGGTTATTCTGCAAACATTAGCAGGACTTGAGTGGGGACCTCATGCTGAATGTATCAAACCGATGAGGAGCAGATCTTGATGAACTAGGAAGCCCGAGAGCAGAGAAGGGTCCGTAATGACTTCTCCTGAGGTTCTACCTCTTAAAGGTCCAATGAGTTCCTAACTCCACTACCTACCCTACAGTAGGAATTAAGTATCCAAGCCAAGAGTCTTTGAAGAGCACATTGAAACTGGAACCAGGCAGTAGTAATCATGATATCATGATATTTTTCAACTGGTAGAAGAGTTGCTAGGCAGGGGGAAAAAAAGACTGGACACACGTTAGGAGCTAAAGTATTTCCATAAACAGCCAAGGGGACCACCGTAGCTGCCATCTTCCATCTGCTGTTCAGAATGGTCTCAAAATCAACACACGTCAAGCATGTCCCTTGACCAGGATGCACAGAAGGATGGAAAGACTGTCCTCATGGATTTGAAGAAAGTTCACATGAAATAAAAACCAGACAAAAGGTGTTAGCTCAGAATGGACAACTTCCCTGTTGATTACAGCTTCTCTGCAAGGTGAAGTTTAAATAGCAGAGAGCTGACTGTAGGAAGACAGCCCCTCTGGTGTTCAAAGGAAAGAAAGATGGACAAGAGGTGAAATTACAGTACCTTGGCCCACTCTCATACTCCCACAGTATCCCCGGACATCATAGGAGTCTGGATGTTGGGCAGTTGGGGTGGAGGGGAGGGATCAAGCAGACACAGACACAGGTATGACAGGATCCTGGTGTGTGATGCATCCTGAGCATCCTAGGCTTGGCCTGGAGAACATGCCCAGTCTTTAGAGCCCTCCCCTAGCTCCCTAACACTATGTGGAACATCTGGTCATATTTACAAGGTGTGACAATGTTCCAAGGCTCTTAGTGTAGTTGAAAACTTTAATAACTTTAGAAGTACGAGCACAATGAACTTACGGAGAAGTCATTTAAGAATGAAATTGTTGCTGGTAGTGATGTGCGAGGCTTTACATCCAGAATTTGAAGAGGCAGAGGCAGGTGGATCTCTTTGAATTCTAGGCCAGGCTGGTCTACATAGCAAGTTCAAGGCCATCCAATGATACACTGTGAGACCCTGGCATGTGCCTGCAGCTCTAACACCAGGGAGATGGAGGTGGGAGGATCTCTGTGTCTTGTTGGCCAGGCAGTCTGCTGAATTGGTGGGCTACAGACTCAGCGAAAAGCATGACTTGAGTAAAAGCTCATGCTTGTGAGTTTGCACAGTTTATTTCTTTATAGTCAGAAATGGTTAGGGCTCAGTAGTACCGCAGCGAGTCTGTGTAAGGAGGCAGCCTCCTGCCCTTCATCGTGGAGGTATGCTGGGGTTGTGTCTGGAGCCTGGGCAGACAGTGTTCATCTCTGAGACAGGAAAGCAGGGGTGGCGGCGGGGGAGGGCGGGTTGCTTATTAATCACTCCTCAGGACTTTGAAGTTTACAACTCTGTAATTACTGCTAAGACTTTATATTGGGACTTTCTGTTTTGTTGGTGTGTGCTCCCTTTCTGTTTGTTTCATGACTGGGTTTGTCTGGAAGTTTGTTTTAAGAGCCCTGAAGGCCAAGTTTGTTTATTCCTATGACTGCTAGGTGTGTGGTTTTTAAAATGTTACCCCAGATGGCTATGAACCCCAATGACCTAACCTCAGTCAGGCTAAATACTTCTTTACATGCTCCCCTAAAGTGCTTCAAAGCAAATCCTAGGAATGAGATGAGGGGTTTCTTGGGCTTGGGAAGGCAGCTTCAATAGAGGAAATGGAATCAATTAGCTTAAGGCTGAGCAGAGGCAAAAGAGAAAGAGGAGGTAAGAGCCCTGGGGAGGAAGGAAGGGAAGAAGCTGAACTAGGAGGGTAGCCACAAGGGCATTAGTTCATCAGCCTGCCCCCCCATCCCCCCCATGTGAGCGACATTCACCATTTCCTCTCCTCCCTGCCCATTTTCCTCTTTGCTCTGAAGCCTCAGCAACCTGGGTGGGACTTGGTGGACAGAGGCATCTGTCCAGGTGTGAAGTGATGGATGGTCCCTGCCCTGCCAGTTGTGCTCCATGGCTAGTCTCCATAGATGAGACTCACTGGAGGCCCTGGGAGCTGGGAGCTTCCTTCTCTGTGCACAAATGGAAGAGGGCCCTTCATGCTGGAACATGCTCACTTTTCCTCCCTAGCCAGGCTTGGCAATTGGTCAGCGAGAGGAGAGCTATATAGAGAGGGAGGGAGGGACCTGCTGCTCCATGGAAAGATGCACGCAGCCACAGAATGCCCCAGCTACTGCCCAACAAGGGCAGAGAATCCTGGTGAACCAAACCAGGGCTTTTGTAAATACCAGGCCCTTCATTATATGTATACATATGTGATATGTATGATAAATATTAGCCTGCTAAAATCTCTGAGAGGATTTATAATAAAACTATCTTTAAAGTTTCATCTAAGTTTGACACAGGAACTTAAAAAATATATCAACATCTCATGGGGCATTCATGTTTTGTGAACTTCAGGTTGACTGACAGAGTTTTGAAATGATTTCTTTCTTTGTTGTTGTATTTTTTCTTTTTCTTTTTCTTTCTTTCTTTCTTTCTTTTTGACAAGGTCTCACTATGTAGCTTTGGCTGGTTCTGAAATGATTTCTTTCTTTGTTGTTGTTTTTTCTTTCTTTTCTTTTTCTTTTTTTCTTTCTTTTTCTTTTCTTTTTTTCTTTTTTCTTTTTTTTTTTTTTTTGACAAGGTTTCACTATGTAGCTTTGGCTGGTTTGGAACTCACAATGTAGATTAGGCTAGCTTCAAATTGACAGAGACCTACTGAGTCACCTCCCACCTTGTACTTTGGGGCAATCTACTCCCTTGGAGGTTTGAGAGTGAGGGAGGCTGAGCGTGCAGAGGGTCGGAGGTTCCTGAGGCGATGGAGGTAATAAGCAGGAAGGACACTCTTCTCCTGTGGCTGAACTAGACAGGTAGGCACAATGCAAGATTTTAGCCAGGCAGTCACCACTTGGACAAGGGGACTTCTCAGGTGAGACCCCTCACAGACCTAAGAGGGGCTAAGGCAGGGCTCATGGCATGGCCTTCCTAGGTCAGGGTGACTTTGAACTATCTCTCAGAGGACATTCATGTGTTATTGTGACAGGTTACCATGCAGCCCAGACAGGGTTTCAGCATCCTTGTAGTCAAGAAGACTTGGAACGTCTGGTCCTTCTGTATCTGTCTCCCAAGTGCTTTGTTTATAGGTGTTCATGACCACACTAGGTTTATCCAGCGATGGGTACTGAACCCTGACTTTATACAAATGAGGCATGCACTTTATCAACTGTTGCATCGTAAATGCCAGACATCTATTCTTGAACTGAGAATCAAAGACCAACAACCCAACACTCAGCAGAGTGCAGGAAAAATAGCTCAATATCTATTAACACCTGTCTCTCTGCCTACATCTTTTTTTTTGGTTTTATTGTTTTGTTTTGAAACAGGGTTTTTTTTTTTTTTTTTTGCATAGTCTTGGATATCCTCTACTCACTTTGTAGACCAAGCTGGCCTCGAACTCACAGTGATCCACCTGCCTCTGCCTCCCGAGTGCTGGGATTAAAGGCATGCACCACTACGCCCGGCCTTCTGCCTACATTTTTATAGCATGTACTTTAAGGAAATTTTGCATTTTCAAAATGGTGTGTGTGTGTGTGTATGGTTCATTGACATTGACATTTTAGGTTAGACTTCAACACTTGGGCCTCAAATCTTTGCCTTTATTTGAGCTTTGTAATCTCACTCCCTGCCTCCTTATGTCCCAGTGAAGAGTCCTGCAATTTTAACATGCTCTACTCTCCATGTTTTCTTTCTCATCCATCCTATAGTCTGGCAGACTAATCTTTCCCTCCTTATCTTCCTGCTTTCAAGAGCTTCCCTCATGCTCAAAAGACACACCTGCTATCTCAGAGATTGGATGGAAAAGGCAGAAGAGTCGTGAGTTTCAGGGTACAAAGCAAGACTCTGCCTCAAACATCCAAGAACGGAGGATGCTGCTCAGTGGTAGAGAGTTTTTCCAGCATATGCAAGACCCTGGTTTTATTCCCAGCATGGGAAAAAAAGAAAGGATATGTAAAGTAGGCAGTTCATAGCTGGGGGATACACTTAGCACTGTCATCAAGAGCACAGGAATGTTATGTATTGCCCCCACCCACAGCCCTTGGCTGGCCACCCCTTTGGCACAAGATGGCCCCAACATGTCTGCATTCCAGACATGAAACAAACAGCTTCATGTGCATTTCTTCTTCCTTTCATGTCGTAGAAAGCTTTTCCAGAACACCTCTCCACTGACTTGTGTTTATTCCAAAAACTGTATCACATAAACTGTGTTGTGTCTCATAGCCATTTCCAACTAGATGGGAGACTAAAGAAACAAGGATTTCTCTCCCCAGGCATTATCACAGAGTAGGACTCAGAGAGGAAAATTGGCATTATGTGTGGCAAGGGCCAACTCACAGTATATACAATAAACAGTGTCCCCAGTGGACTGATAGCCACCTCCCTAAGACAGTCACATTTGACTAATTTCAGTCTGTATCCCTAGTTCCTAGGATGGACTTTGGTTCTTGGTTAACACTATTCAAACCCTTGCAAACACAAGTAAGAATACATGTCTGTGCAACAATACTTATCAAGTGCTAAGAGAAAAGCTTGAGTTGTCAATATTTATAATATGATATGGTTGCTTCCTAGTCGACAATCTGATGTGTGCACAGACATATAGGTACAAAGAAGCAAAGAGGTGTGCTGCAAGACAGTGTGAGCACCCATCTCTGAAGAATCCCGTGATTCACTGCTGGGAGGGGAGGGGCAACTGATCAAGGAGGAGCCAGTTATTCTTCTGCATAGCAAACCGGGCCTAGAAACATGGAAGAAGAGAAGGGCACATTCAGAGTGGGGACGTGACCGAGGAACTAGGGTGTTCTGATAATCCATTGACTTATAATAGTTTTTAAACTTTTTTGGAGAAAAAAGGAAATTGGATGCTGACTGTCTCTAATTTGGGTTCTTGGAAATTTCCTTGGTTTTGTAATTTCCCTGAATTGAACTCTTCAGTAAGTTGGGACTGTGGTGGGCATCAATGTGAAAGGGTTCTTGACATACCTTGAGGAGAGAATGAGTCAGACCCATCTGACTAAAATCAGATAGCAAACTTGGTCATCCCAAAAATACATTGGAAAAGGAAGTCTGAGATGGAGGAGAGGAAAGGAAAGAAGGATGCAAGCATCTGGTTCTCTGTCTTACATTTTGTGACCTTCAGTAAACTTTTATCTTCTGAATTCCAGAGACTTATGTCTTAGGGTCAGTGGTAGGTGAGGACATGGGTGGAAAGAATTCAGAAAATAGTCTGTGCTAGGTACTCACTATCACTCTCTAGGAAACCCCAATCTCTGCTTTTGATTCCCAGAGTCATTATAAACAAGGGGAAAAGAGAGGGAAAAGAAGACCCCAAAACATACAAAGGCCACTCCAACAGTGCTATGGAGATGGCTCAGTGGGTAAGAGCACTGGGTGAATGAACCTGACTCTAGATACACAGAACTCATATAAAAAAAGAAGTGGCTGAGCATGCCTGTAACACCAGGGCTGGGGAGAAGGGTAGGGCTGTTTGAGGGGTCCAGCAGAGATATGAGGATCTCTGGGGCCAGTTAGCCAGGAAGCCTAGCAGAAAAAGCAAGCTCTAGGTTCAGAGAGAGACTCTGACTCAAGGAACTAAGGTGGAAGAATGATAAAGCAGGATATGTGATACCCCTCCCCCCTGGACATATGTGCACAGAAAAGATTATATAGATTTCATATATATGTTACTTAGTGCTTTAAGCATAACTCCAGCTCCACCTTAGATTATAAAGAACCTATTTTTTTTTTTTTAATTAATTTCCACCACTTGTTTATTATTTGAAAGGAGAAGGCTCCTCAAGCCATCTGATCTACCTGGCTATCACACTACAAGGACCAGCACATAGAATTGCTCAGCAAGTGTTCTTTGAATTGATGTGTCACAAGCTTATCTGTCCACAAGAACTCCCTTGCCACCATGACCTCTCACAGACCCCCAGCCTCCCTTCTTGCCATTTGGAGTATTCTGGAAAACCTTGAACTGGCATTTTCATTAAACAAGGACTTTCAAAAGACAACTACCCTTTCCCTTCCTGTTCATTCTTGGGCAAGCCAGAAATTCCGAGTTCACAACAGGAAACCAATAGCTTCGTGCTATCAGAAGACATTTCCTCTACAGTACAAAACGTCTGAGGAATAATTCCAAACAGGGCTTCACCCATTCCTGTGAAAAGAGGCAAACCCACCCATCCTTGGCCTGAAAAGCCCTGTCTTTCCAGCTTTCAGTGACGCTATGCCTTCTGCATCAAGGAAGGGCCTGTCTTCTCTCTTGCTACATCCATCCCAGTATCCTGGGAGCACAACCACTTGGGAGGACTTTCAAGTATTCTGACAGAGTACAGACCCTACGACCAAGCTGTACTCTTGGTGGAATATAGTTCACAGACATCTTTAATAATAAAGATAATAATAATATTTACTACTATTTGTTAATATATTCACACCATATATTATTGTGTAAGTGCACCATATTATATATTTTAATATATGAATATAACATCATATATTATATATTAATTTGTATAGTAAACATACAATTCATTATTATTATTATTATTAAAAGTTCAAATTCCTCTGAAAGTCAAGAGACAACTTGACTCTGAGGAATAAATGAAATGGGAGGAGCCTTGAAAGTCTATGGGACAAACTTCCAGCTGTTCCACTGTTACGGATTTTGTCTGTGTAGAGAGAAGATCACAGAATTGTTTGGTCTGACTGATGTATTCAGTCCACTGTTCCAGGACAGGTTTTGAGTTCTCTAAGAGCATTTGTTCAGAGAGAAGAATCTAGTCATCTCTAGTAATTGCATTAGGATTTTTACTGCTAAGGCTGGAGTCATTAAGGGCTGTTGTTACAGCAGGGAACACTGATGTTTCAAAAAGGAAGGAAGGTCTCAAAAATTGCAAGGGCTAGAGCTGGCTCAGTGAGCAGAGTGCTTTCCATGCACATGCCCGTAGCCTAGGCCTAGGTGGGGACAGGAAGGTCTCTGGGCCTTTGTGGCCAGCCAGTCTTGTCAGTTGGCAAGCTCCAGGTTCAGACCTGTGTCAGAAAACATGGTAAAAAGTGATAGAGGCCTGTGCAAACACACACACACACACACACACACACACACACACACACACACAC
>OU015752.1:102771088-102817928 GCA_907169655.1 Acomys percivali | reverse complement strand
GACTGAGAGTCCACAGCAAGAAGAACATGTCCAAGATGTCAGATATGTAGGCAGCTATCTGGACTGGTCTGTTTCCACTGTCCTTGGTACACTGACAGTAGGTTCTCTCCAGGGCCTTGGGACATTTGGATGAGAGCATGTGTGTCAGTCAACTCTCTACCACCTTGCATCTTTAGTGCCGCAGATCACCAGCTTCTCAGCAGAGAATAGCATCATGGACCACAGCTTTGGAGGCTCAGGGCATGGTAATTTGCCCTCCTTGGTTTGTGTAGGTGATAAAGCTAAGTATCCCAGGGGCAGAGCAAGGCTGGTTTCATGGTTTGGGTCTCACTGTACCCTCAAATGCATGGCTCTTTTGCCCAAAGATCTCTTGCTAGGTTCTACCTTTTAAAGTTTCCAATACTTCCTGTGCATCAAAGGCTTGGTGTCACGGCTTAGGGACCAAGCTTTTAACACATAGGCATGAAGATTCGAAGCACCACAGCCTGCACATACATCTAGGGTTTTTTTTTTCCTCTTTTGTTTTATACTCTTTTCTTTTCTCCTTTTCTGCCTCCATTTTCTAGATGGTGTGTGTTTCTGAGGCAGGGTCTCATGTATTCTGACACTCTTGCCTCCTCCTATGAATTGTGAGGATTATAGATTTATGCTACCATGTCCAGCATCTTCTAGAATTTTCAGTCATGAAATGGGCTTTGCCGTCTTCACACATGCCTTTGGTCTTTACGTAAAGCCCAGAGATAAACAGCCCTCTGGGTGTTCTCACAGAGAAACACCTTATCTAGCCAGGTCCCTACAGGACACAAATGACCTGCCAATATCTAGGGAATTTGAGAATTCCAGAAGGAGATGATCTGATGGAGTCTTGAAGGAACAGCAGATTAAACGAGGGATACAGCCACTGCCTAAAGGCTTACAATCAGCAGCACAAATGCTCAATGTCTTCCCCTCTCTTCCTCTCTCAGTAGGCTTTGCATTGATCATACTCAAAGGGAAGCCCTAGGGCCAGGGGAAAGATTGATGGAACACACAGGCCAGTCCCCTGGGCATAGAGGAGGGGACAAGGACAGGACATCTGGAAGGGGGACAGAGGAGACACCTGGCACAGGGCTTCTACCAAGCTGACACTGACTATTAGTGACAGGATACCATCTACTGTGCCTATAAGCTTTAGAAGCTGATTCGTAGAAAGAGGATAAGGGCAGCTGTGTCTCGTGTTCAGTGAGAGCTTGAACCTAGATACATCTGTGGACCAATTGACATGCCCAGGTGTCACATGAGCCATCAGACACTCTTGAGGCTCTGTCTAAACCAACAGTGAATAAATGCCAAGCAGCCCTAGATACTTTCCCTCACAGCCCACTCCTTCATCTTGTCCTTCCACGTGGAGGGACAGTATCAGAGAATGGAAATGGGTGTGTCCCACAGCATCCAAGAGAATGGGGCAGCTGGCCCCTTTTTCATGTCACGTCTTTCCTTTTCTAGGCTGGGTCTCATCTCTAGGTAGAAGGCAGCCGCCTACCTGGGTACCCCAGATAAAAAGTAGTCAAGTTAGCCACTGGTAAAACCAAGAGGAAGACTGTTGTTATTACCAAACATTGGTAAATTATTAAAGGAATCCATGCCTGCATTAAAATGCCAACATTAAAATACACGGTGGAGAACGTCCTGTCCATCAGCTAGATCTGGGTAGGGGTTTGAAGTTTACTGCCCATATTGTCCTTGGCTGGTCCATGCCCAGCTTTAAACAATGTTTAAATGTGAGTGGGTTCCTATCACATCTGTTGTTCCATATTGTGGTTTGCTTTAGGCAGGTGCCTGAAGTCAATATACAGGCTAAGTGTAGAAAGTACAGCTACTTTCTATAGATGGTCCAAGGGTCCATTCTGGGAAAGGTTGCTGAGCTCCTTAAACTAGAATATACAAGCCCAGTATCTGCTGTGAGTCCTTCACTTTAGTCCTTTAGTCCTTCACTTGGAGCTACGAACATATACTACAGAAGTATCACCAGGCACTGTCCGTTTGTACAACAGCTCTGTCCACAGCATCTCTGCTCAGACTTTTGCAAAGGCTCAAATGTTTTGTCCCATGGGGGACTAGAGAGGTAAACAGACCACAGACCCTGTTCTGAATTTGAGGAGCAATTTGTCGAGTAGGTGACTGGAAACTGGCATTGTAGACACATCAGTGGGCACCTGTGAATAAGCCCGTGTGTCAATTCTGATCTTAGGCATCTCAGGCAACCTGGGTTCGGGAGGAAACCAAGTGTCTTCCTCATGGAGATGACGCTCTACAAATGGATTTGGCTGCAAGAAGTAAGCAGCGGGGGAGGGGAGGAGAGCAGTTAGGCCAGACTGTGGCAGCATCTTATTTATTTATTATTTATTTTTGTTTGTTTGTTTTTTGAGACAGGGTTTCTCTGGGTAGCTTTGGCTGTCCAGGGCTTACTTTGTAGACCAGGCTGGCCTCAAACTCACAGCGTTCCACTTGCCTCTGCCTCCCGAGTGCTGGGATTAAAGGTGTGTGCCACCATGCTCGGCCTGCATCTTATTTTTTGAAGAACCTACAAAACACACTAATTCAAGAGCTGTACTCATCCCAGATTGGCACCTTGATGTCAGCCTTCCCAGCCTCCAGAACTGTAAGGGATCACTTCCTCCAACTAGGCCCCCCCACTCACTTTGCACCAACTCCCAGTAATACAGTCATGCTATGGACACACCAAGGGAAGGCAGAACTGATACGATGCAATCGCCTCACAAAAGCCCTAGGTTTGAACTCTACTGCCCTGGGAGCCAAGCTACCAACATGAGCTGTGGGTGCAGCATCTCCTTCTCCAGTGTTGCTCTTTCTTGCTGTCTGACTCCTCTCTTCTTGGAAGACAGAGGAACAGGGTTGGGGTTTGGCATTTATTCTGATTTGAATCTTCCATCTTTTCCCTCTGACACTATTTTTGGAAGCCTGTGATTTCTGAGGTTAAGGAAATTTGGTTGTGTAACTTGGTGCAACATATTACCATAAGTGCTTCTTCGGGTGATGTTCCCTGAATATCTCTAGAGTCAGAGGAGAGTTGACTAAGAGAGTGATTGACAGCAATGCCTTTGAGTTATCCTATAATAAACCTGAAACAATTTGCTTGGATTAAAATTCAGCCTTCTAGACACAGTAGTTCATAAAGTACATTCAATGGCATATATTTTAAGCACATCCGAGAAAGACTCACAAGTCTGTAAGGGTAGAACCGAGATGAAGCAACCCTGGATACTTATCAACTCAGACTTTGGGGACCATAGAAAAGCAGAGTTTGGGAGAAGTGGCTGTGTACCAAGAGCTGAGATAGAGGAAGTTGAAGTGACGTTCCACTGTTTTTGTCTGCTCTGACTTTTTTCTGGCAATGGGAACAGAACCTGATCCTTGACCAAAAGGACAGGAACCTGATGGAGCCCAGGGAAATCAAAGCCGGTTCCTCCCAGGGCCAGAGCACTGTGTGAGGTCACAACATTGATTGGAATTGCAGTGTGACTCCTATTGCTCTAGCGAACATGGCCTCTAGTCTCAAGTTTTGCTGTGTAAGCTTTGCATATGAAGGGAGCGTTCGTGTGGCGTTCCCTGGGAAGAAGGCTGCTTCTCAAGGTGCCCGGTGTGGCTGCAGTATCTGCATGCAGAAAGCAGGCAAGGGTTAACTCAGAATCATCACAGCCTGTTCTCAGCCCATCCTCCTCTTCAGGGCTGAAGGATGTCTCCAGTTCTCTTCCGTTTAGATCTTGTCTATCCCTTTCTTAGATCTTTGGCCCTGTGGGTAGGATTAGCTCACTTACTGAGATGGTCACCACCAGACATGGGGAGGATGGCATGGCGGTGACATCATGGCCTGCCAGGTATTCTTAAGCTGGAGGAGGGACGTGGGGAATACTTGCTGCCATGGTTTGATTCTTCTCACATAGACTTCCTGGCATAGGGTCCTGTGGTCACCCATCACAGGACAGGTCCAGCAGTTTAAGATGGTGGAGGGCCATGTCCCCTCTCTTTATCAGTTATTTCTTCCTCGCTTCACTCTTATATGTGTTAACTACTACCTGTAGCTATTTATGTGCACCTACTATGTACCTTTATATATGTCTGTTTGTACATGATGGCTCTTTCCTTGTAGCCCTGAAGATGCTATATTATTCCTGTGTTGCAGTAGGAGAAACTGAGGCTGAAGACCCAAGTAGCTAATCGTCAGTCTTACTTCTCAAGATGGCGGATGGGAGGTTGCAAGGTGAGGCTTGACACTTGGTTACTCTCACACCTTGCCAGTGCTCTCTAGGGTAGTTTTCTTCCCCCAGGGAAGATCAGGAACAGCATCAGTGGTTTGGCTTTAAAGGCTCAGGTGTCAAAGACTTGGTGGGCAGCTGATAGGTTATTGAGAGGCAGTTGCAGCATGAGGACCCTAACTTACTGGACTGGTCCACTGACAAGTTCATAGCTGAGTGGGGTATTAGGATGCAAAGTCTGTTACAGGAAGTAGGTCACTGAGATAGGGGCTTACAAGGCCAGTCTCATTTGTATCGGCATAGACATAACACAGTAATATAATAAAGAGAATAAACACCACAAAGGGCTGTGATTCCTGGAGACTGAGAAGTCTGGATGGTTCCACGGGAAACATTATATCTCCTTTGGGGAATATATAAATATTGAAACTAATTCTCTAGCTGCCAGATAAATAACACTATATTTACAGAATTCCCCTAATATCTGGGCCTTTATCCAGTTAATCCATAGAGGATGCTCTGTATTCTTGCCAAAGGATTTTATTTGCTCCCCAGGATGAATATGGGACTTTTTCTGTTCTCAGGCCCGAAGAACCAGGCAAAGTAGGGGCACGCTGGTCATCTCACCTGCTTGTCTCTGGCTTCTCTTTGTTCATAGTCCTGAAGTGTGAGATGACCCTGAGCTCTGTACCAGTGCACCCAGCAGCAGATACGGCGAGCTCACGCTTCCTTTGAGGTTTCAAGTATTCATAGAGCCAAATTCCAACTGTGGGCTATGATCACAGAGGCAGGGATCAAGCCTTTGGCATGTAAACGGTGGGTCGACAGAAAGCATGCAGGCTTATGGTGGAGCCTGGAACGCTAGGTTAGGGAGCTCTGTGGTGGCTGGGAGGACCAGCGACAAAGGACTAGGCGACCTTCAGTGAAGAGTGGCCCCAGTTCTAAGAGTGATGAAGTTCTGAAGGGACTGAGGGAACAGAAGCCTCCCTTGGAAAATGGGCTGCTGTGGACTTTGCTTTCTCTCAGGAGTGAGAGTGGGTCCCTGCTCCAAGCTTGCGCAGATTCAAGAAGTGGCTTCAGCTGCCGCAGGAGGCCTTAGGTTGAAGCTGTCTTTTCTCACTAAAGGGCTGTTCTGCCATTACAGCATCAGTTTCCTTCTGTGACTCACACGGAAGCCTCAGGTTCAGGAAATCATTCAAGCTGTGCTCCTCCCTCCTCAATGCGGTGATCTGCTTTCTAGTATAGAAGTTAGATAGGAAAACAAGATATTTAACCTACTGATCCAAAGAGAAAAGTAATCATTTAAAGACTGCTTCCTCATTCATTCACTCATTCACTCACTTATTCATTCATTTGCTTATATCAAGCACATGGACACATGCTTTTTGAAACTTTGTTTTTACAATTTTGTACATATTTTGTACACTAATTCTTCTTATCTTTATTGATCTAACCTTACAGTTCTGGTCATTGGTACATACTATTATAATTTAAGAAAATATTTGCCAGACTGGGCCATGGTGGTGCAAGCCTTAAATTCCAGCCCTTGGGAGGCAGAGGCAGACAGATCTTTGTGAGTTCGAGGCCAGCCTGGTCTACAGCATAAGTTCCAGGACAGCCTAGTGCTACACAGAGAAATCCTATCTCAAAAAACCAAAATAAGAGAAAAAAGAAAGAAAGAAAATACTTGCTAATGGATCAAAATGATATTTTAGTTTGCATTTCTTAAATTAGTAGTGGGATTTAAAAAAAGCACATCTATTTTCTGTATTAGCCGCCTTTGTGTTACTGCAGTGAAACACCCAACGCAGATAACTCTTGGGGAGAGTTATGTTTTGGAAGTTCCAAGCTCAGTATGTGAATGCTATGAGAGCTATGCTCTATGCAGCACTCAAAAGGCAGTACTTTGGGACAAGAGCTGGTATGAAGGAAATCAAGTCATTCAAAGAACTCTGAGAAAATAAAGGGCTACTTTCCCTAAAGACCATCTGGTGAAAGCACTTCTGCAGAGAGAAAAAGGAGTTGCGAAGGACAAAAAAAACAAAAAACAAAAAACAAAAAAAAAAAACCCCAAAAAAACCCCCAAAAAACAAAAAACAAAACAAAACAAAAAACCAAAACCAAAACCAAAAAGACTACACAGAGCAGGGGCCTCCCTCAGCAGAGAATGTGTCTTTTTACTGCCCCTCCTGCCAGAACATCACAGATGATCTTGCTTATTTTAGGTCTGTTTTCTCCAGCTCTTTAGACAAAGATCTTTGCCTCGTGGCCATTTAAAAGCTTACATGAGCTGATACACAAGACAAAAGAAGTAAGGAGAGCTTGACATATGTTGATGTCATCTGAAGGTCACCAGATGTTCCGGAGGAGTCTGTAACTCTAAGAACATCCTAATTGCTTAGGTGTGGGCTTTCTTTAGACTTGAGAGTGCTGCCTGAAAGCAGGGGAGGCAAAAAGTAACACTGCCAAAGATCGCTCTCCAAGGGAATAGCCATTGTCGATGCTACAGGGCTAGGAGGGGGGTGGGGGCTTGGCCTGGCCTCAGGTGAGGGACAGAGTCTCGTAGTGGGAACACATGTAGAAAGGGGTAGTGGAATCAGACATGAACAAAGAGAAAGAAAGTGTCAGGGACAGGCTTTTATTATACCTCATGAGATAACCTCATGAGCTCTACCGGGGAGCTCCCAGGGATCCCATGGGCAGTGAGAAAGATGCCTAGGACCCCCTTTCAGTCCCCCTAATAATGCAACTGTGTAGACCAAACCCATAGCGAGCCCACCCTCCCCGTCCTCCTTTAATTCTTCTGTAAATAGCTTTTTATTTTTTGCCTATTTCTTAAGTAAGCTATTGATTTTTCTTAATTCTGTATGAATTATAAGCACCAATTTTTTTTTCTTTTCCTTTCTTCCCTCTCTCTCTTCCCCTTCCCCTCTGTCATCAGGTAGCCCAGGCTGGCCTCAGACTCGTTATGTTCTTGAAGTTGACTTTGAGACTGGGGCTGCTCCATCTGTGAGGAGAAATGCCTCCTTGGGTAGCCAATGAGCACAGGTAGGGAAGATGGTCTCCAAAGACCAGCATAAGGCTCGGAACACAGAGAGAAGGGACAATCAGAGCCAGCCATCCCTGGAGGTGGCCTGGGGATGCTGTGCTGAGAAGGTTGTGGCTAGCAGGCCCAGACCCCACTGAAAAGCCTGCTTTCCCTACCAGTTCTGATGGCTGCTGGTAGGTTCCCAGCTCCCACCGGATTCCCTTGGTTATTTCAGTTAGAATTTGGGAGAAAACAGGCTTAAATCTAGATCTTGCTCACTGTGAGACCCAGGTCAGACATGATCAAGGTGAATTGAAATGTTTACTTTGGAGAAAGAAGGCACGTGGGATTCTCTCTCTTGTCCAAACACTCTCTAAAACTGATTGGAGGTGGTTCTGTCTGTCACCCAGCCGCCTGCCTTCCACATGTGCACCAAAGAAAGCCACCCCTGCTCCTTTCTGTCTGCATGTGGTCTTGGTGTGGGCTACAATCCATATGTATTCACTAGCTTTGCTGGCCCACCTTCAGATCCACCAAATGCAAACTTTTCTCTTCCTAAATATAATTTTCCCCTTGAGCAAAAACACTTGTCAAATTCAGTCTTGGCCTAGGACACAGTGGACTGTATTTATTGACAATACTCTCAGCTACTTAAGCACAGGGGAAAGAAATCAGAGTTATTGGATAAGGCCTGGAGCCAAGGTAGCCCTGAGATTTCACATTGCTCTCTGCGTTTCCCAATAATGGCTGAGCCTCTTATTCTGGATAAACAGAAACAGAGCACAGGGTCCTTTGAGCAAGGGAAGCCCTGACCTGATTGACTCTTGGGGACATCAGCCAGGGTCACTTGCAGGAGTTAGGTCAGGTGTTCAATTTGATCCCTGGGACATTAGGAAGACCTGGTTTCTGTTGTTTGGGAAACAAACTCACTAGTCAGCAGTCTGGGACCAAGAGTCCCAGTTCCCCAGACGTCACGCTCTTATAGAGAAATGAGGCCAAGGCTCAGTTTTATATCCCCACACCGAAGCATACCAACACTGTCAGGACAAGGTGAGACGAAAGAAGATCAAGATATGAGTGAATTAGTGCACCTATCCTGCTTCTAAACCCTCACTGTGTCCACTTGAGATGCACAGACTAGGAAACACCCATTTCTAGGGATGACAAAGATCGGTTGTATCTGCTTCCTCCTTTGATCAGGACCGTGTGCTCGTAGGAAGGCATGACCACTTGCTGAGAAAACACCAGGAAGAGATGAAGTTGAGAGGGTCCTGTTACCCTCCAGATTCCTTGACTTTGCTGACTGCTTTGAGGACCACATAACAGACATTCATCAACAGGGAGAACAGAAAGAGATGAGGAACTGCCTGAGAGAAGTCTGGTTTTATTTTGTTTGTTTTGAGCCTGGGGCCATTTCACCAGACTGTCTATCACAGGGGTGGGAGACGGAGGGAGGCTGGAATAGGAAACTCTTCGTGTGCACCCATTTCACAAGTGTAGGTACTGAGCTCAGAGAAGCCTGACTTTGTTTCCAGATAGTAGGAGCATTAAGATTTGACCCAGGTCTTTCCTCTCTAAGCTTTGTCTTAGATCTGGTATACAATGGTCGTCTTTGGCCTGCCCCCTTCTAGGCTCTGAGCCATTGGTTGGATCATGGTCCACTTGGTAGGTTTCTGAATGACAGCCCACTGGAATCCCCCTGTTCCTTAAGAAGCTGTGCTCATGGAGAATGGTGGGGGTGGGGCTCTGGACTTGGCATAGCAGAAGACCTGGGGTCATTCTTGACTCTTGTCCATCCTTACTGTGGGCCACAGCCACTTGTTGAGGCCAGGGTTCAGAGTGACACCTCTTTCTCTGCGAAAATCTACCTTCTGCCTCTTAGTGTCATCAGACTCTTGCTTGACTCGCCTCGGCACTTTTCTTCAGAATGACTGGAGTCCCCTAGATTCCGGCTTTCATATTTTAACCAGGGACAGGTCTGGGCAAAAGGAGACAAAGTGGTTGTCTTGGTTTGTGTGGTCTTCTCCATCATAGGCCCCTGTGGTCCTCACACCAGCAAATGTCACTCTTTTTATTTTAATTAATTAATTAACTAATTAATTTATTTATTTTGGCAAATGTCACTCTTCTTATTTTATTTATTTATTTATTTATTTATTTATTTATTTATTTATTTATTTTGGCAAACGTCATTCTTATTCCCCTCTTTCATGTGTACGGGTATTGGCAGCTCCACGAAGTGACCATATACCACCTCAGAATTTTGGTTGTGTCCTCTCAGGTCTCATGTCTTGCGGGTCTATTTTCTTACTTCGCCATTCTGTATTCACTCTGGGACCCGCAAACTCCCAGGTGGAGAGCGGGTCTGAGGATGACCGTGGAGGCGGAGACCACCGAAGACTCCAGCTAAGCAAGAACCAGATCCGCCAGGGACGGAGGCTGACCCACCACCACGCCAATGAACTCGCGGAAGCCGACTCCTCAGCTCAGCAGGGTTTAGCGATGACTTCAGCCTTACCTCATGCTACGCTGCCACCTCCAAAGACACCCCGGAGTCAGAGCTCTTATTGAAGCCACGCCTGGGTTGTCAGCACACAGACGTGATGAGATAATTACGGCTGTTATTTTAAGCCGCTGAGCATGAGGGTCGCTGGTTAGATAAAATGGGTGTAAGAGCATTCTCCGAAAAACAGAATCCAGAAGGGTGTGGGACCCACTCTCTCCTGCATTCAAAGGCTGAGCTAGGCTAAGCATGTGATCGAGGGCTGGGCCAGTGAGCATGACTGTAGAGAAACTGGAGCACATCTTTTCTGCTCCCTGCTAGGTCTTTGGTGTGAGCTCCCAAGCCTCAAAAACAGAGCCCAGAGCTGCCAAGGAGGCGTCAAGCTTGGAGGAAAGGGACAATAAAGGTGGAATGGATGGAGACTAAGAGTAGAGCAGGGATTCTGGTGTGGTATGTGATGCCCTGACCAAACTGTTCCTGGTTAACCTTTGCTTTATCCAGCTGTATAATCAATAGGCTTCCCTTTATTCAGGTTTATTTAGGGTGCATGATCTCTCTCTCTCTCTCTCTCTCTCTCTCTCTCTCTCTCTCTCTCTCTCCTTCTCTCTCTCCTCTCCTCCCCCCTTCCCCCTAGATTAACTCTGTCAATTCAGTGACTGTCCTCCTTTTAGAGAAGAGAAGTTAAGTAAGCAGCCACGAGCCACACGGGGAATGGTGAAATCCAAATCCATCCCGTGGCTCTGCTCTTTCTATAAAAGCATTCTAAACTGTGTACTAGCTTCTGAGTCCTCATTTCCAGGAACTAGAAACTCCTGGAAAAGACTGAATCGAGCTGGGTGAAAAAGTGAGGAAGCACGGGATATTCATGTGGAAGGAAGGAGTGATGCTGCATGTGTGCCCTGGCCACGTTCTTCCCTGGGGAAGTGACTGGGCCAGAGTCTGAGACTGTGCTTCTGTGTGGCTCTCAGTGCAGGCCTGAGAGCAGAGTTCCAGAAGCGCCTGCAGCATTTCTGTTGTTGCTGTTGCTGTTGGGTTGCAGGAATTTTCCTGGAATAAGCGCTCAGATGCCAATGAGAGTGGAAGAGAGGCGGCGTCATGGGTGGGCCAAAGCCGTGGCAGCTTCTGAAAGGCCTCGGGTATCCTGTCCAGTTTATATTTTCATTGTGTGCTCTAAAACCAAGGCGGGGTGATCAAGCAAGCCAGATTGGGTCAGGTTGCTGAAGGCAGTGATCCATTGTTTAAGCTCTTCTTCCAGGTCAATGTGTTCCAGGTAACAAGTGAAGTCATGCTTTGACAACCGAGCTGCACAGGCAGTGCCTTCAGCGAATCGCTACATAAATCACTATCTAATAGTTGGCCTTTTCTATCTCATCCTGCTTTGTCGTTGTTGCTGTTAGTCTGCTGACACTGACGCCTTGAAAGTCCGAGTTTGCTTACAGGTTGGACCCTTCTGCTTCTCGTTGGCAGATGGAGAAGAGCACACATCATAAAGGCACCACGTGTGTGCTCGCTGTTAGCATTGCTGCTCACTTAATGCTCCGCGTGAGAAGCATAGGAACGTCCAGGGCTGGAGTTTGTGGGGACACTTGAAGTCTAGCTTCCTTTCTTTCTACCATGTTGGCACCAAATGATGTTAAATAATACTGAGTAACTGTCTTGGATGTATCCTTCTTTAGACGGGAGTTCCTGAAACCGGCTTGGATCTCCGGATTCTTGTCTTTCATGGATTCTGAAAAGTTCTCAGGTGTTACATCAGGGACTGTTTCTGGTTTCACTCTGTTGGCTCTCTCTGACACTCTCACTGCACGTATCTTAGCTCTTCTCACTGTATTTTCTATGGTTTCCCACACATCTTTCCCAGCTTCATGGTGTCTGTTTCTGTATTCTATATCATTTTTTTTCTTTCTTATTTGCAATTTACTTTTTAAAAAATTTAGCTATTTTTATTCTACCACTCAACTGGTACTTTTGTTTTTGTTTTTTTGAGACAGGGTTTCTCTGATATTACCAACTGTCCTGGAACTCACTCTGAACGAGCCTGGCCTAGAACTCACAGACATCCACCTGCCTCCGACTCCTGAGTGCTGGGATTAAAGGGTGTGCCACCACCTCCCAGCAATTTTTTAATGTACCTTATTTTTTTTTAACTTTCATTTTCCTCATGTCTATCTAGCCATTGTTTACTACCTTTTATTTATTTTTTCCTTTCTCAGGCACACATATCTAATAATCTCAATACCTGTAGTTGTGGCTCAAGTGCAAGTTCTTATTTTTGCTCTCTTCTTGCCTGTCGGGGGGAAATGGAGTCTGATTTTAGAGTCCACTCATCTAGAGAGGATTGGCTTTGCTCTTATCAGTTTCTAAACACACGGTGCACTTTTGACCTCAGAGCCTTGAACTCATGGCTAGGAATCCTCAGTTCCACCCTTTTCTTCTTACACATTTTGTTCAGACTCAGATCAAGGCACCCTGTTATCTTCTTCGGTCAGTAAGACACGGCCCAGAACAGAATGAAGCCTCTCATCATCCATACTGCACAGGGGTTAGGCTAGCATCTGCGCCCTGTGCAGTGGCTATTCCGAGAGACATGCATGCTTGTTTATTTCATACGAAAGGCCCGGCTGCTTGCTGCATCCTGTCAGTGGACTGCTCAGTGGTACTATATAGACTCCTTCAGTTCTGTAAGTCCATCTGCTCTTCACAGACACAACATCATCATCCTTTTATCTCAAGTGCTTATTTATCCATCCTCTGACAAGGGGCATGGCCCTTCTACACACATGGGAGTGGAGAGAAGGAGGAAGTGGAGGCCTCTCTACCTAATATAGGCAGAGGCTGGGTCAGTGTAAGCTCTTTCCCATGGAGCCTGTGGTTAAAAAAAAATGGTGTGTGTGTGTGTGTGTGTGTGTGTGTGTGTGTGTGTGCGCACATAAGGGACAGAATGCTGGGGCTTGGACATGCACAGCCTTCTGCTTTGATTCTTGTAGGGACCACTGAGAATGGCCAGTGGTTCCATGAGCACTGATGTCTCCCAGGGTCACAATGGGCTTGGTGCTGAGCTCCAGGATGTAAGGAAGGAAATCTAGTCAAGAGAAGCTGCAGGGTCTGATGTCACAGCCCAGGGCGGGGAGTAGAGAGCTAAAGAGACAGGGCATTGTGGTTTGAATTCAGTCTTCTGGAAAAGAAATGGAGGCCCAGGGAGGAAAAGAAGAGAGAACTCTTGAAGGACCGGCATTGGAGGGGTGGAGAGGAGATGGTCAGCGGCAGGGTTTCTGACACTGGAATCCATGGCGTATACTTCACTTTCTTTAGTAGAGAGAAGGAAAGGCAGGGTGAAGAGGTTTGGCCCCAGGGGAGGGGGCTGGTTAGGTGGCTACCAGATAGTACCTTGTGGTGAACGTCCTTGAATAAGCAGGCTGCCAATCAGAGCTGGCCCTGTGGGGTGCAGCCAGCCACTGGCCAGTGCTTAGACCTGCTGATCTTCTGGAATTTCGTTGGCTTTTGCTGCATTAGCCTGGGTTGCCCTGGAGAGGTACAGAGAACCAAAGTGGTTAGAAAAACCAAGAGGCTAGCACAGGAGGCAGGGAAGGCCTTTTACTGAAAGAATTTCTGATACGGTCCTGCCGAGTTCTCTTCTTTCCACCCGCCCCGTGTCTGGCTTCCGTCCTGGGACCGACTTTTCTGCTGACGGGGAAGAGCATGGAGACACCTCCCAAGTATACAAACAACAGCAAAGGGCCAAGCTGGCTGATTCTTGTTTTCCATTCATTTAGCCAGGCATCAAGTTTTTCACAAGCGAACATGTCATGGACTCCTCTTGGCTTTGTTTAGTGAATGTGTCGGGTTAGAGAAGACAGATCAGTCAATAAGAAATGGTACTTAAGGTCATTTGTAAGGGGAAAGACACATGCCTTTCGGTACAAAAAGAGACAGTGATTGTGGGAGCAACAGTGTGGAGGTCAGTGACACCGAGAGGGAACTGGAGAAGAGCAGCCAGGTGTGGCTGTCTCTTCCCACCTCTGTAGCTGTGTGGCTTGCTGTTGCAGACTGCCTCTTCTTTGTTTGGGCTTCTCTAGAAATAGATCCTGAGATATGAACACTGGTGCCAATGGATTAACAGAGGTGCCATGGGGTGTGTGTGTGTGTGTGTGTGTGTGTGTGTGTGTGTGTGTGTGTGTGTATGAGACAGGGAGGGGATGAGAGATGATGAAAAGAGATTTATTGAGCTAGCTGTCCCTAAAAGTGACTGCAATGCACCCAACATGCAAATCTCCACACAGTGCACAGCCAGCCTGCCCACCACGACAAGGGAGTAGTCATCCTCTTGCTCTGGTGTCCATTAGGCCTTGGCTGAGGGTTGGTTTCTGGCATAGGCAAAGAGTAAGTACCTGTTCCCGTGTCCTGTGCTATTGCAGTAAGGTCAGGAAGGGTCCAGTGACTACTAGAAAAAGTTTCAGCCCTCCACAGATCCAGGGTGGATTTGGGTATTAGCCGATGTTCACTGACGTGGTTAGGGTAAGAATTCGAGCAACCTCTGTTTAGAGGAAATAATGGGGATGGTTCTATTCCACACTGTGGGGAGTCTGGCAGCCTTTCCACTGTCTCAGAGGCTCTTGGTTGGGAGTCTGGGCACTGTGTTCCTGTGATCTCTTCCCACTGTGCATTCTCATCCCTGTATCCATCCACTACCCTGTGATGAGAAATGCGAAGGCTTCTCTCTTTAACTTGCTTTATCAAAAGCATGGTCCGTGAGGTGCAGGTGTACTATACCTCCATGGATAGAGTGTCTGCCTAGCACGCAAGAAGCCTTGGGTTCAATTCCCAGGACCACATAAATGGTGTGTGCCTGCAACCTCAGCACTCAGGAGGCAGAAGCAGGAAGATCAGGAGTTCAGAGCCATCCTCATCTACATAACTAGTGTGAGTCCAGACTAGCTGTTTTGAATATGCCCTGCCAGAAACATTGATGAACACATTGTATCTTTCCATACTGCCAGACTTTATTGAATAATAGTAAATTCACAATGTTTATTTCAATGAGAACAATTCATGCTAAAATCCTCCTATTTTGGTATCCTGGCTAATGGTTCCAAATTTAATGATTAATATCAGCTCTCGTAGCACACAGCACATAATTAACTGTATCTGTTTACCTGTATACATATCTATGGCTATAGAATGAGTGTAAAGTTAAAGTAGGAGTTAAAGAGGATGCAGAAGTGTGTGGAAGAGGAGTCTGTGTTGATAAGACAAGAAACCAGACCATCTCAAGGAGGAAGCTGCTGGAGTCAGGTCTGAGAGTGAAGCTGCAGAGTACTTCTTTGAGGTGAAAGGCCAATCCAAGCCTGAAGATGAAAATGGGTCAGGAGAAAGAGATGGGGCAGGTTCAAGTCCAGACAGGTGAGCAGGCAGTGCAGTAGGCTGCATCACCAGCGGGCGACTGAGCCAGGCTGGGGATCAGATTTTCTGGTTTCTACTGTGTGGCAGAAGCATTGGCAGAGGTTGGAGGAAACAGATGCAAAGATGATGTCCCTCTCTGACTTAATTGTTCCATTGCTGTGAAGAGACACTGTGACCAAGGCAACTTATAGAATTACAACATTTAATTGAGGGTTAGTTCATGATCACTGTGGTATGGAGTGAGATGGCAGACAGACATGGTGTCAGAGAAGAGGCTGAGAGCTTTACATCCTTATCGATAGGCAGCAGGCAGAGAGAAAGCTAGATTGAATCTAGTGTGGGTTTTTGAAACCTAAAGCCCACCTCTAGTAACACACCTTCTTCAACAAGGCCACACCTATCCAGTGAGGCCACACCCCCTAATCCTTCCCAAACAGTCCACTAACTAGGGACAAAGCATTGATGCTTACAAACCTATGGAGGCCATTCTTATTCCAACTACCACACTACCCTCCAATGATTTTTGAAAGACAACAACTCCCTTGATATTTTTTTTAGAACTGAGCTCTGCAAAAAACCTCTGTAGAGTTGGAAGACTGGGGTTTAATGTTTTCAAATCGCAGGCCACGCTCCTTTGAAAGCACAAAAATGTGACCCAGAAAGGGGAACATTTAGCTTTGGCTACTCTTCTCACACCAGTAACTGCTTCCTGTCTCTTCCCATGGACCAGGCATCTCTTACCAGGTAGGTGGCTAAGAGAATCCCAGTAGTAGAAAGATCACTGCAAATTTGAATTTGCCTCTGTGCTCAGAAGGTATATACATGGCACAAGTGAAAAGCATCCATTTTTCCCCCTAAGCATTATTTTTCTTGATGATCATTCTGATTAATAAAACAGGCTTGGAGAATCTTTCCCACTGACTGGGGAATACATTAGACCTAAGATCCCAGTGACAGCTCCAAGTATGCACACTTGTGGGATGTGGAAAGAACAGGGTGCCTGCGTGAAGGATTGTCTGTCACACAGCAGCCCTGCACTATCTGTCCCCATCCTTTGAGCTTATGAATAATTTATTGAGCAGTCTGTACCAAACTTACTGTGCAGACAGTTTTGATAATCTCACTGTCTCTTGCTTTTGTTCTATGACAAGCTTCTCATTCTTTCCGCCTTGGTCTGGATTCTGAACCCTAAGCTTCATCATCACAATGAACTTGATGTTAAGTCTTGTCCCCCCTTCCCCCCCAATACTCCCAAGCTCATACTGGCTTCTGGGAAGGAACCTGGAAGGCATAAGACTGCACCTCCCTTCCCACCCACTCCTCCCCTGCATCTGGACCACTCTCTTTTTCTGCATTAAGAGTGATTTATACTTAGGCCCTCTGCTTGCGGTGGTGGCTGCTTTCCCACCATGATAGTCTGGGTAGCCGGCTCTATGATGATAGCTCCTCTCTGGGACCATTTGGGCACCATATGGAAGGCTTTTAGGAAGAGGTCTCTGACCTCCCAGTTCTGGGATAGAAGACCCATTGTGGAACCCTGTCCTCTTGGCATGACTTGGCCATTGCCCTCTTGCACTCTCAGCAGCTGTGGTCACCCTACATGACATGCCCGCATAACACTGGGCCTATTAATGTTCCATCACGGAGAGAAGGGGGGCTCATAAAGATGTATAGGTAGTTTGCAATTGTCGGGACAAAGGGTCACGAGTTCTCCCATCCCCCCTCCCCACCCCCACCCCCAGCCCCACCTCCAGACCTTGCTTTGTGGATAAGGCCAGCGTCGAATTCATAAAGATCTGCCTGCCTCCCAAGTGCTGGGATTAAAGGTGTGTGCCCAGTTTAAAGAGGAGTCCCCTTCTCCTTTTAAGTGTTTATAGGCAGCGTGAGAGAGATATTTTCTTCAGTGGTGCAGCTTCTGGCAAGTTGTGTGTCTGTAAACTGTTCCCATGATCCTTGAAGTAACCCAAATTTAATTCACTGGTCCTCCAAGCTAGATATGAATGGGATTCTTTATTTGGTCTCTTACTGGTTACCTAACTGGGTGGTGAATAGACGTTCATTCATCCCCCAGGGAAAGTTCATGCAACAACCCATTCCAGCCTAGGAGAGTCTCTCCTTTCTTCCATCACTTCCACCTGGATGGTCCACTCCAGAGCCTTATTGCTGAGGTCCTCTCACTCGCTACCTACCTCTTTTAAGTTGTACATGAGGAAGAAAGCTCTCTCTTGGCCACTTTGAGTCTAATCATCCTTCTCTACAAATGCAAATATGCTTAACTCTTCAAACTGTGGGGACTCAAACTGTCCTCTTGCCAACCCACTGTCCATCTGCAACTTCTCCCCAGACTTCATCTCCCGACTAATAGGCTTGGAACTATACCATCACTTACTTGGAATAAGCAAACATTTGACAAATAGTAACATATTATATTTTTAATAATAGGATTGGGGTTGGGAAACCCCCAGAATGACTTAAACACTACTGAGAACTAAGATTCCATTGACCCTTTGGATTTTTTTCTCTCCCTTTTTTCCATTAACACATTTTGGAGGGGAGGACGAGGTAATGGTTGGGGCTCAGTTTCCTCTTAATCATCTCTAGAAGGAGGAAGGTAATTATTTGGAATGCAAAAATCTGTTTCTCCTCAGTGTAATTTCTCAATTGGAATAATAATATAAGAAGACCCACGCAAAACCCAGTTCCAATTATGGTAATTAAAGACTCTCAGTGTGTCACTCTGATGTGTGAGTTGATTTTGGAAATACACAAAGGAAAACCATGAAGCATGCACTGTGTGAACCCCGGTGCTATGCATCCTTTCTGAAGCCCTGGGAGAGCCCTTAGCAATGTGTTCACACGGTCCTGTGTTTTTGTGCAATTTGATCAAACAGCAACGAGTGTGTTTATGTATATAATGTGTATATGCTTGCATGTGTGCATGTGTATATGTAAGTGGGAGTGGGAGTGTGTGGGGTGTGTGTGTGTGTGTGTGTGTGTGTGTGTGTGTGTGTGTGTGTGTGTGTGTACGAGGAGGATAGAGGTTGGTGTTCAATCAACTTTTTTATTTTTAAGGCAGAATCTTATGTAGTACATATTAGCCTGAAATTCGCTATGTAGTGGAGGATGATGACCTTGCATTTCTGATTCTCCTCTCCTCATCTCTCATGTGCTGGGAGTGCAGGCTTGTGCTACCCTATCTGGTTTATGGAATACTGGAGACTGAACATCAGGCTTTGTGCATGTAAGGCAGGAACTCTACCCTCTGAGCTATATCCTGACCCTGTACTTTGTCCTGTGAGACTGGCTCTCTCACCGAGTGCGACTAAGCTCATCAATTTGCCTAGACTGGCTGGGAAGCAAGTTGCAGGAATCCTCTTGTTCCTGTCTCCCCAACTTGTGTTCTTGGGGTAGGGTTACAGGTGCATGCTGTCCAGTTTTTATTTGTGTAATAGGGACCCAAACTTAGCTCCTTATGGTTTCACAGCAAACATTTTAGCTATTGCTGTAGCCCTACGGGGTGGGGGGAAAAACAAATTTTAATTACATTTGCACTCTGACTTCCTCACTGTTATTTTCCCTATGTCAGTTGGAATTGTTGCAGCCAAACTTAGAATTGGCCTAGACAGCCATGTAGTCTGAGGCATTTCCATGACGCACAGTCAAATCCCATGCACAGTTAAACTGGTTCTCTGCATTCCCAGATGTGCCTGGCCTTCAGGAGGTATCCTATCACTCATTGTCTGACTTACTTGTGACATGCCATTATTATGGCATGGGCTAGGGGCATGGACCTCATGGCAGCCATGTACCACAATGTCCAGCCCAGGGAGTGTGTGATTACTAGAGGACAGACAAGTCTTGAAAGATGCTTGATTTAAATTGTTTTCTACTTCTAGCCATAAAACAAACTTCAAGAGACCTCCCCAAGTCAGGAAAACAATTGGATTACATTTATAGTCAAAACAGGGTTGATGTATGAAGGTGAGTTATTCTCACAGAAACACTTGCTGGTTTCTTCAGTTTAAAACTCCACAGTTCTATGTGATGTTGCTTATATTTTTTCATTGTCCTGATCAAATACTTGGCACAAGCAACAAGGAAAGAAGGGTGCACACACACATATACATATACATTTTACACATACATATACAATATACATATAAGCATATGTGCACATACATGTATACATATGTATGTTTATATTGTATACACTTGCTCTTTGTTAAGTTATATTATTACATATTTGATATAATAATGGGTTTATCATGGCATTTTCATACATGTGTAGGGTATATTTTGATCATATTCATTGCTCGATCCCCTCTGTTATCCCTTTCCACTCATGCTGATTCCCTTCTTCTTCTGAACTAATCCGGTAGGAAGAATACATTTTGGAGTATGGCTTGTGGAGTATGTTTC
This sequence comes from Acomys percivali, assembly GCA_907169655.1. Lineage (NCBI taxonomy): Eukaryota > Metazoa > Chordata > Mammalia > Rodentia > Muridae > Acomys > Acomys percivali. The sequence goes on along the minus strand of OU015752.1, from coordinate 102,798,322 downwards.
ATCATGGCAGGGCAGACATGACAGACTTCAGGACAGCAGGAGTGAGTGGGTAGGAAAAGACCAGGAAACAGAGAATAGAGAATCTTCAACCTCAGCTGCCTCATCATCACCTCCCTAGCACCCAGATACCAGACTGCTACTTTTTGTTTCTGAAAACTTCCAGAAGATTCCATCCATTTCTTCCAGGTTCTCTGAGCATGTCTGGAATCATCCCAGCATGTTGAAGGAGTCACACCAACATAGAACATATGTTGTGACTTGATTGCTTTTGACCCAGTAAGTCACTTTTCTGGGGTGGTTCTTTTTAAAAAAGCCTGAGTTGGACCAGAAGGTTTATTATGACTGCTGCTGTCAACTCCACCACTTAGAACCCACAGTGACTGTCTAGTAGTTATGTTCTCTGTTCTCCCACAGTGCTGGGCTATAGCATACTGATGCCAGCTGGGCAAGGTTTTAGGTGTTGTTGGTGCTGAGATTTGGGGTACAGTAGAGAGTCTGAGTTCTAGCCTCATGTGGTCCAAGGCTCCAGGTCTTTGTTTTCTGCCTCAGGGTGATTATGTACTTGGCTTTTGAGCGCAGAGCAGACAAATGAATCAACAAATCTACTCACAAGTAAACATCCCGTGTTTTTGTGAGGTAAGCCCAGTGTTCCAATAGAGGCATCAAGACTAGAAGAGAAAGGGACCACCTCTTTCCCTGAGTTGAAGCAGCCAAGGGACCCAAGAGCAGAAATTTAAGGAGTCTAAGAAAGTGTCAAAGTCATCAGGGAAGGATGAGGGCTGGAGGAAATTGCATTTTATGAAAGACTGCTGATAGGATTATGGTTACTTAATATGACGTAAAGAAGATGGAATGCCTTCTTTGGGGAAATGAAGTATTTTCTTTTCTTTATTTTTTTAAAAATTAATTTATTCATATTATATCATGATTGTTAGCCCTTCCCCTGTTTCCTCCCATTCTCCCCTCCCCTATGTCTGTGATTGAGGGAGACCTCCTCCCCCTATATATGCTCTTAGATATCGAGTCTCTTCTTGGTAACTTGGTATCCCTCCTCTGAGTGCCGTCAGGCCTCCCCATTCAGGGGGCGTGGTCAGAAAAGGGGCACCAGAGTTCGAGTGAGAGTCAGATCTCACTCTCCACTCAACGGTGAAGAATATCATGTTCATCGACTAGGTCTTGGTAGGGGTTCGAAGTTTACTGCCTATATTCTCCTTGGTTGGTGCCTTAGTTTGAGGAGGATCCCAGGACCCAGATCTGCCTGTCATTGGTTCGCAATCATGGTGACCAATGAACTAGATACCCAGAGTAAGCTTTGGATATAGACAAATGTCAATGTCCTTGAAAGGGACTTGGGGAGAAAACATCATGACTACTTTGAAGATGGACACCCAGAGAGATGAAAAGTTGAGGGGAGGTTGGAGACAATATACAGTGAACTAAGATTGGAAAACATAAGACGGTTACTATGCTGTTAATCTGGACTGCAAACTAGACATAGTTTATTGTCACCCCTGAGACATTGCTCTAGGCTTGTCTGTGTGGCTTTTCCAGAAAAGTTTATCTGAGGAGTGACCCACCCATAGTGTAGCCAGTGCCATGCCATTGACTGAGATCTCAGATTGAAGAGAATCAACTGAGCAGCAGTATCCATCTCTTTTGTTTCCTCATTGTAGACACAATGCAGCTGGCTGCTCACACTCCTGCTATGCACCCTCCCTGACAGACTGGACTGTGTCCCTCCAACTGTGAGTTAAAATGAACTCTACTTTATGGTGCTTCTGTCAGGTAACTTGTCACAAAAACTAGAAAAATAACGAAGACAGGGACTTACCCTCTGTTTTCTCCTTCCATCACCTTGGGATAAAGTTAAGGAAAGGGAAGATCTTGGTCATGGAGCCTTGAAAGGAATATATAGTGAGGTGGTCAGGACCAGGAAGGCACCCTGGCTTTGGGAAGGTGGTTTGGTGGGGGGTGTCCAGGGCTCTGGGAGATTCTATTTCTGTTCCTGCCAAGTGAAGTTAATGTATCTTCCAGACTGTTTTATGTAGTATTCTTCCTGAGGTAAATGCTAGAGATTTTGAAATAATGGTCTTTCAGAAATGCTTGACCACTTCTGTGAGGTCATGGCATGAGGCCCAGTCCAGAGAGTGGACACAATGACAAGACTCAAAACAGGAACTGGGTTCTAACTCGCATGGAAGCTACATGTATCGACCATTGTAGACCAATGATAGACATCAAACTGCAAGATGGTGACGGAAAGGAGCTGCCCACCAAGAGAGCAGATCAAAGTGTAGATAAATAGCATTCTCACTTAGATACTATGCTGTTGGAAAGTTCAAAAACCAGGCTGTAGGAGGAAGAGTCATTATTATGTAACTAACAGCTTTGTAGCTGCTGTTTTAGCAGGTCAGAAGAATGGAATAAAGAACCTCCTCTCCCGTGGCAGGAAACAAGACTTCTGGATGGTTCCTAACCTGCCCTTATGTGCTGATGCAGTATAAAGAAAAACAAAAAAACAAAAACAAACAAACAAAAAAAAACCTAACTCCTAGTGTCATTTACCCAAGAGTGGCCTTGAATTATCCAGAAAGGTTTTGGTCTTTCCTGTTCTAATCTAAAAGAAGTTTATTCTAAGAGAGTTTTATTTAAGAAGTTGTCCTGAGCAAAGGCCATCCTCTTCGTGTGCTGAACAGCACAGCAAATATGGCAACAGCAGGGAAGGAAGAGGAACTTTTGTCTCATTCAATCTTCTATAAGGGTCTCATAAGAGAGAAAACTGTTTTTTTTTTTTTTGGGGGGGGATTTACTGACTCAGAAGAGCACATTAAACCATAATAGGGCTAACCTGTCTAAACCTATGTGTTGTTCTCAACCTATTTTGTGGGTGTGGGTGTGGGTGTGGGTATGGGGTTGCTTTCAATACCTTGCTGCTTTTAGCAAATGGCGTTAGATCCAATCAGCACACCTCACATTTTCTGAGTCAGGGACATGAATGGGTCACAAAGGAGAAAATAGGGAATGTGGAACAATTAAGGCTGCACATTCAGTTGAGCTTGAGCCTGTCCAGGTTAGTTACATTGGAGGTGCAGAGTACAGATTACAGTATCTTTCTTAGAGGCCAGATGATTCTGAGCAGGTTGAGCACACAGTATGTAAGAGGAAAGAGTGCACAGTTATAAACGATCTCATAGCACATTGTTAACTTGCTTGTAGGTTGGGTGAAAGTCTGATTTGCAAAGCCAAACTTTAAACAACCATTTCTTAGGAAGAAAAAAAAAATTTTTTTTTCCCCAAACCCATAAAGCCTTGATCCTGAAGGCTTGTTTGAGATTTCCCACATTGTGGGCTTAGGGAATGGATACCCATCACTGAGCTATTCCTATACATGCAACCCAGCAAGAGAGAGCTGAGGGAACCCCTGAAGAAGAGCCTGCAAAGGGGCTCTGAGTTAGCCTTCAGTCTGTCCCCACAAGTACATGAAGAGCTGTCAACTAATACTGGAAAAAAAACCTTAGAACTGGGGTTACCTGTGTGGATGTCTGTCTGAAGACTGCCTGGAGGGCAGGTGCAATGGAGTGAGTGTTCCGGGGGTGGGTATATATACCTACTTGTCAAATCCATTATTACATAGCTGGGATCTGTGCTTTCACTGTAAGGCAATTTTTCCTCCTTAAAAAAATATGGAAGTAGGAAAAGTGACTTAAAATACTTGGGAATGATCAGGACTTACCCAGGACCTTTTAGGGAATATCCTCAGTGGTGCCTACCACTGTAGTCAGAGAATGACATCATTGGGAACATGTGAGGCAGGAGGAAGAGGACCTGGGTTGTAGCGCTGGCTTTCCTGGTGGGTGGTTTCATTTCCCCCTCTTTTGTTCATAAACTAAGCAAGTTTTACAAGGCGCTTGTGAAGCTCAGACGGCCGCATCCCTACTTTTCTGAGATGCAGCCTGGGCCTGATGACCTGGAGATAGAATCTGATTTGGCAATTCTGTGATCTGAATCTCTTCCACATGTCTTCTGTCAGCCCTGCAGGGGAGAGCCCGGCAATCCGATTCCTCCAGGAAGTCCAGTGCTCTGTGGCTGCTAAAATTAGAAGCAGGCTGCAGCCCAGATCAAGGCCATTCCTCTCCCAGCCCCTCTGTGAACCAGCTCGGCTCCTTCCACCCTGCACCGTACAAATGTGCGGGTAATTATACTTACATGAGGACCAGATGATCTGGGGGCTTGGAGAAAGAAAGCAGAAACCGAGCTGAGTTTCTTGGAGACCCTGACTCTTGAGACAAAGAGACAGGGAAAGTGAAAGGAAAGGAAAGGGGGTAGGGATGGGGCGGTGAAGCAAGAAGGGAAGGAAGAAGGAAAACGCAGTAAAAAGACAATTTAGAAATCAGTGCAATGAGTTCTACAAAGGCAGCGGTCTATCCTTCGAAAACAAAAAGACCTTGCTTTTACTTTAGGACAGGGTGTAGTGGGCTTGTTTTTGAGCAGCAACTGGGAGCAGGGCTAGGCTGGCCTTGAAACTTAGCTTGGCTGCAGATTAACCATGGCCTTGAGTGGTTTCTTTCCCCGTGTGCACACCTCATTTCTTTATTGACACCACGTGGAGAGTGAGTGCAGCTGAAATGAGGTGAAATGGAATAGAGCCGCCAGAGGCAGGCAGGAAGGTTGGAAGATTCTAAGTTTAGTTGAACATGCTGGCAAGAGATTTTCTTTAAAAAAAAAAAAGTGTGTGTGTGTGTGTGTGTGTGTGTGTGTGTGTGTGTGTGTGTGTGTGTGTGTCCATAGAGGTCAGAAAGATGTTGGATCCCCTGGAGCTAGAGTTACAGGTGGCTGAGCTACCCAGAATCCATTTCTCTGGCCCCTTGCAAAAGCCTTTCTAGTCTGGCTGACCTTAGATTAGGCATTCAGAGCAGGGTCTCATTTCCTGGAAGGGGGTGTTCCTTCCTGAGGTTCCTCCCAAGTGGCCAGCCATCCTATAGGCTTGGAACACTCAAGGAGTATGTGGCCTGGGCCTTTCCTTCCTACATGACCATGGGTGTGGCAGGTGGCTTCTTAGCTGCCACTTTACCTTGGACCCATGCTGCTTAAGCTCTCTGGGCTGGCCCTACTGTACCATACCGTGAGAGGGAACGAATCTGCCTTGCCATCACTGTGGGTGCCCTCTGTGACATCATCTGCACAGTGCTTAAACAGTGGCAGATGCACAGCAGACGCTGAGGAGGGGACTTCTTTATTGGGATGATTTATTTTTAATTGGGACTGAGAAGATGGCTCAGTGGACAGAGTGCTTGCGATATAAGCATGAGAAGTAAGTCTGGATCCCCGGAACCTATGAGAAGCTGGGTGTGGGACAAGTGTCTGTAGTCCTAGTACAGGGTAAATGAAGATGGGGGGCGCGGGTTCCCAACGAAGATGGGTCGGGGCGGGGGGGGGGGGCGAGTTCCCAAGCTGGCCACACACTCTAGCTGAAATGGTGAGTCCTAGGCTCAGTGAGAGACCCTGTCTCAGAAAGTAAGGCAGAACATATGTGGGGGGGGGGCATGGTAAGGGTGACTTAGTGCGTAAAACATCTCATGCAAGCATGAAGACCAGAATTCCAATCTTCAGAACCCACCATAAGGCAGTGCCTGTCTATAATCCCGGTGCCCATAGCGTGAGACCGGAAGTAGAGATGGGCGAATCCTCAGACCAAATAAAGACTCAGACGAGGTGGAAGCTGTAGAGCAACACTGAAGGTTATCCTCTGTTCTCCATATGCACCTTGGTATGCGCATTCCCATTTGCACACATGAATATGCACACACATCACCAACACACACTAGCGGATACGCACCCATCCACCACACTCACACGTGAACAGGTACACACTCATACACCACACTCACAGAGAGCCATCCATCAAAAAGACGTTTGCTTCCCTTTCCCTGGAGATGCTGCTCTTGTGTTACCTCATGCTTGTTATATAAAGACCCACTTGATGAATTTCTCCTTGAAGACAGTGCCAGGAAAAATTTCTCTTTTCAGTTCGATTCCAGAACTGTCGTACAATGAAAAGTGTATACGCCAGCACATTTCCCTTTCATCCAGGAAAGCCAGAGATAAATCTAGCACTCAACTGTAGTAAAACAACTCATCCCAGGTGCCCTAAGACACACTGTTCTGTTTTCACTCTAGCTGTTCTTCTAGCTACGCTACGCTTTTGGTGTTTTCTTAAACTCTTTTGGGAAATAGCAAGGTTTAAAATTTTCCCGATCAAATCCGTGCACACAAACCCACATGCTTGGCATGAATGAACAACCCCTTCTCCGGCTGCTTTCTTCTTTTGTTTTTAACTTTGAGACAGGGTCTCACTATGTAGCCCTGACTGTTCTGGAACTCACAATGCACATTAGCCTGGCCTCAAACTCAAAGAATTCCTCCTGCCTCTGCCTCCCTCGTGCTGCATTTAAGGCATGCGCCACCGCACCTGGCTATTGTTTTCCCTTCTTACCGTCATCGCTACCACACCCCTGGCCCAGGCTAAGTGCCAGGGACTGGGTGTGGAGTGAGGAAATGATTCTGGCTGTGAGTGAATCATGGTTGGTCTGTTGAAGGTTCAGGCCGATGTATAAAAAACTTGAATGCAAAACAGTGCTAAAAACCAGACAACAGGGGTGCGAAAGATGACTTAGCAGTTAAAAGCACTGGCTGCTCTTCCAGAGGGTCAGGATTTACTTTCCAGCTCCCACAAGGTGGGTCACAACCAACTGTAACTCCAGTCCCAATGATTGTTAACATCCTCTTCTGGCTTCCGCAGGCACCAGGCACACATAGGGTGCACAGACATATAAGCAGGCAAAACACCTCTATGCACAAAATAAAACAAATGAATTCATTAAAGTCAGATGACAAAGAAAAGGATGGGGAAGTCCAGCAGTGAGGAGATTGATTCTGCAAAGGTTTGACAGCATGGCAAACAGCTTCTTGGAGAGAGATTTCAGGCTCTGCTAGGAAGGATGGAAAGGGTTTCAGCAGCAGAGGTTCTTTGACAGAGAAAACAGTTCAAATGACTTGTTGGGGGAACAAAGAATTGGCCCTCTGCATTTGGGAGGAGCGTTAGGAGTTGAGTTCCATAGGTACAATACAGCAAGTGTCGGTGGGCGGCTAAGGCCTCTTGTGCTTGTGTAGAACAAAAGTAGGAGATAGGCAGGCTAGGGGGCTGATTCCCCTTTTTTGGAACGGGTAACCAGACTACAGAGCTGTTAAGTAATGGAAAACCAGGTCTCCATCGGCAATCTTGTGCTTATTTTGTGACTTTAAAGTTTGAGACTGGAAATGCAGAAGAAGAGATTCTGCAGGGTCAAGATACTGAGGCTTCCTTTTGGAAAATAGGAAGCCAAGTTTCGGGATTTCTTTTTTCTTTCCTCCGCTGAATGGGTGGATGAGGGTGTCAGAGAGGAGGAAGGGAGGAGCCCCTCCCCAGTACCATTTCAGGCCGTTTCCCTTAACAACCCCACAGATGGATTTCCGTGCAGTCTCATTCCCTTCCCGGTTCCTTCTCTGTTTTCGAAGGGGAACAATGACGGAGCGAGGGATAAGCAATGATGTTTATCTTTCCAGCTCAGAACTTTTAACTGCTGGAATCCCCCAGGGCTGGGGAAAGGTGGGCGTAGTCACTTCCCACTGTGGCTAAGGGTGGGAGACCAGCACCTCCCGCTGGGCCAGGGGGGTGCGTGGCTTCCTCATAAATAGGAAATGTATCTCCCGAATGGGAGTCATCAAGGACTTATCTCCAGCTGCAGACACCAGAGAGGAGCCCTGCCCCATCCTTTCTTCCAAAGAGAGAAGCTTGCCAGAGGGGAGAGGAGAGGGTCACTCAGGAGAACCAGTCCCATGGGCTGCGCTGTCATTCAATCGTCAGAGGAGACATCTTCCTGCCAGACTTCCCACACTGGCCTCTGCCTCTGCTAGAACACTCTATGCAGGAATGGGAGGTGCACAGGTCTCTTGTAGAACTGAGAGCCAAGGGGAATTTTGGTCAATTCCTTGGCCTGAGTACAGATTCTTGGGCTGAACATCTCAGTTCTTAGAAACAGTGCTCACAGCTGAGCAGCGAACACTTTACTGGGCTCTTAATGGAAATGTTGAATGTGGCCAGGTATTTATTTCAAGGGTTTAAATTTGCCTTTGTGCATTCCTTAGGTTACCAATTATTTGTCCTTCCCAACTCCAGTGGTTCCTTCTTTTTTCCCACTTCCCCAAACAGAGGGCTGTTCAAATTACCCAGTCAGTGACTTGACACCAGTTTAATGTGTTTGAGGAAGTAGCTTGGGAAATATTTAGATCCATGGGCTTTGTTTTGTATCAGATCATTGCTAATGTTCCCCACGGGAACTTTTGATCCATCCGGATTCCCTTCAGTAGTGAGCCCACGTTGTGTTGGTAGCCCAAATATGTAAGGGTGAAGAAGAAACAGAAGCAGAGCTGGGTCAGAGGCGGAGATGTGTATGGTTCTGCCAAATACTCTACCTTTAATTTTAACTAGTGCTGGTGGTGATGGTGGCGTGACAACTGCGTGGTCTCAGAGGTGAGGCTGGGGACTTTGGACAGCAGTGACTTACTAGCCCGTGGCCATGATGGAAGAGTCAGGGACTACTGAGTCCTCTAACAGATCCCTCTGGAGCTGTCCCCAGCTCTCTGCCAGTGCTTCTGCTTGTCCTTGGCTCTTCTGGCAGGGATGCTGTGTGATGCTGATTAATGAGCAACAACACCCTCTGAAGCTCAGCATGGAGACAATGAATGGACTTGCTCCAGGAATCTGAAGTATGCACCTGACCAACTGACCTCACCATGTTGTTGTAGGCCACACCAAGGCTCCCTTCCTTGGCAAAAGATTCGGTAGCTCAGCAGGCGAACTTGGGGGGTGGTGGCAAGTACCATCTGGAATATTGGGGCAAGACTGGCATCCCAGTGCTACTGAGTCTCACCGTGCTCCCAAACTGAGCCAACAAATGACTCTACCACATGGCGAGAGAAATGTGCCAAGAATCCAAGGTTTATTCAGCACAAGTAGTAATGGGCCATGAAGATTCTCACACAGGGAAAGGATCAGGAAGACTGGCTTCGATCGCCCTGAGTTGATGGGTTAGAACTGGGCCAGAGAAAGTTTTGAGATGAAGCCAAGGTCAGGTTTTCTAGGCCAGTTCCCACACAAGATCTCTTGCAGGAAACTGAGAGGAAGGTGATCCGTGCGGTACTATAAAAAGTCAATCAGAAAATTGGGTCATAGCAATTTGATAGATTTTTTTTTTCAATCACTGCTTGTGTCCTTGGTAGGAAAAAATAAGGGACATTGGCATAGTTTACAGACATCTTGAGGCCCAATATTTAAATAGTAAGACAGAAGATAGGACTGGCATTAGATCATTAAACTGGAGAATAATTTGCAGGGAAGAACTCTGTCTTTAGGATCAAATACAGTGTGGAAATTCTATAAGCACATAACATTCTGAAGTGATGGGGGAGGGGGAGCAGATGAAAGGAGGGTTAACTGAGGCTTGCCAGGTGCAGGCTCTTAGGGATTTGAAAGATTCCAAGTGTTAGCTCCACAGCAGCGTGGTAGCTGGAGGATGATGTCCCAGGGAAGTGCATCCTAATGATGATGAAGTCTGAGTTATGTCTACTGGGCACTCAGGATGAGCACAGCACTACTCAGTTCCACTCACAGGACTTGAAGCACTTGCCAGCTGAGGTGAGGGAGCAAAGTAGATGCTCTTATCATCTCTATTTTCAGGTAAGAAAACAGAGGGATGGAGAAGGGGAAAACATGTGCAAAGCCACCCAGCTAGCAAGTGATGGGGCTGCTTTCCAAATTCCCTTCTACCGGTAAAGTATAAGCAGGCTCTTAGTGAACTAAGGACCATTAGATGTTGTTCTAAATGAGAAAGTAGCAGCAGACACCAATATAGACAATGAAAGTTTCAATGTTTAATCAAATACTAAAAGAGGCATCCTTTAGTGGGAGCTGTCGGCCTGCTTTCTTTCCACAACTCAGTGTTCCCCAGCTATCGGAAGGGAGCTGGGTGGAAACCAGAAATCCATGGCCAGAGGAGCAGAGCAGTGGGGATTGCTTCATAGAGCTGACAGGTCTTGCTGGCTGAGACCCAGCAATGTATGGATGATGTCAGCAGAAATGCCGGCAGCCACTCTGAAGACAGCAAGGATTCAGAACCTTTTTAGAAGAGTCAATTGAGCTAAGATGGAGTTCAAGACCACTGCACACCAAAGTGGTCCCGTCTGTCTTTTGTTATGAGTAGAAAGGGGTGTGCATGAGATGGAGGTAAAAATGTATTTTCAGAAAAGGGGTTCTGACTGTGGGTTATTCTGGATTGCACACTCTTATCTCCCACATCCCTGCTCAGCCACTCCAGATTCCCTCCCAGAGCAGCCACTCCGAGGCCCTAAGCTCTTCCTGCAGAGCCTGGCTAAGTAGTGGGGGGTGGGGGGTGGGGCAGAGACCTAAGAACAGAACACATGGAGACACTTGCAGGTGGAGCTGGGCTGCTGCATTTCCATTGTTTGTTAGTTTTTGGCTTTTGTTTGTTATCTGAGACTGTCTCTCTATGTAGCCTTGGCTGTCCTGGAGTTCTCTCTGTGAACCAGGCTAACCCCAAACTCACAGAGATTCACCTGTCTCTGCCGCCGATTGCTGAGTTTAAAGGCACGCATCACTACACTTTGCCATTTCCACCATATTTTCTGACAGGGGCTTGATGTCTGTTGTTTGGTGAAAGCTGATGGGGAAGGCACAGATTGAAACCTGGAACTTCTGCCCAAGTTATGAAGGACAGAAATGTGACTGTGCTGTGCCATGGCCTGGTAAGACATCAAAGACTAAAGTTTTCTGGACATTTTGGGCATCTCATTAGCAACAGGCAAAGGTTAGTTTAGCCCTGCTCCCAACTGATATACATGGCAGTTGGTGCATGAGTCACATGGAGCGAAAAACAATGGGGGCAGGAGATGAGGTCAGATTGCCCTGACTTAAACAGTGGAGGGAGATAAGTGAGAGGAAGCCAGGAGCTACAAGGAAGACATTCTTCACAGCAACTTCAGCCGTGATGAAGGTATAATATATCCAAGAGTAGAACAAAGCTCTCTTCAGATCTTAAATGGAAGGTTCTCGAAGGATGGTCACTGGAGCTCACAACCTAAGAGAAAATATACAAAATAATTTGTTCTAAATATCTTGTACCTAAGACTTATGCTTTCTACTCTTGAAGTCTTGTAAAATTGTGTTGAGAGGAATCATTTCCCCACACCCAAGAGGACCAGCTGGTAAGGAGTCAGTGGCCTTCAGGGCTTGGCTTTAAGACAGGATCTCAGAGTTGTATTCCAAGAGCACTTGAGAGTATAGACTGGCTGTGAAGACCAGACAGCTTGAATGAATAAAGTAGTGGGATTAATGGCCCCTCCAGAATTAGAAGGATAATATTGAACAGGCTGAAAGTAGAAGGTTGGGGGCAGTAAAAATAACTTTTATTTGCCTGATGTAATTGTCTTCTTGGAGCCTTACTGCCTCTGTCTGCTAACCTAAGCCTAGTCCCGGGAGCTTCTAGCCTCTGTACAATCTAACCTAGGTCTAAAATGCTTTCAGCTTCTGAGACTTACTGCTGAATAAACTCATTCTTTCTGGTTCTTCTGAACTCTTGCTCGCTGGTTCAACTCAGCTGTTCTGGCTCAAACTCCTCTCCAAGCTGACTGATTCAACTGGCTTCTCTCAGTTCTTCACTGAATTTCTCTTCTTGGCCTCAAATTAACTAGCAATCTGCTCTAATCTCCTGGCTCCTCATTCTCAGGCTCGTTCGGTTTTCACCTGTGTCTAGCTTGTCCCCTCTACAACCTGTCTCTGTAATACTCCCCCAGGAAAAACTGCCTCTGAATTCCACAAACCAATCTGCCAGGAACCCAACTCCACTGCACTGCCTCTCAGCTCACTCTCAACCAGACTGACTGAACAGCACTGACTAGAACTCAGAACTGTGCATGACTCTGTCTCCTGAGTGCTGGGATTAAAGGGCTGTACTATCATGCCTGGACCTAAGCTTCTCTTTACCTGAAACTTGTGCTATACCAGGCTGGCCTTGAACTCAGAACTCAGCTTGCTTCTGTCTCCTGGATTAAAGGACTATCTGTAGTCTAGCTGGATCACACAGATCTAGAATGTTTTTGGATGTGATCTCTTGCCAGAACAGCCATGTTCTGAGTTAAAATTCCTCTACAGGGACAGGCATCTTGGTCCTCTGTTTCTTCTGACGCTTAAAAACACCATCAGTGCTGCCACAAAGCTCACAAGATAGATTCAGTGGAACTATTTTCCTGGTTTGGTGCAGAACTGACACAGAAGACTCAAGAGGCTCATGGGACTCCTCACATCTGCATGCGGAATTTGTATTATCTAATCTTTATATGAATATAAATATGTCATATATTTTCTGTGTGTGAACCTGTGTGCATATTCATGGGCATGTCTGTGCACATGTGGATATGGATATGCATGTGCAGGTTCACGTGTGGAGGTCAGAGAACAAGCTTGTTTGTTTGCCCTCAGGTACTTTCCACCTGTTTTTGAGAAAAGGTTTCTCATTGGCCTGGAACTTTGCCGAGGAGTACAGGCTAACGAGGCTTGCAGGCATCAGTCTGTCTCCACATCCCATGTCGGCCACTGTTGGCATCATAGGCCTGCATCAGCATTCCTGGCTACGTCTGTGAATCTGAACTCAGATACCCACGTTTGCAAAGCTAACTCATCTTCCCAGCACTAAAAATGTGATATATCTTACGGCATTCGCTTACTGAGCACTCATAACTCATGCCTTTGCTAGACTTGCCCAGCACCTTATTTAGCTACATTGACAGTCTGAAGGGGTAAATGTGTTATTCGCATTTTATGAAGACCATTGACATTTTAGACAGTCAAGTGACCTAAAGTCATAATTATTTGGACTTGGACCCAGCTTTGTGAAATGGTGGATCTTTAGGAACTTTTTTTCTTCCTTCCTTCTTTCCCTCCCTCCTTCCCTCCCTCCCTCCCTCTCTCTTTTCTTTCTTTCTTTCTTTCTTTCTTTCTTTCTTTCTTTCTTTCTTCATTATTCATTTTATATCCTGATTGTAACCCTCTCTCCTCTCCTCTCCTCTCTTCCCCGTCCCCCCTATGCATCCCTCCCCCATTTCCCCCTCTCCTTCTCCTCGGAGAAGGATGAGGTCCCCCATGGGTACCAACCCACCCTGGTACATTAAGTCGCTGTAGAACTAGGCACATCCTCTCCCATTGAGGCCAGACAAGGCAGCCCAATTAGGGGAATGGGATCCAAACAGAGGCACATCAGAGTGAGAAAGGGCTCTCCTCCAGTTCTTGGTGGAGACCAAGGTGCACATCTGTTAGATATGTACATGGGGCCTAGGACCAATCCATACATGCTTGTTGGTTGGTGGTTCAGTCTCTGTGAGCCCACATGGGTCCAGCTTAGTTGACTCTGTAGCTCTTCTTGTGGTGTGCTTGACCCCTCTAGCTCCCTCAATCATTCCCCTCAGCTCTTTCATATGGCTCCCCAAGCTCTGTCTAATGAATGGTGTGAGTCTCTGAATCTGTTTCCATCAGCTGCTGGGTGAAGTCTCTCAGAGCAGTTATGTGAGGCTCCTGTCTACAAGCATAGCACAGAAACATTATTGTGTCGGGGATTGGTTCTTTCCCATGAGACGGGGCTCAAGGAGGGCCAGTTTTTGGTTGGCCATTCCCTCAATCTTTACTTCATCTTTGTGCCTGCACATCTTGTAGGCAGGACAAATTTTGAGTCAAAGGTTCTGTGCGTGGGTTGATTTCCTTATCCCTCCAATGGAAGTCCTGCCTGGCTACAGGAGGTGTTCTCTTCAGTCTCTATATCCCCCACTGCTATGAGTCTCATTATGGAGCCCTGGCCAGTAGCCTGGAACTTCCTATGTAGAGCAGTCGAACTCTAGTTCATTGAGATCCGCCTGCTTCTGCTTCCTGAGTGGTGGGATTAAGGAAGTGTTCAGTCCAGTGTAGAACCCCAGGACTCCAAATACTTTTTTTAAATTAGATTTATTCATTTTATTTTGTGTGTGTTTTAGCTGCATGAATATAGGTGCATGCGTGGTACACATGGATATCAGAAGGTCCCCTGGGACTGGAGTTACAGATGGCTGTGGGTGCTGGGAACTGAATCTGAGAACCACAGTCCTCAACCAAACCAAATGCTGTATTTTCAAAGACACACTGGCCACCTTTGTCAGTTTTCTCTGGTCATAAAATATCCACTGAAGCAACTAAAGGTTCTTTCTGCACATGAGAATAGCCACGCCACCTCTCTGCTTTGCACTGCATCAGAGGAGCAGGCTGCCTAGGCTGGACTTCTCTGCCTCCTCCCCCTCCATATGTTGAAGTCTTTTTCTGGGTGTAATAGAATTTGGAGGTGAGCCTTTTGGGAAACAACCAAGTTTAGATAAGACCGTGAAGATGGAACCCTCATTAGTGGCCTTCACAGAGGATGCAGAGACACTAGAATGTCCCCTCTGTCAAATGAGAGCACCCTTGCAAATCAGCCATCTAAAAGCCAGAGAGGCCCCTAAGGAATGGCCCCTGAGAGCCCCTTAACATTGCACTTTCAGTCTCCAGAACTTTGAGAAATAATACATTTCTGTCGTTAACTCTTCCTAGTCTGTGGCATTTTGTTACAGCAGCTGACAAATACTAAGCTTGTTTATTTATCTGTCTTATGAAAATAAGCTCATTACTTTGCTAAAAATATTTTAAAAGTAAGCATAATGAAAAAGAAGAAGGAAAAGAAGATGAGAAAATGGTTCCAAATTGCAATTTTCAAAGGTTGTCACCAACCCCAGTTTGGAGTTCTTTGGGAAGATGCTCTACAGGGTATCCATGTGTAGAAAATCTTACACAAGCACATCATAGTGCATGGGATTTTTTCCAGTTTGATATTCATGTGGCATGCTAATGTTTTAGGGAAACACTGCCGCTAACTGGATGATTCAAAACAGCTGAAATTTCTTTCTTTTTTTTTTTAAATTTATTTTATTATTATGTATACAGTGCTCTGCCTGCGTATACAGCCACAGGCCAGAAGAGGGCATCAGATTACATTATAGATGGTTGTGAGCCACCATGTGGTGGCTGGGAATTGAACTCAGGACTTCTGGAGGAGCAGACAATGCTTTTAACCTCTGGGCCACCTCTCCAGCCCCGTAATTTCTTATCTTAAAGTTCTCAGAGCTAGAGATTGAAAGCAAGCTTTGGGAAGAGCCAGTTTGCCCTAGAGGCAGAAGCAGGAATCTGGTGGCTGGAGGCACTCCTCAGGGGACCATGACTCATGGATGCATCACTCCAATTTCAGCCTCCATCATACCATTTCCCTCTTCTGATAAAGTCTTTAGATGAGCCTTTCTGGTGTGAGCTTGTTTAAACTCGCTGAGTCTTCAATGTGGTCCCATTTATTGTACTGGGGGTGTGTGAATTTGAACACCACTTAATCCGCACACACGAACATCTCTTTATGTAAGTACAGACTTAGTTACTATTCTCTTTTGCACCTCTCTTTTGTCTTACTACGTAGGCTAGACTGGCCTCAAACTTAGTCCTCCTGCCTCAGCCTCCAAAGTCCTGGAATTACAGGAGAAATGCCATTACGTAAAGCTGTGCTTAAATTTTGGTACTTATGTAGTTCTTTTCCATCGAGAAGTGGCTCAAGAAGAGTTGGGGATCCAGAACAGATGCTTGTTTCTTATTTGACCTCTCTTAACCATGGCATTTTACTGGGTACAGTGGTTGAGAAAGGGAACAGGCCAAAGGGGTCTTCTGCCCCATCCAGGGCTGTAGTCTCCAGAGGATTTTTTGAGTCTATTAGTTCTTTAAGATTCTAGAGAGTTCCTCATATCCAATCCATAGTTGGCTAGTCAGTGAGGATTTATACAAAATTATTCATACAAAGAAGATTTCTAGAGAGACTAACAGGCTTGCTGTGGATGCTGCATTGATGGAAGACATCATTTGCAGGCTGATTAGGGACATCCTTGCCTGAGAACCAAATATGTGGGAGGTTGGCAGAGCGGTTGTTCTAGCACTGTAGTCATGGTGAGGTCTATGGGCACCATCAATGGGAGTGTGAACAAGGTGACACTTTTTGCACTGATGTGTTCTGACCAAAGTATATAGATACGGTGGGCTCTGCATAGGTTACAGTGGCCTGACTCTTCTAGGGCTCAGCATGGTTTTTTAGACTGGACCAATTACAGTCTATTCATCTGTCCATCCTACCCAAACACACCCAGACTACAAGAATGGAATTTATCTGTCAAATAAACCGAATCAACTCCACCCTCAGTCAGCTGGACAGAGTGTGCTTGTCCACAGGCCAGTGCAGAGAGCCTACTTTGCAGTTTGGACATCATCGTAGGTGTTCAGAAGCCAAGAACAGAGCCAAGAACAAAACGGTCACTGGGTGTATTAACTACTTGACTTATTCCTGTAACCAAACAAGAAGCAATGTAATGGAGGAAGGGCCTATTTCGCCTCATGGATAGAAGGAAGGCATGGTGGCAGAGTGGCTCTCCCTTGTGGTGCTATTAGCACGAGCCTGCTTACTGTCATCTGGGCAGATGGGGAAATAGAGAGTTGGGAGTGGGGTACTTACTCTCTCCTTTTACCCTGTCCATGGGATGGCCCTGCTCACACCTTGGGCAGTTCTACCCTCGTTTAGTCTTTTTACCAAAATGTCATTGGATACACACTCACTAACACCCTACGCATTCCTTAATTCCTTAATCAAGCTGACAGTGGAGACTAACGTCACACCGGGGAAGCTGGTTTGCAGAAGCTGAAGGACAGTAATTCATCTGGGACCCACATGACCTCAGAAGTTCATCCTGAGCCGTGAATTTGAGGGTGAGAAAGAGTTCTGTCAATCGAGCAATGGTACTAGGGAAATGGAGATCCATTCATCACCAGCACTCATGGCTCGGCACAGGTACTTGAAAGCTTCCCTGGGCTAAGGTAGACAGTGTTTGGTGGGTGGGTAGCTATGCACCTTCAGGGAACAAGTTATGATCAGAGTTGGGGAAGCAGAGCATGCACTGTACTGTGGATGGACCTGAAACCTTAAAAAAAAAAAGGGACACTAAGTAATTCTCGGTGTGACATGTGCATTGAAACACCTGTGTGGACTAGCAATGGCTCCACAAAGGTGTCAATGGGACAGACTGCAACTAGGGCTCACATAAGACCCCTGCTCATTGCTGAGAAAATATTGCCCAGAACAGGGATTTGCAGAGAAAATACAACATGCCAGGCAGTCTAGAGATGTGGAGGGTACTGGCTTTTGAAGATGGTTTTGGTGGATGAGAACAAGTTACAGGAAGAAGGGTGGTGAATGGGTAAATTCTCACAGAGGAAACAGTGAGCTTGATGGCAACCTCTAATACTCGGCTCCTCTTAGAACATGGCATGAGATATTATTTACAGGAGAGGAGCCTGAGATAATTAGTCACTTAATAATGTGGGGCTGTTGCTCTTGATTTTTGAGATTATGTCTTGATTTCACTAAATAACTCAGCGAATACCAACGATGACCTTGGGCTTCCGG
Organism: Acomys percivali; assembly: GCA_907169655.1. Lineage (NCBI taxonomy): Eukaryota > Metazoa > Chordata > Mammalia > Rodentia > Muridae > Acomys > Acomys percivali. Next base: position 102,780,668 of record OU015752.1, on the reverse strand, counting down.
GCCCCTGGCCACCACCTCCCCTGTACTGGGGTTATAAGCATGAACAACCCAGTTTTCTGTGGTGCTGGGGGATTATACACAGGGCTTCATGCATGCTAGGCAAACAGTCTATCAACTGCACTATATTTCTAGACCTTATAAGTCTTTGATATACAGCTAGCTTTCCATCTCAGTGCTCCTCGTGGTGAGGACCACCAGTTTCAGGAGCACCATTTGGAAACAGAACCCCACTTGTTTACTGGAGTCTTCTTTTCTTTAAAAAATTAGCATATATTAATATGCATTGAATATTATAGTTGGTTTCATGATTACATTTTCATACATGCATATATCGTATTGTAATAATATCCACTCGCTGTTATACTCCCTTGGCCTCCCATCTTGCTGATCTCTTTCCTCTCCCCAACTAATCTTCATTCTATTTTTATGTTCTTTTCTGGGGATGGAGTGACCCACTGAGTTCATTGGGGTTCCTTACAGGAACTTGAATGTGGGTTCAATTACAGGAGTGACATGGGGACGTCAACAGTGCTAACTACTGAAGAAAACACCTGGGAGAAGGGAGGCCTATTGAGCATCACTTCCCTGGCAACTGCCTTGGAGGTGGGGGTGATGCCTTATGAGAGCCCTCAACTGGGATCTTGCAAACAGAGTCCTGAAGCTCTCTCTCTCTATACTTTAGGGATAATATGCTATATCTACGATTTGCCACAAGAGGGCACAATTGCCCAATTATGAAACCAAATTAATTTCTGAAGGTTCAGGAAAGACCTGGTTCCTCTCAGCTGACTTTTTGACGAGACCACACCAAGGAGTGCCCCGACACAGACAATCAGAAGCTGAAAGCATCTTCTGAGTGATGTGCCTATGAGCTGTGAGGAGAACGCTGGTGTCTGTGCTTGCTCTAGTGCAGGGTCTTCATAACAGCCTGCAGAAACGGGCAGTACCAATGTGTTGCGCACACCTCCCGACACACATTGCAACAACCACAGGACTCAGGCTTTCATATATATCTTATTTTTACATGTGAGGAAACTGAGTCACAGCTTGTGACTCTACCCAAGGTCACAGTACGGGTACGTTCTGCCCCTTGAGTCAAGGATGCCTGACTCAGAGTAAAAGGTTAAAGTTACAAAACTAGCTGTGTAGTGTAGAATTGCTCTGACTCTCTTACAGTGGCAATACCAGACTGAAGCCTGCGCGCCATTGTGCCTGAGGCCAGCGACTGCCATGCAAGTAGAATGCCATACTTTTCTGTTTTCTTTCTTTCTTCCCTCCATCCCCTTCACTCTTGAGATGGGTTTCAGTTCTGGCTCCCATGCTGCCTTGGGTATTTTCCAGAACTCCTCTGTACTTGTCTCCCTGTGTCTGTGAAATAAAAGTAAATCCCAGATTTGCCTATTAGACAAAGGGAAGAGGAAAATTAGCCTGTTTGTGTTTAGCTAGTGTGGTGGAGCCCCCGAACTAGCCTCACAGCTCTATAAGCTCATGAGTGAAGGCACAGCATGCACAACACTTAGAAATTCTGTTTCTGAACAACAACAACAATAACAGAGGATGGGAGGGAAATGGAACCAAATAGCCCATCCTTACTATATACTGAACATGACCATCTATGTATGAAATACTTAATTTTTTTTTTTTTTTGTGAAGCCATAAAAACACGAAGCCAAAAAATTTCATTTTTGACCAGGGATATGAGATGAATGGGGAGGTGGTAGACAGAGGAGTGCCTGTAAAGCTGGAGTTTGCTGAGGGAGATAACCCAGAGCTGGATGCAAGCCATCCTAGGTCCCGTCACTCATCAGGAGAAGTGTGTGGCATTCCTTAGCTCAGTTCCACTGTGTGGGCTCCAGAGGCTCAGACTGTATCCATACAGAGGCCAGTGTATCCGTACTGTGCTACAGGCCCTGATGACCCTTCACAAGGTGGCCATTTCTGTCCCAGCTAATCATTTGAGTCAAATCATAACGGGCCTTCCCCGGCGCGCCCCCCCCCCCGCCCCCCACCGCTACCACCACCGCCACCCCGTGTACATTTCAGGTTTGCCTTGCCTCTGCTTGAATAGGGGGAGAAAGAAGCTTGAAATAAGTTTTCCCTGATTTAGAAGACACCATCCCTTCGAATCTACAGGGCCTCTCTTGTTTTTAGATCCTAGACGATGGGGCCTGAAGCTCCGCCTTCATGCTGGCTGAAAGCCAGAGTTCTCCCAAGGACATCTGTGAGTCCCCAGCAGACTTCTGCCCTCTTGGTTCCCCTGCCTCGGGGGGTGGGGTGGGGGGGTGTCAGCGGCTTCTGCAGAGTTCACCCACTAAATGGAAAACATGTTTCTCTTCTTTCTTTCTTTTTTCTCCCCTCTCCTAGGCAAGGACATTTGGCTTCTTCTAGCCCCTGCTTTCAAACCCAGCCCTGAATCTGCCGTTGAATTTCTAAAGCCACCAGGGTGTCGGTGAAAAAGAAAAGGCTCCTTGTTCACAGGGCCCACCCTTCTCTCCTCTCAGCGAAGAAGGTAAGGAGCTGGGAAGCAGGCCATTTCCTCTGAGGTCAAGACTTCAGAGTGCTCGGGAGCGAGGCATCTGGTGGGTGCGCTGATGGGGCCACCAAAGACTTAGCGCTAGGCTGCCGAGTTCCAGTTGAGTCCAAAGGAACTTAGAGCCTGGGGGTGAGATGCTAGGCTCTGGGAGGGTCACGCCTGGCTCAGGAAAGATATATGGTCTTCACATGGTGTTCCTGCCTGTGGGAGTCTAACGAAAACAGGAGGGGAAACCAGATGGAGACATAAAAACCTGGAAGTCTTTTCCGCTGCGTCAGCATCATGTGTGCTTTGTTGAGGGTGGGAATAGAGGCCCTGGTTGGATGAAGCATTAAAGAAAATGATGTCATTCGGTTAGAGCAGGACCGTTTCTGGTTCCTGGCCTTCTGTATCAAAGGACTCTACAATGGGAAGTCAACTTCCATTTGGAAATGCCTGCCCAGTGCCCATCCCCCACCCCTAGCCTGCCATCACTGTGCAGAAAGGCCTCCTCCTGCTGACACTCTGCAAAGACAGGGACCAGGAGTCTCTCATTTACTTCGGTTTCCCCAGGGCAAAGCACAAGATACCACAGGCAGTGAGTCTTAGCTAAATGCACACTTGTATGGCTCCCTCCCCCGCATTGCATAGCTGGGTCCCTACAATCTAGTGATAACTATACTAGGCTCATGTGTTGAAAGCTTGGTTCCCAGGTTGTGGTGTTATTTTGGAACATAGTACAAGGCAGATGGGCCTAGTCAAAGGATGCAGGCCACTAGAGCTGTCTCCAGGCAAGACATTATCTTGTCTGAGGCCCCTTCCTATCTTCTATGAGACAAAGAATTCTGTTTCACCACATCTCCCCCTTTTGCCATGGTACTCTGCCTCAACACAGGCCAGCAGTCCTGGGGGCCAAGTGATGTGAACAAAACCGCTGATACCGTGAATGCAAAGAAAGCTTATCCCCGTCTCCTCCTCCCTCCATACAATGCAAGCCCTTTATTTATTTAACAGTTATGGGTCATGCCATGGGCCAAGTGGATGGATAGCCAGGATCCAGCGGCAAGTTCAGCACAGCTTCCGAGCCTCTGTTCTGACTCCAGCAAGGTGGGCACATCAGTCTTGTGGACCTTTCACCTTAGATGTGTTGAGATAGTTGATGCTGCCTATAAATTCTACACACCCTGTGTGCACTGTTCCCTGTTAGCTGGTCCTGCAGATGACTTTGGTTACCTCAGTTATCCTAATGGGATGCACTAGAGGTGTGTTCTTGATGCCATCTATCTGGTGGAAAGCAGCTTTCCTCTTTTGAAATTGTTTCAGTGGGCTGGCTGGGTGTGGTGGGGTAAACCTGCCATCCCAGGAAGTACACACAGGAGGATCCTAAGTTCTGGTGTGGGGCTTCACAAAGAGTTACAAGTCTAAAAAGAAAGTCTGTGGACTGGAGAATTAGGTCAGTTGGTAGAGTGCTTTTGCAGCCTAAACGAGGCCCTGAACCCAATCTCCAGTATCGCTCACCCATGTGGTGGTGTGTGCCTGGAATCTCAGCACTCATGAGGCAAAGGTAGAACGATCAGGATCGGAAGTTCAAGGTCATCCTTGTCTACACTGTGAAGCCAGCCTGGGCTACTCGAGACTCTGTCTCAAAAAACAAATTTTTTTTTTTCAAGTATAGTCAATGCTTCTTACAAGATGATCCCGAGGACACATATTAAGATGAACTTGGCCTGCGATGCATGCCTGTAGCTCTGTCGTAGGTTTCCAGGGCAAGACTAAGAATCCCTGTGATGAAGAATCCTACTTATTTTTCACCTTAAATTTACGTGATAACCAGATTCTTTCTCCTTCATACCAATCAACACATTGCAGATTGTTCTGGCCGTGCCTTCCAGTGTTGGCAGTAACCATTTCCCTTTTCTGTCAATGAGGAGAACTCTTGAAGCCCAGAGACAGTGCTTGCACAGCTAATGGGAAAGCTGTCCTACCTGGCTTTCTCAGTGTTTCACTGGGCTGACCTGCATCTAGCCACCTCCAGGAAGGGCTTCTGTGATCTGTTCTTAGCTCATGTCTTCTGGCTCTCCTTCCCACTGTCTGAACTTTGTCCCACTTCTCTTTCCTGAACATGATGCTTTTCAAGTGTTTTGTGGCTTTTCCTTTTTTTTTTTTTTTTAAACCCAGACATTGCACAAGTAACAAAAGACCGAAAGGAAAATTTCCTATACTTCATCAAATCATGAAAAAAAAAAAAAAACCCCAAATACTTTAAAAAAGTGCTTTATATGGCTGCTTTATGTCAAAATCACCATTGTAAAACAGAGGGTGTAGAGGCCAGGTCTGTTACTAGAGACAGATTTTGTCAACCACACAAGGTCAGCAATGAGTGAATAAGTATCAGTTTAAATCTTGGTTTTGAGACTTTTAAAAGAATGTAAATGAAACATTTTGTATAATTATATATAAACTAAATAATTTATAATCTCAAAAAGTTCCTGAGGGACTTTGTTTTCTTCAAGTAATTGACAGACCCCTTTGTGGCCCCAGGAAGGAGAAATGGTATGTCTTGTTTTTTGTGAGACAGTGCCCTGATGTAAAGTAATCTTGTAAGACTTAAGGCTCCTAGAGTCAGTTTTTAAAAGTTACTTATTAATCACCTGCTGGGAAGTTTAGGATGTCTCATCTCCTTCCAGGGCCAGAGATGGGACTCAGGTCTCATGTCTCATTCTTCTGACAGGTAATTAAACTCCTGCTGTTTTGGTCCTTATTTTACGGGCTGCTGCTGATGAGACAAGAGTCCAGCCCCAATGCCCTCACAATGTCCCCTTGTTTAACACCCAATTTTATGGGAAGCATGGAAACACTTAAGGGAAACAATACTGACTTTAGAGTTATAAATGTGCATATGGAATCGTTGAGATATAGTACAACTCTGTGTGTGTATGTGTGTGTGTGTGTGTGTGTGTGTGTGTGTGTGTGTGTGTGTGTTTTGAGACAGTGTCTCACTGTATAACCCTACTTTGCTAAGTGGATTGGGCAAGCATCTGACTCTCAGAAATCTGCCTGCCTTTACTTCCCAACAGGGATTTAAAATAATTTTAACTATGCGTCCATGTGGCTACGCATGTAGGTCTGTGCACCTGAGGTGAGAGCCTGGTAAAGGTCAGGGACATCTGGCTTAGCACTGGTGTTACAGGCAGATGTGCGCCATTCACCATGGGTCCCCTGCCAGAATGGCACTTGCTGTTAACTGCTAAGCCATCTTTCCAGCAACCTCCATGCCTTCTTGAGATACTTTTCACATAGCCTAGGCTGGCCTCAAACTTAACTTCCTGCTTGAATATGACCTTGAACTCCTGATCCTTTGGCCGCCACATGGTGAGTGCTGGGATTACAGGCATGGCCCTGGCTGGAGCAGGGATGCTTCTTGGGGCTGTGCTTTAAGTGATTGCCTCTTTGTGAAAATATCAGTGCTGGCTCTTCAAGCCAAGGTCTTAAAATTTCTCGGTATCTGCTGCAGGCCCTCCTCATGCTTCTGTTAGTGTTGTTAACCTTAGGGACATGCACACCCTAAACTTTTTTCGTGTTCTTGAATTCCAGCTGTAGTGGATTTGGACATGACTGACTGCTGAGGAATAGCCATCATTGATTTGTGAATTTGGGGAGAAAAAAATCACCTTGAACTTTGCTTCCAGGTCAATCTTTCCACATTAAAGTTCTCTCCAACATCAGTATTGGTTTTGAATGTTTTGGGTGGTAGTGAACAGAACAGCACAAGAGCAAACGAGACCGTCTGGAGGTGTCCCAGTAGGAGCTGCAGGAGATTGCTTCCAGGGTTACCTCACACACTGCTTTATAGTATCCCATAATAAGCAGTAGGTATACCTTTTAAAATAGGGGTAAACGCACCCTATCATAAGCAATGAGCCAGTAACATAGTTATGTAGTGTCACTATGAGCCGTATGTGCTAACCAGGATTGTGTGTGCTGTGCTTTTGTTCAGCAGACAGCACACAGGTGTTTCTTTCATACCAGCATCACTGAAAGCATCTGAGCTATGCTCCGTGGCTTCACGGGTACTGCTGTGACATCACTAGGCAACAGCTTGCTTTCAGATTACTATGATCCGGTATGAACAGTTGCAGTCAATGTCTATTGTGCACCATGGGCTGTAAGGGTGGGCTTAGCAGTTTGAACTTAGGTATGTTACTAGCTTCACTGAGTCTGTTTCCAGTTCATCACAGAATCTGAGTGACCTGTATCTGATCCAATGTAATGTCTGATCTAGCACCTTGGAGGGACAGAGTCAGTGGGGTCACAAAGGAACAGAATATTCCTATTTTTGTGTCCTATGATGCAGCTTCCCAGCTCAGGTCCTTCCCGGTCTATGAGGAGCCTTTTACCTCCAAGTTTGCCCCAATTCTGTCTGTCTCTCAGTCTCTGTCTCTCTTCTCTTCTCTTCTCTTCTCTTCTCTTCTCTCTCTCTCTCTCTCTCTCTCTCTCTCTCTCTCTCTCTCTCTCACACACACACACACACACACACACACACACACGCACACATGCACACACACACACGCACACACCACACACACCCATGGCAGTAATGACATCCATAAGCCTCCAGTCCCTCCTTCCAGGACAGTCATTTCTTCAGTGGCTTGTATGGACTACCATATCCTGAAGCAATTTGTTTCCAGGATCTGGCTTCCCTGATTGGCTTGGTTTGGCTCTCACTTTCCATTTCTTGTCTGTGTTGGCAGGTGCTGGACACTGGGGAATTAATGAATGTTTTCAGTCAGCGGCCAGCACCAGGCAGTGGTCCTACCTGTTTATTCCTCTACTCATAAGACAATATCCTCGTTAGGAAAGTTGGCTACAACAAACTTTTTTTTTAACCAAGAGTGCCTGCAAATTTGGAATTTGGAACAGTGTCCCATCCTGTGACCCGTTCTCGCCCGCCCGCAGCCCCGCCCCTCCCCCCTCCCCGTCCAGTGCTGATTATCTTAAAACAGTGGCAGTGATGGGAGGGGCAGAGCGAGGTGGAGAGTACTTGGCAGCCCAAGGCGGGACCAACACATTCAGTGTGCTGTCATTTATTGGCTACCCAAGAAGACCTTGACCAATCGGGCGCTGCCTGGTCGTCATGGCAACGAAGCTCGCTAACGCTGGGTGTCCCTGAAGGCCAGCTTTCTAGAAAGCAGGGGACGATGGCGCAGAATTTGTATGGTCCTGGAGTCCGGATGGGCAACTGGAACGAAGATGTCTACCTGGAGGAGGTGCAAAGACCGCTGCCGCGTCCCTAGGACCCCAGACCCCTATCCTGCATCCTCTATCGCTGCTGAGCACGTAGCCCTCTCTCACTCATCCGCACCATGTTCCCCATCTTTGCCATACCTGAAGTAGCTCACCGGCTGTCTCTGAGCACCCAGCGTCACTGGGTGTCCCCGCTCTACCCTTCCTGTACCTAGAGCAAGCGCAGCTTGCCTCATCCTGGGCCCTCTGCCTTCACTAGCTTTGTGGTATTCCTAGGTGTTGCAGGGGTCTGGGTTTTAAGTGTATAGCGAGGTCTGGGCTTTCCACACGCTCACCCCACAGACAAGCGGAACCTCAGTAGAGACTGCTGGCCTCCAAATACCACTCCTGATTGTTTCTGGATGAGATAAGCACAGGGGCCCTCTCTTTTTCTTCCTCCAGCCTTTCTCTTCTCATTTTTTTTTCCTTCTTCCAAGCATTCCACCGTGTAGTGCTGAGGACATTTCTGCCGTCCCTAGAGCGAGCACATCTCCTTTTGTGTTCTCAAACCGTCTTTGAGCTTGAGATGCTTTCGAGGGAAAAGCTGCCAATGTTCTGTTTTGGACTCCCCCTCTAATCTGTTTCTGCATCCCCAGGAGCGCATGAAAGACTTCTTAGAGAAAAGGGAGAAGGGAGAACTTCTTATTCAGAGAAACAGAAGGTGGAAAAAGAGTTTCTTGAAACCGGTAATGCTAAATTCCAAGGCCAATTTCAAAAATTCTGTTAAGTGAGTTAAGCAAGCAAAGTTTCTATAAACAAGTAACCATTTGGGATACTTTAAAAAAAATTAATATGAAAAGTACAATGTTTAAAATTCCTCTAGATTTTAGGAACATTAAGGAAAGTCTGCCCTTTTTTATGTTTACTCAATTATGTTTGCATTTTCCCAATAAAGGGATGGATTAATGCTTGCACACATAAAGTGTAAGGAGGTACACTTGGGAGGGGCCTTGGCCTCAGCAGCCAAGGAACTGTGTGGCTTACTGGGAAATTCCTACTAAAATTGTAGATGCAGCTTTCAGTATCTGAAGACGGATATGCCCACTATGGCAATAACGTGATGCTTGTGAACCCTGACCACGCCCGGGGGGAAGAAGCTGGTGTGTTTCAGGAAGGAGACCTGTGCCTGTGCATGAGCCCAGATGAAGTTAAGTCGCAGCTGCATGATGAATTAGAAATACCCTGCGGCGTGAGTGCTGTTCAGACCATGGTCCCAACAAGCAGGAACACCTTCATCATTCTGAGGTAGAGATGCCCAGTTTCAGAGCATCACAGTTTCATAGCTTTAAAACACTCTGAAATGAGAAGACACTAGTCAGTAAGTGTTTGCTTCATATGTCTGAGGACCCGAGTTGGACTCTTTTTTTCTTTGTTTTTTTGTTTGTTTGTTTTTGGTTTTTGAGACAGGATTTCTCTGAGTAGCCTTGGCTGTCCTGAAACTCACTCTGTAGACCAGGCTGTCCTTGAATTCACAGGGATCTGCCTGCCTTTGCCTCCCAGAGTGCTGGGATTACAGATGTGTGCCACCATGCCTGGCCCTAGAACCCTTATTAAAAAGAGGGGGGAAAAGCCTAATGTGGTGCCATATACTTGTAATTCCTGGGCTGGGGAGGCAGAGACATGCAGATCCCCGATACTAGCTTACTTGGTGAATTTCTGGCCAAATGAGAGACTCTGTGGTTCTTTTTATCTTTTAAAGGTGGCCAGCACTCGAGGAATACTTCCGTGCTTGTGAACACACACACACACACACACACACACACACACACACACACACACACA
>OU015752.1:102744533-102766423 GCA_907169655.1 Acomys percivali | reverse complement strand
TCTCTCTCTCTCTCTCTCTCTCTCTCTCTCTCTCTCTCTCTCTCTCTGTGTGTGTGTGTGTGTGTGTAGGACACCATTTAGAAGTCAGTTTTCATTTTCTACCATGTTTGAGGCAGGGTCTCTCTCACTTTTGTTATTTACCCTGTGCATTCCTGGCTAGTTGGCCCATGGGATTCCAGACAGTTTTCTCCCCTCTGCCTCCTATCTTACCACAGGACAGCTGGGGTCACAGACGCACACACCACTGTACCTACTTGTTTTCTGCGGGCTCCATGGAGCTGAACACAGGCCACTAGGCTTGTGCAGGAAGCGCTTTTGTTCGTTGAGTCAGCTCCTTAGCCCCTCCACTGCTTTTAATGTCTAGTCTGTTAGAGAGCTGATAAGAAGAACAAGTACCACTCTCCAGGTGTTTACCGTTTGACGTTGGTTTAAATGTATTCTTTAACACACTTGAGATTTATTTTGGTAAAAGGTTTTCCACCCGAGCTTCTCAAATGTTCATCCCTCTCACGTTACCTCTTGAATAATTCTTCCTCGATGCACCATGCTCTCCTAAGCATATATTAAATTATCCTACGCACCATGTCCTCTTCCTGAATGTTCTATTTTGATCCACTGAAGTTGTCTATCTTTATCCTGGGACTAATAGTGTTGTAATTACACATCGCCATAATACACTTTGACAGATCTTTGTTTCTCCCCATTATCTCTCTCTGTCTGAATTACATTAGGACTTAATCTTTGAGCTAAATTCAATAATTATCTTTTCCTATCCCTCCGCCTCTGTAGGAAAAAGTCACTTTGTGTTCACCTGGCACTGTAAAATTGAATGCTTTTTATTAATAACTTTGAAGTTTTTAGTCTTGTGAGATGTCTTTCAGTTTCTCTTAGGAAGGCGTTTTAGATCTCGGTCAGGTTTATGGCTCTCTTCATGAGGTAGTAGCCCTGGTCTTGATATTGTTATTCCTTCCTGTCTGGAGTTTTTTGAATGTCACTGCAGCGAAGTTCTTCCCCACGCAGGCCCAGCTCATTCTCTTTCTCCATAGCACACACACCAGCCATCTTTTCATTCCCAATGCCAGCTGCGGTTCAGGCCTGCTTAGTTTGTTCTGACTCCTGAGGAACACCTGTAAGCATAGAAGATCCTCCCCCGAAGCCTTTTATCCCAACAATGTCACCAGCCATGTGGGAAGCAATCAACATCTAGAGGGTAGCAAGATAGGTCTCTTATCCACAGCCCATCTCCTCTCTTGCTGGGTAGAAAATGTACAGCAGATCATAGTTCACTTACGCCATCTTCATCTCCTCTCTTGCTGGGTAGAGAATGCACAGAGGATTATAACTCACTTACACCTTCTTTGTCTCACCCCAAGGACAACCTCACAGATAAAAAGCATTCACAGGGGGCCAAGGAGATGGCTCAATGATTAAGAGCATGTACCTTGGTTTACTTCCCAGCACCCACATGGTGGCTCACAATAGGATACCTTCTTTTGACCTTGGCAGGCACCAGGCACACACACAGAGAACATACATACACGCTGATGAATCACTCATACACATAAATAAAATACCTCTTAAAGTTTTGAACATTAAAAACTTGCTAAAAGACAGAGAAACCACATTCATGTTCAAGGTGAAGGTGAACGAGCAGAAATCTAGCAAAGAACATTCTGGACTTCCGATGGGATGGTTCAGCTTTTGGCAAAGCATAGCCACACAGCTGGCATCTATTCCCAATGGGAACATGGATTCCAGATGGTCAGGGTCACTCTGTAGACTCACTAGCAAGTGCCAGCTGTGATGGCTCCAGGTTGAAGAGCACCTGATCTCAGATGCCCAGTGTCAGCAATGCTATTTATAGTGCATAAGACACAAACCCAGGCCCCATGTTTTGAAAGATAAAGGGAGAAAAAAAAAGGAATATGGAAAATGTGTTACCTTTCCATTGCTATGAAAAAAAACACCATGGCCAAGGCAGGCTAGGAAAGAAATTTAATTTAATTTGGAGGGCCACAGTTCCAGATTGTTAAGAGTCTGTGAGCATGGCAGGGGGAATGGCAGCAGCTAGGCAGAGATAGTGCTAGAGCAGCACAGCTGGTCTTCAGGCAGGAGGCAGAAAGACAGAGAGCTAGCTGAGAATGGCATGGGCTTTTGAAACCTCAAAGCCCACCCCAGTGACACACCTCCTCCAACAAGGCCACACCTACTAATCCTTCCCAAACAGTGTCAGCAAATGGGTACCAAGTGTTCAAACACATGAGGATGGGGGCCATTCTCATTAAAACCATCCCAGGAAAGAGGAGAGGGATATGGAGAAGGAGGGAGGTAGGGAAAGAGGAGGGAAGATGCTATTCTGACATGTTCCTAAGGAAGGGGAGTGTTGTGCTTTCTCATAGGATGGCTAGGAACAGGATTCCAGAAACTGTTTTTTGTTTTTGTTTTTGTTTTTGTTTTTTTGTGCCTGCTTGCAGTACAGTGTCATTGGTTGCCCATTCCCCAGCTTTTTGGGTAGTTGTGACTGAGATCATGTGTTTATTGCTGTTTCCAGCTGTATTTATCAAGTGACCACAGGAGCCATCTGAAGTCTTCTAAAAAGTCCTGGCTCCAGGAGGTGACTCTGACGGATGAGGTCTCCCATCTGAACTGTTGGCAGGCTGCCTTCCTCGACCCCCAACTGCGCCTGGAATATGAAGGCTTCCCAGTCAGGGTGAGCTTGGCACGTGGGACACTGGGCCCCCGGGGTCTGTGCAAGGAAGGGCTGTGGCTCACACTTGTCAGTCAAGCAGAGGCTCACTGTAGCTCCAATAGCAAGTAGACTTTCTCTTTTTTCTTTCATTTAAACTCCAATGTGGATAGCACCAGTCCAAGGCAGCACTCCACACTCGTGAGCCTGGCTGCAGACTAGAATCACCCTTAGCACTGTGCAAATGATCCAGGAGCCCTGGACACACCCGATACAGGCTATCTGCTCTTTATGAGATCCCAACTCACAAAACAGTTTCCCAATCTCATCCATACAGCCCTCATTAGGTCAACCTGCTTCCCTCCCTTGCTTTCTTTTTTTTTTTTTTTTTTTTTTGTCTCTCATTTTCTCCTGACCTCCCTTTTTTCTTTCCCTCCTTTTTACTCTCCCTTCCCCATCTCTTCTTTTCCCTTCCTTCCTCCAACCCTGCTTCATCTTCCTTTCTCTATTTCTATCCATTTTTCTTCCCTTCCCTTTGTTTCTTCACCTCCTTCCTTCCTCCCCTCTCACCCCGCCCCCACCAGCCCGTTTCTTTCCTCACTCTGTAGCCCAGGCCTGCCTGAGACTCTCCATTCTTTCAAGTGCTGGAACAGGCATCACTATGCTTGACTTAAGTTCTCATCTCAAAAGATCCTGGGAAACTGAGGGAAGAAATGAGTACATCAAGCAACTCCTACCAAGGCAGGCACAGTCCATAGTCACTCCCGCTTCAGACTCTGGGCCAAATGGGCCAGAGCACAAGACATGAAGTTCCCACAGGCACAGAGCAAGCTGGCTACCTCTCAAATCCAAAGCTTTGCTATACATCAAAGGAGGTATCTGTTACATGGAAGCGGAGGACTTACTAGGAACCATGGGCAATATCTGGCACCAGCAGCTTTATAGGATGGGCACTAAAAGGGGCTAGAGTCATGGGCTACTCTGATTCTTCCCACCACACAGTGGGTCTATCTCTTCAAAGCTTTAGCAGGGGACCCCAGGTCCTGAAGGTTTTTTGCTACCTGGAGGTTTATCCCTCCTTAGCCACAATGAAGCAAGCTTGGCAGAATCTTCTCTTGTAGCCATCCTCCCCTAACATGGCTTTTCTAGGATGGCAGTGGTTATGGCTGCATTGCCTATAGCCAGTGTAAGTTGGAAGTGCTCATGGGAAAAAAAGTGCTCATGGTAGCTCCTTAGGGAGTTTTGTGAGGACCCGAAGGTTAGGTCGCATGAGCAGCAGGCAGCTCATTGCTGTCTGAGTGGCTCTGGTTGTGCTCCTTTGAAGGAGTGGTGTGACTGCTGGAACTCTTAGCTCTATGGATGATTCACCTCATGGTCCAGGCAGGTCTCTGAATTTCACTCAGGGACGCTTCCATATCTGCCCAGGCCTCCTCAAGGTACCTGCATATGCTATAGCTGTCTCAGCAGACCTCCAGATTTACCTATGGCTGAGCAAGCTGGGTACATCAGCTGTGGAGACAGGGCAAATGTGTATTGGGCAAGTGGGATGCCTCAAGCAGGTGCTGTCAGGAAGGATGCTGAGAGACATTGATTAGGTATAAGACAGTTCCAGTAGTGGAGGGTATTGCTGGGGCTTGGGAGCTGACAGGAAGGTGAGGGAGATCTTACAACTGGGCATGACAATAGCTCCTCTCTCAAGGGAGAGCAGACAGGTGCCAGACTGAGAATATTGAGAAAGCAAGCAAGCAAGCAAGAAAGATGGGTGGCCACACCTTTCTGGCTTGGTGATTGCTCATCTTTTTTAGTTCATATGTGACTGGATTGGTCTTAGTCCTGTCCAGACCCATTTATCCAACTGGCCTTAACTAATGTGGAATTCTGTGGAAATGGACTCTGCTCACCAGGAGGGCATGGCCTTGGGTACCAGACCAGCTCACATGCCAGGGCTGACCTTCTTCTATGGACAGTGCTCATCTCACAAGAGTCAGGGTTATAAGATAATATTTACTGGCTAGTTGTAGTGGCTCACATGTGTAATTCCAACATTCTGGAGGCTGAGGCATGAGGATCATGAGTTTTAGACTAGTGTTGAGGGGAAACAGTCAAGTACCAGTGCCCAGAAAGTAATTTTTTTCCTAATTATAAACACAAGACATATTCACTTCCAGAGTCATTAATGTACAAACCACCAGTATTAGTTCAGTATTCCAGAAGCAACCACTTTATTTGCTATGAATATATATGAATGACATCATGAGTGGCTATAGAGACATCTCAGTGGATAGAGTGCTGCACAGTGCTACACAAGTTTGAGGGATCTCATGTGCCAGGGAGGCAGGCAGCATGAAAGATCCTTTCTCAAAGAATAAGGTGGGATGCAATGGAAAGATACCTAGTGTCATTTCTGGCCTCCATATGCATGAACACATATATACAGCAGGCTCCCACCCACACAAACATGTATGTATGCCATACACACAAATAGGAGCTCCTGAATACATACATATGTGTGTGAATGTGTACTTAATACCATCAGCAATATTCACATTGTCAAAAATCTTATTCAATGAGTGATTATCCTACCATGTAGATATCTACCACAATGCATTTCATCAAAACCATCATGGACCTCTAGCCTTTAGGTTATGTATAGAAATGGATATATTCATATATTTCTAGACTTTTGCTTCTAGGAACCTGGACAGAGTATTAATAGCATTTTCTTTTCATTCCTGGAAAGGCAAATGAAAAAATTGTCATCTATCATCGCCACACCAACCGAGCCCTGGCAGTCCACCGCCATCTTTCCCTAAGGTACCACACTGCCAGGTTCAGGAGAATGCCATGATTGGCTCAGGGTCATGCATGTAAAAGCAGAGATGTTGATGAAAACTCCATATCTAGTCGTAAGAGGTCTTTAGATATTGAATTAAAAACAACAACAATGTTGATTTATTTTTATTACCAAGGCTTATTAGAAATTATTTAAAAGTAAAGACCAATTTTTAGTTTTTATTTTTTTACCTACTCTTAAGGATACTCAAGTCAAATATGTGAAAATACTTGTTAATGCTCAACATCATTTGAGAATTTCTGCTCTACGTGCAGATGCAGAGATTAACTACTCAGTTGGCACATCAAATATCTCATTTTGTCAAATGACATTTTATTTTGTAATTCAGAAGCAGGTTATTAAACTGATTAAGACTGTACCCCCCCAAATTAATTTAAATAAATTCAGAGGTGGTCCATATGTTCATTACCAGAATCCTGATTGGCCAAAATTTAAATTCCAACAGTCTTGATTCTGCAAATACTTAATTTTAACATCAAAGAAATTTAATGTTGTCTTTGAGAATTACTTTGCCAGAGATACCTACACTGCCCACACATTATCTATCAACTGACATTATATCTGATACTTTTAAATATCATAATTACGAATTATGATGCTGGAATTTTGCTTTGTGTAGAACTTTGATGTGCAAATAATGTACTGCATTTTAGGGGCCTTCTCAAGCTTTGTAGAGAGAGATCTGACTCAAGAGGAATTTTCTAGGAGTGATGAGCAAACATTCATGGAGTGCTGTCACTCAGTTTCTAACTGAAATCCATTCCTTTTTGCTGTAGGACCTATTTTGGGAAGGAAATTGAGGTTGCAGCTCACACACATCTGGATTCACACAAAGTTGAAAAACCCAAGAACCACTGGATGCTAGTTACCAGAAATCCCAGAGACAAGTCAACCACCATGCTGGATGTCCCCAAGCCTCCCGCAGAGGATACCTGTGCTGTGGAACAGGCCATGGGCATCAACACGTCGTGACACACTAGGCATACATGTGGCCTCTCAGGCTCTGCTCTCATCAATTATAGGTCTTAAACGAAGGGAACAGTTCTTCTTGGGTTTGCCCCAGGCAGTTTTTCAGTAGTTGAAGAACTCCATGAACATGGCATTAAGAGAAATACCATATTAAATGTACTGAATTAGTGATGGGAGCCTAGATCTGGGGAGTAAATCGTGTTTTAAAATGAATAGCATTTGAAATGACATCAGTTTTTGTTGATATCCTAATGGTGAAGAGCTCAGCGCTCCCATTCAGAGCCCCTTGCTTTGCAGGACCAGAGAGGCCTATGTTCCTTTCCAAAGATGTGTTTATGTAATAAAGATGTCAGAAGTTTATGAATGTCTTGGCATTGCTCTTTCTCCCCTAATTTTCTCCTTTATGGAAAAAGTGTAGTTCTGAACTGTAGCTTTGCCTTGAAATTAAAATCCCCCTACCTTTGCATCCTGAGTACTGGGATTAAACGCGTGGCCCACTGTGCTCTGGAAATCATCTTACCTTTATTTCAGGCTCCAACCTTGGATGTCAGGTCTTCTACTCAACTGGGGATCTATGATCTTATAGTGACTTTCATACTGCAGAACCCCCTTACCTCTAGCTGATCCTTGAAACTAACCCAATCATGATGTCATCCATGTGATTATGGGGCTGGAGAGATGGCTTAGTGGCCAAGTACTCATATTGCCTTCCCAAAGGCTCTGAGTTGGGATCTCAGCACCCACATCAGGTGGCTCACCACTGCTGGAAACCTCAGACCCAGGAGATCTAGTGCCTTCTAGCCTACTCAGGCACTTCCCTTACAAGCCTTCCCCAACACACAAATGCACGTAATTAAAAAAATAATAATTAAAAGGGAAAAGTTCTGACAGTGAATGTATATCCTTCTCTATCCTCTATTTGTTCAACTACTCAATCTATCTTTGAGATATGTAGGCTATTATAACAGGACAAATAGCTCCCAATCTTGTAGGTATAAGGCTGCCCCCCAATAAATGCATTGAGAGATAGGAAGTAGGTTACCTCGGATCTTATGCAGACTAACTTGGACACTTCAAGGTGCAGGCATTCCCACCAAAGACTGAATAACCCTGTCTGTGTGTTGGAGTCACCTTGGGGAATAGTCACAATCACTAATGTCAGGATGCTGACTAGACATCTTGATTGAAAACCTGGTCCAGTCTAAACATTGAGTTTTGTCAGTGACTCTCATATGGGTATTGGGCTTTGAGAGAAGCTCTGTATACAAGGACCTAGATGATAATGGAGCGATTCCTTCAGGAGACCAGAGAAGGCTTTGTTGGCAGATGCCAACCTTGCTGTGTACTCTGGCACTTGAAGATCTCTCAAAATACCCAGTGCCTAGGCTGTGTGTCCATGAATGTTTCCTCATCACTCCTAGAAAATTCCTCTTGAGTCAGACCTCTCTCTACAAAGCTCGAGAAGGCCCCTAAAATGTACTAAGTACATTTGCACATCAAAGTTCTACACAAAGCAAAATTCCAGCATCATAATTCATAATTATGATATTTAAAAGTATCAGATATACTGTCAGTTGATAGATAATGTGTGGGCAGTGTAGGTATCTCTGGCAAAGTAATTCTCAAAGACAACATTAAATTTCTTTGATGTTAAAATTAAGTATTTGCAGAATCAAGACTGTTGGAATTTAAATTTTGGCCATACTTCCAGGGTAGGCTTTAAAGTATACATGTTTGGGTACACCTCCAGAGAGCCTTTTTTTGGTTTACTTTGGCTAGAGCTCCAATTTCCATATAGTAAGTTTTTTAAACAATTATTTTTATTTTGTGTGTATGCATGTTTTGCCTGACTGTATGTCTGTGGGCCATGTGCATGCATTGCCCATGAATGGCAGAAGAGGCCATCAGATCTCCTGGTGCTGGAATTGAAGATCATTGTTAGCCACCATGTGAGTGCTGGGAATTGAAGCTCTGGGAGAACAGAAAGAGCTCTTTACCTCTGAGACATCTCTGCAGCCTTCAGAGTTTGTATGGTTTTGGTTTTTGTTTTTTGAGACAGGGTTTCTCTGTGTAACAGCTCTTGCTCTCCTGGAACTCACTCTAGTCCAGGCTGGCCTTGAGCTCATGGAGATCCACCTGCCTCTGCCTCCCAAGTGCTGGGATTAAAGATGTGCCACCATCTCCCGGCTCTGTATGTTGTTTTTAATTTGCTAATTTATTTTATGATAGAGCCACTGTCTTGGATGAGGGGGGAATAGCATGTGTTTGTGGATCTCTAAGGGCACAGGCAGGTAGAGTTGGGCTACCTGCCTGTCTGGGGAAGACATTTTGTAAAAGCCAAATCATCTACAAGTATAGCAACCAATTCTGGCCCTTTCTCACTTCTACCACAAGGGTGTGTGTGTGTGTGTGTGTGTGTGTGTGTGTGAGAGAGAGAGAGAGAGAGAGAGAGAGAGAGACAGAGACAGAGACAGAGACAGAGAGAGACAGAGACAGAGAGAGAGAGAGACAGAGGCAGACAGAGAGACAGAGAGTCAGTCCTAGAGTTGGAAGTACAGCTCAATTGGGTTGGAAGTGGAGGTCAATAATTGAGCACTTGGCCTAGCATCCAGGGATCCCTAGGTTTGGACACCCAGAACTTGAGGGGGGGGTGGCAAAGAATACCAGTAGACCTGTACCTCTCATATGTAGAATGTAGTCACAAGAAAACAAGCACTTTAGAGCTGAGCAATTGTGTGGCGCTTGTTACCTGTGTCACCTATACCTCAGTACTGTCTGATGAACATCTTATAACAATATAAAGGATGTTATGATTTTTATTATTTAATTATCTATGCTCCCAGTGTTACATATGAGGCTTTATTCATAGCAAGTACATACACAGCTCCAGGTAGCAGAACTGGGACTCTGCTTCTACACTGATGGTTCTTACTCCTTGACTAATTTGGTTCAGGAAATTCATTGTCACAGGGCTGCCTTGTGCCTTCAACTTTTCTGGATGTCACCTCCTAAGTGACAGTAGCGGTCTTCCACTTGTGACAACCAAAGGCATTACAGATGCTGTAAGGAGACCAGGATGGGCCTGCTCTGGGCTTCTGCATGCATATTTCAGGCTGAATGTTGTCCTTGGTTTTTGTATCAAGCAGTGGAAATTGAAAATTTTGGAGTTGATTGCTCTTGAAAGGAGTTGAAAAGGTGAGTGAGAAAGATTGCAATGGAGGGGATGAGGAGAATGGGACTACCGGGTTTTGAATTAAGGCAGTGCTAGGAAGCACAGAGGAGGAGGAGGAGGAGGAAGAAGAGAAGGAAGAGGAGGAAAGAAAAAGAAGAGGAGGGAGAGGTGGTGGAGGAGGACAGCATTGCTAAGAGCCAAGCCTAGGAGGAAGAGTGAATGAGTGTTCCCAGAAGGTGAGGTGGTTGCCTGGAAACACCCAAAGTAGAGGCTGCTGCCCTCTAGATACAGTGTCCTCCGCTGCTAGGCTGGTAGTTCTTGGTCACTGGTAGCAAATTCAAGTCCAGGACTGAGTGGAACCTTAGTTCCTGCGGTAGGGAGAAGATGAGCCCAGACATAAGGCTTGTTCACTCCCCAGCTCCAAGACCTTCCCCAAGGGACCCCTCTTCTTTGCCACATGCAACAGCCTTTTGTGATCCAGCTACATCAATGGACTCCAAGGAGAATCTGTCCTAGGCTGGGTACTAAGGAAGTAGAGGTGGTGTGCTCCTGTCTGAGGGCCTCCGCCAGGAGCAGTGCTCAGGAGAGGAGAGCAAAAAGGTGACGTGGAAGAGGAAGGACAGAGAAGATGACACTTCGGCAAGGAGCAGGGTCACCCCATGGTCGCCTCGTGGAAGTTTGTTTTTTGGTTTTGTTCTTTTGTTTTTTCAAGGCTCGCCTCAAGTTCATGGAGATCCACCTACTTCTGCCTCTTAGCCAGCTACCACAAGTGGTGGTTACTCCCCCCCACTCCTGGTCTGCTCTGATTACAGTAAACAGTTCGTGAAGGCAAGCTTCTGATCAGAGGAGGGAGGGCAGATGAGGGAAAGAGGAAGTTGAAGCTGGAAGGGAAGTGTGTGTGTGTGTGACTCAAGGTCAAGCAGAAGAGGTCATTTATGACTCTGGAATCACAGCTGTGAGGAAGTCACCTGAAGGCCTGAAGTGGGGATAGCAGATCTGATGGGTGGGTTTCTGCAGACTAGTTTTTTGTTGTTGTTGTTGTTACCTTTGTTCCTTCACCAAAGGCAAAATTTAAAATATTTAGTGGTTTTGTTTACTAGTAAAATTCACAATGTAAAAAAATTTTAAAAGAAATCATCATTCAGCTCCACTCATATATTTGATGATAATGCAATATAAATTCAGTTACTACCCCATGAGGAGCCTGCCTGAGGTACTAGGCCCTAGTCCTAAGTGGAGACCTGTGTAAAGCCAAAAACTGGTCAATAGATAAACTGTTATAAAGGAAAAGGAAAACAACACACATCCTGCTTGAAAACTAAGGAGGAAGGCTTGAACTGACTTTATAAAAATAACAAAACAAAACAAAACAAAACAAAACAAAACAAAATACTCAAGGCTCAAAGATGCTTTTCAAAACACATCCTAAGGAAAACAGCAGTGGTGTCTTCAATGGACTGCCAGGCTGCAGACAGAACTGAAAGGTGTCAGATCCTGCAGGGGGTCAATGGCGTCACCAGGCAATGCCCAGAAGGGGAAAGAGGCTCAGTCAGGGAAGGGCGTCACAAGGCTTCTGGGAAGACAGAGGCAAGTGCTCCGACATGCAGTTACTTGGAGGTGGTGCCCAACCCAGTTTCATAACTGCTAAGTACTTTGAAGAGCAGAACTGGGGTCTCAGGTTGGGTGGGAGTGATTTGCACACTTGGCAGACAAGCATTCCTCCAGATCTGGCCTGCAGTTACTCCTGGCGGCCACAAGATGTCAACATTAATAATGTTAACAAGGCGACATCCAGAAAGGCTCAATTAGTTGGGCTTAATTTCAAATTACGTGGGACTTTCCAGCTTCCAAGATGAATGTTTTAAGAGGGAGAAAAATCATAAAAAAAAGCACTCCATTAAGAAGAAAAATATACATTTTCTTTTAAGGGTTTTAAATTATAAAAATATGGTGTCTGACACATATATGTTTGTAAAAGCTGCTGTAAGCAGATTTGGGAGGGCATGTGCCCAGATTTCAAGTTAAAGCTTGTCCTTGATGGACACTCATCTGGATCTCAGAGTTGGGTCCTATTCATCAATGTGAGCCCAGGACTCCCAAAAATGTGCAATTCCAAAGTTGTGAAAAACAAAACAAACAAACAAACAAAACACAAAGTCGTGTCTGCCCCTTGCTGGCCGCCTGCTGTGTTCTCACAAGCTGCAACCAACCCACCCCAGAGATGTCCGGAAAAGTAAATGGCAAAGTGGTTTAGAGAGATGGGAGGAGACAATTGGTCCAGTGAAGACTCGGGGAGGACATTGGCCACCTTCTGGAGGTGTGGCTACGGGAGGTCAGGCATCTCTTTGAACTTCTATTCACCACAGGCTCCAGTGTCACCCATCTCCATCATCTCACTCTGCACTCTGCATCTGCTTGTCATGCCTCACCAACAGGTCTCAGGGCTGTTCGGCCTCAGGCTGATCTCCTCTTATCTTGCATGATGCCTTCTGATGCTAAGTTTTTAAATTGTTATGTATTTTTATTTTAGAGTATTTGCATGTATGTATGTATGTATGTGTGTGTGTGTGTATGCATGCATGTATGTGTACCACATGTGTGCAGTTCCTTCAGGGGCCAGAGCAGGGCAGCAGATCCTTTGGAACTGAGTAACAGATGCTCACTAGCTGCGTGATACTGTAGCTGAGCCTGCATCCTCTGCAAGAGCTTCCTGAAAATGCTCTTCTTACGTGCTGAGCCATCTCTCCAGCTCCATGAAATCCAAGTTTTAGCACTTGTTTCTCTTCTACAATATTATGAGAAGCTGCACGTAGGCACACATGCTTTTGACGTCTGTTGCACCTGTTCAGCGCATACTACGGCCACTCACCGCTGTTTTCTCATTATGTTGTAAATGGAAGCTTAGGAAGATGGGAGACCAGACTTGCCTGGCCCTGCACATGAACAAGTGTTTCCTCCATCACCAACTCCCATTGTGAATCAAGATGGTGTTTCTTTCCTTTACGACTATGCTGAGCTGTAAGCTCCCTGAAGGCAGTGAATGGAGTTTCCAGTCTGCCTCCTGTGTACAGCAACCTTGTCATCACTGTCACCATCACTAACATTTATTGATCACCTCTCTGTGCTAGGCCTTTTGTAGGTTCAATACCCCCATGGCATGCAACTCAATTCTCACAGCTTATGCGATAGGTACCAGCATTATCTGAAATTTACAGAGCGGGAAATCCATAAGATAGGTTTGCAAAGTCTGCATCACATGATCAATAAGGGAGTCAGGCAGCCTGAACCTCAGCCCAGAGCACTTAATTATTTAACTCTGCTGTCTCTTAGACAGAGATCCTGAGGCTGACCAGGGTACTAATATTGAAACTCATACATGAGGTATATTCTAGGGCGTGACTAGATGTGCATTCATATTGTATACTGAGACCTGCTGCAAATGTGTCCTGCTACTGACAGAGGATGAAGTCGGATGCTGGATGCTGAATGCACTTAGCTCTGCCCCATCTGTGCAGTGGAACTGCTGGGATGGTGGTAATTTTGAATGGGAGCTCAAAGGGATGCTATGGCCTTCTGTGATAACTCATGTAGGAGGTGAGGAGCGTCGACCCTGAGCTGTTTGAGGGGACTTGGGACTCTACTTCATCAGAGCTGGGTGAGAAAAGACCCATGCCTACAGGGCAATGGACCAGAGGAGCCAGTGGGAAGGAGGCTTAAAGGTGATCTCAGCTCAGGTAAAGTCCACTCTAGGACAGCGGGGACTAATGGTGAGGTGGCCATGGAGAAAGGCAGAGACTTGAGCACACAGCCTGTCAGGAATAAAAGGTAGGGCAAGACGCATTTGTGACAACATAGATGATAGGTGAGCCTAGGGCATTGTGCTACGTGAAATGAATAGGTCACAGAAGGACAGATTCAGAGAGATCTCACACATGGAGAGTTAAAGAAGAGGAGAAAAGAAGGTGCTTGCTAGGGGCTCATGGTGTGAGTACAGAGATGCTCTAAGCTAGGATGCACACCTCCAGTTAACGAGGACCAAGCTTTATGCGTGCTTCCAATGCTTATAGTCACCATTGGAAGATTTGGAAAAGATTGCAGTAGTATGGATGACATCTCCCTCTCTCCCTCCCTCCCTCCCCCCATGTGTGTACATACATTAATATATATTATATATGTCTTTATTTTACATAGTTTTTGAGTTTATATAGTTGAAAATATCTTCGATTTGGGAATGCTGCAATGAAAGGAAAACTGTGATTCCCCTGGCTCTTCAGCACTTATCTGTGACTTGTAATTTTCTCGAATGGCACTATGATAGATTTTTTTTTGAGACACCTCATAATAAAGTCCCAACAGTTATTTTCTAAATGAAAAAAGGGAACATAGCATAAAGCAGAGTTTTGATTTGTTAAAGAATAAATTCAAACATTTAATTCCTCCTGGGCATCTGCAGTTCAGCTGACTCACTCATCGTGAATACCAGTTTTTGTTAGTGGCTCATTTTGGACTCTATGAGGCATCATGTAGCTTGGTGAGTCTTAGGCTGCTAATGGCTGCTTATATAATTCAAAACACCTGGGTGTGTGACCGATTTTAAAGACATTAATGGAAAAATTTGGAAACTAATGCTGGCAATATTTAATTTTAATTAATCATGCAATTTCTTGAATCATAATGAAAGGATGGACTTTCTTTTTTCCTTTTAATTATTAACATATGCTAACTGCCCAAATTAATGGGTTCCACCATGAGGTTCTATACATGTGTTTATCTCATTAAAGCGTGTCCACAGTACCCTTCCTTTTCCCTATGTGTTTGTTTCTCCTCAAGCCCTTCTTGGTTCCAAAGAGTCTCTCAACTTTGAGGTCACCCCCACCCCCATATATGAGAAAAATATTGTCTTTTGTGTTTCCCAGATTTCTATTACCATAATGATCTCCAGTTCCGTGTATCTACCAATAGTGAAATACTTTCATTCTCTTTGTCTTTTGAAACAAGACCTTCTGGTGTATCTTAGGCTGGCTTTGAACTCATGCCCCAGTCTTCCACGTGCTGGTACGACAGGCAGCAGACACCACCCCGGCTCACTCTCCCTTACTATCAACGCTGTTGTGTATACAGAGAGTACTTTCTTTTCTTTTTTTTTTTTTTTTAATTTTAACTTTATGCGTATGAGCATTTTGCCTGCATTCATGTCTGTATATCACATGTGTGCTTGTTGCCCACAGAGGCCAGAGATGGTGTCAGATGGTTGTGTGCTAGTGGGAACCAAACCCGAGTCCTCTGCAAGAGCAGCCAGTGCTCTTAACTACTGGATCACCTCTCCAACTCCCTCCTTCTCTCCCCTCCTCTCTCTCTCCCTCTCTCCCTCCCTTCCTCTCCCCCTTTTCTCCCTCCCTCCCTCCCTCTCCCTTGTCTTTCCTTCCTTCTAGCAGTTTTGTCTTCTGTTTTTGAGTCAGTCTTGCTGAATAGCCGAGGCTGGCCTCAAATTCATTACATAGTCAACATTACTTTGAGCTTACAGTGTTCTTTTCCTCTCTTGTCATTCATCCATCTATGTGCACCCAGGTTGATCCTGTAACTTGGCTGCTGTGATGAGCGTGGCAATAGCTACCAGTGTGTAGGTGTCTCTCTTATGTGCTCATTCTTATTCCTTCATGTACATACTGAGAATCAGTACAGTCCTGATCATATGGTAGTTGAATTGTTTTATGAGGCAGTTTCATGTTGCTTTCACAGTGGCCGCCCTTACATTCTCAGTAGCACTGTATTGCTCTACCTCACATTTCCACTGATGATGATGATGATGATGATGATGATGATTAAAATAGCCATTTCCAGCTAGGGTGAGATGGGATTTTAATTTTTGATTTTTATTTTCCTGATAACCAAAGATACTGAGCATCACTTTAAATATTTACCAGCCACTTGTACTTCTTAAAAAATGAGAGAGAATAATGCAGGATATATGTATGAAACTGTGAAAGGATTAATACATTTTTAAAAGGTAAGGTTTTCTGAAAGAGTGTTCTAGAAGCATCTAAGGTTCAGCCTGAGTGTTGTCTCTCAAACTATCACATTGTGCTTCTTATGTAACATATTTATCAATTAAGCTTTTGTTTTTCCTTTTTTTTTCTTTGTGGCTTGGGGGTTGGACCACAGTCTACTGCGAACCGAACAACATTCACAGTCTCTTGGTTAATTAAAGAGCTTATAACCAATATATTTTTTAAATAAGAAGAACACACAGGCTGTTTGGCTTATCTGGAAACCCAGTTTCCCCATAGTGTTCCTCCACCTTAGATGGATGGCTTTTAGAGGTAGGTGCCTGGACACTAGCTCTGAACAGCCAGAGAAGGTTCTCTGGATACCTGTCTCAGTCAGCACTGGGGGAATATTTAGTCCCGGTGCAATAGTCACTGAAGGTGTCCTGTGTGTCCTGAGGCCAGCCTTGGGATGTTTTAGTTCACCCAATCCCACCCTTTTCCTCAAGGAGAAACTCAAATGCCGGCAACTTCTGCAGGCTTCCTGGGCACTGGGGTGTGTATTCCGCTGTCATAGCTGAGGTCGCAGACTGATCCACGCAGGGATCCACTCCAGAATCCTGGCACTGTACGCACTATGCTGTAAAGTCTCAACACATGGAATCACAAGCCGATGTCCTCCTTGCTTCCCACCCTAGAGGGATGGTACCTCCTGTGGCTGTCCTCACTGCTGGGCAACCTCCTCCTCCTCCCTCTCTCCCTCCTAGCACAGTCTCTGCAGTGTATTATTGTTGGCTGATGGGAACAAGGTTGAACATCTGCCAAACATCTGCTCATGTCTCCTGAATGTGCTTCCAAACAGACGGGCAGGAAGCAGCACCACCCTTGAGCTGAGCTGCCAGGGTCCATAGCTTGCCTGCTTTCCTTGGGGGCTGGCAGGATGGGGAGGAAGTAGTTCCTCCTTTGTGGCAGGATGAGAGAGTGGCAGAAGAGGCCTCTGGGTTCTGCATCCTTCCATTCCTCCCTGGCTTCCTCAGGACAGGCAGTGTTACAGGCTGTAGGTATTCACAGAAGAGTGGCTGCCAGCAATGTCTACAGAGAGGGCAAGTTAGAAGCCTCCCGGGACATGAAAGAAGGAGAAAGGGACCTTGACCCTGTAGGCAGGAGGTGGTTGGAAGCAGGAAGAAAGGAGTCAATAGAAAATTATCTTCCTAAGAAGGAGAAGCTAGGGGGTAGCTGGGACGGGAATTCTGAGAGGCAGGATGTGCCAGCCTGCGGGCGGGCATTGTGATGCTGCAAGTTGCACTTGTACGGCTGCTCTGGGGAATGTCAACTTCCTGGTTTTTATTCCGTGTTCCATGGCTGAATGAAGAGAAAGTCCTAGGGAGAGTGAAACCATAACGGGGACCTGCAGGACACGGACAGTCGCCCCCTCTCTGTCTGGCTATTTCATTGTCTACTATATCTTTTTACTCCCCTTCCTCTCTCCTTCTTTAGCCCAGGGTGGGACAAGCAAGGACTGAATTCCTAAGATGGTTATCCCCTCAGTAAAGTGAGATTTGACTGTTTTATGCTCCTAAGCACTTCAGCATAGTCTAGCTAACATTAAAACGTAATGTTTAGCCGGGAAGTGCAGCTCTCAGGAGGCTGGGTTAGGAGGAGCATAACACTGAACTCTGCCTGGGATACGTAAGATTCTGTCTCATTTTTTTCCCCCAACATAGTAATCAAATTCTAAACTTGGTGTTGAGTTTGAGCTCTGGTCTCAGCCTGTATCTGCTTCCGCATCTCAGCCACTGCAGTTTCTGATGCTTTGGAGTCGGAGCTTGAGGATCCCCGGGAGGTTCTCTGATGGTGACATTTAACAGAAGACCCAGTTTCTGTGTTTTCTGGTCTTGGCAAATGGCCAAGCCGACTGTTCTGCATGTTGAGCGAGTTACTTGGAGCATCTTCTCCTCTATGGACTTTAACTGAGTGTCATGCCCAGCCATTTGCTCACTCTTCTTCTTGTAGCCCTGTGCTGCTGTGCTCTGCCCACCCAGTTCTGCCTACCTTCCCGAGGGCCACCGGCTTGGCACAACATGAGCCCATAGTGTAGCCTTGCATATTTGGTCTATAGGAAATAGTCAAGAATTCTTTGAGCCCCCAAATTCCTAAAGCAGCCCTTTCCTTTTTTCTTTCCTCCCTTCCTTTTTCTTTTTCCTTCCATCAAAATGGCAAAATGGCAAAATGGCAACTCAATAGTCCTTTATTTCTTTCTCTCTTTAGTCTTTCCAGGTAGTAATGAGCAGCAGCCTAGGGTCTCCTCATGTGAGAAACAAGAGAAGAGGAGAGTGGATGCCAATTAATACAGCTAGGTGTTTCTTCGAAGGTCCTTTCATGTAGTTTGAGGTGAGGGGCATGCCTCACTCTTTCTGGAGGTGGCACAGGGATGCAGCCAGCCACCACCAGGGTGCTCCAGGAACCTCAGCTCACCTCTAATTGCTGACTTTTGTAAGCCCAATTAATAGCAGCAGGGATTACTTTGGGTCCCCTCCTCCCAAACGTTCCTTAGTAGGCCATTATACTCAGTTACCAATTTTCATGATCCCAGAATTCCTTTCTTGTAATATGACCTGGCATCTAAGAGGCACACAGGGCTGCAGAAGCTCCTTTCCTCTCTCATTTCTTGTTGAATCAGAGGATCTCTCCAGGAGGCCCAGCCAAGGCTCTTGCCTTCTGCGGAGCAGTCCTGATGGTATTGTTAAATCCCTTCTTATGGTTCCCTGCTTGGCCTCGCCTCTTATTGGTCCTCAGTGGTGTTTGGGGCTGCCTTCAAGGATAGGCCACTTTGTGCTTGTAGCAAAGACCTCCTCTAGGAAGCTCTGAGCCAAACCTTCCTCTTTGATAAGCTGGAACATTCCAGGGAATGGAGAGCAGCCCACTTTGGGGAACTGTCGGGGGGCTGTTTCTAATCTTGCTGGAGCTTGAATTTACTTTAACTGGGACATTCCAGGCTGCATAGACAGGATTGTGCTGACATTGTGTCTGAGAGGTGAACTCAGCTCGGACACCAAGGTCAATGGATTGCACTAGTCTTCTCCTTCTAGCCTTTTCCTTCTCTTACCAATTCCTTATCCTGCCCATTACCTGGTGTGACCAGAGTTAGGCTTCAGTCTCTCTGCCTCTAAGAGCAAAGGTATTTCCTCTAGTTTATGGACTGCATCATAAGACTGACTATCTAGACCTATCTTCTGACAAGCCAGGGAGGAATGGACTAAGAAAATCAGCAGGGAAATCACTTCTTGCAGTAATCTAGCAGGCAGGACTGTTTTTCCTCTTTCTGGCAGTGTGAGATTCAGGCTGTCTAGGAAAAGAATGGAACCAGAAATGCAAAGGAGAAAGGTGCATCAGTATATCTAAAAATAAGTTACCATGGCTAAATGCATTGAAGAATAAGAAGGAGTGTGAAGATAGGGGCTGGGGAGAAACCTTGGGTGTTTCATAGAGTGGACAATACTCAAGCAGGAGAAGAACACAGACACACACACACACACACACACACACACACACACACACACAGGAATCTAAAGGTCCATACACTCAGAGAATGTCAAGTTTAAGCAGTCATACCCACAAAGCAAAACTGAGCTACTTGTTGGCTTCAGTACTTATACTGTTCTGATAAAAAAGGAATACATGGTTGCTGTAGAAAACAAGGCAATTCCTGATTGTTTTCGGTGCCTCCGTGTGTGATAGGCCACAGCTAGTCACTGCCACACTCATGTCATACTTTGTGTGAATATGTAATGTCTTGTATTAAACCATTGCATGTTGGTATTTGTTTGTGATTGATTGTTGGGTGGATATGGTTTATGCTCCTAAAACTCACACTGAATGCTTTAATTAAGAAAAATTCACTGTGTGTGTGTATGTGTGTGTGTGTGTATGTGTGTGTGTGTGTGTGTGTGCACTAGTTTGTATATGTGAGTGTCGTATTGTTGGAGGCAGGCAAAGAAAGGGAGAGTGGGCTCCCCTGGAGCTGGAGTTACAGATGTGAGCTACTCAGCTTGGAAACTGGGAACTGAACTTGAGCTCTCTGCAAGAACATCAACGCTCTTTACTTTGGAGCTGCCTCTCCAGCCCCTCACATTGAAATTTTACTCCCAGTGTAACAGAACTGAGTGGTGAAGGAACTTTTAAGTAGCATCTAGGTCAGTAATGCCACTCTCACAGAACTGATATTTTTTATAAGTGGCTTTCATTTACATTTCCTTATTCTTTGACAGTCTCTCTCTCTCTCTCTCTCTTTCTCTCTCTCTCTCTCTCTCTCTCTCTCTCTCTCTCTCTCTCTCTCTCTCTCTCTCTCACACACACACACACACACACACACATACACACACACACACACACAGAGTAATTTGGTTATATATTTGTTTATCTTACTCTCACATCCCCTTCCCATGCCCACTGAACCAACGAGTTTAATTAGCATTGCTTGCATGAAATGGAGTGGTAGATATTTACTGGAGCATGGGCCACTCACCAGTGGCTACACCTTGGTATAATTCTCCACACTTTCTTCCTGCTGAAGAATTACATTGAGAAGGTGAGTGTTAGGTGCAGGTTCTAACACCCACCTTTTCAGTGTAATTCTTCATCAGACAGAAAGTGTGGAGAATTATACCAGGGTCTAGCCAAAACACTAAGAAAATAGCATTTATATAATTCCTGATTGTGTCATGGTTCTTCTTTCTATAGGTAGTTTTTTGTATATATATATATATATGTGTAATAATATAAATGTATATGAAAAAATAAAAAATGCTTAATTAATAAAAATGAAAATGGTGGAAACAAGGTAGAGACAGCCTGGTTCCCTGAGTCACCTCTTGGAAGGATTGACTAATATAATAAACACCAAAACTATGTCATAATAAAAATGAATCCACTTCTACTTATATAATATTATCTATGTTAAATAATACAGTTTCATAATTCTATTACAAATATTTTTGCCACATTATGTAAAATAATCTGAGAAGATCATTTCAATGGCTTTTCTGCTGCATTGGCTCATTGCTAGTGCTTCACGCTTTGGACGGCTTTGTGGGAAAGACAAGCTCACTTACCCCTCCTGGGAGGAAAACAGCATTTTTTCCCCCCTGAAATGCATCATGATATCTTCTTTCTCCCCATTGATCCAGTTCCGCGTTAGAAGGTTTATCCTTTATTAGGATGTGATAAGCAAACATTACTAGGAAAACTATCAAAATTCAATACAACGCACATGAAAGATGAGTGAGATAACTGACAACGGGTTTCCAGGCATCGCCTATTTGTTGATGTGGCTCATTTAGATCCAGTGTCTGGAATCTGGGGCTGAGAACGTGGCTGGGAGAGCAATTCCTTGTCTCCCCGATGACTGACTGCCTCTGATTATGGATAAGGCTGGCCAAGGTTTCTCTCCTAATTTTCTTGGCAGCCTAGGACTCTGGCTGCAAAGAGTGTTCGGATGGCCTCCCGGACATCAAACAGCTACAGCCCAACATTTGGTTACATAAAGAGCGAATGAATCACGGACACATGGATTATATTTCCATCCAAATACACAGGGATTTTGAATGATGGGAAATGGGCTCTGCGCTGTACAGATTAGCACTAGATTTGGGGACATGGGCGAAGTCACTGGACAGATAGATCAATTTGTTATGTCCCCTGCACACCCCCACAAGTTTCTCCTTAGAACCTTACAAACAAAAGCCATTTAATTCAACAGGCTGTTGAAAGCTAGTTTTTCTGCCAAAGCAGTCGGGAAGCCAAACACATTTGCCAAAGGTTCTTGAAGCTTATTTTATTTTTTTGTCTCAAAGCCCATGAAGACTTAACATGCACAATGGGCGCTCTGCTTTTTCTTGGCTTCTGTATTGGAGCTTTTTATTTTCTCCCCATTTCTTTGTTTTGAGGCAGAGTCTTATGTAGCCCAGCTTACTTCGAATTTACTCTGTAACTGAGGCTGATCCTCCAGAACTCTTGGTCCTCCTGTTTGCTGCTCCAAGTACTAGGATTACAGGTGTCCATCATCACACTTTCTCCTCTGCCAGATATTATATTGCCACTTTCATTGCTACCCTTTGAGTGCTGGGGTTTCTAAGGCACATTATTACTCCTATGTTTATATATATATATATGGAGAGACAGAGAGAGAGAGAGAGAGAGAGAGAGAGAGAGAGAGAGAGAGAGAGA
>OU015752.1:102733815-102744523 GCA_907169655.1 Acomys percivali | reverse complement strand
AGAGAGAGAGAGAGAGAGAGAGAGAGAGAGAGAGAGAGAGAGAGAGACTCTGTTATGTAGCTTTGGCTATCCCTTGAACTCACTATGTAGAGCAAGCTGCCCCTGAACTCCTTGTGTTCACAGAGATCCATCTGTCTCTGCCTCCTGATTAAAGGCACACATCATCATGTCAGGCCTCTATGTTAGAGAGTGCTAAATTCCTAGCTCTATTCCAGGTCTCTCTCTTGATGTTCAGTTCCTGCATCTGTATATACACTGGGCACCTCTCCTCTCCATGGTCCTCCTCTTCCCAGACACTCTCCCCGCCATTAGCATCTTCGTAACTCGAATAATCAGTGAGCCATGACACTATATTGGCTCAGAAACACTTGGGTCCCTGCTGTATGATGGACTGTTGTGTAAGAAGACACAAAAACTCAGACCTCAGTCTTACCCTCAGTAGTTTCACAACCCAGGGAAGATGGAGACACAGATGAGTAGGAGAAACCCAGCGTCAGGAACACTCAGAGTTTTACCACAGCCTGCGAAAGGGGCATGACCACACTGGTCAGAGCATGAGTGAGAAAAGGTGAAGGAAGAGGCAGCCCCCAGAAGCACGAAGAGGGGAGGACAGAAAGCTGCGAGCAATGAGTCCAGAGTCAGCATGGCTGGAGCCTGGTGTTGAGACAGGTGTGCGTCAGAGTGGATACAGGCTGGGACGGGGACCAATTAAAGAAGGAGGAGGACTTGGATCTGTTGTTCAGGTTTGGACTTTCTAAAAGTTCAACGTGTTCTTTGACAATTTTACACACCTGCTTATTGGATACTGATCACACTCACCGCTACCTTCTCCTATCCTTCTGCTAGCCCTGCCCACCCAGCCTTCCTTACAGATCTTTTTCTCATGCTCATGTTTATTAACTTAGTTTTGAGCCCACTGAGTTTAAGCAGGACTGGTTGTGTGAGCATGGGTTTGGAGCTATCTGCTGGAGCTATCTGTTGGGCTAAGCAATAAACGTACATGGATGACACTGGCTCCCCCTTTTCTAGAATCTATCAATAGCCACTTGTTCAGCAATAAGGAGCCTGTAAACCTCTACCCATCTCAGGATTGATTGTTGACAGGCCCAGGCCCAGTGTGAGTAACTGAAATTGTTGTAAGTGAATGAATGATTGCAGTGATTGTATGAGTTAGAAGATGCCACTTTCCCATCTTTCATCTGTCTTCTGGCTCCCACGTGCTTCCTGCCCTTCTTGTGCAATGGTACCCGAGTCTTAGAGAGAATGATGTAATATCTTCTTGGGAGCTGAGTCCTCAACTATCACTTATTCTTGGGCAGCCATGAGTCTCCTAATTCATTGCTATTGATACCCTTTCTCCCTTAGCAGCCCAGAGAGTACCTTCTAGCACTCTGAAAGCTAGCTAGCAGGAAGTTTTCAGCTCAGTCATAGCTTGCTTTCCCTATATCTTACAACAAAGGTATGTGGTGTCTTCACCAATAGGGCCTTATGCTCTAGTTCAAATGAACAACCAAGAAAACTGACAAACCCTACGTTTGTCCTGGGGGCATTTGGGGGGGGGGCATTCCTGAATCAACTCCTGCAGAGGTGTTCCACATCTGGGACCAGAAATTTTGCTTAGTAATCCAATAAGTCTAGGAGTATCAATATCTAGCCACACAGGGTGAATCTCTTCACTCTCACTTTTATATTGTCTATTTGGGTTATAAAAGAGTAGATTTATATATGGCGATACACCTTTTGTTTTGGCTAGTTGTCCCCCCCCCCCACATCCTCATCTTGCCAGTCCCTCCACTTCCCACCTTGCTTAACTCTTTCCACTCCCAGTTCCCCTTGTTACCTCTGTTCTGATACCCCTCCTTACCCCTGAACTTCCCTCTCTAGTTTCCCGGATCTCAACCACAGATACTCCACATTAAACAAACACAAGGGTAGGCTATACACATGAGGGAGAACATGCAGCTTTTGTCCTTCCTGGCCAGAGCTACCTCACTCAGCACAAGTTTTTTCCAGCTGCATCTCTTTGGTTGCAAAATTTGCAATTTCAGCTTTCATTACAGCTGAAAAAAAATTCACTTATGTGTATGCACCACATTTTCATTAGCCACTTGTCAGCTGGCAGATATCATGATAAACATGGACATGCATGTATTTCTGTAGGACAATCCACAGTCCTTTGGGGATGTGGCCAGGAGCGATGTGGCTGGGTCTTATGTTAGTTCTATTTTTGAGAGCTTTTGAAAATCCTACAGACTGATTTCCAAGGTGGCTGTACTAGTTTTCACTCCCACTAGTCCCCTTTCTCCACATCCATTCCAATGTTTGCTGTTACTGGTATTCCTAACGATGGCCATTCTTACTGGGGTGAGATGGATATTAAAGTAGTTTTAATATGCATTCCTTCTGCTGGCTTAAATTGTTGAACGCTTTTAAAAAGTGTTTCTTAGCTATTTTCATTTCTTTTGAGAACTCTTATTTGCCTCATAGCTCATATTTTGGTTGATTTATTTGACTTCTTGGTGACTTCTTTATGTTTTTTGGATACTCATCCCTCTGTAAGATGTGTGGCTGGTAAATATATTCCAGTCTGTGAGCCACCTTTCCAACAAGGATAGTTCTCCTTGCTGTACAGAACTTTTTCATTTTATGAGATCCCATTTTTAAAATTTTGGTTTTATTTCTTGCAGCTCTAGAGTTCCACTAAGAGGCTATATTGAAGCACACTCCCTACTTTTTCT
Source organism: Acomys percivali (assembly GCA_907169655.1). Lineage (NCBI taxonomy): Eukaryota > Metazoa > Chordata > Mammalia > Rodentia > Muridae > Acomys > Acomys percivali. The sequence goes on along the minus strand of OU015752.1, from coordinate 102,741,785 downwards.
TCTAGACATTTCAAGGTGTCAGGCCTCATGGGAGAGGTGCTTGATATCTTTGGAATTGAATTTTGAGAGTGGTAAGAGAAAAAGATCTAGTTTCCCCCTTTTCTGTGTTGATATCCAAGTTTCCCAGACAATTTTAAAAAACACACCAGCCTTTCTTCAGTCCATATTTTTGGCACCATTGTAAAAAAAAAACAAGGTTGTAGTTGTATGGACTTATACCTGGATCATCTGTTTTATTCTAGTCTAAATGTATGTGTCCATTTTTTTGTGCCAATACCATACAGGCTTTCTGTTTGTTTTATTTTGATTTTATTTTATTTTTTACTGCATCTCAGTTAACTTGAAATCAGGTAAGGCACACCCACTGCAACAGTCTTATTGTTCATGATTGCTTTGGCTATATTTGGTCTTTTGTGTTCCTTGATAAGTTTTCGGATTGCTTTTTTGATATCTGTGAAGAATAGCCTTATAGTTTTGATTGGAATTGCCTTGAGTCTGTAGATTGCTCTTGGTTTGGGAGTCATTTTCACAACATTAATTTTTTGATCTGTGATTGTGAGAGATAGTTTCATCTTCTAGTATCTTCTTTAATGTCTTAAAGTTTCCATTGTAGGGGACTTTTATTTTCTTGGTAGGTTAATTCCTAAGTGGGTACTGGGACTTGAAGCCAGGTTTTTTGGGAAGAATAGCCAGTGCTGAGGCAGCAAATGTGTGCATCCTATTTTCTAATACAGTCTGGTAGTCATTGATGAATGGGCACCATCAATATTCAGAATTATAATTGAAAGATGTGTATTTATTCCCATCATTTTGCTGATTTTGTGGTGTTTTCTTAGATTTTCTTGGATGAATTGTCTTGATGTTGTTTACTTTTCCCTTATGTCCTCTTGCATGTATTTAACTCACTCTTCAGTCTGAAGTAATCCTTTCTATATCATAGCTTATTGTCCTATATTTCTGAACTTCTAATCCAAGCTCCTCTATCCCCTATTCCTCTCTCAGAGCTTTCAAAGACAGAACCCCATGCCACTCAGTTGCTACTTGGCAACACCAAATGCATCTTTGGAATAAATGAAGGTAGATCTTTTTGGTGAGTTGAAATCCAAATACACTTGTTTATGGAATTCCACACAAAAACTACCAGAGATTTTGTAGTATGAGTTGCTACCAGTGTGGCCTCAGGAAGACGAGGGATGAGGGAGATGTGCAGAATGGTCTGTGGCCATGTAAAGATGTGGCCATTTCTTTGCTGTTAGGTGGGTGAGAAGGTTCCTCTCTGTGGGTGAAAGGCTACACTTTGGAAGCACAGCATATGGTCAATGGCGTGTGGGCTCAAATCTCTTAGGGACCAGCATGGGGAAAATAGGTGGTGGAATAGTGGTAGAAGTGGAAGAACAAGATGGCAGCAGAAGACCAAAGAAACACACCTTTGTCCTCGGGCTTCAGGGATGCCTTCTGCTTGGGTTAGCACAGGGCAGGATGAGGGCCAGCTATAATGGAATCATTACAAAACGTGAGAACAAGAGCAGACTAGGATTCAAGAGTAGAGAGAGAGGAAGGTAGAGGCACACCAGTGGAAGGAAAGAAAAGGTAAACTATACTGTTAGAGAGTCAGAGGTGTATACTTTGTAGACAGTAGAAGCATAAAGACAGGAACCCAAGTGAGTGCCAAACCTGCTCAGAAACTATGTCTACTCATCACAGAGACAAAGGGACAGGAACCCAGGTGAGGACTAAGCCTATGGTATGGCTGATTCTAGGGATGCTCTGGGTCCTTGCAGCCACAGTGACTTCTCATGGCTCTGTAGCCCATGTAAAATAAAGGAAATGCATTGGACGCAGCCCCTGGTGGGAGTGGGAATGCCTTAATGCCATTTTCTGTATGAGGTCCAGTCTGTGTTCTCATTGTTGAGTTCTTTTTCTCCCATCTCATGCCTGACCTTAAAGTCATGCGAGTCACCCACTCCCCATGTTCCTAGATCTTGGTTTTTGGCCTTTGCATTTAAGGCTAAGTATGGTCTCTCTCTCTACCTCTCTTTGTCTTGTGATTTGACCCTGGGGCCTCCCTTGTGAACTGATTGCTAGGTCTCTGTAGCCCTTACCTATTTTTTTGTTGCCTCAGAAGGACCATGGCTCTCTTTCTGGTTGGCAATCAGCCATGAACATCAAGTTCTCCTGGAGAGGTGGGATTCAGACAATAGGGTTTGGTCCCTAGACTACGGCTGTCTCCATTCCAACATATGCTTCTGCCTCCCCCAGCTTTCCCCAGCTGCACCCACAGAGTCAACTCTCAGACCAAGCTGATATCAGGTAGGAAGGGCAAGACTGTTCTAAGCTCCAAATAGTGGGTGATTATACTTTAACCCTTCAAGCACAGAATAAAGTCATCATGTTTCAGGGTAAGCCATTTACTTTAGTTCTGGTTCCTGAGTTGTTTTTGGGTTTCTTTGGTCTGGATACTCTATGGCTCATGTTGCTTTATGGTCCCTCTCTGAGATTGTATTGGAGTCACCTCGTGTGTGTGTGTGTGTGTGTGTGTGTGTACACATATATATGTGTGTGTATACATTTGTATGTATGTATGTATGTGTGTGCATGGCTATGTATATGGGTGAATGTGGGTGAGGGATACATGTGGTGTATGTGTATGTTTATGTCTGTCTGTGTGTGTGTGTATGTGTGTGTATGTGTGTGTATGTGTGTGTGTGTGTGTGTGTGTGTGTGTGTGTGTGTTCAGTCTATCAGTGTGAGTTCCAGTCTAGAATATCCTGTCCATCATAATGGCATCATATGTAACTAGGGTGGCCAGCAGCTGCTGTGTTAAACCGAAAGGGTCAGAGTGAGAGTCAGTACACTTCATCCCTGAAGAAAGAAGACAAGCTGTTGTGCAGGAAGGAAAGCCAGAGATCCTGGAGTGTGGGAGTCTCCAGAAAGGGTCCAAACACTGGTCAGTCTCATTGTAAAGAAACTGGAGAGAAAGAGAAAGGCTGGAACAGGAGTCAAGGGAACTCACTGGGAGGGAACACGGGCAGGGAGAGACAAAAGATTGGCTTGAGGTAGCCTTACACTGCTCAACACCCTCTGTGGTGTTCTAGTTCTACTAAGAGCTGACTTGAGTCAGACCCACGAGGATGGGTGGGCATATGGATGCCCAGCTGGGACATGAAGCATCATGTTTAGCCCAGGGCACATGCCAAGAAGTCCTTGCCACACTGAACTGACTTCCTGTTGATTTGGTGAATTTTTCACTATGACCTATGCTTGCTCTTTGGAAAATCATACACAGTTCACAGAGTATTTTAGAATTTTTTGTATTGGCCACAGATGAATAATGATGAATATGAATTTATGTGCATGCACGTATGTACACACAATGCAAAACATACATAATAGAAAACACTTGTAAGAAAGGCTTCTAGAATGAAATGAGATGCTATGTCTTTGAGCCTTCAGAAAATAGTCTATTAGTTAAATATATAAGATGAGAAGGGTATAAGACACATGGAAGGTAAATTAAGTCAGTTGGAACCATTTTTGCAATTTACTAAAAAGTACCCTGCCTGGGACCCCTGTGGACAAGGCAGCCCCTGGCCCAACTGTCTATCTTCCCGGTGTTTATGGGCAGGACAGTATAATGAATTACTCCTTAGCCACTGAGTTGGATATGGCAGTAGAGAAGAGGTGGGCGGTGGTCTTTAGGACTCTCATTGTCTCTGGGATTTCTTGTCTTTAAGCTAGTCGCTTCTCCTCTAGGCATCAGCATTCCTATGCTATTGAAAAGGCCACAATAGATCAAAAGTCTTTGCAGGTGCTCCACAGAGCTCTATGGCCTGCTGAGGTAGAGGCGAAGATAGCCGTCCTCTTCTTGCTACCCATCCAACAAGAACAACTTCTCATTGGTCCATTTCAGTCCTTGCTCTTTATGGGCGATGCGCTTTCAGAGAAGAGGTTGCTTCTCTCAAGATACATGGCTTAGGTCCTCCAGAAATGACGGCCACCATGGATCAGTCTGGGTACCAAAGATTGTTGTAGTCTCATCTGGGAGGAGATGTGATGGGATTTCGTCACTGATGCAGCTGTTTAGTTCTTGGTCGAGGAGCTGGCTGGCACTTTTTGGCTTGCTTCATATGTATACTGGTTGCAAGCCCCTTATCTGACTTTTCTCAGTTCTGTGGCTCCAAAGTAATACCCTAGACTCTCCGAGCATCTGTTTTTACAGTTTCAATGGGGGGAGGGGAAGCACTGAGGCTTAATAATGGTATCTGTACTTTGTCATTCTTTGTGCTCTGTGAAAGGTGAGCACTGTCTGACAGCTGAGAAGGTTTTGAGGTTTCTAATACTATCATTGATGATCTAGCAGAATTTGTGGCTTATTTCCCCATGATTTGTACCTAACAAATCTCTCACATTAAAGAAGAAATCTGTGTATTTACTCTTCCTTGGATATTCTATGGGGCCCAATTTATCTCTACTGTCAAGTGTTTAAAAATGATAAAGCATTCAAAATAACTTCAAGTGATATAATAGGTTGCTTCTAATTTCCTGAGTTAAAAAAAATGATGAAGTCCACAAACATTTAAAAAAACAAGAGGTTGCTTGAACAAATGGTTAATGATGATGGTCAATCTATGTTGCCAACTTGACAAAGTCTGAGATCACCTAGCAGACAAATCTCTAGGTGCATCTGTGAGGATTTCGCCAATACAGTTTAAATGAGGAGGAAAGGCTTACCTTGAGTGTGGACACGCCATACTATGGGGTAGGGCCCTGCATTGAATAAGAGGGAGAAAGTAAACTGAGCATGGACGTTCATCTCTCTGCTTCCTGACTGCTGATGTAATGTGACCAGCCACCTCATGCTCCTGCTGACGTAATGTGACCAGCCACCTCATGCTCCTGCTGATGTAATGTGACCAGCCACCTCATGCTCCCGCCTCATGCTATACCCTGTAATTGTGAGCCAAAATAAACTTCTCCTTCCTTGACTTCTTCTTGACATATATTTTGCTATAGAAAAAAAAAAAACCTAATGGAAACAGAAACATTGATTTTTTTTTTAAAGGTGTATTTTAACATCCTTGGGCTGAAAGCACATGGCCTAATTCTTTGTTTGTTTGTTAGGTTTTAAATTTTTGTTTGTTTTCTTTTTTTATTAATATTTTTTATTTTTTAGTTATACATTTATATTATTATACATATATGAAATAAACCACATAGAGCAAGAAGAACCACAGAACAATCAGGAATTATATTCATGTTACATTCATAGTGCTTTGGCTGTTTGTATTTGGCAACCTTGAAGAAAATATTTTTCTATCTTGGTGAGTCTAAAATTCTGAATGTAAACCAGTATCTATCATTATCTCATCTCTATCAACTTAAAACATCTATCTAGATCTAAAAAATCTTAACCCCCTAAACAACTAAGCTTAATTGTGAAACCAACTTATCATTAAGTGGAAACTACTTTCCTGGCTTTTCTGAGTCATCTGGGATGACTCTCTTGGGATCCCAACTCTCTTGGGATCTCTGCTGTGCAGGCTGTCCCCTATGACTAGATGCAGGCAGATCTGTCTATAAGAATGTGTGTGAAGTGACCAAAAGATGGAATGTCAATGCCAACATCTTCTGAGGACACAGCCTGGAAGACAGAGCTGGTCACTTGCTGCACAGACCTTTGTGAGCAATGAACAGTGCCTTAGTCTGTCATTTGTGATTTGATAATGCCAGGGGGGATCACAGAACTGGGAAATAGGAGTAAGAGGGGAGTGAGAACTCCACTGTTGAGCAATATAACATACCCTTCCAAGTCCCGAACAATGTGTTTAGTTAACTTGTTTGGTATGGATAAAAATAGTGGCTCCTTCTTGGATTGTGGGGTTATTGCAATGGGATGAACAAAGGAATATTCATGAAAATAAAAAAATTTTCCACCTTACTTCTCCAAATTTAGTTTTATGTCATGTAGGTGGACGAACAATACACTCTGCTTTGTAAACTGTCTCACTCACTTAGCACAGTCTAACAGACCTCTTCTGTGACTGTAAAGGTCACCATATCTCCCTTGCTTATTTCCCTGTTTCCAGGGCCAGGACAATTGGGGGTCATGGCAACACCAGGCAGGGTGAGTTTTTTCTGGAGCATTTTATAGGCCCAGCACCTGGGAAGTTCACTCCTGAATCAGCATAGAGTAGAGCTGACAGCAGGAAGTGCCATTTTAGGTCCCCAACCTCACCCAGGGTGACTTGCTGGGAGCCGTTCTGATCTCAGACACTGATAGCATGGGCGTTTCTGGCAACCCACATTGCGGCTCTGAGAGACAATGATTACCTAGACCAGCGCTTCTCAGCCAGTGGGTTGCAAACCCTGGACAAATCTCTATCTCCAAAAATATTTACATTATGATTCATAACAGTAGCAAAAATTACAGTTATGAAGTAGAGACAAAAATAGCTACTTTTTGGGGGAGAGGGGGAGTTACTACAGCACAGGAACTGTATTAAAGGGTTGCAGCTTAAGGAAGGCGGAGAACTACCAACTTCTTCAACTGTGGGTACCTATGCCATGTGGGGGTCACACAACGGAATGTGAGGGTTGTAGAAAATGTGCCAAGGGTAAAACGATTCTTAACACACAATGATCAAAATCCAATTTAAATCAAACATGCGGGGCTGGAGAGACGGCTCAGAGGTTAAGGGTACTGACTGCTCTTCCAAAGGTCATGAGTTCAATTCCCAGCAGCCACATATTGGCTCACAACCATCTATAATGAGATCTATATAGATAATAAATAAATATTTTAAAAAAATAAAAAATAAATCAAACATGCACTGAATTTTAAGATTTTTCTGGAAATTCTGCTTGTGCCCATGGAGTCTCACAACTTTACAGCCACCTAGTACCATGCACTGCTACACCATTGGCCACAGGATGCCAGTACAGACTGTCTGAAAAGCCTCAGCTCAGACAGGAGACTATTCTACAAATTAAAGAGCTTTGTCCAGTACATATGTCCAAAGTTTTCTATTATTTTTGAGATGGACTAGGTTAGTTTCAGATAATGAAGGCTTAGTAATTTTCCACCATCATGCCTCAGCATGTAAGCATTACATTTTTATACCTCTGGTTTGCGTTGTATCAGAGTGTTTGATTAAAACAAATGTCAAGGCGGTGGTGGCGCACATCTTTAATCCCAGCACTTTGGAGGCAGAGGCAGGTGGATCTCTGAGCTTGAGGCCAGCCTGGTCTACAGAGTGAGTTCCAGGGCAGCCAAGGCTACACAGAGAAACCCTGTCTGGACAACAAACAAACAAACAAACAAAACAACAACAACAACAAACAAACCTAAAACTAAAACTAAAAACAAAATGTCTGGGAGACACACACTTGTCGAGGGGATAAGAATGAAATTGTGGAATGCTCTGCCTTAAGTCTGACATCAGTGTCCTCAGAAGGCTCGGCGGACAGTGTGAAAAGCGGGTGGAAAGACTGTCAGAGTGAGAGTTGGTGAGTGACTACAAAGAGAGGGTATTTTTTTTTCATACAACGGGGCAGTTGCACTTATGAGCTCACAGAAATTGTGACAGCATACACGAGACTTGCACAATATGAAGTCAGGCAAAATGACAACATGGACAGGGGACAGTCCATCCCTAGCTAAGGAGCTACTGGCAATTGATGGCTTCCAGGAGAGGGAGGACCAGTTCTCTTCAAGGATATGGCTCCTGGTATATCAACCATGATCCACTGGATACTCAAACACCCAAGAGCTTATGGGTAGTGCAAATTGGCCTCAATGGGTTGAGAGAGAGAGAGAGAGAGAGAGACAGAGACAGAGACAGAGAGACAGACACAGACAGAGAGACAGAGAGAGAGAGACAGAGACAGACAGAGACAGAGACAGACAGAGAGAGAGACAGAGACAGAGAGAGAGAGAGAGAGAGAGAGAGAGAGAGAGAGAGAGAGAGAGA
>OU015752.1:102710864-102723497 GCA_907169655.1 Acomys percivali | reverse complement strand
AGAGAGAGAGAGAGAGAGAGAGAGAGAGAGAGAGAGAGAGAGAGGATTACCTGAAAATAGAGGGAGAGGGGAAAGCTGGACTCAGGCCAGATGATGGGGGAGGATTTGGCTCTGACAAAAAGGGCTTCCAGGATCGTCCTCAGGTCTGGGTGCATATTCCTCAACCTGTCTGCCAGAGGGAAGTAGCCAGAGCGAGCAACGTCCATTGGCGCTCCAGTCACACTGTGTCGATAACTTCAAGAGAGGCTATGGGCACACAGAGCAGGCAGTGCTGACCAACGCCCCCATTCCCAGCACTTGAGAAATTCCTGCACCTTCCTCCAGACATAGTCCCACAATAGGGGACTGTCCCCTTGCCTGCTGACAAAGGCAACTTTATGTTCAAAATGCCCTCCCAAGATGCCTCTTGTGACCACCCTGGTAGCCTAACAGTGGATGAACCTCCACAGTCTTGCATGGAATGTCAAGGGCATCCTACAGTTTGCCCCCACACCCTCGTTACTGCATAGGGACCTGGAACATTTGGTAGGGCATCAGAAAACATGCCAGAGAGGCCACATCAGGGTCAGCCTGTTCCCCTCCCAGGCTGTGCTTAGTAGAGGTGTGTAGAAAGTTCTCTCGAGGCAGATGGATTAGACGTCACCTGAGATCAGGCTCTCTGAAGAGTCAGGAGGTAGAAAGGCATGCTAGTCACATGATAGCAAGCACCTAGGAGGGCCATGTCCCCCAAGACTGATTTTCTCTATGCTTCATGGAAGCTAAACAATTGATCGTCAATGGATTATGCCAGTGTCATGTGGAACATGGGGCCGGGTTCTGGAGTCAGGAACACCTTGTTTCATGACCTTGGCGAAAGTTTCTCAACCTTGCCGATCCAGTGCTTAGCTATGACTCAAGGTCACCAAGCATAGCACAAAATGAGTAGATGTGCACTGAATTTTTGAGTGGTGATTCTGTGACATGGTTATGATAACAGTTGCTGGCAGGATCGTGTAATGGTATTTTTTTTTTCTTATTTATGGGTTTGTTTTAGAGCTAGGGAATCTAACTCAAAGGATTGCACTTGCTAGGCACGAGCATGGCCCTGGCTCTACCATTCTTTTTTTGAAACTCTGTGTTGAGACAAGGCCTTACCTAGCTGCCTAGGCTGGCCTTGAACTTGTGAACCTCCTGCCTCAGCCTCCTGAGTAGTTGGGGTCTCAAGTGCTTGGCCATCAGGACTGTTGTGCAATAACATTTATGGGAAACTTGTGGCAGGTGCCAAGCCCTTGTGTATAACCCTCTACCTCGGCTGCCTGTGTATGTCACGGGCACTCAGGGCCAGAGCGGGAGTGTCACTGTGCTCTGGAAAGGGCCTGCCATCTGGGTGCTGCCACCGCCAGCCCAGATGGCGGACTTTACTCAGTTCTCAGTCCTTTCTTTCCCCTGTTTGGACCAAACCTTTCATGTGGAGAAGTCAGATGGCTCCAGCTGGGAGTGTTTGCACAAATCTGTGCCAGGTTGGACTCACTTACCCAGGGTCACCTGTCCAAAGCAGGTGGTGAAGGCAGCATGTGACAGGGTGTGCCATCCCTCCGAGCTGGTATGTGGCTTGGGGATGGCCTCAGTGTGAGAGTGGAGCAGTCCCCACTCATTCCAATCCCAGGCCCCTGGCAATGCAGATTACACTGCGCTCTGGTCCCTGCAAGTGGAGAGACAAGCAAAGGTGGTGACATCCTGAAGGAACTGGACCAGGACGGCCAGGTGAGTGAATGGCCCCTCAATCAGGGTGTGGAGCCATTGACCATTTCCTATAGATGGCTGATTCATCTGGCCTGAATGGGGTGGGATTTGGTCACTGAGATGTGATGCTCTGTTTGGAGGTGGTCAGGGAAGGCTCAGTGGAGAGAGTTATTCATGCAGGAGTCCCTGTGTCACCGTGTTGCATGATGTGGCTTTTCTAGACATGGGTGGATGCCCTGGCTGTGAGTCTGGTGTTTCTGAGTCAGAACTTGGTCTTGTCCTCACTAGTGACAGTGTGGAAGCAGTTGGGAAGAGGAGGGGAGGCTAAAAGTTCTCCATGAACTTTCAACAGGAAGGATGCTTTCCTGTTGACCTGGCCAGGTGGGCACTGGGAGCGGGGTTTTGATGGTGAGAGGAGAATTCACAGTACGTTTGGCTCCTCTACTCTGCTTTTGACCAATTCCTGCCCTGGTTCCTTCCCAGAGGTGCTAATCCCACCCTCTGGCCCATACTGTGATTACTTCCTGTTGTTGGGGATTCAGGTGACAGACATGAGAGTGAAGAGAAACAGATGTCCTGAACTCAAAGGACAGCATCTCTCCTTTTGCTCTTATTTGGGAAAATTGTCCCTTTCCCACTGAGCTACCCAAAGATGACAGCTGTGTCCCAGGAGCCAGTTGAAGACATGTCATTATCAGATCACAATTCCTTGGAAATGCTTAATTATACTCAGAAACCATTTTAGAATTAGTTTCTGAATACTCATAGACAAAGAGTTTTGGCAGAAAAGCCAAGGGAGGGCCTGCCATCGTCAACTCTCTCCACCCCAGTCTTCTGGATCCCATCATGAGAGACCCAAGAACTTGGGGATGTGGGGGAGCACTTTGAATTGAATCTGGTCACAACACAGAGAGGTCATATTCCTGAGGGGCAGCTTAAATTTTAATGGGCTATGGCTTCACTGTCCTGTCTTCCACACCCCCAGGCTCTAGCACCACCAAGAGATTTCTTTGACCTAAATGAGGATGGGTAATGCTTCTTGTGACCCCTCCTCACCCAGCTTCCAAGTCTCTGCTCAGGGGCAGGTCCTTGGTGACATACTTCAAAGAGTTGCCTCAGTGAAGGCATTTAAGTCAAGCCTCTGCTGGAAAAGTTCTCCCAGGAGGAATAGACTCCATTTGTCTGTGTGGTCTCCAGTAGGCTATAAAGGACTGTGTCTTTATCCTGTGTGGCCCAAGTGCCTGAATCACAGTGAACCATAGAACTAATTATTGTGTGGACTGGTGAACACCAACAGTAATTTTAGGGATTGGAAAGATGCCTACTCAGTGGACAAAGTGTTTACTACCAAGGCACAGGGGCCTGAGTTCAGATCTCCAGTATTTGGATAGAAATGGCTTCCGCATCTTGGGTCTCTAAGCTTAGCACTGGGCAGACAAGAGACAGACAGATCTTTGGGCTTGCTGGCTAGCCAATCTATCCAAAACAGCAAGCTTCGGGTTCAGTGAAAGACCCTACCTCAAAAAATAGGTGGCTAACAAGAGAAGAAAAACGCCCAGTGTTGACCTCTTGCCTCCATGAGTGCATGCACAGGTGAGTACATCCATGCACTCATCTAGAACATGTGCATATTGCAACACACACACACACACACACACACACACACACACACACACACACACACACACTTTATCAGAAGAGGGAATTCTTTGTGTCTGCACTGCCAATTGAGATTGGTAATACATTTCCGTGTGTGAGATGGTTTTCATGTTAAAAACATAGCTCACTGTCAGCAGTCACACACTCCCATATGTGGGGAACAAAAATCCAGGACAGGCAAAATAAACAAATGGCTCTAAGCGTCCTAGGTTTCTGTTTGGGAAGCAGCTTCAAATCAGCGATGAACTCCAAATTCTCCTTTCGGATCTCTGTTGAAATCGGGACCCATCGGTGTCAGTCTTGTAATTAGACAAGGTTGCCGGGTGTCTGCCAGAAACATGAAGAGGTCCCTGTCCGAAAAGAGCACGGAGCAGATGGGGTTGCTGAGCGCAGCTTGTGCGTGAGCACGCCGCCTGGGGAGAGGAAGGCAGAAAATCAGGAGCTGCAGTGCCTGCTCCAAGCATCCCCGGAGGAGAGAATTAGATGCCACAGAAACAACTCCTAGACTGCTAGCTCCCTGCACCGCGGCCCAGATGTCAGGGTCCATGCAGGATAGGTCTTCATGGGTCTTGCACCGTGGGGCCAGAAGTGCATCTGTAGTGGGAAGGTACAGCAGCTAGAGTGTGGCTGCCCGGCTCTGCCAACTGGAGGTGGTCACCACCAATATGCACTTTGGCATATCCACAGGCGCTCCCTGCCGCTGGGGTGCCTGGGATCGGCACTCCCTCTCTACTGCTCATGGCATCTCTTACCTGGCCAGGCTAACCGTGAGTAACTCTGAGCCCTTTCCTCAATCTCGCTACCTCATAGGAAAACGTCAAACAGGGAAATTTAGCCCCCAAAAGGTGACAGAAAAAGGCCAGCCAGTGCTTTGAGTCCCAAGGGCACACAGAGAGACTCGGAATCCAGGGAAATGAGGACTCCAAGCACATATCCCATAGGAACTGGCTGGAAGCATTAAAGCAAGCTTCAGGCTCATGGTTTTCAACACAACTCTCAAGCAGGTTAGGAATCGATACAGTTAATGAGAGATTCCCTTTTACATATAAACTGAATAAGGGCAAACAAGTGTATAAGACCCTTCATAAAATCAATCTTTTTGCTTGTGTATGTGCCTCGTATTTGTGTATATGTGTGTGTTCCTGTGTATGAGGGGATGTCTGTGTATGTGTGTGCTTGTGCATGTGTGAAGCTCAGAAGTTAGTGTGGGGGTTCTTCCTCAATTGCTCACTGAGGCAGGTTCTGTCACTGACCACCTATTTGACTAGTGTAGTTAGCTGTCTTGCTCTGGGGAATCCCTTGGCTCAGCTTCCCAAGTACTGAGATTAATAGGCCAGCTACCACATCTAAGGACACTAAGGCTCAAAAACGCTCTCTGGCCCTTATCCTTGTAAGGAAAATGATTTACAACCCCCACAGTCATATATTTCATGAACTCCCTGGTGTTTTTATTTATAGCATAATAAGGGTATTATGTGATGATATTTTGCTTTAGTTAAATATGTTTGGTTTTGAATTCATGAACATTTATTTACTTGTGTATATTGTGTGTGGCTAATGGTATGTACCGTGATATAACATGTAAACTTAAACTTGGAATCAGATCATAAGCTCTCAAAAAGCAATATTTGAGGGCCTCAGTGGGACGTAGACGTTTGGGGGTGTGGCCTTATAAATTGAAGCATGCCTGACTTCTCTTTGGACACAGTGGCCATCTCTTTGCTGACCAAGGCAAGGACTTCTGGTCCAGTTAGCCATGAGCTCTCCTCTCTTATTCTGACATTATGCTCTCCTAACAGGGTGAGTAGATCCTTGAGCCATAGCAAGGGTGAGAAGTGGGTGCCTAGTCCAGTCTCACTTGTCTGTCCTCCCTCTTTTCTCCTCATCCCCCAAGGGTGGATGTTGCTACTTCCAGCCAAACCACATAAGCCCAGCAATGGTCACAGAAGTTGCTGAAGGAGGCAGGGGACTGCCATATTGACTGCACAGGTGGTATCTGGGCAACATGCTTCCCCAACACTGAAATAATTGTCAAAAGAAGATAATGAAGTGTGTGTGCACACGAGAGGCTGGGGGCGGGGAGAGGGAAAGAGGGGGCAGAGGGAGAGAACATATGAGCTGTCAACTTCTCTCTGCACATATGATAGTTCAAAGAATACTTAGAACACTTACTCATATGCTATCTTACAAAGTCAACCTTAACACATGCCAGAAAAGCAGATGTCCAAGACACATCCCCGTGGTTACAAAACAATTAAGCTGGACTTGTCTAATTTTAAAAAAAGAAAACAAACCAAGAAACTCAGAGATGGAAAATTGAAAATTAGTTGACAATACCCATGATATTCTTGTAAAGAACAGAGTTTAAACTGAAGGTAAAAGCTTCAATTACAGACATAAGTCAATAAGAGGGTTGGAACAATGACTCAACCCCTGTCTGGGTCCTACAAGTCTCTCTACAGAAGGAAAAACAAACAAACACACTAACTAGTTAAATAACAATGATAAGAACAAGACACTCAACTTTCAAGATTCCTAGACTGTGTGAACAAAGGAGGATTCAGAGGAGACTTAGTTTTAAGTAATAGTGACAAAGATGGCCGACACGGTGACAATAATCAACTAACACACTGCGGAGACCAAACTTCTATATTTCCACTTGCTATCATAAAGCTTATGAGAAGAAGCTACAGTTATCGTGTCCATTTGACAGGTCACAAGACTGAGTCCCTGAAGGCTTCAGTAGATTCTGATGGTCAGAGTTTGGGTTCTTGGGCTCTACAGCAAAGCATGTCACCATGATGTCACTATATTTCAGAAACTGGAATATTTAGTATGTATTCCTATTCAGCTGGATTACAATTTTTTTACTTTAATATATGTCCTTAACACTTCAAAATGCTTTAAATAATATTTTTCAATTCTTTGGACTTTCATATGTAACATATTTTGGTCACATTTACTCCCCATCTCTAAATTCTTCCCAGATCCAACCCTACCTTCCTACCCACTTACTCTGAGTTTTTTTAAAAGCTTATTCAGTCCAATTTGTGTTCTCCAAATACTCTTTTTTAAAAAGATGTGTTTATTTATTATGTATACAGTGTATGTATACCTGCACACAAGAAGAGGGCACCAGATCTCATTATAGATGGTGGTAAGCCACCATGTGGTTGCTGGGAATTGAACTCAAGAACTTTGGAAGAGGAGCCAGTGCTCTTAGCCTCTATGCTATCTCTCTAGCCCTCCCTAAATAGTCTTGAGTATGAGACCATAGCCTGGAGTGCAGTTGATCTATAGGGATCATATACTTTTTATTTTATTTTTTATTAAATTTATTAATTAATTTATTTATTTTACATCCTGGTTGCAGCCCCCTCTCTCCTCTCTACCAGGTTCCACCCTCTTCTCCCTTTCCCCTCCCCCTTCTCAGAAAAGGGGACCCCCCACCTCCACCCCCATACAAACCCACCCTGGCATATCAAATTGCTTCAGGGCTGAGCACATCCTCTTCCACTGAAGCCAGACAAGCTAGGGGAAAGTGATCCAAAAGCAGGCAACAGAGTCCATGTCAGAAACAATGCCCACTCCACTTGCTAGGGGACCCACATGAAGACCAAGATGCCCATCAGTTACATGTGTGTTGGGTCCTAAGTCCAACCCATACATGCTTTTTGGTTGGTGCTTCAGTCTCTGTAAGCCCCTATGGGCCTAGGTTTGTTGTCTCCATTGGTCTTCTTGAGGAGTTCTTGTCTCCTCCAGGACCGTCTTTCCTTTCCCTCACTCTTCTACAAGACTTCCCAAGCTCCGCCTAGTGTTTGGGACTAGCATCTGTGGGACTCAGCATCTGTTTCCATTTGCTGCTGAGTGGAGTCTCTCAGAGGACAGCTATACTAGGCTTCTATCTGCAAGCATACCAGAGTATCATGAATAGTGTCAGGAGTTGGCTCTCTCAATGGGATGGGTCATTGGTTGGCCATTCTCTCAATCTCTGCTCCATCTTTATCTCTGTATATCTTATAGGCAGGGTCAATTTTGGGTCTAAGGCTTTGTGGAAGGGTTAATGTCCCCTTACCTCTACTGCAAGTCCTAGGAGGTGGCCTTTCAGTCTCCATGTCCACTGTAGATAGAAGTTTTAGCTAGAATAAAGAGGTCATATTCTTAAAATAAACTGATTTCCCTCTCCTGGCAGCTATCAGTTGTCAATAGTTTCTCGGTTAGGAGCAAGACTTCCTGCCTGCATCCTCCCATCCATGGTGGGATTTTGTATGGTTTGAGCCTGTACAAGTCCTGTACTGCTGCCACAACCACTGTGAGTTCATATGTACAACTGCCATGCTGTTTCTGGAAATCACTGTACGTTGTCAACATCCACTGCTCTGGCCTTTACAATCTTTCTATTCACTTTCCACAGAGATGTCTGAGCTCTGCGGGGAGGGAGTGATACAGGTGTAAGGGAGGCCTGAGTGCTCCACAGTCTTTTATTCTCCACACACTGATCAGTTGTGGGTCTCTGTAGGAATCACCATCTACTGCAGGAAGATGCTTCTCTAATGAGGATTGACAGATCCACTGATCTGTGGGTTTAATGTAGGTCATTTGGGAGTAGGTTTAACACTATGTCCACTTAGCAGAATAATAATGTAAGTTCTCCCATCCGGCCTGTGACCTATCTAGACACAGGTTCCTGACCCTGATTGCAGTGCCAGGTTTGCGTTCCATCTTTTGGAGTGGGACTTAGATCCAATGAGAAAATGTTTGCTTACTCAAATAACCACTACTGTGTCAGTGGGGTGTCTTCCTTGGGATTATTGTGCCCCAGATGGGCACAGAAGGGCTATATTGATTATCTCTTTCCTCTCCTAGACTACATAGCAGCTTTTTGCATGGTGAAAACTAGCCAATGGGGATTAAACTGCAAGGACAGTATCAGATGATTAAAAATTAGACATGGCATTATATTTTGTCTCCTAAAACAGAACTTTGATTTTTCTGCCATATTCATGAGTTTTGACTGATATAAAAAGGAATCAAACAAAGAAAACAATTATATAGAAAGAAAAGGCTTCTTTTAAATACATCTCCCATATTAGTCACCTTCCAGTTAGTCACCTTCAAATTAATTACCTCCCAAAAGTGATTAGTAGTTTTCTGTTTATCCAGAAGGGTATTGTTTTGTAAATGAAGACTAAGTTTATAAAATGCCCTTTATGATGTTTCTTAGCTTTTTAGGACATCCCAACATCCCATCATGTTGATACCTGTCGATCGATTTCATTCCTATTCTTGCTGTATAGTGTCCTACAGAATGTACCATTAGCTATTTAGTGTTGGCTCTACTGGCGCACCCTTAGGTTGTTTGCATTTTTCTTATTTATTCCTTTTTTCTTTCTTTCTTTTAGTTATTTTATTATTATTATTATTATTATTATTATTATTATTATTGTTATTATTATGCTTTTATTTCTACAAAGCAAGCCCAAGAGAAAAAGAGGTAGAAAGCATATTGTAGATCAGGAGAAAAAATTAAGGAGCAGATTTAATTTTCTTTTTTTTTTAAATCAAGATCATCCATGACATTTTTATTGAGCTTTTTAGTTTATGAAGTAAAAGGAAAAGAGGTTCTTAATACTTTACATAGCTATAGTAAAATATCTGAGATTTAAAGGGGATTGCATTCCACAAAAACTGAGATCAAGTTAAACAAGCTTTAAAGCATTGATTTTTTCTGGTTGACTCTTCCCTGACAATAACAAAAAGCGCTAATTAGTCATATCAAGTTTTTATTATTGCTGATCTGAAGTACTGGTTTCAGTCAATATCTACCAACTCTACTCCAAAAATAAGTTTGATATTTGGTGGAATTTTGGCATCAGGCTGTCCTTTCCTGCCATAGGCCCATTCTAGCTCAATCTCCAGTCGATCCTTTTCTCCTTTACTCATAGTCAGGAGCACCTCATCCCATCCTCTGATGACCTTGACTACTCCAACCTTAAAACTTAAAGGCTTGGCATTTTTCTTCTTCTTTGAACTTGTTTGAATATTAGTATCAGAAATAGTTCTATTCAGGAGTGTCCCTATTTACCAACAGTGAACAATTATCTCCCTTTTTAGGAAAGTTGGGTTTATCTCCCCTTTTTAGGAGAAATTTTGTGTATTTCGGTGGACCCTCATCAAGAGTCTCCTTAGACTTGGTTTCTTTGGGTTTATCATCGTTAAGCTTCATGTTTTTCACTTGCTTGGACACTTTACGTGCAGTTTCGGTACCCTTGGAAACGTTTACTTTCAAAAAGATGGTTATAGGCAGTAACCGAATGGTCCTTATTAGCAGTCTTAGCTATATTTTTTATGTTTCCTAATAATTTATGCTCTGCAAGGAACGAATCTGAACCGTGATCCTGTAGAAACTCGATAATGCCCTTCTTGGGCAGCTGCGCAACAGCTCCAACGTCCAAGCACGCCGCGCAACAGCCGCCACCATCTTCTCCACTGCCCCAGGTTTAATTTTCTAACTTTAGATGCCGCAGCCGATGAACCAAGGTCCACTCACACTGCGTTCCCTCCTTCTCACTCTCCCAAGGGAGAGAAAAGCGTCGTCAATGGTGAGAAGCAGCCGCAGGAAGCAGCACCTAGAGCCGGCTTCATGTTCTTTTCTGTCTCTCTTTTACCTGTGTTTCTTTCTTAGTTTCTTTCATCTTTTCCTTGGTTTTTTTGTTTTTGTTTGAGATGAGGTCTCCCAGTGTAGCTCTGAATGGCCTGGAACATATTCTCTTCAGCTATTGGTCCATCATATGCAATGGTCCTGCATTGTGCCAAGCCCCAGAGAGTACAGTTGGTCTCCTCAGGGATGTAGTAGGGTAGAAGAAGTAAAAATGACAAATGTACTCCAACACAGTCAGATTGACTGGTGGGATACTAAGGCCCAGAGAGGCTATATGTCTTCCTAATCCTCTCTCTCTCTCCATATATATGTGTATGTGTGTATACATACATACATACATACATACATACATACATACATACATACATACACACACAGAGGGTCAGACTCAGCTGTGGGTTCCATGAATTCTATTAAAGATCTTCTTTGGGTAGGAGAAGGGACATTCATTCACCTCTTCCTTTCATTTCTTATCTCTGAATCACTTTTCAGTTCAAGACCAAAAAACATACCCCCTGGGCTGGAATGGCCAGACTTCAAAACTGCCTTTGAAATAGGACACTGTGGGAGAATGCAGAAACTCCAAACATATTTATCAAAGGGTTCCCTTTTGCCCCGTGGTGATTTAAAATCCTCTCCAGTTCTCCAGGCAGTGAGTGATGTTTCATCCAGATAGAAATATGAGGCTGCAGCTCTAGTGATTTTTTTTTCCCAACACACTGGCTGCATGCAAACAAGGAAGGGAAGAAAGGCGGGGACAGGAAAGATGCAAGGAACAGAGGAAGAAAGGAAGCAGGGAGCAGGAAGTGAAAAATGGGGAAGAGAGGGAATGTAGCATAGAGGAAAAGAAGATGTACAGACCTTGCTCCCTTGCATGCAATCTAGAATTTTCTTCAAGGCCAACCCCCGTCCCTTGGCATTGCACTCCACGTAGAGGACAGCTCAGCTGTGCTCAGGTGTCCTGACCAACAGTGAAAACATTGATCTCCATCCTTCTTTCCTACCTAAGCTCCTACATGACTGGATGAGGTGACTCCTTGTAGCACCTTCATACTCTGAGGGGCCTGGCATAAACAACCAGTCTTATTCAGGTGTTTGGAGGGACACTGGGCAGGCCTCAGGAGAGCGCTTCTCTAGCCCTTTGACCTTCGCTGGGCTGGAAGGGCAGGAGGCCCCCTGAGGAGTTCCATACTGCAGCCCTTCTGTGTATAGGGAACTCCAGGGTAGTCTTGTGCAGAACCCACCAGGGACAGAAGAAACCTGGCAAGACACTGGCAAGAAATCCTGGGACTGGGCACCACATAAAAGAAAGAGTATCAGTTTGAACTTTCAGAGAGGGCTGAGAAGGAGGATGGCACAGAGGGCCCCCGGCACCACTGACATTTGGTTCCATGAGAAAGCAAGAGCTGGTTCCAATGTACTGAGCACAATTACCAAAGCTAAGCTGAGCCACATGACTGCCATGCTGTGTTTTCAATTATTCCCTCTCCCCCTCTCTGCCTCTCTTGGTGCCAGGCCTAGAGGGAAGTCCCTTTCCACAGAAGTGTAGCTCTGGTCTCTCCGCCTCAGCCCTTGCATTCCTTTCCCTTTCACATTTTCCAGGATGGCAAGGCTCATTTGGAGCAGTCTCTGCTGGTAGATGGAGGATGAATGCCTTGTACCTCCACTTTCTCCTTGGTCTCTGTCCCACGGTCTCTGTCAACTCTCATGAGGGCCCAGCCTTAGAAATGGCCATTCATTGTATAAGAGCCTGCTTTTTACAGCTGACAGAACTCACTGGACACACTCTGAAAATATCCTTATGGGATTAGAAGTTTCCACCAAGGAATCTGACTCTCATCTGGCCTAAGTCCTGCATGCAGCTGGTGTCCCCAGCCAAGGAAGCCTACAGCTTTGCACCTGAACCTTAAAGGACCCCGTAGCTTCTTTGCTCTGGAAGATGCCTAGTGAGTGACTGTGGAACTTTTAGGTTAGGAGAGGACATGGGGGAGAAAGGGAAGAGGGTACGTAGTTCTAGGATCTATGGAAATTGGTAAAGCATGACTTTCAGAACCAGCTGCTGTGAGTGTGACAAGCCTTGGCTGGGGTTTAAGTAGCTTAGGAAACACATTCTAAGGCCTTAGGAAGTCATTATTTTCCAGGACTTAGATCTCTAGCAGCAGAGGAGAAGACTGTTATTCCAGGAAGATACACTTTTAACCCTAAACCTGAATATGTTGGTTCACATAACAGAATAAATAATAGCATAGCTTCAGGCACTGTTGAATCCAGCCGCTGTGTGACAACATCTAGGCTTGGTTCTGCTCACATTCCCTCTGTTCTTCTGTTTCTTGTTCCTTTCTGCACTTCTCAACCCATCTGCATGACTCCTGAACTTTCCATGTCAATGCTACTCTCCACACAGTGGTGCTGAGCAAGTCCTTCTTAGATCTCCCTTGCCTGGTTTCAGAAAGCCCTGGAAAGATTTTAACATAAAGCTTAATAGTTTTCAAACTTTCAAATGGCTGAATGCTATTTCTGGCTGTGATATAGCCATACACAAAGACACACACACACACACACACACACACACACACACACACACACACACA
>OU015752.1:102691677-102709290 GCA_907169655.1 Acomys percivali | reverse complement strand
GTGTGTGTGTGTGTGTGTGTGTGTGTGTGTGTGTGTGTGTGTGTGTGGTGTTTCAGGTAATATCCTAAGAAGGCATTCTCATTGTGGGACCTATGAAGATTTCTATGTAATGAAATGTTGGAAGCTCTGTGGATCTCCCGGTTCCATCCTGCATGTGCACAAACAGCAGGGTGAGTTGCCAAGAGCATCCCACAGTGTGTTGTTTTGGCAGCAGGCTTTATTTTGTGGCTTGGACCCAAATCAGAACTTGTCTGGCTACAGCATTAGGCCGCTCTGCCACCTATCTCATGGACACCGAATCCATGAGAGGTGCCCCTTGGCAAAACCGTGCTGGGCTGTGCGCCTGATGGGGGAGCCAATCTAGGGTCATGAGGCTGGAAGAATGAACCGGTGGGGATGGCTGACAGGTAGCCCATGCTGTTACACTGGCCAGGGTGTGACTTTGGGCCTGAGGAAGGGCACACGTGTTTTTCAAGAGCTAGCTGTGTGCTGAACCGTCTGCACTCACCCCAGCCACAGCAAATCGGACTTTGGAAGATTCCCGAACTTTGTAGTCTTCAGATCTTCATCTGGGATTAGAATACATCGGCAGTCACTGGCTGAGCCCTGGGTTCTTGAGCTTTTTTGGAGACACTGCGGGAGAACTAAGGAGAACATAGAGGCTGGGGCAGTGGGCTCCGTCCTCCTTGACCTCTTTCTTGCTCTGTCCTAGAGACTAGAGTTTCATTTAAAAATTAGCTCCCAAGTTTTTTAGCCCTTCAAAGGCATGGTCCCCAGGAACAATTCAATTCCTAAGTCTTTCCCATGACTCTGATGCTCAGCTCATTTGCTAGCACATTGGATTGAAGTTTCTTTTCTCGTTTCTGCAGTTTTCCTGCCTGCAGGTGAAGGTTTGAATAAAGAGTTTAGACTTGATCTCCGTGAGCCTGGGACACAGAGTGGGTGTTAAGTCCTTGAGTTACCTAAGCTCCGTTTGCCCTACAGACCACCGGGGTCCAGGGACCCACTGCCCTGCTTAACGGGCATCTGCGACTCAGTTCCGGGAACTGAGCCGGCAGCAAGTCACACCACTTCTTCCCCATTTTTCTTTCCTCCAGGGACTCATGCGGTGGCAACTAAGCCCAGTTCAGCTGCCGCTCATCGGCCAAGGCCCAGGGAACAGGAGAGGAAGAAGCGTGGCCTCACTTCCTCTCTAAGGATGGAGCCCCACAGTCACTCTGGGAAGAGCCGGAAATCCACAAAATTTCGCTCCATTTCCCGGTCCCTGATCCTCTGTAATGCCAAGATCAATGATGATGGCTCTAGCCCTGATGAGAAGTACCCTGACCCTTTTGAGACCTCACTGTGCCAGGGCAAGGAAGGTTTCCTTCACTCCTCCGTGCAGCTGGCAGACACGTCGGAGGCTGGGCTCAGCAGCATGCCAGACCTGGCACTGGCCTCAGAGGCTGCTCAACTCCAAGCGCCTGGGAGCGATCGAGGCAAACACTGCAGAAAGATGTTCTTCATGAAGGTATGGCCAAGACCTGCGCATCTGACGGCCTATATTTGCCGTCTGATGCCATGAATTAGTCTTTGAATCCATTTGAGCAAAAGTCAGAAAAGCAAAGAGTTTTCACTGCGAACAGCAGCAAGGAAAAGATGAGGCAGGGCTGTCTAGGGCTCACAGCAATGGACCTGATAGTGAATCAGGAACAGTTAACACTCTTCTCTGAGATATTTGATGAGAGGTGGTGTCAGTTGGAGATAGACTGAACCCTAGATCCCTGCTGAAAAGATGTCATCTGCATCCTTGGGCATAGTGTAGGCAGGTCAAAACATACCTATTCTGAATACCCAAGGAGGCAGGTACTTGGACACAGGAGAGGCCTTGGGAAAGCAAGGTAAGGAACATGGGATGGAAAGCTAGCTTCCAGAATGTAGCTGTGAATGTTTTCCAGGTCCCTTTAGTCAATCTCAACATAAGTGTTTGAGGACTCTCCAGGCTTGGGAATAATATCCCCCCGTTAGATGGTAGTCTCTTGTATGATAGAAATCATGGGGTACGAGGCATCCAAACTGTAGTTGTGCTGCAATTATTCCCTAAGGAGTGCCATAAATTTACATCTGTGCCATCTATAGAAGGAGTGACTTCTCAGGGCTCCAAAGAACCCTGGATCTGGAGTCAGTGCTGCTGATGTAAGATGGGTTTCTCCCATAGTCTCTTGCCAAGACTCTGAGGCAGACACCTGACTACACAGCAGACAGAGAAGGCATTCTGCAGCCTTGGTGAAGTCTGGCACTTTTGTATACACTTTTGTACTTTTGACCATCAGGAGGGAACTCACTCAGGGACTTATCTATTATGTGGCATCAAGTCACAGCACACAGCATTTAGCAGTGGTTGTCCTAGTGGCCACACAAGTAGCATCCTTAAGGTCCTTCCTAGATCAGGCTGTGCCATAACCTTTGGGGTAATTCCCACTGATGAGTCTTGAGCTCATCTTGTAGGGCAGAAGACAGAGCGAGCATCTTGATGGTCTTCAGGTAAGCTGCCCAGGCTCCCAGCTTGCCATGAATGAAGACAAGAATTAAATTTGTTTGTTTAGAGGCAGGATTTCATAAGTCCCGGGCTGGCCTTGAATTTCTTATGCCACCGAGGAAAAACACGAACTTCTCATCCTCCCGTCTCTGCCTCTCCAGCAATGAGATTGCAGGTGTTGCCACCACATCTTGTTTCTGCCATGCTGGGGATCAAGCCCAGTGCTTCCTGCATGCTAGGCAAGCACTGTACCAAGCTAGTAAGATCTCTGACCCAAGAGTCAAGTTTATTGATGAAACTATGAACTTTTGCAGATGAGAGCTCAGATCAGCGGGATTCCAAAATCATTTGGGGGTCTCACCAACTCTTAGTGTGGACTTTATTTGCTCACTTCTATTTAATTGCAAGGCATTTATTTTTGAGCACCTATGATATGCTGGGCACTCTGTTCACTCAGATACTGCCCATCAAGAAGCTGCTTAGAGTAAAAGCTGTATTCCAAGAGGAGTGTGAAGCTGCATAAGGGGCTGAGAGAGAAGGAGATGTTTTGAAGTGTGCTGGCTCTCCTTACTTCATTCAGGCAGTACTTGCTGAGTACCTAACTAGAGCAGGCATTGTGTGATGAATTACCCTAGTGCAGCTTGCATCTGGCCAAGGGATGCAGATGTCAACAGTTTAAGGCATGATGTAGAATCTGGTAAAGAAGGACCACAAAGAAATGCTGGATGAGGAAAAGGGTGTTTGATGTAGATCACGGGGTTCCAGAGTGCTGTTTGTGAGACATGCTCAGTTTTCTCTACCAACTAGACTCTTGATCAAGAATCTCAATAACATTGAGGAGTGAGTCAGGTGACCATTGCAGCAGGGGCATCACAAAGGGGTAGCAATGCAACGAGGGGGAGAAAAGACTATGTTAGGAGCATTCAGGAGGCTGATTTAAGAGGATAGCTGTTCAGGGCAAGCCTGAGCTACATAGTAAGTTCAAGTTCAGCCTGGGATACATGACATCATATATATAGTAATTAAGGTAGAAAGTATGTTGTGAAGATCAAAAAGTCTAGAACATGGTAGGCAGAGAGGAAAGGGAAGCAATGGGATGTGGAGCTAAGATAGCAGACAGGGTCTTAAGCGGGGTGGTAGCAAAGCTATGGAGCTTTATCATAGAGATGGGATGCAGGGAAGTGACATGACCAGGTTGTCTTAATAGGAACATTCTGGGGCCTGGCAAACAGTGATGGAGGCCTTCTTAGGAGGCTACAGTGATAAGTCGGGCCAGGAATGATGTGGGCTTAAACTGGGGGAGTAGGCACAGGGTCCCAGAAAATAGTCAGGGCAGGGACTCTGGTGGTCCAGACAAAGCCAGAAGGACTTGCTGATAGGAAGATGCAGAGTGTGAAGGCATGAGAGGAGTCACCTCCAGGGACACATTTTAGCCAGAGCAGAGAGAGGATGTGAGAGGGAAGGAGGGAGGGTGGGAGAGGGAGATGGAGAGGGAGAGGGAGAGGGAGGGAGGGAGTGGGGGAGGGAGGGAGGGAGAGAGAGAGAGAGAGGGAGAAGGAGAGAGAGAGAGAGGGAGATAGGGAGAGAGAGAGAGAGAGAGAGAGAGAGAGAGAGAGAGAGAGAGAGAGAAACAGATAGACAGACAGAGACACACAGAGGCAGTGTGAGACAGGGAGGGAGGGAGAGAGCTAACTCAGGGGCTGGAAAGATCAGGAAAGGCAGAAGATGATGGAAAGGATTCCAGGTAGAGAAAACTCCTTAAGCAAGAGATGGGGGCGAGGGTGTTTGAGAGCTTGGGTCTTGTCCTCTCAGTACACGTGGGCATGTCCAAGGCTCCACTGATGTACCTGTCCAGGAGAGGTATCCAGTGAAGGGAGGAAAACAGAAGGAGACCAAAGATATGAGGACAACAATCCTTTCTTTTTTATTCTTTTGTACTTCCCACATGCTATGTTCACCACTCTTATCTCCTTGTCCTTCATGTCCCAAGACCCTAAAGAGAAAGCAATCATAGCCTCATCCTTGACCACATGAGGTAGGGGTGTGGGGGGTCACTGCTCTGATTGTCTGGGTTGGAATCGAATTTTCCCATACACTCTGTTTCTGATCCTGGGCAGTTCATGTTTCCACCTTATATCTCAATTGTCTCGTGTAAGGAATTGATAAAACATTCCTCATATGGTGTTTTGCAGAGATAGAAGTAGGTGTTTGCATGAGAGTGGTCGTCCATGCCAATTTGGTAGACATAGCAGTTGCTTGATGGATGCCACATTACTGTTTTCAGGAATGAAGACACTGTTTCTGAGTAATTAATTAATTAACTTGCATATGCCAGGCAACATATAAAAGTTGTGGCCTTAATGGTGCTATAGGCTAACAATGGGGACAGGGACAAACCAGACTACCAGTGCTGTCTCCACAGTGGGCAGGGTGGTTCTGGTGGAGATGCCTGTGGGAAACTGGGTGCTGGAGGGCAGAAGTCTGGACCGTGAAGGGCATGGATGTGACAGGAGTCAGGGCTAAGCCGAGGCTGGGAAGAGTGTGACAGTGAATAGAATAGGCCAGGGTGACAGCTAAGAGAGCCACGAGGGAAAAGAGAGAGGGACTGCCTGGCTGGGGCTGGAGATGTGTCTCCTTTAAGAAAGCACGTAAGGGTACTAAAAACCTATAAGAAGAACATTATGACGGGCAGATCTGGGTCCAGGGGTCCTGCTCAAACTATGGCAAAAGCCAAGGACAATACATCCAGTAAACTTCGAACCCCTACTCAGATCTAACCAATCAACAGGCCATTCTCCAGTTGAGGGGAGAGTAGGGACTGACTTTCACATGAGCTCTGGTGCCCCATATTTGACCACATCCCCTGGATGGGAAGGCCTGGTGGCACTCAGAGGAAGGATAGCAGGCTACCAAGAAGAGACTTGATACCCTATGAACATATACAGGGGGAGGAGGTCCCCCTCATTCACAGTCATAGGGGAGGGGAGTAGGGGGAAAGCGGGAAGGAGGAAGGAATGGGAGGATACAACAGATAGGATAACAATCGAGATGTAATATGAAGAAATTAATAATTAAAATTAAAAAATTAAAATAAGAAAGCACGTGAGAGTTTTAAAGACCCATTAAAGTGCTGCAAGCAAGTGAAGGTTTTAATTGTCTGAACCCCAACTCTTTATCAAAAGTGCCAGGTCAGGGAGGTCAGAGGCCATAGCTGGTCTCAATACCTTTCGTGGAGGCTCTTCAGAGCAACTCACAGCCACCCACTTCTTCCTTCAGTGGGGACATTCTAGTCACTGCCCCAGGATCCTGCCTTCCTTCCTCTCAACAGAAGCGCCCTGTTTTCAGGCGTGACTCAGTTGGTCCAGATGGACCTCTCAGCCTCCAGCAGTGCCATGGTTACACTGATTTCAAAACAACATCTGGAAGAGACCTTGTGACGCCAGCCCCTGCTCCAGAAACGCCTAATGTGAAATTCAAAGAAGAGGAAGTTGCATAAACAGCCAACTTGAAATTTAAGGGAAAAAAAAAAGAAAGCGTCACTGGAAGCTTGTGTGTGGCACACCCAGCACTGAGCAAAGCCAGCAGAGACAGTTGTGAGAGTGTGAATGAGTCTGTGCGGGGCCCTGAGGCTTCTGGGCCAGCTTCCACAGAAACCCAGTCCACCAGACCTAGGAGGAAGGGAGTGTTTTTCCTGGACACTCCAGACCTGCTGTGTTTTTCCACATAAATACTATTTTTTAATTCTCTCCCCCTCCTCCCCCTCCCTCTCTATCCCCCTCCCTCCCCCTCCCTCCTCCACTCTCTCTTTCACAGAGTTATGTGGACAAAGATGACCTTGAATTTTTTATTTTCCTACTTTTTAACCTCTGTGGTACACTCTACCACACCCAGATTAAGGAGTGGTGATGATGAACCCAGGGCTCTCTTCCTTCTAGGCAAGCATTCTACCAACTGAGCCATATTTCCTGCCCCCAAAGAGTATTTTTAAAAATGCCTTATGAGCAGAGTGTCCAAGGCAAAGAAGACGACACTCCCTCCTTCGTTTCCCTCTTTTCCTCTCTCTTCTCCTCTCTTCAGTATTTGCTTCCAGTCTTTACAGAAACTGGAGGTTTGCATGTTCTAAGCTATCATCTGGAGTAAAGAAACCAATCTGGGGGCTGGAGAGATGGCTCAATAATTAAGAGTATTTATTTTTCTTTCAGATAGCCCGAGGCTCGATTCCCAGCACACACATGATGGCTTGCAACCATCCACAACTTCAGGTTGAGGGGATCCAAACCTCTCTCTTCTAGCCTTCACAGGCACCAGGCAGGAATGCACAGACATTCATGCAGAGAAAATACACATAATATTGAAAAAAAAGTTTAAAGGAACAAATTCGGTGTTATATCCTCGGGGGATTTTTGCATAGAGAAGACAAGTGTCATCACAATGAACAATGAACCCTGCCCCTTCTTCCAAGAGACTCATATTCCCTCTCACTGAACAGTTCCATGAAGAGCTATTATATCCTAGACAGACACTTCCAGGCCAATGATTGCTCAGCTTTGTCTGGTGTAACTGAACGCCACAGACTGGATAAATTACAGAGAAAAGGAGATTGTTTGGAATGGTCATATTCATCTAATGTCAGAACTCAGGATGTGGAGGCTAAATAATTGTGAGTTGTTGGCATGGCGTATCCTTTCTCCTCTCTTTATCTTTACCTTGTGCCTGTACATTTAAGGTATAAGTTATATAGGCAGCATATAATTATCTTCTAAGTCACACACTTTAGCTTACGTTTGCCTCTATTCAGTGTCATGTCAGGTGTTTGGTACTATGTCTACCATCTTGTCATTTGGTTTCCAGTTGTCTTGAATGTTTTATGCCTGTTTTTCTTGTCTTATCTTTTAGATTAATATATTTATTACATTTACTTTTGGATTAGCTTGCTACTTATGGTTGTCTTTGGTTAGTTTTATCTCTAAAATAAATAAATATGCTTTCTAGATGTTGTAATCTAATCTAAAGTAGTACTTCATTATAGCATCTAACTAATAGTAAGAATGTGGCACACCCAATTCCATCGACATTCACATTCTCTACTATGTTGCTGTGGTGCGTTTTAATTTTGCACACATGAATAATTTCCAAGCATATCATTATTGTTACTCTGTGAGTCAGTGCTCATTTGCATGGATACTCATGTTTATCTCTCTACCATTCTTCATTCCTTCCTGTCTTTCTGTGTCTCACTGAGGTCATCTCTGTCTGAAACAGGCCTGCTTCTAGCAGGGGTAGGGCCTGAGCTTAGAGCACAAATGACAAACAGAAGACAACTGTCTAAACAGTTCGACCAAGGTGAAAAGACTTCAAATGCATTCTTCTGTCCTTCCGCCACTAGAACTTGCAGGCCAGCTTCAGTTAAGGGCTCGGGCTCGGGCTCGGGCTCCTGAGAGTTCTGCCCTCAAAGTGGTTGCAGGGAGGCCCATCCCAACTCTCAGCCATCACCTTCTTTGTGGCCTATTATCATAAGGGCCTTAGGTGTAAGCAGGCAGTTGCCTTCAGTCCCCTGTTTACTGCCCTCCTCCTGCAAGCCCTGGCAGCCCAGAGATGTGCATACCCCTGCTGTATTCTGCTCTGGATGACACACAAATGCTTCTGATATAATTTGATAACACTATTTGCCCCTCATTTCCTCTCTGCCTGGATCTTAGCCACTCACCACATAGTCCTGAAAACCCATTTGCTCCCTTGGTACTCTGGAGTTGGCCCTCTTTTTAAGGTACTGTGGGGCACAGACCTTATTGAGACTGGGAACTGGTACAGAGTAATTGCCATGTAAGTATTTATGGAGAGAACTCTGTATGAACCTGCATAATAAGGCCACCCTTAAGACAGAGTCTACTGGCCTACTACCTTTCTTGAGCCAACATGTGGCCTTGCATTAGACATTCTGTCAGCATTCTCTGGCTGAGATGGAGAGTCAGTGGTGCTCAGTCTGGGAGGAGGCTAGCAGCCAGGAGGCCAGACACGTGTGTGTGTGGGGTCTTGTCTCCTAGAGCTGCCCCCGTGAAAAGATGTGAAATGCTTTGAACCGCTGTGTGGTACATCCTGCTTTTCTTTACAAATTTAAAATACTGGCTAGGCAAAGTCACCACTCATGTAGCGTGACTCAGGGGTCGTGCAGTCAGCTAGCTCAACCGTCTGCATCTCTGGCATGTGCTGTGGGTGCAGAAGGGGGGTTATCAAGGCCTCCCTGGGCAGACCAGTCCCTTCACTGCTCTGCCTATGAGCGGCTTAGTCTGTGGCTGGAGGCCTAGTCTTTCTTGGCAAGCAGGAAACCCTAAACCCTGGATGCTTGTCTCTTCCTGCCACAGAAGAGCCACTTGTGGGTACTGAGAGCAGACACTGTGAGGGAAGTTTGGGCTTCCAGGACTCCCACGGAGCTGCTGAGTCCCCATAGTATATGGGAAGACACGAAAGGAGGCAAGGGTGGTCCATGTGCAGGAAGTGGGGAGGCACAACCCACAGGTATGATTCATGCCCACTTGCTGATGCTCACCCAAATTTCATGTGATTTCTAGTTGTTTCCAATGCTAGAAGACATTTGGAAATATTCCCTTAGAAGTTGGCTTCATTAGCTGGCATTTTGAATCCCATTGGTTTTGGCAAGACACCATTTGGCTAGTAAAGAGTTTGCAGGGGTAGATGGAGAATAAGGAAAACTGACAACAACCGGTGAGGCAGCTACCTTTCCATCTCTGGTGCTTGTGCTTGTCATTGTCCTTTGCCTGTAGTTACAGCCCATCTCGGCTTCTCTTCGCCTCTGCACACAGGTCACTCCTTACTGCCTTCAAGTGTTTGACTTCTTGAATGCTAATGAACCCAAGCCTGGATCACCCTGTAAGGCCCAGTGAGTTTGTCAGCTTTCAAGCACTATATCAAAATACCCAAGAGAATCAACTTAAAGGGGGGAAGTTTTTATTTGGGACCACAGATCCACAGGTTTTAGCTCACAGTTGATTCAGTTGCTCTTGGGCTCATAGTGGGGTTGAACATCATGGTGGCACGAGCCTGTGGTGGATGAGCACCTTCTTAGAGGAGCAGATGGAACAAAGAGTGAGAGCCAGAGTCGGGTGGGGGAGGCTTGCTTTACATCAAAGTAGCTCCTTCCAAGCCTGTTAATCTGCAAATCGGCAAGTAGGTTCATCCATTGATGAGGTCAGAACTCATGCTGCACTGGGGGAGCAATAGTGCTTCAGTGGAGGATCTGCCATGAAGCCTTCACCACTTCCCCCTTTTACTGTACACCCTAGTGTCCACTATCCTAGTTGAAATACCAACCCAGATAGTTGTGTGTTTCCATCAAAGAATATATCCTGGGTGCCAGGGGCAAGCAGGAGGAATTCACTTACTAATTTGTGTTTCTACTATGAGCTCAGGAGAAGATAAGGCTCAGTGAGTATTTAAGGCCTCAGGAGGTTCCATCTCTTACCTGGATGTATTATTTATTTCTTAAAGTTTAGGGTTTAAAACTTTTTATTAAACTCTGAACATTATATATATTACATATATATATATATATATATATAATTCATACTCTTAAAAAGTGTTCTACTTACCCTTATATTTCTTAAACAATAGGTTTAAGAAATAAACTGAAGTCCTGTGAGTGTCCCTACTCAACGCTATACTCTCTTGCTCCTCTCACAGGTGACACTGTCCTTCACTTGTGTTTACTCTATCTATCCTTGCTTGCCTGTGTCTTTGCTCCATCTATTTGCTTCCTTGAATGATGTTTGGTTAGCCCTGCTTATCCTTGATTAATGTTTGTTTGATATGATTTTTTTGTTTACCCTTTTACTTCTGGCCTCTGTTTATTTACCCCACCCTTCTGAGTTTCTTGTAGGTAGCTATGTCCTTCCCTTTCCAGTGCTGAAGACTGAACCAAGGCTTATCATCTTCTGCACATGTACTCTACAGCTAACCTATACCCTCGGGCCTCTTTCTATTTTTTATTTTGGGACAGGGTGTCCCCAAGTGTTCCAGGCTGTCCTTGAACTCACTTTGAGGGAAATGGCTTTATGGTCCTCAAGGTAGCATATTAAACCAGTCTGTGAAGCTGAGGTCAAGGCTGTATTCCAGGTATCCACAGGTCTTCCCCCTTTTCCTGGTATTTTAACATCCAGAGAGAGCTCATTTTCTTGCTTTGCCTTCAAGTAACTGTGGGCTGCAGGCTCACAATCCCCTGCAATAGGATACAGAATAGAAGGAACTACACCTCAGGTAACTCGTCAAGGCATTCTTCAAATCCTGTGGTCTCTAGCCAGTTCTTTGTGACTTTCAAAGTCCTTTTCTTGTGTCTTCTGAGTGATTTCTGGAGTCTGTGGTATGGGGAGAGAAGTGTCTATGCTCTCTCGTTCCACAGCTGGAGGTCTCAGTGCTGCTTAGCCTCAAACACAGACATGAATGCAATTGTCAGTCGGTCCCTGCTGGCAGACTATCCTCTGTCATGCCACACCCTCAACAGGTCATACGTGCAACTGCATGCTGTAGCACATGTTGGTTTTTACTGCTTTATGGTATTCCTGTATCTCACACAACAATTGTGCGATGCAGTCTTCTGCGGACTGTGTCTGAAAAATCACTCTAGGACAGCTATGCAGTCTGGGTGGTGGGCATTAGAACGGGAGTGTGTTTCTTTGAACTAGATAATGCCAAGTTGGCTTCTGAAATGATTGTACCTACCTGCTCTTCTGTAAGCAGGTGTACATTTATGGCTCATTCTGTATCCTCGTCAACTCTTAGCAAGTCTTGTGAAAGTGGAGATACAGAAAAAAAAACAAACCCATCTCATTTAAAAGCTTTTATGGAAATGCAAAGGAACTGAGCTAACTTAAATGACAGAAAGGCAGGAGTCATTGTACACAGTTCCAAGACTCATTCATCAGTACAGGAATCTACACTGTGGTGTTGGAAGAAGGATTCACACAGAGAAGAGAGAGCCCAGAAACTAGCCTCATAAGCACAGCCAACTGACTTAGGATAGCATTCCCCAAAGCAATTCCGTGTTGGAAAACACAAAGCCACGTATCCCAATTCCCACGAAGCACATAACTGTGTCCCCAAGGAGAGCTTACTGTAAACCTGTAAGCATTCAGAAAACTAGGAGAACTGCTAGAAGTGAAGGCTAGAGGGAAGGAATTTTAGCTGTTAAGTGCAGCAGGAGGGTTCTGTATGGTGGTGACCATGATGGTGAGCTAACAGTGACACTGGGCTGTCATCTTGCAGAGGCTACCACTGGGGGGAAGAGTATGAAGGTACTCACATCCCCCTGCATTGTATTTGTATAACTTCCAGTGAATCCACAGTAACAAACAGAATGTGAGTTAAAGGATTGAGTTAAAGATTACACCCCATATGGCAGAAGGCAGCAATTGGGAAACAGTGTTATTAAGAAGATAGTATTATGATTACATTAAAAAATGTTTAGGAAATAATATAATGAGAGATATAGAAATCCAGGATGAAAAATAAAATACAAAATGTTACTGAACTGACATTAAAATAGGTCTGCCTGAGTAATGGAGATGTCTGTATTCCATGCTTATGAAAATGAAAAAGGTATTAAGTGTCAATTCTCCCCAAAATGCATTGATGAATTTAACTAAAATTTCTTCTTTAATTAAAAAATATTTTAAATTACCCTACAAAGATGTAGATATCGTTATGGCATTTAGTAGATTATTTTAGTAGATTATTCTGTCTTCTAACTTCCCCACATCCCTGCTCCTCAGTCCTCCGTTATGACCTCCCCAAGGACTCTTGTCTATTTTCATGTCACATGTGACCTTTACCCCTCCCTCAGCACCTCTCTTTACCCTCTCATGGTCTCCTTTCTAATGTTTTGTGCAATCTGCATCTATACCCATTTAGAAATGTACACATGTGTGTGACATGCTAAGATTAGAGATTAAGAGAGAAGATGTGGTTTTTGTCCTTCTTAGCTTATATCATCTTCCTTAATGTATGCATAATATGTTTTTATGTGGATTTATTTTGGTTTATCCTGTTGGTAGCTGTCTCAGCTTCTCACATCTGCCATTTTGTATCTTTTTATTCATTTGGGGAGTAGTGAGCCATTGTCTCCTTGGCTACTTTTCAACTTTACCTCCTGCCTTCCAAATTCCATAATCCTGGAGACACCAGCATGAGATTTCTTGCTAGTATCCCATAGGTTCCATGAAAATTTATTTGGATTGTATTTTGATTTATCTAGTGCTTTAAATTTTTAAAATGTATTATAATTTACTCAAATTACAACCTGATTATTATCCTCTAGCTTCTATTTTCCCATTCTCATCCTCCCTCCATCTCCCACTCTATTCCCCTCCCTTAGACCTCAGACAGAAGGGCATCACTTTCCCCACCATATGACCATAGCCTATCAGGTTTCATCCAGATAGCCTGCTTCCCCTTCCTCTCTGTGTCACTGGGCCTCATTACCAAGGGGAAGTGGTCAAATTGGGAGGCACCAGAGTTCATGTCAGAGGCAGTCCCCACTCTCCCCACAACAGTGGAGAATGAGCTCTCCATTGGTAGATCTGAACAAGGGGTCTAGGTTTACTTCATGCATTGTCCTTGGTTGGTGCAACAGTTTGTCCAGACACCCTTGGGTCCAGATCTGCTGGCCTTGATGGAGCCCCTGAACCCAGGTCTTTCCATTCCTCCATTCTTCCATACCTCTCTCACCTGAAGTCCAGCAGCAAGTCCCAGCATCTGTCCTGATCCGGCTCTGGGTAGAGTGTCTCAGAGGACATTTATGTTGGGCTTATATCCACTTATAAGTGAGTATGTACCATGTGTGTCTTTCTGAGTCTGGGTTACCTCACCCAGGGTGATCTTTTCTAGTTCCATCCATTTGTCTGCAAATTCTAAGATTTCTTTGCTTTTATTAGCTGAGTAATATTCCACTGTGTAAATGTACCACAGTTTCTTTATCCATTCTTCCATTGAGGGACATCTAGGTTGTTCCTGATTCCTGCTAATACAAATAAAGCTACTATGAACATAGTTGAGAAAATGTCCTTGTTGTATGGTGAAGCATCTTTTGAGTATATGCCCAGGAGTGGTAGAGCTGGGTCTTGAGGTAGAGCTATTCCCAATTTTCTGATAAAACGCCAGATTGATTTTCAAAGTGTTTGTGCAAGTTTGCACTCCCACAAGCAATGGAGGAGTGTTCCCTTTTCTCTACATCCTTGCCAGCATGTGCTGTCACTTGAATGCATCTTAGCCATTCTGATGGGTGTAAGATAGATTCTCATTTTGATTTGCATTTCCCTGATGATGAAGGACATTGAACATTTCTTTAAGTGTTTCTTGGCCATTCGATATTCTTCTGTTGAGAATTCTCTCTTAGCTCTGTACCCCATTTTATACTGGGTTATTTGGTTTGGTGGTGTTTAATTTCTTGAATTCTTTATATATTTTGAGTATTAGCCCTTTGTCAGATGTAGGTTTGTTGAAGACCTTTTCCCAGTCTGTAGGCTGTTGTTTTGTTCTGTTAACAGTGTCCTTTGTCTTACAGAAGCTTTTCAGTTTAATGAGGTCCCATTTATTAATTATTGGTCTTATAGCCTGAGCTATTGGTGTTCTGTTCAGGAAGTTTTCTCTTGTGGCAATGAGTTCAAGGCTTGTCATCAATTTTTCTTCTAACAGATTTAGTGTGTCTGGTTTTATGTTGAGGTCTTTAATCCACTTGGACTTTAGTTTTGTTCAGGGTGACAAATGAGAGTCTATTTGCATTTTTCTACAAGTAGACATCCAGTTAGACCAGCACCATTTATTAAAGATGATATATTTTTTCCATTGTATAGTTTTGGCTTCTTTATAAAAAATCAAGTGTCCATATGTGTGTGAGTTTATTTCTGGGTCTTCAACTCAATTCCATTGATCAACCCATGTATTTCTATGCCAGTACGATGCTAGTTTTTTTTTAAATTTTTTTTTATTACTGTTGCTTTATAGTACAGCTTGAGATATGGGACGGAGATTCCTCTGGAAGATCTTTTATTGTACAGGATTGTTTTAGCTATTCTGGGTTTTTCTTTTTCCGTATTAAGTTGACAATTGACCATTCAAGGTCTGTAAAGAATTGTGTGGGTATTTTGGTAGGAATTGCATTGAATCTGTAGATTGCTTTTGGTAAGATGGCCATTTTCACTATGTTGATTTTCCTGATCCATGAACATAGGAGGTCTTTCTATCTTCTGATATCTTCTTCAATTTCTTTCTTTAGAGACTGGAATCTTTTTCATATAAGCCATTCATTTTCTTGGTGAGAGTTATACCAAGATACTTTATATTATTTGTGGTGATTGTGAAGGGTGTAGTTTCCTTAATTTCTTTCTCTTCCCATTTGTTATTTGTATACAGGAGGGCTACAGGCTTTTTTGAATTAATCTTGTATCCAGCCACTTTGCTGAAGGTGTTTGTCATTTGTAGGAGTTCTCTGGTTCAATTTTTGTGGTAACTTATATATACTCATATAATTGGCAAATAGAGATACTTCGGCTTCTTCTTTCTGACGTGGATCCTCTTGATCTCCTTTTATTGTCTTATTGCTCTAGCTAGGACTTCAAGTACTATATTGAAGAGATATGGAGAGACTAGGCAGCCTTGTATAGCCCCAGATTTTAGTGAATTTTCCTTGAGCTTCTTTCCATTTAGTTTGATGTTGGCTAGTGGCTTGCTGTATATAGCCTTTATTATGTTGAGCTATGTGCCTTGTATTCATGATATCGCTCCAAGACTTTAAACAAAAATGAATGTTGAGTTTTGTCAAATTTTTTTTCACATCTAAGGAGATGATCATATGTTTTTTTCTTTCAGTTTGTTTATGTGATGGATTATATTGATGGATTTCCATATATTGAACCATCCCTGCATGCCTGGGATGAAGTCTACTTGGTCATGGTGAATGATATTTTTGATATATTCTTGGATTCATTTTGTGAGTACTGAGTATTTTTGTGCCAATGTTCATAAGAGAAATTGGTCTGAAATTCTCTTTCTTTGTTGAGTCTTTGTGGGGTTTAGGTATCAAGGTGACAGTGGCCTCATAGAATGAGTTTGATAATTTTCATCCTATTTCTATTTTGTGGAGTAGTTTGAAGAGTATTGGTATTAGCTCTTCTTCAAAGGTCTGTTAGAATTCTGCACTGAAACCATCTGGCTCATGGCTTTTTTTGTTGTTGTTGGGAGACTTTTGATGACTGCTTCTATTTATTCAGGAGAAATAGGACTATTTGATTTGTTTACCTGATCTTCACTCAACTTTGGCAAGTGGAATCTATCAAGAAATTTATCCATTTCATTTTGATTTTTAAATTTTGTGATGTGTAGGCTTTTGAAATAAGACCTAACGATTCTTTGGATTTTTTTCAGTGTCTGCTGTTACATCTCCATTTTCTTTTCTGATTTTGTTGATTTAGATAGTGCCTCTCTATCTTTTAGTTAGTTTGGCTAAGTGTTTGTCTATCTTGTTGATTTTCTCCAAGAATCATCTGTTGGTTTTGTTGATTCTTTGAATTATTGTCTTTCTTTCTTTTTTATTGATTTCAGCTCTGAGTTTGATTATTTCCAGCTGTCTACTCTCTTTGTTGTTTCTGATTTTTTTTCCTAGGGCTTCCAGATGTGTCATTAAGTTGTCTGTTTGAGGTGTTTCCAATCTCTTTAAGGAGGCACTTAGTGCTCTGAACTTTCCTCTTAGCACTGCTTTCAATGTGGCCCATAAATTTGGGAATGTGGTACCTTCCTTTTCATTGAATTTTAGAAAGTCCCTAATTTCTTTCTTTACCACTTCCCTGACCCAGTTGTCATTAAGTAGAGAGTTGTTCAGTTTCCATGTGCATGTTGGCTTTTTGTTATTTCTGTTCTTCTTAAGGTTCAGCTTTAGTCCATGGTGGTCTGATAGGATACAGGGTATTATTTAAATATTTTTGTATTTGTTGAAGCTTGCTTTGTGCCCTACTATATGGTCAATTTTGGAGAAGGTTCTGTGAGTTACTGAGAAGGAGGTATAATCTTTTGAGTTTGGGTGAAAAGTTCTATAGATATCTGTTAGGTCCATTTGATTCATGACATCTGTTAGTGTCATTATTCATCAGTTTAGCTTCTGTTTCATTACTTATCCTTTAATGAAAGAACGGTGTTGAATTCTCCCAATACTAATGTGTGGGGATCTATATGAAGTTTATGTTTTATTAATGTTTCTTTTACAAATGTGGGTACCCTTGTATTTGGGACATGAATGTTCAGAATTATGTTATCTTGGTTAAATTTTCCTTTGATGATTATGAAGTGGTCTTCTTCATCTCTTTTTATTAATATTAGAATGGCTATTCCAGCTTGCTTCTTGTGTCCATTTGCTTGGAAGACTTTTTTTCCAGCCTTTTACCCTGAGGTAATGTCTATCTTTGCACTTGAGATGTGTTTCTTGAATGCAGCAGAATGTTGGGTCTTCTTTATGCATCCATTCTGTTAGTCTGTGTCTTTTTATTGCAGAGTTGAGACCACTGATGTTGAGAGAGATTAATGACAAGTGACTATTAGGTTCTTTTATTTTGATGGTTGAGGTAGTGTTTATTTTTTGGTTGTTGTTGTTGTTTCTGTTGTTTGTTTGTTTGGCTGGCTTTTGTTTTGTTAAAGTGAAATTATCTACTTCCTGTGTTTTTCTGGGAGTAGTTAGCCTCTCTGGGTTGGAGTTTTCCTCCTACCATCTTCTGTAGGGCTGGATTTATCTATATGTACTGTTTAAATTTGTTCTTGTCATGGAATATTTTGTTTCCTCCAGCTATGATTATTGAAAGTTTTGCTGGGTATAGTAGACTGGCATCTGTGGTCTCTTAGGGGTTGCAATACCTCTTCCCAGGCTTTTCTGGCTTTTATAGTCTCTGCTGAAAAGTCAGGTGTGATTCTGACAGGTTTGCCATTGTATGTTACTTGACCATTTTTCCTTTCTGCTTTTAATATATATTTTTTGTTCTGTATATTTTGTGTTTTTATTATTATGTGGTGGGAGGATTTTCTTTTCTTTTTCTTTTTTTTTT
>OU015752.1:102631484-102691667 GCA_907169655.1 Acomys percivali | reverse complement strand
AGGATCAACAAAAGTTCTTGTCTGGATGTGGGGAGACGTCCATGTGGCATGAATTAGGGCTGCAGCTCCTGGAGAGCTCACAGCTAGTCATCAGTTCTCAGGGGGTGGGGTGGGGGGCGGTGGATTCCTCGCTTCCCTTCAGGGCTGTGGTGATAATTTCCTTTCATTTCTTCAGGGGTGGCATGGATTCACTCTAGTTCACATTTAAAATAAGGAGATAATCCTTTAACTTGTCTTCTTGATGCAAAGAGAATGTCCTGTTAGGCTCTGTTCTTAAGAAGAAGCTGAGATTCTTTTGCTCTGTGCACCCCATGAGGTTACAAACAGCAAAATCTAAATCCAGTCACTCATGGAATGATCTCAGAGACACAGCAGATTCTGGGCTTTGCCTATTTTTCAAGAGGTTGTCGCACAGCCTTTAATTCAGCCATTAAGTTCTGGCTCTTCACAGCCTTAAATGCAGCCACTAGGCTCTGGCTATGCCTCATAATGATGCTTTTCCATTGATAGGTTTCCATCCCATTTAAGACAGTTACTTAGTTTTAGCTGAAGGAACACAGTCAGTGGTTACTACACTAGGGAAAACACAATCCTCCCCTGTCCTTGAATGCCCCATCTACAGCGTTTTCTGTTTTACACATGTGGTGATGGGCATCCTTGTACAAACATCCACATGTGCTTTATACAACTATTTTCTATAATAAAATTTGATAGTATGGAGATACAGAATTGAGAATCATTTGAGAGATGGGTTGGTATTCTTTAGAGATGGGACAGCAGGGCGTGTGATAGCCATCACAGGTGCTCTTTAATTCACTCAACTCCCTGCAGGTGTATGTGAGTGTAACTGTGTGTGTGTGTGTGTGTGTGTGTGTGTGTGTGAGAGAGAGAGAGAGAGAGAGAGAGAGAGAGAGAGAGAGTTAGAGAGGATGGGATGTTGCTCTGTAACTCAGGCTAGTCTTGCACTCGTTTAAAAATATCTGCCTCAGACCCCTGAGTTCTAGGATTGTAGGCATGCACCACCATTCTGCCTCATTTGAGTGGTTTTATTACACAGTTCATATATCATATAATTAACTGTAAAATATTCTGTGGTTTCAGCATGTTTGTAGAATTGTACAACCATCACTGCTAACTTCAAAACCACTTACCACCTCAAAAGAAACGCCAAAGGCTTTAGCAGGTTTCGCCGAGCCCACACCTCTCTCCCATCCCTGCTCCCTGTAAGACCCTGAGCTTCAGTGACTATGATCATACTTACCCTATTCCTATCAACACCGCACTGGACATCTCATAAGTGGAGTCAGGCATATGTGATAGTTCCCACTGGCTTATTTTGATTACTATGATCTATGTTGTAGACTCCATTAGTCTTTTATTACTTCTAATCTACGTATAGTGTTATAAACATGAATATATCACTCTCCAGCTACCTTGCTATCTTTAGATATTATATATACTTCATCTTTGTACATTTGTGTAAGTTTTTACATGGGTGTATGTTTTCAGTTCTCGAGTATATACATAGGAATGAAATTGTTGGATGGCATTGCATTACAATTTTTGACAAATCATGCTGCATGTAGTGGTACATGTCTTTAATCCAAAGAGCTTAAGGGGCAGAGGCAGGCGAACCTCTACAGTTAGAGGCCTGCCTGGCCCACATAATGAATTCTAGGACATCTAGAGCTTCATAGAGAAACACTGTCTTGAAAAAAAAATCACAACAAAACAATTTTTTGACAAATCTTTAACCTGTTTTCCAAATCAGTCTTACTGCCTTATGTTTGTACCATCAGCACAAGACTAAAAAATATTTTGTGTATATGTATAGATATAGATGATGTACATGAGATATATGTATATGTGTATATATGTATGCATATATAATGTATGTGTTCACACATATGCAGATTCATGTCCGTGTGGATGCAGGCCCACCTGCTTGCACATTCATGTGCAGGCTAGAGGTCAACATGGGTTGTTATTCCTCAGGTTCCATCCACCTCATTTTTTAGGCATTCAAAAATATTTTAATATACAAGTGAGATAACTAGCTGGTAGACGTGAAGAGGCTCACGGAGTTGCTCCCAGTTACTAAAAAACTGGAATAAATTTGAAGAACTTAGTCAGCCCATTTCCATTCCTGGTACCATGACGTTCCCTTGATTCTAATGCAGTTGGGTGAAGGCTGAAAGCCCATATAGTGTGTCTGATTTTTACATCACTTCCATGATAAGAAAAACAAGTACCTTTTAGCAGCAGTTTTTACTGACAGGCCCAGTAGTGGTGATACAATGTAATCTATCAGTGCAGTTGAATTTATCTTTAGAGGACTTTCTTTTGTCTTTTTATTTTGTTATAAAATTACTTTATTACAATGAGCTCTAAAATGAAAATATCACACTGCTAGATTAAAGTAGCCAATCAAAGACTTGTTTAGCCCCCAATTCTATACATCTCGGTGAACTATTGGAATACCATTCTGAAGTTGTGGCTCTTGGATAATAGTTTTAGACTTTCACTATCAATTACGTCTTTATACACTCATTCATCACCTGATAACCCTCAAAAAAGCTTTGATAGAGTTGAAACTAGAAAAAAACCACACCAACTTCATATCCTGTTCCACAACTCTTGTGACTTTTTACCTGTATTCCATCCTTCCCCATCACCTAATATCACCCTTTCTTGACCTCATTTCTAAATAGCAGCAGTTTACATATATGCATATATACATTACAGGCTGTAATGTGTGAGAGAAAACACTTTTTTTTTTTTTTTTGAGGCAGAATCTGCCATTGGTCTGGAACTCACTGTGCAGTGTAGGCTGACCATCAAATCCCAAGGACGGCTACCTTCCTAGCAGTGGAATTATAGCTGTGTGCCACTGTGCTGGGTGGGGG
This sequence comes from Acomys percivali, assembly GCA_907169655.1. Taxonomy (NCBI): domain Eukaryota; kingdom Metazoa; phylum Chordata; class Mammalia; order Rodentia; family Muridae; genus Acomys; species Acomys percivali. The sequence continues at coordinate 102,688,761 of OU015752.1, read as the reverse complement.
GCAGACTTTAGGTGCTGGTACTTGCAAGGTAAGCACTTTTCCCACTGAGGCACCTCCCCAGCCTCTGGACCACTGTGTGTCTTTTCTATGCTGGTGGGAATAATGCTGGCATGACCATAGATAGTCCTTGTGTCTGGTGTGGAGTGGTGTCTCCCCTTGGCTTTGATTGGCATGACTACAATTCTGTGTCATTTCTGTTGCTGTGACAAACTCCACCACCAAAGGCAACTCAAGGGAGGAAAGAATTGACTTGGCTTACATTTCCATTTGCCTGATTTTCTTCTTAGGGTTTTATGGGTTTGTCTCTTTCTTATAGACACAAAGACCAGTTTGAATTACTTTGTGTGTATGGTATGAGAAAGGAGTCTAATTCTTGCTCTTGTATGTGGGACAATGTCTGTCCAGGCATCACTTGTTAGAAATATTCATTTCAAGGTATCAAACACCATTGTAGTGGGATGATCTGATCAAGAACCTTGAACAGGAGCAGGAATTGGCGTCGTGGAAGGCCTGAGGAGTTAGAATAAGAAGGACTTGGTGACAGTGGTCATGTTGTGGATAAGGGGAGCAAACATCCAAAGGAATGTCTGGGTTGTGCTTGTCCCTTCCCCTTGAGACTAGCAACATCTTCCACATGACCAGGTGGCTGCTGCAGGACCAATCTGCTGGACCCTGCTCATGTATCCTCATGATCAAAGCCTGTTGCTTTGATGTCAACCCAACCACAGGAAATGGACCTTGCTGGGGATAGTTGGGTTATGTTCTGTGGTTCCCTCAGATGCAGCACTCACAGCAACTCAGTTCAAAAGAGAACAGAATAGTTTCCACTGAGGAGGAACACAGCCAGCAAGCTCCAAAAGTGTCCAGCTTGTCATTGATGCCAGCTAGCAGGCCACATGCAACATGAACTCTCCCAGTGGAGCAATAGAACTTGTAAGCCTTGGGAGGAGTTTAGGCTCTGGGATCATTTTGCTTATAAGACACAGTGCCCCAGAATTCCTTGCCATCATTCTGGGTTCATCCTCTCATCCCATGGGGACTATGTAGCTATCCACTTTTAGAGTTGGTTCTTGGTCCCTAGAAGCAATATGACCAATTTTAATGTTGGCAAAACATTATGAAGGGCTTGCTGGACAGTGGGCCCCAAGGCCATTGGGTCCCACTGGGATTGGTTGGTATAGAGATGGATGTCCAGGTAATGGTGGAGTGTCTTGCTCACTGAATAGCTGCCATGACCACAGGGTTTTTTAATAAGAACAAGGGGAAGTGTGTTCCGATGACTTCGCTAGCCCCGTGACCTCAGTGACAAAACCCCGGGATGGAGAGAAGCCCCACCTTGGCAGCAGGAACAGAAGAGTTCTGTTCTATCTGCAGCAGAGAGGCCTCTGTGGAACTGCTCTCAGGGCTCCTACACAGACTCCTTTGATGAGAAGCTGACCCACCCAGGACATGCTTGTCCAAGAGTGGCCGAGCTCCCCTGGGAGCCAAGGGAAGCAGTTTGATTCTTGTGAATCATTTTCTGATGCGTGATCACTTCAGAATAGGAAGCAGCCCTGGAGGTTGTGAACATAGTCATCAGTTGCATTCAGACGTCCAGAGCTGAGAGTGATGGCAAGAGATGGTTAGCACACCTCTCAGCTTACAGAAAAGGGAACTGAGCCTGAGGTTCAGAGCCATGGAGAAGTCAACACTGCTGGCTTCGTGGCTCCTTCTTCCATCCTGTCACACATCTCTAGTGAGAAGGTCACCACGTTTGACATCTTAAAATTTTCTTTTGAGTTGTATTTATTTTTATTATGTGTGGGGGTGTTTTGCCTGCATGTGTGTTTGTGAATCGTGCATATGTATTACCCGTGGAAACCAGAGGAGGGTATCGGATTGCTTGGAACTGGAGTTACAGATGGTTGTGAGCTGCCATGTGGGTGCTGGGAACCTAACCCTGGTTCTCTGGAAGCCAGTGTTCTAAACTGCTGAGTTGTCTCTCCAACACCTTTTTAAAAAAATGAATGTGTGTGTGTAGGGTATACTCTCTCTCTCTCTCTCTCTCTCTCTCTCTCTCTCTCTCTCTCTCTGTGTGTATGTGTGTGTGTGTGTGTGTGTGTGTGTGTGTGTGTGAGCGCGCGCGCGTGCGCGTGCGCATATGGAGACTTGAGGACAAACTTGGGTGTCACCCTCACAAATTCCATCTGCCTCCTTCCAATACCAACTGTGACATTAGCCTGGAAGTCAGCTATTAGGTTGGACTGGGCAGCCAGCGAGTCCTAGGGATGTTCCTATGTCTACATCACCAGTGCTGAGGTTATGAATTCACCTCATGCCAGGCATTTTGTGGGCTCTAGAAATCAATAAACTCAAGTTCTTATCTTATCTCATCCATCTACTTAGCCTCTTGCTTGGCAATGAAACAACCTCACAGCACACAGGAGCACTACTGCATTGGCTTCCCAGGCAGAATTAAAAACTCCATGCATTGCCTGATTCAGGAACGTTTAGTTTTTTTCAAGACAGGGTTTCTCTGTGTGGCCTTGGCTGTCCTGGCCTCTCTTTGTAGACCAGGCTGGCCTCAAACTCACAACTATCCACTTGCCTCTGCTTCCCTGGTCCACAAACTTTCAGGATGCACTATTCCCCCTCTCACATTTGATGTAAAAGTACCACTTAAGTCTGATCATCATCCATCAGTGTGTTTCTATTCCTGACACAGTGGTGTCTTTGAAGGTAGTTCCCTCCACAGCTAAAGAGATATACTTCAGGTTCACACTTTAAAAAAAATTATTATCCAGAAGCTTGACTGCAACAACTCTGAATAGATGCGACCATGTGGAGCTTCCAGTCAGTTCACAGACTGACCAGATTGGGGAGGGAAAGCCTTGAGACTTACATCTGAGATGGCTTGTTTGGGGGGTGGTACAGAGTGGTAAGGCAGGAGGACTCAAGCATATGGTCCACTGTGCTGGAGAGCGAAGTCATGAGGCATGGATATGCTCTGGGAACTACAGAGCCTGTGAAGGGTCAAGGTGGCTTAATTTCTTGTGAATCAGGGCTTTTTTCAACCAACACTGAAAATCTCAGAGAAAGGCTCTCCACATGTGCATAGAACATTATTATTTTGTTTTTGTTTTTTTTTCTAATAAAGGAAAAAATAGGTTTGTTCTGTTTCCTGTGATTTTCCTGCCATCTTGGTTTGACTAGCTAAGCAATTCTATTCTAGATAAGGGACTTTATGATAAAAAAGAAAATCTACTATTGTAACAGTTGAAATAAATATATTACCAATTTAGTTTGCCCCCCCCCCAATTACAAAGTAACAAAGTAACAAATACTCATGAAAACCTAGAAAATATGCAACATGTTAAACTAGGTGTGGTGTCTTGGGCCTATAAACTCAGTACTCAGGAGGATCTGAAATTCAAGGTTATCTTTGACTATATATGGAATTTAAGGTCAGCCTGGGCTATATGAGACCTTATCTCAAAAGGGGGAAAAGGACTGGGAAAACAACTCCAGGTAAAGTGTTTGCTGCACATGCAGGGGGGATCTGAGCTCAAATCCCCATAACCTACAGTAAAATAGGAAAGGCTGGCCTTGGGGTTAGTGTTGTGAGCGTGTACCCCAGCACAGAGGAGCCAGAGACAGGTAGATCCCTGGGGATTGCTGGCTAGCCAGCCCAAGCCTGATGAGTCAACAAAATAATGCTGTCTCCAAAAACAAGATGAACAGCTTCTGAGGAATGGCAGCTGAGTTGCCTCTACATACACATGACCACACTAGTACACACACTGAGAAGAAAGGAAAAAGTAAGACGTAACTGCATCATTTAAATACATTCTTGTTAATTCATGAGAGCTGGGTCTTGTATGTCTAACCTATTGCGTATATATTCTCACAACTAGCAAGAGGTACGTACTAAGAGTCTATAAGTCCTTAACAAACTTTTGTTGAATGAATGTTGCTATCCTGGTGCCTCTATATCTTGCCCTTTTTTTTTTTTACTATACTTTTTTACATTACTGTGGCCAGACAGTTATACAATATTTTAAAACTTACACTTTAAATCATTATTTTAAGAGAAGTTTTAGCATTCCATGTCTTACTTTCACATCATTAAGTATCTGTAAGTGGGATATATAGTCTGAATACGTGTCTCAACAGTGCTTTAAGAATAAATCACGCTTGGACAAGGAGACCAGCTAGTTGCTGTGCTTAGCAGGCCTGCAAGGGTTCCAAGACCACATTCGATTGCCACTTCCATTGTCTCGTGGGAGTGCATGAAATGGAGCTGGTGCAGGAGAGGAACTTCCCATTAGGTGGATGTGACCTCACTGACTACTGTAATTTAAAAGTGTCTTTTGGGTATTAGGTTAGATGTTCCAACATGCTCAAAGAAGTACTTTGTATACTTAATTTTGGAGATCAGAGTCCCACGAATCCAACTAAATCAAACTGCCTCTGTATATAATCACAGCTTTCGTAGCTTTTAAAGAATTTCCCAAATTGGCACAAGGATTGGTAATTTTGTTCAGGTTAACACAGTGCCATCTGTCGCTAAAAAGAAAAATGACAGCCTAGGAGTCTGCCCAGACTTAATCTCTGATTTTTACACTGGCTTACACAGGAAATAAAAGGGAATTGATTTGTGGTTTCTTGTGTCAGACTGGATATAGCTTTATTTTTGAAAGGCTGTTAAGTGGACTTCCGGGTCCAGATTGCTTACAAAATTCACCTGGCTAACTCTGCCACCTGGCAGGAAACTCCTGCAAAAACTCAAAAGGAATATACAACTTACGGGAAAGGCTTGTCAGAACAGGAGCCACAGAAGGGACTTAACTGTGCTCTGGAACCTGTGAGGAATTTCTGTGTGCCATAGTGCCAGTGGTATTGGATTCAGGGAGGCTCATGAGGCTGCCGTTGACAACATAGCAGAGGAAAGCCTCAAAACAAGCAGGCCAGAGGCAAGCCGTGTCTTTGGTGCAGGTCTACTCCTTGGGGGTGGAGTCGGGGGGCAGAGATACCAAGTGAGAGGCAGATCCAGACCAGGCTTCTCTTTTTTCTCTGGCAACACTTCCGTGCTGGAGATGCTACCACTCAGCCCATGGAATTGACCAGGCCGTGCCATACCTGCCTTCTCAGCTAGGTAGTCATGACAGACGGAATAGGGGTCTCCAGCACACTGTAGCACTAACTGTCCACTCCCGAACACCTGAGCTATCTATAGCTATAGTTGCCAGGTCCAGTGACAAATATCCAAAGGTCATTTACCTAATCATTCAAATCCGGCAGCCACAGACATGCCTTATGTTTAGAGAGTTTCCCACCTGCAGCTTCCCTGAACACACACACACACACACACACACACACACACACACACACACACAGTTGCAGTAATGAGTGATGAAACCAATGTAACCCAAAAACTGTCACAGTTTCCGTAGCTAGTAAAGTTACTAAATAGAACAGACTCGAGAATTTAAAATAATCCCTTCACCTCAACTGTCAAATTGTGTGCCGTCACTATCCACTTCCAGTATCTCAGAGAAAGGAGATGCAAGACAGTAGATGCTCTTCCACACTCTTCTCTCACCCGAGGAAGACTCATATATCTTCTTTCGCCCTGATAGAAGACCAAGACAAACTGTGTTGTTTAACATACTCAATACAATGGAAATTCCCGGTGTGTATACTATGTGTATGTGCAGAGATCGGAAGTCAACATTGGGTATCTTCCTCATTTATGCTACACCTCATGTTTTTGGAGACAGGGTGCCAAGCTGAGCCCAGAGCTCACTGATTCAGCAAGTCCTGGCCAGTGAGCTCCAGGGACCCACCCGATTCTGCTCCCCAGCACTGACATTACAGGCATACTCTGTTGCATTTGGCCTTCTACATGGTACTGGGGATCCAAACGTGTCCTCGTCCTTGTGCGGCGAGCACTTTATAGATTGAGCTGTTTCCCCAGCTCCAGAAACTATTCATACAAAAAGAAGTGATGTCATTCAATATGGTAAGGCAGAAATAAAAGATAATCAGAAACAATTTGATTTGTTATTGACTTTTAAGGTTCTAAAGTAAATGCTGACAAATAGAAATCAACAATATAATAAAACCACAATAATCAGAAGAATGAATGCATAACCCAAACTCTATAACATTCAACAATAATTTTGTGAGTACCTGTGGTTGGATCTCAGGATAGTATCGTCCCTAGTACATGTCTCCAAGGCTCCTGTTCATGTTACTCTCTGACCCTTTTGTCACAGCACTTGCCCTTCTCTGTAGTGACCTTTCACCTTTTATTACTGTTAGACTTGGCTTACTAAAATGTCAGTTATCCAAGGTCAGGCCCTTGTCTGTCTTGATCATTGCTGAATCCCTCATGTCTAATGATGTCACAATGACATATGCATCCAACATTTGTTGCACTTGTTTAATATTCATGTAATTTCTATTGGTTACGTGCCTTTTAATTAAATGGATGTGTATCTGTGAATAAATGGCTGAGAGTGGTCCTAAATCCATGCCCTTAGAGTGCATGCTATTTTAGAAGAGGTACAGACAAACCAACAGATAATTCTCTGGTCCATGCCAAACACCCCCATTATCCTAAGCGTTCTTGTCAACTCTAATTGCTGAATAAAAAAGATGGCAACTGTTTTCACAGGAACCTTCTACAACTTCCTCTAAAGAAAAGACTGGAAAATCAGAAGCACCAAGTAGCAACTTCCTGTTTCCTAAAGCCTGCCACCAAAGGACTCGCAGCAACTCCACCAGTAAGTATCTTGCCAAACCATCTTTCAGGAGCAAAACTATATTTAGTTCCTTTTCTGTTGCTGTGACAAAACACCATGACCAAGCTACTTAAAGAATGAGTTTATTTTGGCTTATGGTCCCAGAGGGTTAGAATTCAGAATAACAGAAGGAGACCACAAACAGTCCTGATGAAACTCCCAAACCAGCCTCCAGGACATACGTCTTCCAACAAGGCCACACCTCCTACGCCTCCTCAAACAGCACCGCTAACTGGAGACCAAGAGTTCAAATACATGAGCCTATGGGGGGCGTTATCATTCAAACCACCACAAGGGCTTAACTGCTCCTGAGTATCAGGACTGTCCGGGCTGTGGGCGGGGCTGTGGGCGGGGGGGGGGGGGGGGTGGCGATTAGGAAGCTGGCTCTTCCCTGGTCTATCTAAGACCAACCAAGGCGGCAGCTGTTCGTCTCTCAGAGGGCGTTCTTCATCAGTGTGCTTCCCAGACAGCTAGCGCAGTTCTCAACTGGCTTTGCTGTCGCCCTGTGGCCAGTTCCTCTGGCTGGGTGATGTGCTGGGGAGAGACTGTCAGAGGAGAAGAGAGAAATGTTTGCTACTTCTCTGATCGCTAGCTCGGCACGCTTCTCCCTCTCTCCCCACAACTTCTGTTGCCTCTTCTGTGATATGATAGGGGCCTCGGCTGGAAGACCTCAGGACTCTTGATTACTGTAAATAGAATCAGAAGAATGAAGAAATTAAGAGCACAGTGTGTAACAATACTGGAGATGCTAACACTAAGCTGTGCTAACATTTTCAGTTAATTCCATGCTCTTCCCGCGTGGCTACAGAAAGCTTGTATGCCCAAGTCGTTGGAAATTTTGTTCTAGACACCAGTTTTTAAAAGTGGAAACAGAAAATTTCATTGTATGAACATTTAAGATCTAGTTAACCTGCTGTCCCTTACTGGGTATTTACATTATTTTCAGTCTGTCACTAGCATAATCCACATTTATTACTTCATATTTGACATTTTATTTGTGCCTGAGTCAATTCCTGAAGGGAACCCCAGTTAGCCTCTATGTCTGCAAATGAGAAATACTTGAAAAAAATTACATTTACAGAAAATATGCTGGTTGTTTTATGTTCTAAATAACCCAGCATAAGAAGTGCATTTATATTCATCTACTATGTGATGATAATGCAGTCTTTATGTAAAACATAGAAAAGTTCCAGGCGTGGTGGCACATGCCTTTAATTCCAGCACTCGGGAGACAGAGGCAGGTAGATGTCTGAGTTCAAGGACAGCCTGGTCTACAAAGTGAATCCAAGACAGCCAGGACTACAAGAGAAACTCTGTCTCGAAAACAAAAGCAAAACAAAACAAAACAAAAAAACCAAACCAAAAAAAGAAAAACATGGAAAAGCACCCACATATTCTGGTATCTGTGTGTGTGTGGGGAGGGGGTTCCTGGAGGCTGAGTGACAACCACATAGGCAGGAGGGGCTGGTGCATCACTAAGAATACTTGAAAGCCAAGCATGGTGGTTTACACCTCTAGTCCCATCATGTGGCCTGTAGAGGTAGGATCATCAGGAGTGTGTGGCCAGGATGGGCTGCAGCAGCAGATCTGTCTCAAAATCAAACCAGAAGAAAACAATAAAACAAAAAAACACGAAGCAACACAAAATGAGCACTTTTGGGGGCCTGTGTGCTTGCATTGGCATCTAGTTCCTTGGAAGTGTTTACCTGTGTGACTTCTGGGAAGTTTCCAACTCTCTGAGCCTCACTATTCTGTGGCACTACGAGCCATCCTTAAATGAATAATGACCCATTTGGAGGCTTGTGTAGCTTGGTTTCTTGTTAATGTAACTGCCTAGGAGTTGAATTTTGGCTTAAACAGTAGGTAGACACAGCTTAAGGACTTTGGCCACACTGTTGAACTTCAGCCTGACGCGATCACCTGCCTACTTCTTCACACGGAGTTATTTTTTGTTTTTGAATACTGGTTGCCTGTTTCTGCTTCTCTGCTTTGCTTTGCACCTGGGACCCATGACACACTCTGTGGGGGCTCTAAAATGAAATAAAGGGAGCTTGTTCAACGTTATTAAAGATTTCAACAGCCCAGCATGAGACCGAGATGGGAGTCGCCTGGCCACAGGCCCTGCTGACGGCACAGACCACATATGTGTTCGTGAAGTCAGCCATGCTGGTGTCCTGGGAGCTGATCCCTCAGATAATGCCACCCACCTCCCAACCTTTTGCGCCCAAACTGAGTTCACGTATTGAGAGCATCAGTGGCTAAGGATAGAGCTTTGGGGTGCTGCTTTCCCTGGAGCCCTGACTGCCCATCACCCAAGTGGCCCATCTTCCCTGGCTGTGGCTCACTGGGCCCACTGACACAATTTCTTCCCTGTGTCTTTCAGGCCTTGGGCAGGTAACAGCCTCCTGGACCCCAGTGTGTCTGGGTGTTTGTGTAAGTGTGTCTTTGGTTTCTTATGCAAACTGCAACTTGCAGATTGGCTGATAGAACAGCTGGAAAGCAGACCTCATTAGGCACATTGAAAAATTTCTGCATTTACTTAGTATGTTTATTGGTGACTCTTACTAGTTTTTTATTGAGGTAATCATTCTCTTATTAATTTGCAAAATGCTTGGTTAAATTACTAGTTGAACACACACACACACACACACACTCACACGCACACGCACATGCACACACACACACTTCCTCCAGTGTGTTACTTAGTTTTTCCCTTGATTTTATACTATTAGACTTGATCTTTTTTTCTCTCACCATGAAGTTTTTCCCATGTTAGAAGGACATTAAATCTGTGCACAACTTAGTTTGCTTTCTGCTGCAGTGATAAACACCATGACCAAAACCACCATGGTGACAGGGTTCGTGCAGCTTACTGTACAATGACAGTATCCCTGAGAGAAGTCAGGGCAAGAGCTAGCAGGAGCAGAGGCAGGGAACATGGAGGAATGCTGTTTACAGGCCTGCTTTCTTACACAACCTGGGACCACCTGCCAGAGGCAGCACTGCCAAACAGTGGGTTGGACCCTCCCACGTTAACCAGTAGTCATTAAAGTGCCCCACAGACTAGCCACAATCCAACTGATGGAGGCCACTGCTCAGCTGAGGGTCCCTCTGTCCAGGTGACTCTAGTTTGTGTCAAATTGACAAAAACTAACCGGCATTGTATGTTTGCATTTTCCTCTAATTTATAAATGATTTCTCTTCATAATAAATTTATTGTATTCGTACTTTATATGAAATAAAAGGCATTGTAGTTTTTTTTACTTCCAGAATGATTATCTGGAGACCAGCATCATTATTGACAATCAGTTTTTTACCGTGACCTTAAAAAAATTATTATGTATATGAGATGGGGAGGGGAGCATGTGCCACAGAGTATATGCTCTTGTGGAGATCAGGAGACAGGTTGAGGGAGTCAGCTCTCTTCTTCCGCTCAGGTGGTCAGGCTTGGCAGCAGGGGCCCTTACCACTGCCAGACCCCATCTTTTCATAAACACCTTTATTTCTTCATTGTGTGTTGCGTTTCTATAGTAACGTGTTATTAGTTTGTTTTCTGCCTCTTTCTGTGTCTTGTTTCCAATTTCTAAGATCTGTTCAGTCCCATTTGGGTTTTCCTTACATTTAAATAACTAGTTAGTATATTAAACTTAATTAATAAATACTTCAGAATACAATTTTTAAATCATTCCTTTCATGAGAGACAAGGAACTTATGAGTGTTACTCATTTTTAGTGTCTTTGCCAATTAACTTTTCCAGTTCATAATTCAACTTAATTTCAAAGTACAAATTTATCATTGTCATTACATTCATCTCAACTTATAGCAGCTCTTTCTAAAGCCATTTGGGCTTCAGAGCTGGGTTTCTAGCCGCATTTGCTATCACACCAGCCAGTGCTGTAGGTATAGCGAGTTTCTGCTTTCCTCCATTGGAGATGATAATTTTGATACATTTCTCCATTGTGTTGGCATGCACCCACAGGTAATTTTCAAGCAGAGTAAAGGAGGACCCAAACCAGCCAGAGCCTTGGAGTACAAACCCTCTAGATCTCTATTTTATATAGAGCTGAATCCACAGAAGGATCAGAACACGCAAAAGTGCAGTCGCTGCGTAGGTCAGGAAGAGCAGAGCTCATCTCAGCATGGCCTCAGCAGCTTGCACTGGGTTTGCTCATGGCTCTGCCACCGATCTTCTCTGTCACTCATTCTAAATGGCACCCTATTCATTTGTCCTTATTTCTCTTCCTCTCTTTCATTCATAGGCAGAAGCCCTAGGACCCAGAGGTCTGGGCTATGCTCTAGACTTTCCTATTGCTATGAAGCCATTGAGCCTCTGTCTGCTGACTAGTAAATAAGGGGGAGACCAGGGCTCCGGAAAGCCTATGATAGCTGGCTGCATCACCAGGGAAGGCTGCTCAGACCCCATCAGTGGGCCAGGAGGGGTGTGGGATCTACATTCCTGTTAAACATTTACATAGGTGTGATGGATGGGCAGATTTGGACTAGGTGACCTCTGGCCTTCTCTACCTGTTCTGATCCAAAGGCTCTGCATCCTTCTTGCTTTCCTCTTGCTGCTCCCTCCTGGCCCATCTGGAAGCAGCTGGTCCCCACAAGTCACAGAGGATCCGGGAGTTGTTCTGAAGGGACTTCTGGAAGCAAGGCATTTCCCCAGCTATCTTCATAGTACTGAAGAACCGAAATCTCCCTTTCCAATCTTCTTTAGCATCATACATCCTCGGAGACCCTCACTCTGACCCTACCTAGCTGGTCATTACTTATCTTTAAGTCTATAAACAAGCCTTTCCCATCCCTCCTCAAAGGAAATCTCAAACCTTCAAGCATATTGCATTTTCTGTGAGCCACCACCAGTCTCACTTTATCCTTGGGATGGTGAGGTTGGGGTCTCCACTTACTCAAGCTGAAGGATGCTGGGAAAACCTTGTCCCTCCCTGGGCTCTGGAACCCCGCTGTCAATGCACTGGCAACACATGGCCCCTGAGTGCATGGCTGTTCCTTGTAGAGAATGCAGACGTTTTAGAGGACAGGTGCTGGCTCTGTTTCTTAACAAGTAAACTTTATTATACAACCTGACTATCTTACACAAGAGGGAAAAAAGGTTAAAGGGAAACAAGAGTGAACCTTCTGGTTTCTGTTCCATGGGACAGGTCCCTAGGTGTCTCTGGCCTGGGCACTTGTCCGGCCCGTTCGCTGATCCTTTTCCTGATCCACATGAGCTCAAGCCCGATCCGAACCTGCTGCCTCCTCTCCTCCTCTCTCTCAAGGGCCAGTCTCCTCCACCCATCCAGGTTCGATTAGAAATCCAGTAATCTGGGCGGAGTCCCTGTCCGTTTCCTGAATTCCAGGCCCAGGATGGCTCCACCCAGTCTATCTCAAGGTTAATTAGTCTCAGAGAGTATCCGTGGTGTGTCCAAGGGGCAAAGCCTGCCAAGACTGCTTTCACCTGGATCAAAGCCGGCCGTCTTTCCACAGACATGCCTGACTAAAGACTAAGTACAAGGAAAAATAGAACATGAACATCTTGTTAATGTTTTTATATATTTTGTATGTTGAAGGCACACAGCTTAGACATAGTGGACAGAATAAAATATATTAATATGATTAACCCAATTGCATCATTTCCTTTTACTTCTTTTATTTTTTTTACACTTTTTTTTTTTTGGTTGTTGTTGTTGTTGTTCTTTGAGGCAGGGTCATACTGTGTAGGCCAGACTGCCCTGAGAGACCCTCTCCTTTTTCTCTTTTTTTCTTTAGATTTTTTTAGTTTTTTATTTGATTGGTTTGTTTTTTTTTTTTTTTTTTGAGACAGGATCTTAAACAATGTTCATTCTTTTCAAAGCTGGTATATGTGAGAGGATGATTTTGAACTCTTGATTCTTCTGTCCTTACCTTGTGAGAACTGGGATTACAGGTGTGCACTGCTATGCTTGCTCCTTCTCTTAGTTTGCTCAGTGTGGCTACTAGACAGATTTGAATGGCCTGTGGCAGCTGACTTTGTATCCAAGCTGGGCAGCTCTAGATGTCAGCGGGTTAAGTCTGTCAACCCTAAGGGTTTTCAAACAGACTGTGATAGCTGAGTGGTGGACAGTGAGTGGTGGCAGAGCTTCTAGGTGTCCCCCACAGACCATGAAGCTGACACTCAGCATTTCTGTAGCTTCCCAAAGACTCAAGTTGTCTGTCTGTGTGAGGCGTGTGCACATGCCAGAGTGTGTAAAAGGCAGTGGCAGGTCTGTCGGGAAGATTGGGGGACTCCCTGGGCCCACCCTCTCCCTGCCTGGTCTTCCCTGTGTGGTGGTCACTTGCTCTCTCCCTGCTTGGCTCCTGTCTCAGTTCCTATTTCAGGAGCCTCTGTGCTGTCTCCACTGCCTTTGGTTGAGATTCAAACTCTATGGCAGCCTGGACTACGGGTAATAACGTAGCATACCATGTGGCATGCAAGAGGCCTCATCACCTCCTGCTGAGTTGGACGGGGTGAAGTGGGAGTCCAGTTCTGGTCTACTCTGGTGAAGAATCCTGTTGCACTCTGCAACACCAAACTTGTGGGTGAAGAGAGTTAACATGCTGCTGTCTCTTCCACAGCCTTGAGACCACACCAACTATCCTGGAGGCTGAATGGTTTCTGCCCACACAGACCCCTACCTAAGGGAGTGCTGGTGCCTAGCAAGGCTGATTTTGTTCTTTGTCAAGCTTGGTGTTTGAGTGCACACAAATGATGTCTTCCTGTTTGTTTCTCCACTCCCATCTCTGCTTAGGTGTTAATCCTTATTGCTCGGGAGAAATTGATTTTCCAATGACCAAGAAATCTGCAGCTCCCACCGACAGGCAGCCATATTCTCTCTGTAGCAACAGGAAGTCCCTCTCTCAACAATTGGACTACCCAGTTTCGGTAAGATGGAGGGAGGGGCCTGGACGTATGGGAAGGGGGAGGGCTGCGTTGTCTCTGCAGTGGCTGGGTGAGTCTTCTCAGTAGTCCCCTGCTCACAGACTGCAGAGAGCTGACTTGGTTGGCTAAAGCACCCCAGTAGGCGAAACATCATTTAGGAAGGCCCACTTGTCACAAGCCCCTTGTGCCAGGTACAGACATGTACATGTAACCATTGTCACTTCTGTGCTGTTAGGAGCCGATAGGTTAGAGAAAATCCCCATTCTCAAGCTCTCTGCTAAAGCTTCAGGCGAGTCCCTTTATTTCACCTGCACAATAACTGAGGCAGGAGGACTAGGGAACTGTGACTTTGACAAACTAAGGAATCTATTATCATTCAAAGCACTAGTGTGTAACAGAACTGAGACCTGAAGTTGCATCGTTATTTTAAAACATTTACTTTTTGTTTTTACGATTTGTGTGTATTTGTGTGGGTGGTGGGTGAGGGGTGGAGGGAGTGCAACAGCGTGGATGTAGAGGTCATAGGACAAATTATGGAAGCTGGTGTTTTTCCTTCCGTCTTGTGGGTGGGGCTCCTTCTCCCAACAGACAGAGACAGAGAGACACAAAAATATAGATAGACACACAGACACACACACACACAGAGAGAGAGACAGACAGACAGACAGACAGACAGACAGACAGACACAGACAGAAAGACTGAGACAGGGACAGAGACAGAGACAGAGACAGAGACAGAGACAGAGACAGAGACAGAGACAGAGACAGAATAAACTTTGACTATTTGGACATCTCATGGCCAGTGATGTTAATAGGTTAACCACCACTGATACCCATGCATGGTCCCACTTTGTCTGCATAGCGGATTCCAAGGGAGGCAGCAAGGCAGGATTCCAGAAGGGTTGCTTCTGGGATAGGGGGAAGGACAGGCTTGGGTGTGGCTTAGGTCTACAAAACCTGGGGTATTGTGGTAGCTTTGGCTAGACCACCCAGCCAAGTATGAGCAGCTTCAAGCCAGCAACAGGAAAGAAGAGGGAAGGAAACAGTGTGGAGGGGAATAGAGGGGAGATGGGGGAGTAGATGAGCTTATTTTTTCAAGGAGTGATGACCTTGACACCCAAATGCACTCCATGATCCCTGCAGGCTAGTTATGTGTGTGCCTCACCTTGGAGCATCAGATCTTAGTGAGCACAGATCCTGCAGCCCGCTTATACACTCACGGCTGACATGTTGGTTTAGTGGCCAGATGGGAAGCACTGGTGTCATTGGGTCACCCAGACTATTAAAGCAGCACATAGGGAAAGGAGGGTGTATAGGCACTTTCTGGGGACCAAGCCCTGCCCTAAGTGCCTGCATAGTCAATTATACCCAGAAGCCTTGTGCACAGGTAAGCCATTTTTGAAAATGATCTTCTACAGTAGGAAACTGAGGCTCAAAGGGACAAAGTCACTTCTCCAAGGTCATACATACACAGATAACTGGAAGAGCTGGGAGAACAATCTGAGACACAGATGTGGCTTCCAAAGTGTTGGCATTACCACCAAGCTGTGCTGCTCCCCACTAGGGCTCAAGGACACAGAACTGCTGTCTGTTGACACCCTCTGCATCTTCCATGGAGCTGGTTAACCTCCATCTGTCTCCCTTGGAATCTATGTGCTCCTTTTGAGTCTTTGAGTTCTAGAGTTATTACCTACTGCACAATGCCTGGCAGGTGCAGTAGGGAGGGATCTTGGTAAATGTGCTTTGAGCTGAACACAATTTCATAGAGATGTCTCAAACTCAGCTGAAGGTCTTGCTTGGCCTTCAGGGCTTATTCTAGGGACACTGTGGTGTGTGTTATTATTACCCTTGGTTTACTGCCTTTACACGCCTTTGTGAGTCTTTGTTGCTGGGCTGCAGCCAGGTCAACCAGAGCAAAGCTAACCCACCACATCTGGATGACATTCCACGAATCAGCTTCTGATCTTATACTGCTGGCCCTTGGGGTGGGCCTCTTCTCTTTGGCTGACATCACAAGTAGCTCATGCCTGCCCTCTTGGCTTCTTCATTACAGGGTACTGCAAGACCAACTCGGTCGCTGAGCACAGCTCAGCTCGGGCAGCTGTCTGGGGGTCTGCAGGCTTCAGTCATCTCCAACATCGTGCTGATGAAGGGCCAAGCAAAGGTGAGCAAAGATTGTCACCAACAGGAAGCCCTGGAGCATTGATCTCTGCTAAGAGCTATTGCTCCCAGGAAGCTTGGGAACAGGGCTCTGGTACACTCAGTGCAGCAGAGAGGCAAACACATGCTCACATGTACTCGCTGACCTGTAAGATGTACTGATTCTTCCAATTCCACCGAAGGGCCATTTGCTCCCTGAGGACAACCATGGTGTTGCTCCAAGATTGTTCCCTATTCCTTCTTGACCTGATAGTCTCTACAACTTAATCTTGTTTGGTGCATAAATTAAAATCCCTTACGTAGGTTTTATGGGGCTGTATTTCACTTCCACATGCAGATGCCAGTAGAAGAAAGTTAGACTTAAACACAAAATCTACAAACTCTGTGTCCCTGCTCCATACAGGTCATGCAATGGCCACAGAAGTTCTGGCTTCTGTAGAAGCATCCCAAAGAGTCAGAAGGGACGAACGGACTCTGTCTAGATGATGACACACCATGCTAATGTCCACCCCATGACTGAGAAGTATCAAAGAGGAAACTAAAGTATGAATAGTGAGATAGTACCCCAATATCTGTTGTGCTCACCCCAAAGCGTGCTACCTCATGCCTGGGCTTCGTATTGGGTACCTTTTCAGCCATGTGACCAAATACCTGACAAGGGACATCCTAAGAGAGGCAGGGTTTATTTAGGCTCATGGTTTGAGTGCACAGTCCACCGTGGTAGGGAAAGTGCTGTGGCAGAAGATGCTCTTGCCTGTGGTGTTGGGGGCATTAGGTTCCTTGCTCCTATCTCAGTGAAGCCAGAAACAGGGGCTGAATAGGAAGTGGGGTCAGGCCATAAACCCCATCACCCACTTTCCAATGGTCTATGTCCTCTATGTAGGCCTTGCTTCCTAAAAGTGCTGCAATCTCCCAAAACCGCACCATCAGTTGAGGACAAAGTATTCAGATATTTCACGTCCAAGCTGTACCAGACTTGCACATGCTTAAAATAACTAGGGCAGGCACAGGCAGTTGCTGCCACATTTTCAAGCCAGTTTAAACCACCCAGCTGCTCAGATGAATTTATCTAACCTACCTAACATTTCAGTTGGTGTGAGGTAAAGGAGCTCAGCCAGTAATACAAAGAAAGGCCCCTCAAGTGACAAGGGAGAAGCAGGCAAAGTGTGGCTCTCTCTTGACAGCCCCACTTTCTGACCACTAAGCCAGGCATTTCATCACAGTGACCAAAAAGGTACCCAATACAAATCCCCAGGCATAAAGTGGCATGGTTTGGGGTGAGCAACAAGACACATCTGGGGTGCGCTCTCACCACAGATACTTGTGTTTCCATGTGGGCTCTGAGAGCTGTGGGTCTGAGATAAACCATCTCTATGAATAATGGTGCCATTACCAACAGCAACCATCACTTCAAGGCTTTGCCTAGGAACCAAGCTCCCAGCCCCTTCCTAGAAGCTTCTGAGGTGAACCCAAAGACCTGCATTTATTTTACCCCATATGTGTCTTGAGCATTTGTCTGAGTCCAGTCGCTGAAAAAGGAGATTTGCTGACCTCTGGTAGCTCACAGTCTAGAAGGGAGTTCCCTGAGGCCAAACTAAGCTTGATTAGGAATTACAAAGATCCCTCCTTTCCAACATAATGAATGGAGTTGTAGGTGCCCCCTTTACCACTACCTAAACCAGTACACATTGTCCCTTTAATCCACTGGCAAGTCTACAGGGGAAGCCAGAGCCCCCTATCTCCTCTCTTAATGCTGTAGACACCATTGCTTCCCTTGTGTGGAGACAGGGCAGCTCTGCATCGGACCTGCCTTGGCTGCCATGTAGCTGTCTCCACAGCTGAGGCTATCTGCTGAGCCCCAGCTTCTCCTAGTGCCACTGACATAATCGTAGGATGTGTGTGTCAGCTCCTGAGGATGACTTAGAAATAATGACAGAGAAGACAACACCCTTAGGAAGAACAGGTGATCGAAATCCTTAGGCAGGGGACAGGTTGGGCACAGAATGAGGGTAGCAGAGGGCCTTTGGAACAGAAAGGATGCTTCTCATGGCATAAGCTGTGTCACTATTAATCACTTTGATGTCTCTTTGGTGTTGCTGGGCATTGTATTTTATTTTCAAATAAGCCTATCAATTAAGTACCATTATTTTACAACCTTAAAGTGAGGATCAGAGGGAGGAGGTGATTGAATGGATGAAAATAGTCAAGTGGAGAGCATGGGATATAGCCTAAACTCTATTTAGCCTCCATCTGTGTGGGAAATGCCAGCTTCATAGGTGAGCCTGACAAAGCTACTGATACTCCACCGCCCAAGCTGGCTGTGGTCTGCTCTTCCCACCCTGCTTGTTTAAACTCTGGGACCCCTGGGACTAAAGGGACTTTTTCTTCCCCCGAGATTCCTTTCTTCAGGGCCAAGGCCAGTCCTTGGGAAATATTAGCCCAAGAAACAGCTGAAACATCTAGCCCACTCTTCTCTCCCCAGGGCCTGGGCTTCAGCATTGTTGGGGGCAAGGACAGCATTTACGGCCCCATCGGGATTTACGTGAAGAGCATCTTTGCAGGGGGAGCAGCTGCGGCTGATGGGCGGCTCCAGGAAGGTAGGTCTCCATGCCTCAGTGTGGCAGAGAGGCAAAAAGGCACAATCCAGAGTCTCCAGGGCATAGAAGACACTGAGAGTATAAAATGTGTCTTCAGCTTTCAGAGTACACTTCTGTGGTTGTGGGGGAGGCAGGCCTCCAGGCAGTGGGAGACTTCTCCCCCCAAGGGCTCCATCACAGTGATGGCCAGACTATCATCCCCTGGCAACAACGCATCCCCTCCCCTCCCCTCCCCGGCTCTGTTGTCACCATGGGACTGAAGCCTTTGTTCTCTGCTGACTCTATGCCTTCTTTTCCAGTGCCCCTGTTCAGTTTCTGGGGCTCACGGATACTCCCTCTCCTTCATCTTCCCTGCCCTTCTCCATCTTCTGGCAGATGAGTGGGTACAGTTCTCAGGGTCTCACTAAGCTCTAGGCTCCAGGGATACAGAGCACATGGATACAGGCCACAGTTCTCACACCGGTGGGAGTAAAAGGAAGTTTATTCTGAGCCAAATCTGAGTGCACATGGCCCAGGAACACGCATCTCGGTTGCCACAAAGGGAGTTATATGGACTCTTTTCTGGTCACAGAAGGAAGGGAAGTCAGAAGTTAAGGCACTGCACCTAGAGCAGTGGGAATCCCAGGCAGGTGGATTGTGGCAAAGTGGGTGAAATTCTGCTCTAGGTTTTAGAAGACATGCGTTACAATTCTTAGCTTTTAGGTTGGTGGAAGGTAGTGATCTGCTGAGTTAATGCATTCAGAAAGATTTACCTGAAAAATATCGTTCAGGTACAAAGGTTGTGAGTGATACACGGCTATTAAGGCAACCAAAGATACCCTAAGAAAATATTGGCTCTAGATCTGCAACATTCCTACTCTCCACAGTGAGTCAGTTAGAAACAGCCAGCCATTCTGCCAAATCAACAAAGAGGTATCTTTTTTTTTTTTTTTTTTTTTTTTTTTTTCATAAAACTCTATCCACAGAAAGCCAGATACGACTGCTGGACCCTGCTGTTAAGGTTAAGATATGACATTACCCGAAAGCTCCTGATCTCGGTGCTAAAATGACAGACTCCCTTTGTCAGCTGGGTTCCTTCCTCTCTGCCTAATCTGGGAAAATCCCAGATTCTCTAAGGAGCATCACATAGCCCTCAGGGAGATTACAGGACCAAGCCTTTACCAATAAGAAACCCATTCTGTTTGTACCTGGGGATTCCTGGAAATACCACCCCCCCACCACCACATGCCAATGAGATGTCTTTGAACCTTAGCTTTCAATCAGTGACTTTTTCCATACCTCTAACTGTACCTAAAGTTCTTGCCCCACCCCTGCTATCCATAGGCGAATTCAGTACTGTGCTCCCCTTCTTATGCTAGGACTGTGATGCCATATGTAAATGAAGTATCCCTGGCACTCCCAGCCCCAGCGAATCAAACACATTCATCCCTGAAACCCCTCCCACTGCCCAAAGTTTATGATGTCTCTGATTCAGAAAACAAATGCTCTCTCTCTCTCACTCTAGTCCTCCACCAAGACCGTCTGAGGCTCGTCATTTTATTCTAGGGGAAAGAAGGGCTCCCCTTCTCCCCAAAGAATTTACCACTGGACCCCTGGACTTGACTTCTGTTCAGGCAGCCATGTGCTGCTGGCTGCAGCAAGCTGCCATTCACCAGCGTGTCAGCACAGATTGCTGATGCCTACTTTCTCTGTCCACACAAACCAAACCAGGCTCCACCACTGTTTCTTGATTTCAGAACTCTGAGCCTACATTATGGGCTGTTCTCAAAGCAGACACCAACTATTCCAAGATAGGCAGGGCCCTCTGTTGCCATCTGGCTTGGGTTTCAGAGCTCTAAGCTCCCCACTGCCAACTGCCCAGGTGCTGGCAGCCCAGGTAAAAGAGCAGTAAATAGCTTAGAAATCACCTCTGGCTGAACTGGAGATCTTCTGGCCCAGATCTCAGTTCCATGTTCCATTCTTTTCATCTGGAGACCTGTGTTTCTGGGAGGGGGGAAACCTTTGACCCAAAGCATCACCCTTATTACCCAGAGGCCCACAACTTGGGCCCTCCTGCAGGAGAAGCATATCAGGCAGGGTGGCATCTAGGCCTCCAAGAGGCATGGAGTCCTCTTTTGAATTGCAAATGGCTTCCTAGGCGCAGCCCTCCCCTCTGCAGCCCTCCCCTCTGCAGCCTTCCCCTCTGCAGCCCTCCCCTCTGCAGCCCTCCCCTCTGCAGCCTTCCCCTCTGCAGCCTTCCCCTCTGCAGCCCTCCCCTCTGCAGCCCTCCCCTCTGCAGCCCTCCCCTCTGCAGCCCTCCCCTCTGCAGCCCTCCCCTCTGCAGCCCTCCCCTCTGCCTTCCTTCTACTTTCAGCTGCTTCCTCTCAGCTCCTTTCATAGCTCCGTTGTCAGGCCTGGGGTCGCACAAACAAAACACCAAGGACTCCCTGTAGTGGAGCAAAAAGTTTATTTTCCAGGCAAAAGGACCTGGCAGCCAGGAATGCAGTCTCAATCTCAAGAGTGAAACCTGGACAAAGAGCAAGCTTGTCACCATCTTTTTAAAGCAAAACAAACAGACAAAACCAAAACCAAAACAAAGAAAACTAACAAACAAACAAAAACCACAAGCAGAAAGCCATATACAGGAAGGAGAAGGGCAGTCTTGTCTGGACTGGTCAGTACCAGGAGGACTAATTACTTTTTTTTTTCTTTTCTTTTCTTTTTAACTTGTAATTTTATTTTTCCCCCTTATTTTTTTTTTTACATTTTTTTTTATTAATTTATTCTTGTTACATCTCAATGGTTATCCCATCCCTTGTATCCTCCCATTCTTCCCTCCCTCCCATTTTCCCCTTACTCCCCTCCCCTATGACTGTTCCTGAGGGGGATTACCTCCCCCTGTATATGCTCATAGGGTATCAAGTCTCTTCTCGGTAACCTGCTGTCCTTCCTCTAAGTGCCACCAGGTCTCCCCCTCCAGGGGACATGGTCAAATGTGAGGCACCAGAGTACATGAGAAAGTCATACCCCACTCTCCACTCAAGTGTGGAGACTGTTCTGACCATTGGCTAGATCTGGGTAGGGGTTTAACAAGGCAGGAGTCAGCAGGATGTGGTAAGGACCAGGGAGTCAGCAATGTGTGGAGTCAGCAACAGCCATCTGTCTCAGGACCGGGAACAACTGACTGTCTGCCCTTGGCTAATGGATGGTCCCTTTGTTGTCCCAGGACTGAAGGTCTGTGCGTGTTAAAATAGACAACAGGCCTAAGATGGAATCTGGTCCTTTTCAGTCATTTCACCATAGGACAGAAGCTTTCTCTAAGTGAGTAAGAGACCTGGAGAACACAGCTGCCAGCCCCCTGCCCCACCTCAAGTCTGTGCTTGGATGACTGAGCAAACCGCTTGGTCCAAAGAGATATACGGGTTTCAGCCAGGGGGCAAAATTCAAGGACAAGAAGTGAAAAGAAGAGAAGGGAAAGGAAGAGAAGGGAAGGAAAAGGGAGGGAGGGGAAGGGAAAGAAGAGGAGAGGTGGGGAGGGGAAGGGAAGGGAGGGGAGGGGAAAGAAGAGGAGAGGTGGGGAGAGGAAGGGAAGGGAAGGGAAGGGAAAGAAGAGGAGAGGTGGGGAGGGGAGGGGAACGGAGGGAAGGGGAGGGGAGGGAGGGGGAGGGAAGGGAAGGGAAGGGAAGGGAAGGGAAGGGGAAGGGAAGGGGAAGGGGAGGGGAAGGGGAGGGGAAGGGAAGAGCAGAGCAGGAAAGGATTCCTCATGCCAGGACAGTACCTGTGAGCCAGGTTGGCAGTCCAACCACCTGTAACATCCTGAGCTATCCAGAAGGCAGTGAGGACACTATAGTCCCCGAGGACAAGCATATATCACAAAAAAGGAAGGCATCTACCTCTGTAAATGATTAAAAATATTTTATAGGGGCATGGGGTGATGGTTCTGTGGTTCAGAGGACTGTCTGCTCTTTTAGAGAACCGGGGGTTTTATTCTCAGCAGCCACACAGTGGTTCACAACCGTCTGTAACTCCAGTTCCAGAGGACCTGATGCCCTCTTCTGGCCTCTGGGGGTACCAGGCATACGGATACACATTCAGAGAAAACACTCATACACATCAGCCAATCATCAATGAATTAATAAAAAAAAAAAAAACCAGTACATTAAAAACCATTCTATCTTGATTTCTTGTGGCATGTGTAAATTAGGACAATATCTAAATTTCATCCATGTTCTCTCATATAAGCCCATGGCTGCCTTGATGGTCCAACCATGTGTTGAGCCACGATAACAAGAAAATGGTATGACTCAAAAAGATTAAAATATTTATGGTCTTGTTCTTTACAGAAAATGCTGGCAACCCAAGCACTGAGCAGCATTGGGTGTAAGGATTGTATCATGTGGGCAGTGGGGACTTTTTCATTTGTTGTCGGAGAGGTGAGTCAGGAAGCAGTCTGTAGGATTCAGTGTGCTGGTAAGAGACAGGAAGCAGACGAGAAGAGCTGAGGCTGGCATGGGAGGCTGACTGCGGCTCCTAAGGCTGTCTGGAACAGTAACCCTTCCAGGAGTCTAGAGTCGATGAGAACAGACAGTAGATGAATAGTGGTGTAACTTGAATGTTTCTAGTCTCAGCCAACTGGAGAAGGAAAAGGCCAAGGAAGCTAACCTTGGAAAAGCTAACAGTAGCAAATGCAGGAGGGCAAATGTGCCTACGTGAGCACTAGATGGCGCTGTCTGGCAGGCCAAAGAAAAGTGGTGGCCCATTGAGGGAGCTCTGGGAAAAGGTGGACTGAGGGGTTTAACAAGAAAGGTGTGGAGGAGGTAAGGGGTGTGGGGGTGGGGTGGGGAAGAAGTCCAAGTGCAGCTTTAGAGGAACAGCTAAGCCAAGATCAGGAAAAGAATAGGAGGCAGGGAGAGGGGAAGAAGTGTGGGTCAGAATCCTGGGTGTGTGCCTTTGCAGTTTTGTTACTTTTGTACAGAAACCATTAGGGGGTGGTGTCGGGATTTGTCTCCCTTAAGTTAATAGCAATAATAAAAACAGAGAATTTCAACCAGTCAATTTCTGTTTAATCAGTCAATTCCTGGCTCTAGCCTCAAATAGTTGGCCAAATTGTTTTCAAAAATGACATTCTCAAATCTACTCTGGAGGAATATCCTGGCCCTGACAAGCTTGCTGTGCACATCAAAGCTACTGAAAATTTGTTTTGGTTCTCCTTCCCTCACAAGGCTGTGCAAAAATGGATTTGGCACAACCTAGACTCCTCAGTGTTCACCAGCTATGGCCAAATCAGGTCACCACAGGAAAGCCCAGAACTGGGCTATTTGGCTCTTGGGACAGATACTTTGATAAATTAAAAGCCAGAACTATGTAATTAAGAATGGGCATTCTGAAGCTTTGGCTTTTTCTATCCTTTTCTCAGCACACATTTAATCATGTTTTGATTCTGTTTGTTTTGTGGCCCTGGCTAGCTGTGGACTCGATGAATAGCCCAGGCTGGCCTCCAACTTCTAGTGATTCTGTGGCCCGTAATTCCTAAGTTTTGGAATTACAGTCGTGAGCTATCATGATGGAAGATTTTAAGATATTTTGGCTGTGTGTGTTCTCAGTCATATGGGGTCTTCTCGTGACGAGGGTCGAGTTCTGTCACTGTTCCCTTTGGTTTCAGAGGCCCACCATTCTGAACTTCTCTGCATCCTTGGCTTCTAACACAGACACACTGTGTAAAACAGGGTCCAAGCCAAAAAGAAACAGTTATGGCAAGCTGCAAGGAAACAGTTACATCTCAGTATGGCAAAGTCAGAACTTGATGATTGGTGGCCCCAGGCACTACTCAAGTGTGGTGAACCCAAAAAGCCGAGGTCCAGGCTTGGAAGGCACACACAGAAGCAGGATATGAGGTTCTGATATGCTGAAAGCCTGAAGAAAGCCTGATAGCTACTGTCTTTCTGCCTCCTGATAGGTGATGAAATTCTGGAACTCAACGGTGAATCAATAGCTGGCCTAACACACCAGGACGCTCTGCAGAAGTTCAAGGTGACTTCTCAGCCTATGTCCATGCTCTGGGGACTTCAGACAATGAAACCAAACTTTCTGAGCTCACAAAATTAAAAATTGACCCTTTGCAGGGTACCTACCTAGCTGATGCTGCCCTTGGCCACAGTGTTAAAGAAGTTCCTCTACAGATCATAGTATAATCAAAACTGCTATCAAGGGACATTCAAACTATTTAAGATTTATAAAGCTGCCTCAAAACTCTCCATGTGTTTATACTAGTAGGTTTATGGATATGTTTGGAGTTTTGAAGATACCATTAAAAGCTACTTTTGCATTTCCATTCAGCTAGCTCAATTCAATTCAAGAGTCTATCTGGGCTATGCACCCATACATCATATGTATACTCTGGATGCATGTGTATGTACATGTCATGTGTAACTTGTCAGATGATTGTATACTACCCATGCACACTCACCTGCATTTCCTTGGGGCTCATCCATCACTGCTACTCGCTGTGTTTTCTTCACTTGTCTGGGAATCACGCTAGACACTGTCACTCTTTTCCAGCAAGCCAAGAAGGGACTGCTGACCCTGACAGTGAGGACTCGCCTGACCACACCTCCTTCACTATGCAGCCACCTGTCACCGCCTCTGTGCCGCTCCCTGAGCTCCAGTACGTGTGGTGCTCAGGACAGAAGCCCTTTCTCCTTGGAAACTCCAGCATCTCCTGCCAGCACTGCCAAGCCCAACTACAGAATCATGGTGGAGGTGTCTCTAAAGAAAGGTAGGGGTGCTGTGCCAGGTTCTGTTCACCTCTCTCAGAGCTGCCCAGGCCCCCATTGCATGGAAACAGCCTAGAATAGTGCTAACTGGCAGATGTTATGGCTTTTGTCCAGTTGGGTTTGACACCGGGTCTCATCCTCTTCCCTTCCTTCCTTCCCTCCTTCCTCACTTCCCCTCTTCCTCTCTTCTTTCTTCCTATTTATGTAGTGTGCACCTGTGTACTTGTGTGTGTGTGTGCGTGCGCGCACGCGCGCGTGCATGCATCCCACACAGAGAACAACTAGTGGGAGTTAATGTTCTCCTTCCACCATATGAGTTCTATCGATTAAAGTCAGTTATCTTTACCAGCTGAGCCATATCCCACCAGCTCTTCATCCTGTTTCTGGAAGCTTATTTGTGCCATCTAAACCCAGACAGTGTCTTTTGCTACACTAGTTAGCAAGCACATAACAGAAAACTACACATACATTCCTTGAACTTTCATTTCTCCCCTTGCTAGCCTCTTTATCCAGTGGGCCTTCCCGACAACCTTTGCGCTCCTCTTCTTAACTGTGCACAGTTATTTCTCCTTATAGAGCCAGGCATATTAGTAAAGATGGAAGTAAAATTAGGCTACTTCCTCATTCTTGATTGCCCCATGGCGTCTCTTCTCAGCTCAACGGGGCTTGTTTCTGTACACCTGTGCATGAGGCCTATTAAACCTGGCCCTTGATCCCTTCCCACTCTCCACATGACTGCCCATGTTCCACCCACACTGGCCTTTTTGGACCTACAACAACGTGGTACAATCATCCCAGCCTCCAACCTCGGCCTGAGCTGTTTCCGCTAGCCAATTCTCTGCTCCATCTTCTCATCCCTGCTCTTTATTGTCATCCACAGCTCACACTAAAAGGAGTCAGTGTAGCATGGAGAAGCGCCCTGCCACTTTCTAGCACGTTCGCCACTCATTTCCTGCACAGTACTCATGTCGCAGCCTCCTCCCTTCATTCCTCTTCCTGTAGCGCACATCCCTCTGACCTCCTTCCCAGCAGTCTCCCCTCTCTCATTTCCTAGTGTTTCTCAACTTGACCTTCCCACGCCCCCTCCTCATTGTCTGCTTTGGCCATCACTTGGTCCCTAAATGGCCCCTGTACACAAGGGCCACTCTACACACAGGGGTGGAATGAGTGTCAATGCAGGGACACTTGTCCATCCCAGAACATCAGGTGTCAGAGATACCTCATAGGCTAGTGCCCCCACGCCCAGGGAAGCTCACATCTCCAACCTTTCCCCTATTCTGCATTCCAGAGGCAGGTGTTGGCCTGGGCATTGGCCTGTGCAGCGTCCCCTACTTCCAGTGCATCTCGGGCATCTTCGTTCACACACTGTCGCCGGGATCCGTGGCGCATCTGGATGGACGGCTGCGGTGGGTCCTCATTTCTCTTCCTGAATAGACCCTTGGCTTAGAGCAGGAATGACATCAATTAGGAGCATCTGGGATTGACTTTAGGAGAGACGGCGCACGATTCAGGCACGATTCACTCACTTACACCACAGCAGCTGCCATGTCAATCACCCAGGAAAGAGACCGGGATATAGAATCTCCACAGCCCCATGCTAGAGCTATTAAGTCCAGTGTCAGTGATTCCCTAGAAACCTGTATGCATGTAACAGCTTAATAAACATGGCCTCTGAGATGTTAAGCTGTGAGGGCAAACAGAGAGGAAGCATATTTTAACTCAGATTCGACAGACAAAATCCACAGTGTTAGAGATGGGCGTCTCTATGAGGTTTACCTGTCAGCTGTACATGCAAACCAGCTGTGTGCATGCATGCCCTTGCTGAGAGAAGCAAAGTAATTTCAGAGCGATACTGCAGTCACGGCGCTCCACAAAGAACAACTGCAGTCAGCAAGCGATCTGATGATTATAGTTTAACATGTTACAATACTTTAGCAGCCATTCTAATGTCTGCCAGTGGTACAAACGTTATCTGCCACCAGGACACACTTTTGCTAAGCAGGAAGGTTTTGCCCCATTTTTTTTTTTTTTTTTTTTCATTTTGTTTTGCTCTGTGAGGAAGGCAAACCTGCTTCAGGTGGTGTGGCTAGCAGTGCTGAGCTGGAACTAGGTGGGTGCTGCCATCTGCAGGAGAACCACTGCAACTGTGCGTGGGTCGCAGCTGTGGGGATAGAGGCTCAGTTGCAGGGACTGAAACTTAGCTTCAGAGTTAGGGCACCTGGCTGCAGGGCTGGAGGATGCAACTTCGAGTTGGGATGATTGGTTTTTTTTTTTTTCCTCTTCTGCCTCCTAGCAGAGGCCCACACTGGGGTAGAGGCTGTCCTATGCTGCATGGCAGGGGTCTTCAGTTACGTCCGAGAATGTGAGCCATCTTGGCGTGATAAGTGGATCAGCTCTGCAGGAACACAGAAGGGAGCAGGGATGCAGGATCAGGAGGCTCAAGTTCTCATTCTGACCCAGCTGATTTTATTTAAAAATTCTTCTTGTTTGCTGACCAGGGCTGCAGCTGACACGCACAATGACAGAGCTGAGCACTTGTGACACAGACAGCATGTCCTGCAAACAAAACATTACCCTTGGCGCTTTACAGGAAAATGTCCATTCCCAATATAGGTTGTAGTAGGGAAGTCATTTCACCATTATGCCCCAGTTTCTCCATCTGTGAGGGTGAGAGAGGTTAGTTCATGTCTCGGTTAGGGTTACTATTGCTGGGATGAAATATTATGACCAAAAGAAACTTGAAGAGCAAAGAGTTTATTTTACTTATGCTTCCAAATCACTGTTCCTCACTGAGGAAAGTCAGGACAGGAACTCAAGCAGGGCAGGCACCTGGAGGCAGGAGCGGAGGCAGAGGCCATGGAGGAGTGCTGCTTACTGGCTTGCTCAGCCTGTTTTCTCATAGAACCCAGGACCACCAGCCCAGGGGTGGCCCCACCCACAGAGCGCTGGGTCTTCCCCCATCAGTCACTAAGTAAATGCTCTCCAGGCTTGCCTACAGCCTGATATTCTGGAGGTGTTTTCTCAATTGAGGTTCCTTCCTCTTAGATGACTTTAGCTTGTGCCAAGTTAACATCAAAGTAGCCGGGACAGTTAATATCAACAATATAATAGAGTCTTGTTTTTTCTATCTCAGCCTTTTTCTGTTTCAGTGGTTGTGTCAGCCAGCCTTCCGTTACTTTGGCAAACATCTCAGGCAATCACCTCATGAGAAGAAACTGTGACTTTGGCTCACAGTTTGGGAGGATCCCATTCTGTCTTACTCCCACTGCATATAGATCTGTGATGAGGAAACACATTATGACAGGAAGAGAAGGCAAAACAAGGTGTTTGCGTCCTGCTGAAAAGAGACGAGGGCAGAGTCACAGTGTTCCCTGCAAAGACACAGCCACAGTGACCCCAGAAACCAGAAAGATTTACCCCGGGCCCCAGCTCCTAGGTTTCTCCACCTTTCAGTAGTGCTGCTAGAGGATTAAGGTGCAAAGGCCTTTGGAAGGAACCACTCTAAACCACAGCAGTCGCCAGTCACCGGTGTCCCACCTTGAAACTAAACTAAGTCCCCTCAGCTGCTGTCCTTGCTTCTCTTTGCAAGGACCTCCGTCCCTTCCCTCCTCCTCTTTCCCTTTAGCACCTTCTTCCCAGTCCTTCCTCCCAGATACTCCCAGACACTGAGGTCCTGGGAAGTGATGAGTTAGCTCATGGTGGTTAATCAGCTGGGGGGTGGGGCGGGGAGTGGGATAAACCTCAAGCTCAGTCTTGATACGGTCAATGGGAGATGAGACGGAGGGGGAAAGTGACAGATGAACTTCTATCTATGTTGACCATTCTGAGTGTGAAACACTGACCACTCCACACAGCCACAGGAGTCAACTGCTGCTTTGACTCTCCCTTTTTGAGTTTTGGTCAGGTAGTAAAGAAAGTCTGCTCGATGAGAGGTCATGAACAGGAGCAAGGAGCGGGTTCCTGAGAGGTGACCCCTCTTTTGGTCCTAGTCACAGGTTTCTGTTTTAGAGGCTCCTGTGGGTGCTTTTCAGGTGCGGTGACGAGATCGTGGAAATCAATGATTCTCCAGTGCACTGCATGACCCTCAATGAAGTCTACACAATCCTCAGCCACTGCGACCCTGGCCCAGTTCCTATCACTGTCAGCCGACATCCGGATCCACAGGTAATGTGCCCCTGGGCTTTCCTCTGTGTGGGCTCACTCGTTCAGTAGGAAAGTCAGAGCAAGAACTGGTTAAGAACAAAGATGTTCCTGGCTAGGGGCTGAACCCTGCTCCTCCAAACCCATCCAGACTTTGTGTGGGAACGAATCTCTCCAGCAGAGATCCACTGACAGATATAAGATGGCAGAAGCAATTGGTACCCACTTAGGAAAAAAAATTTTAAAACTGAGTTACAGGTTAGGGGACAGGAAGGCAGAAACTCAGAGTCCCATGTAGCAAATGCAGAAGATCTGTTTGTGTGTGCATCTGGTAGGCAGTCACGGCGGAAGTGTCGTCTGGACTTAGCAATGAGGATTCAGAGGCCAGCAAACTCATAGTGCAGAGTCCTGAAGAAGCACATGGCCTTGATAAAGAGACCATACAGAAGAGGATGGCTTAAGGAAGCAGAGGCCACTCACTAGAGGTTAGGTTTCTCTAGGCAGAGGCTGCAGAAAATCCTTTCAGTATGTGGGAGCGCAAGGTTCAAAGTCAGAGACCAAAGGGGCCAGCCATGGCCGGAGAGTGGATGGCAGGCTTTGCGGACCAGGCAAGAGTGAGAACAGATGTCAGCTGGGATTGTACTGTGAAATGTCTCCACACTGCCGATGGATCTGTGCTCTTTTCTGGATCTGGTGACTAACTACAGGCCAGTGGCTATAGACATAACAGGTTCATATCTTATTGTTCTAATCTTTGGGCAGAATAAAGTGGGCAGAGCTTAGAATTTTTTTTTAGAAGACAGGAATAGATGGTGAGACTCTGAACTACACAGGAGGCATGAAGAGAGACTTGAGAAAGGACAAGGAACCATACTTGCAAAGAATCTGCAGTGGCTTTGGGCTTTGGGCTAAGAGACGGAATATGAATAAGGGATTTGGACAGGAGAAATAACCTTGGAGTTGGGAGGTAAAATGTTGGGGCTTAAATGTCTCTGGGATGTCCAGATAGAGGCTTTCTATAGGCAGCTATAGTGAGGGCTAATAATTCAGAGTTAGAGTCAGGCTGGACCTAGACTTGAGACTTGATGCCATGGTGATAGATAGGTCAGGCCACTTTGGCTAACTATTGAATTTATTTCATGTTTCCTCCGTGTAAGTTAGCTATGTTTGCCAAGCTCTAAAGTCACTGTGTTGTTCCCCTCCAGTTCACAGATGAGGAAACCAAGGCTTGACGGGAAAATGGAGTTACTCAATAGTTTTCTTGAACACAGCTTATGAGTCATGGAGAAGCAGGCAATCAGGTGTATAGTTCAGTGGCCCAAGGCCACCCACACTGTTCTGCAATCACCACCATGTTTTGTCCTGAGCCCTTAGTAATCACTTTCCCTGGTTTTGGTTTTGCCTCCATGCCTCCTATAAGTACAGCCATAACACATTTGTGCTTTTCTTATAGCCCTAAGACATTTAGCCATGTCATAACCTGGGCTGTTTGCCTTCCTTTCTAAGGATGGCTAACAATCCGTTGTATGCACAGGCTACGTTTTGTTTAGACAGTCTGCTTTCAGTGGATTGTTACTTGTTTCTACTTGTGACTATTATGACAGTGAAAAGCAGAACATGAGGTGTACACACACGGCTTTGAGATATCTTTTCAATTCTTGTTCCTTTGAGACAGAGCCTCACATTGTACGTAGTTCCAGCTGCCCTGACGTTCACCACGTAGCTCAAGCTGACCTCAAGCTTGAAGCAATCTCATGTTGCAAGTGTCTCCTGCTCCTGAGTGCTGAGAACAAAGGCACAAGTCACCACACCCTGTGCTTGTTTGTTTGTTTGTTTGTTTGTTTGTTGGAGTGAATGCCCAGAGGTGGGTCATCTGCTAATTCTGTTCTTAATTATTTAAGGACTCTATACTGTCTTCCATAGGCACTGAACCACTTTACGTTCCCATCAGCTGTACGCAAAGGTTCCAGTTTATTCATGCCACTGCCAAGAGAAGCCAGAAGAGGGCACTGGGTGGCCTAGATCTGTTCGGTGTGGGTTTGGGGACCAAATCCTAGTCCTCTGAAAGAGCAGCAAGCATTCTTACCCACAGAGGCCTTTCTCCACCTCCAGGACTTGTTCTTTTTGTTTGTTGGTTTGTTTGTTTGAGTTGCAGTCCTAATGGGTGTGAACTGATAATTTCTCTGTGATTAAGATTTTCATGCAGTGGCTAGTGGTGTTGACCGTCTTCTCACGCGCTTGTTAACTGTCTTTATATCTTCTCTGCAGAAATCTCCACTCACGCTGTTTGCTTATTTTTTTAAATGAACTTTGGTTTTTTGTCATTATTCTTTATAGTCTGCATTTTACCTTTTTACTAGATATATGATTTGCAAGTACTGTCTCCCATTTTGAGAGTTATCTTTTCAAACATGTCTTTAGATTGAATAATTTAAAATTTTGGTGTTAGCTAATATTTTTATTATTTATTTTATGGTTTGAAATTATATGTATGTATATGTCTCTGTGTGTTGGTGTGTGCATGTGAGTGCAGGTGCCCTCAGAGGCCAGGAGCAGGCAGTTGTTAGTCTCCCTGCAAGGCTTCTGGGAATTGAACTCTGGTCCTCTGTAAGAGCAATATGTGCTCTTAACTTCTGAGCCATCTCTCCAAAGTAGGTAATTTATTTATTTAAGTTTTCTTCTTTTGTTTCCCATATTTGGGCTACTAATGACCTACTTTGTAAAATTCCCTATTTCTATGTTGTGAAGAAGATTTTTTTTTTGTTATAATTCACAGAGCAAGAAGGTGAGACTTAGAAGGTTAAGCTATATGTCTAAGCATATGCAGCTAGATGATGGAGAACTGGGAGGGGGTGTATGTCTCCTTGATGCCTAGACTCACACTTAACTATTATGTATGTATATATATATATATATATATATATATACACACATATATGTGTATACATACACATGTATATATACATATACATATACATATATATGTATATATACATGTGTGTGTTTACCTGCTTTTGTCTGTGTACTACATCATTGAATACACAAGGAAACCAGAAGAGGGTATCATATTTCTTAGGACTTGAATTACAAACCATTGCAAGCCATATTAGTACAGGGAATCCAACCACTCTTCTGGAAGAGCAGCCAGTGCTCTCAACCGCTGAGCCAGCTCCTCCCATTTAACTGTGAGCTGTTAGTATGAAAGGACCGATGGCTTGTGAGGCAGAACACAGGCCCTATAATGATTGTGGTGATGGCTGTGACATGGATGGTGACATCATTGCAAAGGGAATAACTTAAAAGGGTGACTTTTACCTAGAGTTTTGCAGTGGTGATGAGAAGATCGGATAGCCAAGGTGTTCGCTGGGAATGCCTTTATTGGTAGACTCTGAGGGAGTGTTGCTGCCCAGAGCACTTCTGGGAGCTGAACTTGTCACTTCTTTGCAGAGAGGAAAGTGGAAGCCAAAGCATGGCAGGTACAGTCTTTGCAGTCTGCTGCATCTGCCTCCACTTTTTGCTTGAGGTGGTTATGGATGTTTTCCAGGTTTCTGAACAGCAACTCAAGGAAGCTGTGGCTCAGGCTGTGGAAGGTATCAAATTTGGAAAGGAGAGGCACCAGTGGAGCTTGGAAGGTAAGGGGAGTGGTGAAGACTTACTTGAAAAATCCTTGTCTCCTTAGAAAGCTTGGGGTTTAACCATTGGCCCACCCTCTACCTCCTTGCTGTGAGAGCATCATGATCTGCATGCATGGCACTAGACAAGGCTGAAAGACAGGGTCCCAACCCCGCTTGAGTTTGGTTCACATTTTTGTCTTTGTGTGCAAAGTACAAGGTTTGTATTGTTTTAAATGCGGCTGGTACTCTGCAGTCCTTTCTCATCGCTTTCCTCACTCACCAGATGGCCTTGCCACATATTGCCCCTGTAGGCTTTAATTTTGCAATTCCCACTCTGTAATAATAGACACTGAACATTCCTAGTTAATCTTGATTTAATGTATTACTTCACCAAACCCTCATATCTAATTTTTTTATGTACATATTATCAGAATAAGTGAGGCCCTGGAAGGCTCCTTGCCAAAGACACATGGAGAGACTGGTCAGGGGCCTGGATTGTTAGGTGGTTCCTGTCCTTAGTCTTTGGGCATGACTCAGGTCACCTCAGGACACCCATCTGCTAGGACACCCGGAGGGCCCAGCACTGATATTGGCAAGGAGGCCGACGTGTGTGGGAAAACATTCAGAGGAAATGGCAGGACCGTACTTGGTTTCCACTATGACCTACTTAGGGCTCCACCTACCCCAGATGTACAGAAGCACAGGGGAGTTGACAGGGAATCCCCCATCCCTGCTGTCAGCAGTGGTAGGGGTGGGGTGGCTGGGTGCTGGGGAATATTGGCTTTCATGCCTTTCTTTAGTGATTTAGTCTTCTCAAATAAAGATGTGTCATTCTGTGACCGAGATAAAGCAAAAAGCTTTTCCTTTAAAGTATGTTTGGATTGGAATCCCACTGGCTTTGATGTTTTCTCATGAGGGTCCCTTTGGCTCTTCTAGCCCCACCGAATGAGTCCACATATGACCAGGTCCCCACGGCTCCCAGTCCCTTGAGCTACAGCTTCAAGCGATTGGGTAGCTGTGACCATTTGTCACTAGAACAATAGCATCTTGGAGATGTATACATGCCAGTATTCAGAAAACCACCTTTGGGGTGTGAGGTGTGAAAGGAAGGGGAGAGGGGGCATGTGGTTTAATTTTTGTTGGAAGAAGGTTGTACCCCTTCAAGTTTGGGGTGCAAAGCACCTCCACTTGGTTTCTTTCTTTGCTCTTGAACCTCAAAGCAAGTTCAGCAGCATTAGAATTGTCCCTTTCACGTGCACAGAAGTGGAGCGTTACGCTGATCCCAGGGTGAAGATGCTGATGTAGAGTGTAGCACGTAAGATGTCGTTTCGGTTTCTTGGGGACCAGCTTCTGCAGAAGGCAGTTGAGTAAAGGAACAGAGCTTTGTGGAGCTGAGCTCAGCCCGTTCAGGGCCTCTATAGCTAGCATGGCCCACTCAAGGTACCCTGAGTTGGCAGTAATGGGTAGATCTGTAGAAACTGCCCTCACCTCCACCAGTCCTTGAAACTGGGCTGCCCCTACTTTGGCATGGTAGCTCTCTGCAGCCGCAAAGCCATGGAGAGGCTCACAGCTAAAGGCTGGTCACCGGTCTCCTCCCAGCTGGAACACGGAGCTCTTGCTCAGTGAGTAATATTGGGTGGTGTGAACAGGGCATCTCTGTGTCTGTCACTTGCAGGCTCAGAATGGTTGAATGCTTTTCTCAACTCAAAGTTAGAAAATTCA
Organism: Acomys percivali; assembly: GCA_907169655.1. Classification (NCBI taxonomy): domain Eukaryota; kingdom Metazoa; phylum Chordata; class Mammalia; order Rodentia; family Muridae; genus Acomys; species Acomys percivali. Next base: position 102,654,093 of record OU015752.1, on the reverse strand, counting down.
CTGGAGTCCAAACACAAGGCCACCAGTCTCCAAGTCTGAGGTGCCTTCCACTGAGCATTGCGATGTACAGGGTGGCACCTGTAACTCTCCTGGCCACAGCCAGGGGGTTCTGGCATTTTTAGGACATTTCCCTGTGCTTCCCACGCAGGTGTCAAAAGGCTGGAGAGCAGCTGGCATGGGCGGCCTACCTTGGAGAGAGAACGGGAGAAGCACTCAGCACCCCCACATCGAAGGGCCCAGAAGATCATGGTCCGCTCCAGCAGTGACAGCAGCTACATGTCTGGGTCACCAGGGGGAAGTCCCTGCAGTGCAGGTGGGGAGCCACAGCCTTCTGAGAGTGAAGGCAGCACACACAGTCCCAGCCTGCCCCCAGGGCAGGAACAAGAGGCCTTGTGTCCGGGGGTCCCACCCAGGCCTCATCAGGAGAGCCCACCCCTTCCTGAGAGCCTGGAAAGAGACAGCCACCCACCACTGAGGCTGAAGAAATCTTTTGAGATTTTGGTGAGAAAGCCGACATCCTCCAAACCCAAGCCTCCACCCAGAAAATACTTTAAAAATGACAGCGAGCCTCAGAAGAAACTGGAAGAGAAAGAGAAGGTCACAGACCCTTCTGGGCACCCCTTGCCCACCTGCAGCCAGGTAGGAGGGTATGTGCAGCGGGACGCATGTCCCCTGCATCCTGCACAGCGGCCCTTGAGCATTAGAAATGTCTACAGGTTTCCTGTACTCTACATAGAGGAAACACTGTGTTTAGGCCCACTGTGAAGAGATCAGAGAAGCTTTGCAGATCCAAAATGGAAGTTCCAGGCCTGCCAGCTGTTGTCACTAACACTCAGGGTTCTCTCTGCATGGGTCATTTGTCTTACACCATGGTGGATCAGCAGCAGGCTCACCCCAATGGGGGAGGCTATGTCCAGGAATCTCAGGTTCTCTGCTTACCCACAAGTTGTGGCCTAAATAAAAGAGAGGGAGAACTAATTGCCTGTGGAATAAGTGGAACTGGCCCCATCTTTTCCTATTAACTTTGCTTCCAGTAGTTGGCGACTTGGGAAATCAGCCTCTCTTAAGTCTAGATGTCCTTTGCTACTTAGGGCTTCTTTCAGTGGCTCCCTCTACAGGCTGTTATGAAAATTACACCCTCCCTTCAGTATCTAACTTCCTCCTGGAAGTGGTCATTTCCCCAGCACCTGGTCAAGACCTTCTTCCTTCAGCCCATTCAAGGAAGGCAGGCGGGCAGGACAGGAAGGGGTGCTGAAACTTGAGACTTTTTAATGAAGGGCATTATCTTAGTTTAATTGGGGCTGGCTTACAGTTCAGAGGATTAGTCCATTATTGTCATAGCAGGAAGCATGGTGGTATTCAGACATACATAGTGCTTGAGAAGGAGATGAGAGTTCTATATCTTGATCCACAGGCAGCAGGAGACTCTCCCACTGTGATTTGAGCATAAGAGACAGCAAGACCCGCCCCCCACAGTGACACACTTCCTCCAACAAAGCGACACCTATTCCAACAAGGCCATACTTCCTAATAGTGCCACTTCCTATGGGCCAAGCAGTCACACTCACGAGTCTATGAGGGTCATTCCTATTCAAACCACCACAGCACTGTGCTAGATATGTTTATGCATGTTGTCTCACTGAGTCCTTGCTAGAGTCTGAGGGTGAGGGTTCCAGTTTCACAGAAAAGGAACTTAAGCTCACATGGCTGGGGGGGGGTGAGGATGTGCAGTGAGGGCTGGTATAGGTGAGATAAGGTCTCTGGGAATCCCCTAAACAAGTCAAACTGTGGCTTGACAAACTTCAGTGAGGTGGTTGCAGGGAGGAAAGTCTTGCGTTCCCTGGTGAAGGCTCAGTGAAGGCAGAAGCCATGTTACCAAACAGGAAATGCAGGCTTTCAGACAGCTGAAGGCACAGGGCTGACTAGGGTTGGGGCCATGCTGTGGATCTGTTTACCCAACTCCCCTTTTCAGCAAATACTTCCTTGCTTTTGGGTCTGAGACTGAATCCAGAAGGCAAGTCAGAAGCATGAATGTGAGGGGGTAGATATGTTACCTTCCTCCTGCAGACCCAGGCAGGGGGAACAGGTGTCCTGATGAATCTCTTGGGCTGCCTGATTGGGTGGGGCCACATGTCTTGGGCTGCCTGATTGGGTGGGGCCACATGTCTTGGGCTGCTTGATTGAGTGGGGCCACATGTAGGTCAGGGAGCATTGCCAAGTAAGATAGCCAAGGGAGGAAGCAGGTTTTCTGCAGGGAAGGCCAGGCAATGAGCCAAGGTATTCAAGAGAGCGCATAGACACATGTAAACAAATGTGCCTGCATGCGTGCATGCATGTGTGCGTGTGCCCACACTCCCTCTCTGTCTCTCTGTCTGTGCGTCTCTCTGTCTCTGTTCCTTTGTTCCTCAGTCCACCCCCCCTTCTTAGGTTCAGCACACCACATCTTGAGCAATCTGCCCTGCCTTTGGCTTCCTTCCCTGTCCTCACCAGCAACATCACCCAGACTAACACAAAGGCTATTCTGTGATTGCTTTTTTGTCCTCCCTGTATCGTCTCACATGGCCAGCAACCCCTTCTATAATTTATTCACACAACCAACAGATCATTGTTGTGCAGGGAGTGAGATCACAAAGACAGATTCTAGCCTGACAGAAAACAGGAAGCAACTGACGTTTTTGCATCATTCTTAACACATCCTTGGCCACTCTTGGGCCTTTCTCAATGGATGTTATTGCCTGTGGTTCCATTTTCAGTCCCTCAGCTCCTCTTTCCCTTTTCTCCCCCTCCCTTTTCTTCTTCATCTTTTCCTCCTACCTTTTTCTCTTGTTCCTCACTGTAGTTTTTTCTTTCTAGGGTACCAAGATCCTTCTCAATCAGATCTGTATAGCATTCTATTCATGTTTTCTATTTATTGTAACTGAAACCCAGTTTCCTCTACCAAAATGACCTTCAAGATATTCGCCATGGGCTGGAGAGATGACTCAAGAGCACTGGCTGCTCTTCTAAAGGATACAGCCTTTATCCTTAGCACCTATAGAATGGCTAGTAACCACCTGTAACTCCAGTTCCCGAGGATCCGATGCCTCCTTCTGGCCTCTGTGTGCACTGCACTCATAGGGTCTCAAAATATGAGACCCTCCATGTTTAAGAAAATTATTTTGTCTTTTCTGCTGAATCTGTATCTCTCACCCTCCCTGTCTTCTTTCTTCCATTTCCCTTCATTTACCAAGTGCTAAGCCAGGAAACATTTGCCTGAGAAAATTTTGTTTAGAAATCAAATCAAGTTTAGGGTTGAATTTAAAGATCTGGTCCAAAGAAGATGCAACATCAGAAGTGTTGACTAAAAGGTAAAATATGGGTGCTGAGGAGACAGCTTATCAGTAAAGGGCCTGCCTTCATGGATGAGGTCCTGAGCTCAGCCCTGGAACCCATGTCAAGACAACAGCAAAGAGCCACCATGGGGAGGCAGAGGCCAGCAGATCTCTAGGGCTTGCTGCCAGGCATCCTCACCTAATTTGGGGGAACTCCAGACCAGGGAGAGAGCACCCCAAGAACAGGTAGGTAGCCCCTGAGGAACAACATCTTTAGTTTTACCTTTGGCCTCCACACCCATATGCACATAGGCAGGAGCACACAAACGTACAGGTACCTATTCATGTGTGTGTGTGTGTGTGTGTGTGTGTGTGTGTGTGTGTGCATATATTCATAGGGAAGAGAGAGAAGAAAGGTATATATATATTCATATATACATATATATGAATACTTCCCTACTCTAAAAAATTAAGTTAAAACATTTTCAAGATTTTTTTCCAGGAAAATGAGTGGATTTAGAATGTATACTATTAACTGACGTCATATAGTCTCAGAAATAAACCATGTGATCATGTGAGAATGCGTTGGATCTAGCCAATAATATATATATATACATGTAAACAAGTGCACACGCGGATGCAATGTAACATGAAGAAAGAACAAGAAAAGCTCACTATAAGGGGATGAGGCAGGTCTGAATGCAGCAGGGAAGTGCTCCTGCTTCTGCCCGTCATCTGGAAGAAGGGCCTTGAGCCTTGTCACCTGGCCCATCATGACATGACTCCTGAGTGAACAGGACTCGGGAGCCACCCCAGCACAGCAAAATGTTTCTCTTCCATATGCACATGTATCAGAAGCATCATTTATATGGGTCCTGGCTTTGCCTATTCTTCTAGAGGGCACCGTGCTTTGCCGCCTGAAAAGTCTCTGTTTTGTTCCAGAACTAGACACAAGGCATCTGTCTAGCAAGCCTTCTGTGCTACTGAGGCCCAAGATGCGTGCTTCTGGCTCCTGAATCTCACTCAGGCTTTGTGGTAACTCTACCTAAGTAGTAGGTGGCTACTTGGTACCTGGTCCAGCTCCTCACAGAACTATTTTAAGGAAGGTCCTGATGCAGCAGGCCTCTCCATGGAGAGAGAGAGAAAAAAAAATCTGCAATGGATTGGTGGTATCATCCTAGGTGCTATGGGAGCCAGAACATGGGTGCTGACTAGGTACTAAGTACCTTGGGAATCTCAGTGTGCTGCTCAATCACTGGAGTGCTATTCTAGTAGACAAGAAGTCTGGAGTTGACCTTCAACACCTTATAAGCCAGTGTGCTGGTGCACGCCTTGAATCCATGCACTTGGATGCAGAAGCATTGGGTCACTCTTGACTACACAGTAAGTGTGAGGCTAGCCTATGATACATAAGACCTTGCCTCAAACAGAAGAAAACAAAATCGGGGCTGGTGAGAAGGCTAGGTGGATAAAGGGGGCTTGTTGCCAAGCCTGAGGATCTGAGTTCAATCCTCACGTGGTAGAAGGAACAGAGGGATTCTCATACATTGTCCTCTGATACTTGTGTGTGTGTGTGTGTTGTGAACACAATAAACAAATAAATAATGCAATTTTAAAAACTTAAAACTGATGAAGCCAGCAATTGACATGTTTTTCTTCTGAGTGGTCCTAGGTCCTAACTTAAGCAACATTAAAGGGCAGTTTCTTTGGCTTCTGCGTGTATCCTCCTGGATCAGATAGTTGGCCAACATGCTATTGTAAGCAAACTAGAGCCAGCACCTTTATTATCCTCACCTCTTACACCCATCACAGATGGCCAGTAATGTTCAGTGTCTATGATGCATATCCACACAGCAGATTGTTGGAAGCCTTGGGACCCCTGGGGCATCTACGAGGGGTTAGCTGCATAGCCACAACCCACTTGGGGAAAGGACCCCTTCCCCGTGGCTGTTGTGAATTTCCCTCCAGAGGTGTCTCAATATTCACTTTCAAGTCCTAATCAAAGAGTGCCTTGCCTTCTCACAGCTACCGTTTTGACACGGTCTGGCTTCCTGTTTACACCACAGGAAACCAGAGAGCTGCTGCCACTGCTGCCGCAGGAAGACACAGCAGGGAGAGCCCCCTGCGCCGCTGCCTGCTGCCCAGGACCTGCAGCCAGCACACAGACTTCATCTTTCACAGAGGGAGAGACAAGGAGGAGTGCCAGCCCCGGTGAGAGACCATGGGGATCTTCCAGAAGGAATAGATTTCTGGGGAAAGTTCTACAGATCAAGTAGGAGTTAGAGTTTGGTCTGGGGTCAGTGTTTTTTCATGGACACAGTGGACACAGCCAAGGACTGGGGTTGAGGGACAGTGTGGTGTCCAGGGCTCTGGGGCAGAAGGACAGTAGAAGTGCTTTTTGGACTAATAGATACATTTCCTGGTGGAAGCAATGACTCCGGGATGGCGGTGGAGGTAATGCAGGCATTCCTGAGGTCTATATGGGGAATATATCCAAAGATTACAGCTAACGCAGCTACCTTGAGCAGCTGTGTTACATGGGTGTCAGCAAGACTGCACGCTTTATTCGTCATGAACGAATTTGAGAGTGCAGCCTGGGAAAGCCTCAGCAGTGCTTGCCGATGGCCACCATGTCGGGGAGAGCAATGGTAGGTCCAAGTGGTACACCTGTAAATACAATGCCAGATCTTGGGCATTTAGTGGCTTACTAGAAAGAACAGAGGATCCTGGGTTCACCCATCATTAGCTGTGATTCTGGGCAATTCGTGTTGCTTTTATGGGCTCATTCACTGGTCGACAAGCATCAGAGGCTATATAGAATCTCAACATGCGGTTCACTGCAGCCAGCAAGTGAATGGTAGATTTGTGAGGTTGTGCTTGGTGCCAGGGATGAGAAAGAAAGGGATCCTGCAGGCTGGTTCCTGCCCTGAGGAGCTCCCAGTGTGGCAGAGGAGTAAAATAGGGAGGTGACAAGCCATCGTCCCCAAGCACATGAAGGCCTCTGGAGAGTTAAGGACATTATGAATGGAATGATCTAGACATCTCACCCAGAGACGGTGCCCCACCAAGGGAGACTCCACCTCTCTACCCTCCCTTCCCTTATTCATCTTATTGAGGACACACCCTAGTTTGCAGAGGACCTGCCTATAAAACCTTGGACTCTTAACTTTTACCATATCAGCCCCTTATGGCTGAATGATTTGTGAATGCAGAAATGGGCTGAGAGGGCCAGGCTTACGTGTTGACTTCCTGGAGTCACTAGTTACCCAAGCAGGCCTTCATGATCATGCATGGCTCCTCTCTGGTGTCACCAACTACAGTGTTCTGCTTCCCTTGAGGCTGAGCACTGTGACAAGCCATAGGAGGAAGCAGTGTTTCTCAGGCAAGGGTGCATTCTCATGTGAACACTCTCCGAGAAACATGCAGTCCAAGCAGCCTCGTCTTAAGCAGAGAAGGAAGATGCATGGTTAAACACAGAGGACGTCCCAGTGGCTTCCCTCTTGACTGCTAGGACTCGAGTGCCAACCTCCCCTGTTCCTAGGGAAGGGAGTTGAATGCAGAGTCTCCCTTACCCATGCAGACGGATGTCGGTTTAATGTTACCTTATTCTGAGAAAGCTTTTTGCCATGCTGTCCCTTGGGCATGGAAGGTTGAGAACATCCTGGGTATAAAGTGGATGATGCAGTAAAACATCTTGTGGGGCGCAGCACTATATCTCCATTGCCCAGGCTACCTATAGCACAGGTACATCAACTCAGAGCTGAGGAGTGGACCCCCTCAGTCCAATGTGTAACCAAAGTCCAAATTCCACACCACAGCTTTTCTCTACCTGCAACAGTTTGATCAATTCCTTTGATTGAGAACAACTCATTTTTTTTTCCAAGCAAGCTGGTCAACGACGTGAGTGTGGGCAGAGTATCACACTCCCATGACTGTGACTTCAGGAAAGGGCAGGTACAGAGGTATGTGACACGATATACCTATGGAATGAGAGGGCGTTGTTAGGCTGTCGTCACCTCATCCAGTGGGCACACTCATTCTTCTTGCTTTTGAATGACATAGATTGTCTGATTCAAATGTGGTGACCAACATGAGACTTGTAGAGTGAAAGTTTAAAAGGCGAAAGAATTATCTTTGCTTTGCACTTATTGTAAGTTATCTGTGCGGTTACTTTAGACAGTGGAGAGGACATTTGAGTGGGTAGTCAGGCACCATGGCTCTTGCCTGACTCTGAGTACTAAAGTTCTCTGTTGTCAAATGACAGAGCAGGTATTTCCCAAGAACACATGTAGTTCTAGGATGCTAAGATGGTAGATGGCGCTCTCTGTCTCTCCAGTTCTGCCTGCTGGCACCCCAGTGAGGTGACAGCCCTTGGAGCAGGTGCTCACCATAGTCACTGTTTCTGCTCCAGAGCTGTTCTGCACTGTAACTTGAATTTAGGAAGAAAAATCCCCAGTGGAATGTAATGCTCAGTTCTGGCTTTGTTTCTGCCTGCCAGTGAGTCCAGCATCCCCAGTAAAACACCCTCTGCTGAAGAGGCAGGCTCGCATGGACTATAGCTTTGATACCACCACTGAAGACCCTTGGGTTCGAATTTCCGACTGCATCAAAAACTTATTTAGCCCTATCATGAGTGAGAACCATAGCCACATGCCACTACAGCCCAACACCAGCCTTGGTGAAGAGGATGGGACACAAGGCCACCCAGAGGGGGTCCTGTCAAAAATTGACACTGCCAATGGCGCTCCCAGAGTTTACAAGCCAGCAGATGGCAGCGCTGTGAAGAAGGGGCCCCCAGTGGCCCCAAAGCCTGCGTGGTTTCGCCAGAGCTTGAAAGGTCTGAGGAATCGTGTCCCAGATCCCAGAAGACTCCCAGAAGTAGCCTCAGCCGCTCAGCCAACACCCGCTTCCAGGGAACCCCCAGGGCCACACTCTCAGGCCTCCTCCTCAATCAGGCAGAGAATCAGCTCCTTCGAAAACTTTGGCTCCTCACAGTTGCCAGACAGGAGAGTCCAGAGGCTGAGTCTGCAGCCCAGCACCGGGGAGATCACAAAGCTTCCAGGAAAGCAAGATGGAGGAGGACAGATTTCTGGTCTCCTGGGCGGAGGAGCTACAGTCTCTGCTAAGCACAGGCCGGCAGAGCTAGAGCCTACGCCCACAGCCTTCCCTAATGCCTCAGAGGTCAGGGACCCAGGTATGTCTGAGTCTCCTCCCCCAGGTCAGCGACCTAGCCCCAAAGCACTGTCTCCAGACCCTCTCCTGAGAATACTGACTGCACAGACTGAGGACTCTCAGGGCCCAGGCCTCAAGATGCCAAGTCAGCGGGCACGGAGCTTCCCCCTGACCAGGACACAGTCCTGTGAGACAAAGCTGCTGGATGAAAAGGCAAGTAAGCTCTACTCCATCAGCAGCCAGCTGTCATCAGCTGTCATGAAGTCCCTACTGTGCCTCCCATCTTCAGTCTCCTGTGGCCAGATCAGCTGCATCTCCAAGGACAGGGCATCTCCAAAGCCACCTTGCAACAACACAGCCGCAGAGGGTCTTGGTGAAGCCGTGGCCTCCGATACAGGGTTCTCCCTGAAGTGAGTGTCTGTATCCTGCTTGCTGTCCACAGTCTCCACTCTTCTATTTTACATTATACAACAGTTAAGCATTTCTCAGATACACCAGATAAAAAAGTCCCTTGTAAGGAGTAGTTTAGACAACAGCTCACCTTGGCTGAGATGAGAAGTGGGGAACATGGCCAGGCCCCCGGTAAACTACCCACAAAGATACATGAGGCCGATGCATATCTAAAAGGTCCTCTCTCAAATTAAGGAGCTCCGGGTGAGGCCAGGAGATGCTTTCCAACAAGGACCTGGGCAGGGGAGTAAGATATTTGGTTCTGTTTCAGGTGCACCCTTAACTATGAGCAGAGTCCAGGCCTGTGCATCCTGCTACCTCCTTAGTTGGGGTTAGAAGGTGGGGAGACCTGCTTCACAGAGGTGTGGGTTCATATGGGGGATCTGAGGTCTTCTGCTGCAGGCCTGGGTCTGGGTCTTCCCTCTTGAACCAGCTGTGACTTATTTACTGTTTATGCTGCTGAGGATAGAGATCTCCTATCAAACAACAGAGTTCCAGAAGAGCAGAGCCCTTTGCAGGAGGCAGTAGCTCGAGGATCTTGCTTTTCACACTGTGTTGTCTCTGCTTGTGAAAAGCCTTTCAGAGCTGAGAGAATATTCAGAGGGGCTCACCGAGCCCAGGGAGACGGAGGACGAGGACCACTGTTCTTCTCAGCCTGGCCAGTCAGTTATCTCCCTCCTGAGCTCAGAGGAACTGAAACAACTCATCGAGGAAGTGAGAGTTCTGGATGAGGCGACACTGAAGGTAGGTTTCCTGTGCATTTATCTGCAGTGACGAGGGCTGTTTGGTCATCTTAGCTGGGCCAGAGGGGGAAGGAACTAAAGAAGTTTATGAGTCTTAAGGCTTGTCATGGTCCAAGTTTTGTCCCGTCTATGATAGAAGGACACCATGTCACTTGACACAGCCAATGGTAACACCTTATCTTAGCTGGGATGGGCGGGGGGGGGGGGGGGGGGTAGGGGGGGGGGGAGGAGGGGGGGGGGGGGGCCAGGCCCCTTGTCCTGGCATCTTTTGCTATTTTATGAGTGAGAAGGGAGGTTCTTGGTCACACAGCCAGGGAGGTCTGTCTCTACGCTTAAGCCCAATGGTGTGTCAACATCCCATGAGCTAGCATGACTATCCAGAGAGGTGCTGTATGACACTGCCAGTGGGAAATAGTGTAGGTGAGGTAAATTCTCACCTTGAGGTATCCCTTTTTTTCTGCTGTATACCTCAAGGTGAGCTCAGGATGGCTTGTGTGCCTCAGCCACATCATTCTGAAAGCCTCACTTCCCACGTGCTTGCTGCTCACAGCCAATGATGTGTAGAGAGGAAGCGGCCAGCCAGAGCTGGAGTTAGTAGTCAGGAGGCAGGCTCATGGAGCTCACTTCCTGGAAGGTTCTTAGGGTCCATCCCTGATTCCTGCACTGGGATAATGAAGCCTGGGAAGGCAGGACATTCTTTTTCTAGTGGGAGTCAGAGCTGCCCTTCCAAGATCATGGGTGTGGTGGTCAAGTCGACTGAGCCCAAGATGCCTCTGAGCTGTCACTTGTAGCCTGCAGGGACCATCAGTCCCCAGGACCTGATTCAATGCAAATAATACAACAAAAGTAAAACTTGAAGTTTAGAGCCGCCTCTCTAAAGTGTTAGGAGAAGACTTTGTTTCTAGTATGGCAAATCACCCACAGGGCCAAAACTGAAACAAACTCAAAAGGACCCCCCAAAAACCAACCCTTATAAAAAGGACAAAACCCCCACATGAGCAAACAAACAAACAAACCAAGCCAAGCAACAACAACAACACAAACCCATACCTACACAAATACAACTTCAAATAATCCCAAAGTTGTGGGCCAGTGTGGGACAATGGGTCCTTTCCACTCATGTGCCTCCTCTGACATGGGAGTCAGGGGCTCTGGTATCCCACAACCAAGGTACTGCTTGGTCATGTTTTTATTTCCTAGTGCCACTTACAAGGTGGTGGCCCAAGAGCTATGGGCCTGAAAATAACATTTACTCGGTCTTTTAAAGTCATTGGATATCCTAGGTCCTGGTATTTGGTATTTCTGGGAACGTGCCAGTAGCACCAAGGATTGCCTTCCTCTGAGGTAGCCAACCCTAGTACACAGGTGTGTGTGTGTGTGTGTGTGTGTGTGTGTGTGTGTGTGTGTGCGCGCGCGTGCGTGCGCGCATGTGTGTGTGTATGTGTATACATACATTTGTATATGCATGTATAATAGAGCACGATACCAGCTGGGACCTGTATTGCTGCTATGCTTGTAGAAAAGGAGAGGTCATCACTTGTGAAACAGCACTGGCCTCTGAGAGTTTGACTCAAGTCCCACCACCTGCCCTTGTCGCATGATGCCACTGTAAAGGAGCATCTTCCAGCCTACAGGGCTCTCTAGCTGCCTTTGCAATGTGCAGCCCGGTCTGTGGGAGGTGGCTATGAAAGGGTGAGCAGGAGAGGAAAAGAGCTGGGCTTGCTGGTTTACATACATTTGTTTACCCGCCTAAGCTCCCTGTAATGTCTGCATGATGAAACTGAAGTCTGAGCAAGTGGTAGTACTGGCCCAGCTGGTGTTTAATAAAACAAACTGGTGTGGTGTTAAAGCATGTGTTAAATTGTTCGCGCTGCTGCAGTACGGCATTTGTGAATGTATGTATTTTCACCCACAGCAATTAGACAGCATTCATGTCACCATCTTACACAAGGAAGAAGGTGCTGGGCTTGGCTTCAGCTTGGCAGGAGGGGCGGACCTAGAAAACAAGATGATCACGGTGAGTGGCCCTGGGATGGGCATGTCAGAGTCAGGGTGGGTTGCTGGTGGTGAGAAGACCAGTGTGTAAGCGATGTTGTGCTGGGGAACACCAGGCCACTGGGCAGGGGTCAGGACAGGAGTTTTAAAGGACAGTCACTGGGTCCGTCCTTCTCAAGAGGCACACTGTAGGCTCTTATCTGATCCAGACTTAAGGTCTCTGTGCACCCCAAACAGCCCCAGTATACCAAAACAAACACTAAATGCACATGGAGCATCAAAAATGCTGTGCATATGTGTGCATATATGTGAACACATGTACATGTGTGTGCACATACATGTTCTACACCAGACCATCTGAATAGGAAGTTTGCACGGTTTCAAGCCCTAATCCCTATATGTTTGAAAATATGTGGAGGATACATTAAACATGGAGGCCAGAATCAGGGAGGTATCTCAGTCAATGAAACACTTGCCTTGCTTGCATGGGGAACTCAGTTTGATGGCCAGAACTCATGCTAGAGGAAAAGTGGGTGTGGAAGTGCATCTGTAATTCCAGAGCTGGGCACGCAGAGACAGACCGATTCCCAGAGCTTGCTGGTCAGCCAGTTTAGCCTACTGGGCAAGTTCCAGGCTAGTGAGAGACCCTGTCTTAAGCAAAACATGCCGAGCTTGTCCTATGGCCTCCACATGTATGTGCATATACACGATCCTGCAAATACACACATATGTGCAAACACATGTGTGTGCACACATGCACATGAATTGGCGTCAGCTTTGGTACAGTATCATATACTTTACCTTGGAATGTAGCTCATGATGGTTGCCAGTATGGCTATGGGGCAATTTTTAGAAACCTCTAGACCAGGACCTTAGGCTTTCCCACACTATGTATAAAAGAATGCACAGAAGGCGAACTCGTGCAAAGGAGGGGGCTGCTTGCTTTTGTCCACTTGTAGAATGAATGTGATCAAGTGGACAATTTTGACGTGGACATGTTGGTTGGCTGAACTCAGTGGGATCCAGCCAAGGGGCATACTGATTACAGTGCTGTGCCCAGGATACACACACACACCACACTGTTCACCCAGAGTCTGCAGAGCTTGTAGCCCAGCCTCCTGTTCTGCAGGACCTAGAGTCTGGGAAGGGCGAGGGAGGGCAGCAGGCCTGTATTCTAGGCATCTCTGCCTGTGAACCCCTAGTCAGTTCCTGCCGAGTTGATCTTACAAGCAAGAGCTACTGTCCTCAGCCTGCAGCTTCAGGTCACCAGCTGCTGATCCAGATGGTTTCTGACCCTCTCGCTTCATGACCCAGGGCTTTGTGTGGCATGGGATCTAGGGACCAAACTTGGGTGTGATGGCAGATGCCTTTACCCACTGACCTGTCTTTCTGGCCATAAGATTGCCTGTTTTTGTTTGTTTGTTTTAAAGTTCTAAATATCATTCAGAAATGGGGAAGAGGCAAGCTAAAGAACAGAGATGTCTAGGCAGCCTTAGGACAGGGTACCTCAAGTACTTCCTGCCCAAAACGAGGACCCGAGTGTTTCTCCAGAAGGGATACGCTCCCCTGAAATGCATTTGGGGAGTCACCATGTTATTACACTGCTTTCTCAGAGAGCCAAGATGAAAACTGGCATTGTAAGGTTGCTAGTATCTTTTTTAAAACGATATACATACATACATATATATATATATATATATATATGCACGCACATGCACATATGTATATATATGTATGTGTATATATACATATATATATTCCTTCTTATATGTATCAAAAACTCATACTGAACTGGGTTAAAAAAGCAGATTTATTTTTGTACCTGTCCAACATGCCTTTGTCCATCAGCTGAACAAACACACATACAAGTGCTAGGTTGTTAGCATCTTTAAACAATGAACGTTTGTGGAGCATCTGTTTAGCCCAGAGTCCCCAGATTGTTTTGATCTTAGAAACCTATTCTTATAAATACCCATCAATAAGGCATAGACTTGGGTTTGCCAGGAAACATTCTCAGAAATGTGATCTAGGGCAGGTAAGGCAGCAGCTGTTCCCTGGGTTGGATGGGGCTGTAGCGTCAGTCAAAGGCATCGCGTGGGGGAAGAGTGCTAAGTACCCACCAGCCACCCCTATTGGTGGGCTCTGCCCTGAGTAGAGAAGGAAAAAGAGGAATGCAGGCCCAGGCCTGAGATAGAGTCAGCCTATGATGTCTTTGGCCTAAATGTCTCTGGGGCGTGGAGGCCTCTGCCAGCACTGCCAGCACAAATGGAACTCTGATTTGGGTAGTTTGTGGGTCCTAACCCCTTTGCCTTGCTCAGGTTCACAGGGTGTTTCCAAATGGCCTGGCTTCTCAGGAAGGCACTATTCAGAAAGGCAACGAGGTCCTTTCCATCAATGGCAAATCTCTCAAGGGGGCTACTCACAATGACGCCCTAGCTATCCTCCGCCAAGCTCGGGATCCAAGGCAAGCTGTGATTGTCACCAGGCGGGCAAACATGGAGACCTCTAATGACCTGAACTCCTCTACTGATTCTGCGGCATCAGCTTCAGCAGCCAGTGACATTTCTGTAGACTCTAGTAAGTGTTCCCAGTGCAGTGGGGTTGGGGACTGGTATGGGAGGTGCTCCTTGGGAGCCACATTCTGTCTTTATCCATTTAGATCCATGCTTGGTGGCACTGGGAAGTAATGTGTGGTCCCAACATCACACCTTCCCGGCATACCTGGTGTGCTGCAGTAATGTGAGCACGTGTGGTTAAGCAGCTAGTATCAACTTGGGCAGCTGAGCCAGGGATAATGGCTGACCACTGACCAAGCCCATTTGCTTTCCTCTGCAGTGGAGGCCACTGTCTGCACGGTGACACTGGAGAAGACCTCTGCAGGGCTGGGCTTCAGCCTGGAGGGAGGAAAGGGCTCCCTGCACGGAGATAAGCCTCTTACCATCAACAGGATTTTCAAAGGTGGGATTTTCCTTTTTTTCAATCTTCTTTCTCTACATACTTTCCCGTTGTGGCCATCTAGCAAACACCCAAACCCAGAACCCTGGGAACTTTCTGGGCTACGGTGGTTTCCCACACCCTTTTGAGTCACGTGATGATGCCTATGTGCTCAGTTCTGCTTTTGTGACTTTGGGCCTTTTCTCAGCCATGATTTTACTTCTCTTTTTGTTGGGACCTCTCCCATGACTGAGCCCTGGGCTCCGCTCAGCTTGGCAGGGCTAAGGTTACGAAGAGGCAAGTTAGGCCCTGGCTTGAGGGATAGAGTTGAGAGGCACCGAAAGATACATTGAGAAAGATCAGCATCATTTCCATGCAATGTACTTAACAATTATACAACTGTGATAGCACTGAGCCTAAGGCAGGGCAACCAGGAGTTCAAGGTCACCCTTGGCTACAAGTTGAGTAAAAGGTCAACCTGGTTTATATGAATCTGTCTCAAACAAACTAGATAATCCATGATGCATAGGATGCCAATGTTTTGAGTAAAGTCAGAGGTTGGTACTTGTCTGACAGCCCGGCTAGATTTACCCTAGTCCTGGATCCATTGATTCTTGTCTTTATCTTCCATTTGATGTCTTATTCATTATGGACTGGGCTGCCAGATGACTTGACGTGTGGATCAGCTGGGTATAGATTTTCCTGAGAAAGTGATGAATGTCTTAAGCTACCATGCAAATCTTCCTGCAACTCCTTGCCACTTCCTAGTTGGAAGTCTTGGGCAAGGGATCAGGGATGTAGATAAAGGAGCACTGGTCAAAAGCTAGCTTCAAGACCTAAGTTCTAAGGTCAATTTTGCCGTGTACAGTGGCACGACCTTTGGCAAGTCACTTCACTATTCTGATCCTATGTGCAGCACATGAGAATGCGGTTCCAGCTACAGGCAGGTGTGGTACCAGAGGATGTGGATCACAGAGCCTATAAGTCAGAGTTCAAACCTAGACCCTATGACTAGCCACTTTCAAGCTCTGAGTGAGGTTATCCATCTTTTCATGCTTGTGAAAAGGGAGTCCATTGGTATGTACCCACAAGGGATACTGCCATGAGTACATGACACAAGCACAATGCCTGCTGTGGTACTTGCTCAATATTCCTCACTATATTTTCATTATTATTCTATTTTCACAATAATATTATTATAGTTATTATATAATTAATTACAAATAATTAATTATTACATAATATAAAACATACTATGTCTTCTATAATAATATAATTATAAATTATAATTATAAATATAAATTATAAAAATTTAAATATAAATTATAAATTATATACTTATAAAATATATAAGTGATTATTATGTATATTAAAAATAATGTCATTATTATCATACTGTTATTCACAATTAGTACAGGCCAGGGTGTCAGATAAATGGGAGGGGGGTCCTTGAATATAAACAGTAAAAGAAGACATAGTTTCTGTTCTTGTTTTTGTTTGTTATTTTTGTTTTTTGTATTTGTATTTGGTTTAGTTTGGTTTTTTTTGAGACAGGGTTTCTCTGTGTAGCCTTGGCTGTCCTGAACTCACTTTGTAGACCAGGCTGGCCTTGAACTCATAGAGATCCACTTGCCTCTGCCTCCTCAAGTGCTGGCACTATAGGCAAGCGCCACCATGCCTGGCTACTTTGTAGTTCTTGTATACATCTTGACTGAGTGGGTGACATGCAGGGCTATGTTTTTCTGGGTGGACACAGAGTTCTTCCCAGGATGTTTGAAGCCAAGAGCCCTGTCAAGATTGTTTCATGAGTGTCTCACCATCTCACACTCCTTCCAGCACAATGTTGATGATGTTAGCAGAAACAGGGAGTCAGTATGAAGTGGGATAAGGATAGGGAGGACCTGGAGAAACAAGGGTTCTCCAGGAATTGTGTAAGTCTCTAACTAGGCTCTGGCTTGGGGCTGCCTGTCATCTCCTCTCTTAAAAACATCATGGATTGTGCACTGTAGCTTTTTATGTCCCAGAAAGAGCTGAGCCTGGTGTCCGAGCTCTGAGGTACCATTCTATGAAATGCTTCACTTTAGAACCACTGGCAAGCTCCCAGCGATGGGTATGCTATACACTTCTGAGCTTTCTCGTTTCCTCAGAAAGCACCTTTTATTGCTCCTGCTACCCAAGGAAGCCCAAGATCACCTGCCATCTCTTTCTTTACAGGGACAGAACAGAATGAGACAGTCCAGCCAGGAGATGAAATCCTGCAGCTCGCTGGCACTGCCGTGCAAGGTCTTTCACGGTTTGAAGCTTGGAATGTCATCAAGGCATTACCTGATGGACCTGTCACTATAGTCATCAGAAGGAAAGGCCTGCCATGCACGCCGACACCAGCTTCTGCAGACTCCTAGACAGGGTGCCAATGCTAAGACAAAGCAGGAGCACGAAGCTCCCATAACTGCCGATTCTCAGGGTATCTGCTGCCCACCTCACCCAGGTTGAGGAAGCCCAGGTGTGCTTCTGGTAGCTGCTGCTCAGGTTTGGACCTTCTGGGATACTGCCCATCAAGAGGGTTGTTGTAAATGTCAGGACAGAGTCACACAGAGGTGGCTGATACAAATTGTAGACTGTATATAGACCGCTTAGTGATAATATTCTGGTGCCATAATAAAATGGATGTATCGCAGTTTGCCATGAAACCAATGCCCTGCCTTGAAAATCACCCAGAGACTATAAAAGCTACCCCGTGGTAGCAATTTTTCTTCTCTCATGGATCTGCAGGATAGGCAGGACTCTGGGAGGACCAGCTCCCTTTGGCCCCTCAGCTTCAACTAGAGCAACTCAAGGCTGGGCCGGGGTCCTATGAATGGGCATTGCTTGTGCCTCTGGGGGCTGGTGCTAGGTGATGACTGGGAAGTCTCTTCATGACCAGTACATTTCAACATGATGCCAGGATGACTGGTGCACATCCTCGGCACACAACAGCCAGGTAAAAGCTGTGCCTTTTGAATGTTCTGCCTCTGAAGATGACTCATAGCTTTGTTTCCACTGTTTTCCCACAGAGAGCAAGCAGAAACCTGCCTGAGTTTAAGGAAAGGAGATACGCCGTCAGGGTCATTTCTGTAAGATGCAGCCTGACATGATGCTTAAAAGACTGTTTTAGGTTGGGGTCGGAAGTCATCCTAGAGAGGGTGGAGCCAGAAGATGGAGAAGTGCAGTTGTGCATTAAGGTGTGGGATGGGTGTCTATAAGATGAACCAGCAATGGATATTGTAGGGCCAGAGAGCTGTGGTACTGGGGTTGGGGAGGGGGCAGCTGGCTCAGAGCAATAGTGGAGTGGAGACATGTCTAAACCCCAGAAATCTCATCCTGAGATTGGCAGGAGTAGGACCATTCCCAGGCCTGATTGTCCTAGTGCATGTAGCCGTGTGCCCCGACCCTTGCCCCTGGGAGGTCACATAGCCTGGTATCTAGGTTAAACTTCCCCTCACCTTATAGCATGTCCAGTAATACCTGGAATTCATCCTCATGTGAATGAGTCATCCCCAGGACCCTGGACCCAGCCAATGATGTACAGTCATGCCTAAAGCCCCTACCCATCACTGAAAGGTTTAAGTAGCCTTTGTTTTCCCCCAATTAAGCCATCTCACTGAAGCTGTCTCTCACAAAGTCAGTTTCTGGGTGCACTCATAGCTGCCTGAGGTCTCTTTCACCCCAGGCCATTCCTAGCCCTTTCCCCCCGCCCCCCATTTCCCACTTTAGGATGCGCCAGTGTGGTCACTGGCAGATGGTGCCATAAAAGGCAGGGAAACAGTACAAATGGCAGCTGATGCCTAATATGGGGCTCAGAGACCACCAGGAAGCACAGAAGGAAGGTGAGTGATACCCTTAGAGAAGACAGGAATCAGCGCCTCCATCTGGCCTCCCCATGTTGAGGGCTGGAAATCTGGTTTTTCCTTCTTTCTCTTACTTTCAGTTTATGCTGCACAAGGGACTGGGTTCAGTGGGGAGGCAGCTGAGACCCTCTGGGCAAGGCTATACCTTTGAGGTTGGTAGAAGACCCCCAGCCCTCTGCTTGGACCCCAACAGCCTGCTTGGGTGTTGTCCATAGGCCCTATCTCTTTTCTCCTTAAAAAAAAAAAAATCTAGTAACGCATCCTCCACTTAAAAACCACTAGGGTGGCCACTGGCTCTCTGACATTTGTGGATTCTGGGAAATCCCCCCCACAGAGCTATATCACCCCGGGGAAAGTTTCCTTCTGAACTTGGCATTTCTAAACCTTTTCTATGATGGGAAACTCTTCATCTCATCAAAAGCAATGGGCTTTTCAGCCAGGAAGCCAGCAGGCAGCCCAGGCAGCCCAGGCAGCCCACGCAGCATGATATCATGACTAGGTGCACCACTGCAATTTGTTCCAGCCTAGAACAAATTCACCCCGCCCTCTGGCTCACAAGAGCCTGCCTCTTCCCTGATTTTCCTCTGCCAAAACCTCAAAAAGACTCTGTCTTTATTCTTAAAACTAAAACAATCTCAAAAAATAAAATAAAACCCCCAACTCTGCAGCCAGAGACCTCCTTTTTTAAAAACACCAGTTTGGAGGACATGCTTTTGAGCGCAGGCTCGAGTATCAAGGCCTCAAAGGTGAACACTGTGATAAATGAGTTGTGGACACTTAGGATACTGGGACAGCCTCCCACTAGGCTGCTTCCACTGCCCAGGCCTTTGCAGCAGCGATAAAAAATAGAAGGTGCTTGCTTCAAATGTGGCAAAAAGGGACACCGGAAAGACAAAGACCCTAAGGGGGCCTCCTCCACCGGAAACACTACCAACCCCACGACAGTCTGTCCCAATGCTGTAGGAGGCCTGCTGAAAGAGAGATTGCTTCTCCCATTATGACAAAGACAGCAAGCTACTGGAGCCTTTAAATTTAAAACAGGGCAGCCCTCGGCCCTGACAATAAGAGGAAAACTGCTCCAATGGAGGCTTTCTGGGTCTCTGGCATCTCAGAAGGCTCCCACCCAAAGATAACCATTAAAACATGTGGCAAACCATTCAAATGCCTCAGTGATACTGGAGCAGATGAAATAATTTTAAGACAACAAGAGGTGCCACAAGACTGGGGACTAATTCCCAGGTCTCAGCTAGTCAGCAAAGGAGGCTGCTCCCATGCCTCTACCACTAAACAAGCCTACTACAAATCAGGGGCCCTGATGGATCTACAGGCATGACACAACCTCTTGTGGGTCACATCACCACCAAGAGATATCCTGGAGGCTCTGGAAGTTACTTCCACTAGTCATCCAAAGCAAAATTACAATACGGTAAATGATTGTACCCATAATAATAATTATACTCATAAAAACTTTTAACCCCCCCCCCCCGGGTTCCCTTCAGTTCTAAAGGCTGCTGTTAAGTATAGTACTCGCTGCTTCAACTGGCTCTCAAATGAGCCTATATGGGTTAAATAGTGGCCACTGTCAAGGAAGAAATGTGAAGTGCTCACACAGTTAATAAAAGAACAACCCCAGGTTTACCATATCCATCCCTCCTGCAGCCCATGGAATAACCTTGTATTCACTATAAAAAGGAGATCATATAGATGAACACTGCTACAAGATTTAAGGGTCATTAATAAAACCGTGCCCCAAAGGGGACCACCTCTCTTCTCTGCCATTCCTGCCAGCATCCCTCTCTTAGCAATAGATAGTAAAGACTGCTTTTTCTCTGTTCCTCTCCATCCATGGGATTGCCAATGCTTTGCCTTCTTAATAACCACCATTACAAAACTCTGGGCCCACCTTACAATATGAGTGGACAATCTTCCCCCAACGAATAGTAAACAGTCCCAGGTATGCCACAGCATTGCCAAAGCACTGTTGTGGGGAGACTTTTCCACTTCCCCCTCCCAACTCAATGAATACCTTACTTATCCTCCCTAGGATTTAAAAGTATCTCCTCACAAAATACAGCTTATGTCCTCACCTCAACACACCCTCTTAAACCCACCCTTTCCTTTCCTCAAACCTTAATTCTCACCTCCCTCCAAAGCTTTTTGGGAAACCTTAATTGGTTTCCACTGTGGTTTTCCCTCCCCACCAGCACCCTACAGCCTCTCTTTGATCTCCTAAAAGGGGATTAAAAACCCCTCCGCTGGGAACTCTCTCTTTTGATACATTTGAGGCTTTGGATGCCATTGATACTGCCCCAAAAGACATGGCATTCACGTATGATCCAACAATACCTGTACAGCTTCTTATTTTTAACCCCTCCCCTACTCTCATGGGAGCATTGTATCAGCCCCAGGGGGTACTGGAATGGGTCCACACCCCAGTGTACAATGTGCCGAGAATTCTGAGGCTGACCAAGGCACTAGCTATTATGACTAGAAATGGCAGGGATAAAGCCTTGAAAACCTTAGGAAAAGAACCAGATGTCCTTACCACCCCCTCTTTTCTCTCCAACATTCCAATGGCTACTCAGAAATCACTCCTGCTTTGCTGTTAGCCTAATTGAATTCATGGGACAAATTGATAATCATCATCCTAACGAAAGATGGGTTTCTGCCCTTCCTCTGTTGCGGTAGCTACCTCTCTCCCTCATTTGCAAAGAAGCCTACCACTGAGGCTCCCTCATTATTTACTGGTAGAGAAAAAGGGGAGCTGTGACAATAATGTAATACTCCTCCAAGGATGAACCCCTTCCCCCTGAAACACATTATTTGATTCAGGGAGTTGACTTATCACTTTCCCCAATATAAGGTATGCTATTTATTTAGCCCTCAATGGGCCCTTTAATCTTTTCTCAGAGATTGTATATGCTATTAATTTGCTTCTTTGGTTATCAAAATCCTTTGTCAAACTAGATGCCAACCCACTATCCTTTCTGCTCATCCAAGTCTCCACCCCCTTACAGGAAAGAGCTACTCCCCTCTACACCCAGCTTGTCAGATCTCACAGTTCCCTGTCAGGTCTTATATCTGAGGGAAACGCCCTTGCTGATAGGAACCCCTCTGTAGGAATGTTTGCAGCCTCCATCAGGCAAGCAGATCAATTCCATTCTCTCTCTCTCTCTCTCTCTCTCTCTCTCTCTCTCTCTCTCTCTCTCACACACACACACACACACACACACACACACACACACACACGTACAAAAGGGTTTCACGTCTGTTTCCCCCACATCTCTCTTGCTCAGCTCCGGAGGATAATAAAAACATGCTCCTCTGTGCATCTTTTGTTACTACCCCAGGTTTACAAACTATGGGCACTAACCCCCAAGGTCTCAAGTGCAATGCCCTCTGGCAAAATGCTGTCATCCACATTCCCCAATTCAGCCATCAAAAATATGCCTTTGTCACTGTTGACACATATTCACATTTTATATGGGCTACAGCCCAAATGGGAGAAAGTGCAAAAGGATGCATTCACCGCATGCTCTTTACCTTTCCCATCATGGGCATTCCTCAGCAGATAAAAACTATTAATGGCCCTGCTTTTACTAGCTCCAAATTCAAGACCTTCTGCTCAAAATGGAAGACTGCCCATCACTCAGGGATTCCTTACAATCCCCAGGGCCAAGGAATTATAGAAAGAACACATACAGCTCTAAAAGACCAACATAAAAAACAAAAACAAAAATTCCCTGCCTTCCCCAACACACAATTAGCAATGGCTCTAGCATCTCTAAATATACTTAATATTTACACAAATTCCAAACATCATCCTATCTCCTTCCACTGGCACATACCAGGAGTAATTCCTCCCATCCTGGTACAAGGGCATCATCCCTTAGATGGACTATGGATAGGACCCAACCCTCTCCTCAAAACAGGAAGGGGTTTTGCTTGGGTCTTTCCACAGGACTTTCCTAGGCCTATTTGGATTCTAGCCAGAAGTATCTGACATCACCCTAACAACCAAGAAGATGGCCTGTTTCTTGTTGATAGTTCAAGCACTGAGGAAGCAAATGAGTTAACACACACACACACACACACACACACACACACACACACACAC
>OU015752.1:102587915-102615398 GCA_907169655.1 Acomys percivali | reverse complement strand
TGTGTGTGTGTGTGTGTGTGTGTGTGTGTGTGTGTGTGTGTGTGTGTCCGTCCACAGGAGTAAGAGATTGTTAATGTTTATATAGAGCTATGTACTATATGAGGATATTATTTTGGTCAATCATATGTAGTATGTGCACTAGTGGTCCCATAAGATAATGTTAGCCAAGGGCATTGTAGACCTCTT
The DNA here is from genome assembly GCA_907169655.1 of Acomys percivali. Taxonomy (NCBI): domain Eukaryota; kingdom Metazoa; phylum Chordata; class Mammalia; order Rodentia; family Muridae; genus Acomys; species Acomys percivali. The sequence continues at coordinate 102,615,212 of OU015752.1, read as the reverse complement.
TCTCTTCATAAGAACACACTAGCATGTTCACACAATGTCACCTTTCTGAGGGTATTCCTCCTCCATGAAGCACTGCACGGTAGGGATGCTGGTATGTTCCTGTGCTCAGAATGTTCCAGTCAAGTAAGGTATGATCTTAGAACAGTGCAGAGTCAGCTGGACACTTCTCATTTAAATCACTGTATGGGGCTGGAGTGATGGCTCAGTGGTTGAGAGCGCTGACTGCTCTTCCAAAGGACCCAGGTTCAATTCCCATTACCCACATGGCAGCTCACAACTTTCTATAACTCCAAGATCTGACACCCTCAGACAGACAGACATGCAGGCAAAACACCAATGCACATAAAATAAAAATAAATAAATAAATAAATAAATTTTAAAAAGAAAAACAATAAAACAAAACAAAACAAATAAACCACTGTATGATGCTTCATTATTTCATTTACTAACTAAAACTTTATTTTTTAAAGTAAATTTAAAAGTCTAATTAGAATTCAGAATAATGTATTTCAATAAAGTTATGTGCCTCTAGGTTGAGACTCAGTCTGGGGCTTACTAGAATTGTATTTGAGCTTACACAACATAAAAACTAAAAGGAGGAAAGTAATCTTGAGTTATTTTCTTTATGTTGGATCCGAACCTAGGCATTTGAGGCAAATGCTCTGTCACTGAACTACACTCTCGTCCAGGAAAGCCAATCTTGCTTTAGTAGTAGGGTTTTCTTTTAATCTACAAAAAGTTTTACTTTCATTTATATGTTTGTGTCTATGTGTACATATATGCATGCATGTATAGATGTCCACGGAGACCAGAAGATGGCATAAGATACAAAAGAGCCGGAGTTACAGCTGGCTGTGAGCTAACCAACATAGGTGCTGGGAACTGAAGTTGGGTCTTCTGTAACAGTAGGATGTGCTCTTAACTGTTAAGTCATTTTTCTCAGGCCCTACAGAACAAAATCAAAGTTAATTCTAATTAACTTTTATCCTTGGTCACCCAAAGTGGGACGTCCCGGATAGACAAAATATTTTAGAGAAGCCAATGTTGAACCCAAGGCCTGGGACAAACTGGCTGCAGAAGGCAGGTGTAGGTAGCCTCTAGAGCTGCACCATCGGTTTGTTGCTGGAGGCAGTCCCAGGGGAAGGAAAGCACCTGGCTGGAGGAAAGAGAGGCTGAGCAGTGCACACAGACTATGCTAGGGGCACAGACAGGAGCTCCTTTGAAGTATGCTTGGGGCCATAATTGTGAGCTGATAGTGAAGAGGAAGACTTGAGCTCTGCAGGCTCACTGGTCAGTGTGCTCCACAAGGTCCCAGCCTCTCAGTGCACCAGGTGCCCTGGCAGACTTCACAGGACCCCTAGCTGAACTTGGGGTAGGTGTTCAGGGTAGGGATGCCACAGTTTATTTATCGCGTTAGCTCAGGAGACTATGAATCCAGTGAATAAGCCCAGGGGTGCCTGTTTACCATTCCCTTAGCAACAGTTGCAAGCTTAATTCCTTCCAGCTGCTGTCCTACACTTGCGCTTTACCTGAGTTGAGTCATTTAGCATCTAGTCATCTAGTCACGGCACCATGAGGTGGAGACCAGTGATTACCTGGAACTGGGAAAAGGAAAAAGAAACCAATCACTTGCAAACAAACAAAAAATGAAAAGGGGAAAACACATTTACTATGTAGTGATTTTTAGGATGTGTGTGTGTGTGTGTGTGTGTGTGTGTGTGTGTGTGTGTGTGTGTGGTGTGTATACATATGCACATGAACACACTGATTTAGGAGGGAGAACAGGGAGCCTCTCAACATGGGTGCTAAGAACAGAACTCAGCCCAGGTCTCTACTAAAGTCTGCATGCTGTTAACCACTGAGTTCTCTCTCCAGCCCCCTTGACTTCTAATAATACAGCGGATCAGGTAGCCAATAATAGTTTGATGATAGGGTGATAAAGTAGACTATTTCCTTTGCTATGGACCACAACTAAGCTACACAGGCATCTTGTGAAACCACAGTTAAGTAAAGCAAGCTTGATAAGACAGCACGATAGCTTTCTGTTTCTATAGCAGGAGATAAGGGTTGGTTTTCCGAAAGGAGGGTGGGGAATGCGTGATCAGCAAGCTATGCTTTCATTAGGAGCCTCGTGGAAACCCATTCACAGTGGCGATGGTGACACTGCAGGAGAGTGAGTAAAGTTGCTGAAAGGCCAATCACCTATCAGCTTGAGGAGGAGACAGGAAAAAGAAAAAGTAATTTAAAGTATTTAAAGTATTTAAAGTTAAATTAAAAAATAAAGTATTTATTTTTTTTATCAGATTAGCAACAATTACATAATGTGGCAACATTAAGTTTTGGGTGAGACTCTAAGGAAAACAGTCTTGTCCCCTGTCAAAGCAGGGAAAGCAGCAGGTAGGCTTGCAAAGATTAACACAGAGGAAACTATGAAAGCCTGATAAGTTTGTCTCCAGTGAGTTCAGGTTTCTCTTTTATAGGAACAACTTCAAACAAAACATACAAAAGATATGTTTTAATACATATTTCTAATAAGGAAAAATACATACATTATTCCCAATATCCATGGTGAAGAAAAGGATAGATATGATATAGTTTAGCCAAATAATTAAATACTGCATCTTTGCATATTTCTATGCCAGGTCTCAAAATACAAATAAATACTGTACTAGATCTAGAATAATAGCACTGATTTAAGACAGATATAGCTTATGGATGCCTATGTACATATATTCACAATACTGTCTGTAAATATGACAGTCTAACAAATGGATATACACTAGAGGAAAGACTTCTAGTACTGGGGATAGAGAGTACTCTGATTATCTCTCTCTTCTGAGTATTCTTATGTAGCCCAAGCTAGCTAGGCCTCAGGCTGAACCTTGAACTTATGGTCCAATACCCTCCTGTATCAGTCTCCCAAGTATAGCTCTATAGTGCTTTCTTTATCATTAAGAACAAAATGACTCCATGGAAACAACATGCAAACATTTGTTGATGCCCCCACCAAGGGAAGCATGCATTCTCATCACATTCAATTTTGTATTATTGGGTGTCCTAAAGTTCTCTAAGTTGGAATCACCCAATACCAGGTGCCATATGCACATGCTCTGAACTCGCACGCCAGCCCTGGATGTTACTGGATGCTTCTGTTTTCTTGGAATGCCCCAAGGTCTGTTCATGATCTCTAGCCCCCTTGCCACACAGGTTGCTGCTCCTGCAGGTGTCTGGAGGTAAGCCTGGCTTTCCTAACCTATTTCCATGTCCCAGGGAACTCTAGGCCTCAGCCCCAACCCCAGAACCTCGGGTAGACCTCCTCACTGCGGCACTGCTGTAGTGCCACACTAAAAAACATCCTAAGCACTGTAGAACACCAACTCTAGACCATGGCCTCCTTGAGTCGACATGGCACAGCATTTGAAAACTTGTGTACTCCTTCTCATGAATTCAGTCAGGAAGATTATCTGTGTGGACTTTGTAAATGGCAATGTTTAAACTAACATTGCTGCCTAGAATTGGGAGTTATCTTGGCCTCTAATTCAGTGGCCTACCATATGTGATTCAGTCATTAGTACACTTATTCATCCATCCATTAACAACTAGCAGGGTATTCAGTATTTTTGGCAGACCTCCAAGATTCCTGCCTCCATGGGCTGGAATGTCTTGAATAGCCAGGAGCCATCCAGGGAAAGTTACACTAAGCAAGTGAAGCTTTCTGGAGACGGGCTACTGTTTTGCACAACAGTAATGGATTTATCTCTGAAGCCAAGGCCTCGGGGAATATGACCCAGGATTGCTTTTTGCTATTATGTTTTCCCATGCTTGTTGCATATGTCATAATACGTTGGGCATAAAGAGACTCTCACTGCCTGTGGCATGGTGTGATTGTTTCATAGGCTCCACCCACTCTGGTTGAGCGTATTTCCTGCGTAATCAATATGAGGATGTACTTTTATGTAATAATGCTGTTTTATAATAAGAAATTGATGATTGCATAATTCCTGAAGATGAGTTTATAAATTCATGATTTTTAAAGAAAGTCAGAAAGCGTGATAAGAAGGCCATATGAATATAAAAATAAATGGTTAGCTATACAAACAGATACCTGTTTCTTAGAAAAACTATGATATAAAAAATATCCTTTGAACTCATAATAAACATATGAACTAGAAAAAAATGAAACTTCCACTTTGAACTCATGAGTGTATAAATAAAACCATTGCTTTAAAATTATAATGAGAAAACATATCTAGTTAGCTATAGTTATAATGAAAAAGTTTACTATCAATAGTCCTACTGTAACTCCCTTTTTGTGTAATGATTGTATCTATTTTTGAGCGAGATAATTTTTAATCATACATAGGGAACCTTTGTCTTAGAGGGTATAAAACCAGGACAAAAGTAAATATGTGTTGAAGCCCCATTCCTCTTCCAAAAATGTGTCCATCTCTCTGATTGTCTGTATTTATGTATTTTTTTCTTTTTGGGAGTGGTCCTGGCTGTCCTGGACTCTCTTTGTAGATAAGATTGGCCTTGAACTCATAGAGATCTGCCTGCCTCCCGCTCTCCAAATTCTGGGATTACAGATGTGCACCACCACACCCAACTTATGTTTTTATGTATTTATGCATGTATGTATGCATGTATGCTTGTATGTATGTATGATGTGTATGCATGAAATTGTGGAAGCCTGTTTGATCTTGTTTATTGGAGCCTGTAGGCTAGATTTTTCACAACCTACTTTATTTAGGGTTCTTAAACACTTCAACCTCTCTTCTAACCCACCGACCAGAGAAGGGGAGAAAATGTTGATAGGGAAAAGGGGTTGTGGACCTGTTTGGATGTAGTTCCTTGGGCCAGTTCCACTCTGTGTTGTCAAGATACCAGTAGTTCAGTCTAATAGCAACACCAACAGCAACAGGAATCCCTAGCGTTGGCATGACCCAGCAGAAACACCTCTGCTGAATTGGCACGAGTCAGTAGAAGCAGCCAAAGTACCAAAGTTCTCTGGAATGTTTATCTCCGCAAAGCGAAGACCAGCAAAGTGTTTCCACGGTTTATCAATGGAAAAGGCCTCGTCCCACTGTCCGTGTTTTTTTTTTTTTTTATACTGCTTTCAACTGTCACATGCCCCCTCACGTGTCTGCGCCCAGAAAAACATCACATGCCCTTTCACAAGACATCTTCCAGAAAAGCACCACCTGGCCTCTCACAAAACAGCTTCCAGATAAGCACCAAATGACACAACTGAGTCTTCAAAGAAATCAGAAACTTTCACTTCAGGAGCTACTCTGCTTAATCCGCTGAGTGTATGGATGCGATTCTTTTTCTCCCTGGCCCCCCAAAAGTTAAAAGAGTTCAGTGTCTGTCACTGGTCACAGAGAACACTGGCCCCAGATAAATACGCTTTATACCCTCAGAAGTCTGCTGAGTGATCTTTCAACGGCTCTACCCACACTTTCCCAGTCTCCCCTGACCAAGTTGAAGCAGTAGGTCTTCCATACTCAACAGTATCAAAGTTCACCCTGTGGCTGGGCTGTTTTACAGTATAGGTGACCTGGTTCGGATGGCATGATTAAGGTCCCCCATGAGCCAACTTCTAAGAATCAGAAAGAAGGGTTGTCTGGGTGGTCCTGGGCTACTCAAGGGACTTGTAAAATAAAGGTCCACATTTTCTCTGCCAAAAGGGACTGGAAGCCAAATAGGTACACACGTCACTGCCAGTGAAGATCACCAGCCATGCTGTGTAGAGTGCTGTGCCATAGGGACAATCAGAAGCTTCCAGAACCTCAAGGACTGGACATCTAACTGAGTGCCTGGGGCCTCTGATGAGCTGTCAGTCCTTGCTGCTGCATGCTGAGACCAAGAGAAGAGGACTGGTGTGTCCACCCCTCCCCCACCAGCTGTTGCACACCAGCAGTCTCAGTGTGCAACAGTGATGAGTGCAACAGGCATGAACAACCCAGGAGACTGTTTTGGAGGATAGCTCATTTATTGAAATAGTAGGGCTAGCTTACACAGCACAAGTCATGGTGTGTGTGTGGGGGGCATGGTTGGGTAGGAAAAGGGACAAGGGAAAATATGACCCTAATTTGCATATGTGGACCTGATTGAATACAAGCAAATGTTAAAGACACACCAATTCAAATACCAAAGCATAGGGGAGGAGGTAGGGACTTCTCTATGTATTAGATTAGCAGACTGCAGGTCACCACATGACTTCTGTGGAGCCAGTTCGCTAGTGGGGAAACAGAAGCTTGATTGACTCTGACATGACATGGACTTTGTCTCTATGGGGTTGAGCAGGTCGAGGCTTGATTTACGCAGGAAGCAGCTCCACTCCTGCCCTGCTCTCTGAGAGAAGTCCTGTGGTGGCGGGGGCGGGGGGGTACAGGCATCGTTCCATCAACCCTCGTCTGGTTTGGAAATCCACAGGGCCTCAGCTAGCCATGCCTGCACTCCTAAGCCCTGAAAATGGCAGGATGGTAAGTGTGCTTCCTATTAAGCCACTCAGCTTGTTATCATGGTATGAAAATCACAGAAACCAAGTGGAATTGCTTGTGTTGAGCTCTGACCAAAAGTAAATGAACCCCGCGGGGTGGGGGCATGAAGCAGGCGGATTGGCGCACATGCACCTGATTACAGGAAATTTGGCCAGAACCACAGTCTGACACTAAGGCCTCCACAATCCAGCACAGGCTGTACCTCTGCAAGGACATCCATCTGACCTTGAGCTGGTGCCACCCTTAGCATTGATCTTACTAACAAGGAGAGTTGACTGAAACAGCTTATGCAAGCTTCATTGGCTTGTGAGGCCTTTCCCTTGCTCTGGACTCTGTACACGTGCTCATGGCTTAGTGTCAATGTGATGCTCTCTGTTTCCAGAGAAACTCAGTTTGTGAAGAGTCTTCATTGTTATTCTGATCGACAGCAGTGATAGAAAACGTGTAATGTCTATTGTGTGCCAGTTACTGGGAATGGAGAACCATGCTGCCATGTTTGTTCCAAAGACACTCAGAGTAGATTAGACAGAAATGTTAAAAGTCAGAACTTAGCAAAACAAAACAGTGCTATGGAACTAGGAGTCAGGGCACTGAGCTGGTTACCGTGGGATGGAGCACACACAGCTGCCACGTCCTGCACAGGACCTGTCAGAGGAGCCAAAGAATGATTCCCAAGAGCAGACAAAACAGAAGTGGGTAATGTCGGCTCTGCTCTTTTCTGTGGGCTTATTGGGTGGAGGCTGCAAGCCTGGCATCTCTGTGGCTGTGAATTCCTCACCTCCTACTTGAACTGAAAGCCTTCTATGGGCAGTGGGAGAGGGGCAGGGTGGCAAAACAAAGTCAGCAAACATGGAAACAGCTGAGAGGAGAGAAGCAGGATGTTTCAGCCTCGGTTCCAGCTGAGCATACTGAGTCTCGACCCCCATCCTTCGTACTGAGCCAGGAAACCCCAGCTATAAATTTGGGATCTAACCTATGTCCTGATGAATACAGAGTTAAATAAGTTTGCAGTGCACTACGCTGGCCACTACTGAACTGACTGTCTTCATAAATGAAGTACTGTGAACACATCAACGGTGGCCACCTGATTTTGGGTGCTCACTATGGAGTGTTGATGTTTATATGTCAAAAGATAAACAAGAGTGTCAAAGTTGGTGTTTGCAGACCCAGTAAGACGTCTGGCTTGCTGGTGAGCACAGCCACTACGAATGGAATCAAAGGCTTGGCATTTTCTTGAAATGACAGCCTGATGTGGTGATGTGTGCAAGACATTAAAGACACACCAGGAATTGCCACTCGCTCACCATTGCTGTGAATAGGAAGTTACAGCCTCAGGGTCTCAGAACCTCAGACAGCAGCAGTGCATATGCCTAAAGAAGCACCACAGATCTCTAAGACCCCACCCCTGCGACACGTCCCCTCTTTCAGAAAGGGTGGGGCTGTATGTTCCCAATACTTCCAAAGGGGTCCAGCTTCAGGAAAGGATGTGGAAAGAAGCCGAAAGCCTAAACATTTGAGCAAATTAGGTCATTCAGATCCATGGGCAGCACCTGCCTGGGCTTGGCCTTCCTCCTGCCCAGCTGGCTGGCAGACCTCGGGCATCTGCCCTGGCTGGACAGGACCTGCAGGTATTGGTCATTGTTGCTGTTTTGCTGGTCACTGCTGGATGCTGCGGACACAGAGTCGGATTCTGTGAAGGATGGCTCGAACTTGGCTTTGCCTCTGGCCTTCAGAGTATGCTGTGGGTACCTGGCATTTCTGGACCGTGGTTTTTTGTTTATAATTGTGGGCCTATCAAGCTGGCTTTCAAAACTGTTATCCCCAGATCTATAGTATACCCTTCGCTGGTACTCAGGGTCTCTGTTGTCGCTTTCTGACCTGTCACCGGTGTAAAAACAAGAAGCCCGAGGGAGATCTGTCAGGGAGCCTGAGGGGATTGACCACTGGACTAAATCTCTCCTCTGCATCTCTTCGTCTTCTTCGCTCAGCTCTGGAGAGCAAGGCTGGCCGGGGACCCAGGACATGTACTGCTGCTGCACATTCCTGGGCTGAAGCTCTACAATGTCACCAAAAGCATCTATCTTGAAATGTCTTTCTGGCCAGAAAGCTGGCTGGGTCTTTTTGTGAAAGTCACGTGCATTAACAACATAGTATCTGGGAGCATGGAGCCTGTGGCCCTGTGTCATCAAGGCAGAGACCTCAGGTCCACAGAAAGGAGGTCTGATGGGCTGAAAGTCTTTTCGGGAAAGAGGCTCAGAGCGGATGTCTTTGAGGGGCTGTGTCTGTGTTACAGGTGAGGAGGATCTCTTTTTGTGGAGGTTGCCAGTGCTGACACATGACCCATGTGGATATCTGTAAGACAGAAGTAGTTAAGTAGATATAGCCTCGGTCTCCCTCCACATGTCCAGTAATTCCACAGCATCTATGGGTGATCTGTGAACTGCAGTGGACATCTCAACACCATGAATTGACAAGAAATGCTCCGTGGGGGTGCACAGAAAGGCAGGCTTCATTAATATAGCCTATCACTGCTTCTGTAAGCAGCCTTTCACCGGACCAATGTTTGTAGAATTCATGTTGGGAACATTGCTCTAGTGGGCTAACCTGCCCTCCAGCTTCTCAGACACTCCCTTGAGTGTCCACTTGGGGGAAACATACCTGTTCAAAGGACCAGTGAGTATGGCTTGACGCTCCCCACGCCCACCCCCACCCTGTGATCTCCCAAGAAGGACTTAGATCCCTCCTTGTCAAGGTACTACAAGGATATGAAGACAACTTGCTTAAAACAAAATCTCAAGTTGTATGAAAACTTGAAGAAAGGAGGGAGAAAATTATATTTATCTCCATGGTGTCTACTGTGCAAATGATGAACATAGTTGTGGTTGTGATTTTGGGTCAACACAGAGCTGCTCCCTCATTCTGGGATCCTGGGTTTGCCCCTTTCCTTGAAGATGACACCGAAACATTTGGCCCATGTAGTAACACCCTCAAGATCTTGCCAATAACATAGTCAGTCCTGTGAAGGACTGTGAAGGAGAAGGAGAAGACCGTATGCCATTCCAGGACTGGAAACAGAGTGAGGCCAGGTAGACAGATAGGGACGCTATGGGACATGGGGGAAGAGGGGGAGGAGCTCTTCACCGCATCACCTCACCCCAGGGTGTAATTGGAGCCTCCCACCAGCTGAGAGGCAGGAATTCCAGCCCACTCAACACTGGTTATGACAGTTGGGACATGGGATCCATATTCCTCTCATACATAGATATTTCATGTGTAGTAAGGAACCAGGGGTAAGGCCTGAGTGTATGTGACCTCGGACAGAGTCTTATTCCTCCCCTAGACAAGGCCTGAGACTCTTAAACAAGACTGCTCACTTTGTTTCCGGTGATGGTATCCTGACATTCTGTGTCCCTGAGACCTACATTTTTACCTCGTAAACTGTAATCCTGTCAGGTGTTCCTCAGAATCTCATTGAAGTCTCTTAATAAATCTTTGCATATAGTGACTTCAATCCCACCAAAGTCCTATGAGCTATGACTGTTGAGGAGCCCACTGGTGCTCCCCAGCACATCTTACTTTTCCTTCTGAGTGTACCCCCTCTTTCACTTAACCCTCCTACTTAAGCCTGAATTAAAATGTCTTTACTACCTAAACTCTACTTCATAAACTGGCTAGTCCTGAAATTCGTCCCAGGGTAGATGCAAGTTTGGCCTGAGTCAGGTTCTTAAAAGTCTTGGTGAACTCCCTCGGCTACTGAGGGTGACAGCCGGGGGGCTGTGCCTTCTGCTTCTGCAGCCTAAAATGCTGACTTGGGATATCAACTGTTAAGAAGATAGCTTACTTTCCCGGGCTACAGAAATGCATACTAGGCTATGAGGGAGGCATACTTACAGATTACATGATAATGCTGCTTTCAAAAATCTTGAGCTCCCCTCTCCCACCACTTCCACATCCTCAGGGTCCCAGCAATCCCTGCCTTCTGATTCCTCCAGGCAGACCTGGAATTTAGTAGCCTTGGCCTCCTGTAGTTCTGGTCCACCACTGGCATCACATTCAAGAAAGCTGGTTTCTTTTTGAGTCAGAGTTCACCCTCACCTATTAGTGTCCTGCTCTGGCCTTGACGCAGAGCCACTTGGAAGAGGCGAGCAGGGGCCCCTGGACCCTTGTCCAGGACTCTGGGGCAGGGGCCTTGTGACTGTCTCCATCCTGAGACTCTTGCTACTCAGAGAGTCAAAGTTGCCCATGTTGCCATTGTTTTGGGGCATTGCCATGTATGCTGAGGACAGCTGGCTGATGAGGTCACTGTCCTTCAGAAGCCTCTTGGTGCTTTCTTCATGAGTCTGGATTCGAGCTGCGGGCAGAGGGAAGAGCAGGTGACATGTCCAGGTTCCCCATAGGGCCCACATGCTAAGACTTAGTCTCTTACCTGGCACTCTTAGAGGAAGGTGGAGCCTTTAAGACTAGGGCATGGTGGTAAGTCCTCTCTGGTTATAGGGGTCATGTGCTCTAAGGTAATTGTGAGAATGCTTTCTGCTTCTGACTATGAGTGAACAGGTTTGCTTGGCATACATACACACAGCAAAGGGGCTGATAGAGCACAGATTGGGACCTGAAACTGTGAGCCAAAGTAAACCATTCTTTTGCCCCAGTCTGCTTTTTCCTTTGGGATGTCCAGGCACCATTGTGCACCGGGCTAGAGTGGAAGCAATGCAGCTTATCCGGGTCAGATGGGTTACATGGGATATCCACAGTCATTGAGATTGGGACAAACAGCCATCTCAGAGAGAGTGAGAGAGGTGTTTCTTGATTGGGAGTGAATAAAGGGCTATATAAACCTTGGGGAATGGGTAGGGATTTGGGGGATGATTGTACATCATTGGCTGGGGCCAACATGCTGGAAATGCTCCATTTGCATGAAGAGGAAATTTCACGTGCTAGCTGGACAAGTCCTTATAAGGAGATAGGAAGTTCAACCTGAAACTTGGCTACCAGGCTACGTGACTACCTCAAGGGTGGCAGAGGTGGGATTCGCGTGGCTTTCCAGCCCCACACCTTTGTGTCTTTATAAGAACATGATGCATTTGTCATTGCAACAGAAAGCTCGCTGACACAAAGCAGATACAGTAGGTTTTATAGCACAAACCACAGTCACTTTGTGTGTGAACTTGTCACCTGGTGACTTCTCCACATGGAGTGGACCCTCAGGCTTGAGTCTCCTGGAGGAGGAGAGCTCTCTTCCAGATAGTCCACCTTAAAGTAGTTAAGGGGCTGGCTCATGGGATCGATTGAGTTCCATTTTGTTTTATGCTGGGCCAGGTAGCGTGGGCTGAGCTAGCCCAGTGGTACCAACTGAGCATCCTGGCTCCCAGTGTGCTCTACCAGTGGCCTTAAGGGGCAGAGCTACTGACTCTTATTTGAGCTGTACCTGTGCCCCCACCCCAAAATCTGACCTTCTAGCTACACTGGACATCTGTTCCCCACACTCCTCTCCTTCTGGGGGCATAGCTTTCTCTTCTCCTTGATGGGGGGAAAGAAGGTATGGCCTTGGAGAGTTTTCAGCTTTGTGTCTTTACTGTGAGATCCACTTTGGTGGCTGGGCCTCCCTGGCTGGCATCACTAGGTGGGGGTTAGGCCAGAAAAGGCAGAACTCAAGGATGTGGGAGCCTGGGCAGAGGCTTGGGAGATTGGCTCACATGGGATGTGGGCGCCTGGGCAGAGGCTTGGGAGATTGGCTCACATGGGAAGAGAGCGGTGCCAGCGATGACATACACAACATGGTGAAATAAACACTCTTGAGCATTTTATACTATGCCACACGGAGTTTTCTGTCCTGTTTCAAAGCCCCTTCTGATTACAGCGGTGTGGGAATTAGCTCCAGCTCTGGGCACGCTGGGAGCAGTGTGCAGCATGGGTTTTGCTTTAGTGTGCCCAGTGACTCTTGAAACTCCAGCACTGATTTTGACCCTCTGTCCCTTCTTTAAGTGATCATCAATCAACTTAGAGACCAGACATTTGTATTTTAAGATCCACTTACCCTCCACCATCTGTGCAACCTTCTTCTTATCTTCCGATCTTGTCTGAAATGTAAATGACAATCAGTTTGCTTTGGTTTTAAGGGGGAGCGGTTAACATTTTATTCTGAGGAGATAGAGAAAGACTTCTGTGCTACTGTTCACACCTTGAGCATGGTGGTCCTGCTGAGGACAGAATGCCCAGGCTATTGGAGCTGGGCCTGTTATTTGAGTGAATAAATGCAAACATGGAAGAGCCAAGGTTTTTTCCCCCATGGTGGGTTTCCTATAAAAACAACTAAGTCATGGGTGTGTGAGACCCTGCCAAGGCAAGCAGAGTATCCTGTATCTGAAGGATTGGGAAGCGGTAGTGTTTCATATTCTGGTTTCTCTGAGGCTGAGACCTTGAGGCTGAGACCCACGTCTCAAATGAGATGCCTTTCACTTCAGATGTACTAAGTACATTTGGCCTGGAGGTGATTTTATACAATGTTGTTTTTGACAGGTCTGTTTACAAAAGAGTGTCATGATGTGGAATTTTGCCCCCGTGACCTCATGTTGACAGTTTAAGACTTTCAGGTCTTGAAGCAGTTTAGATCTTTAGATTAGGGAGGCTCAGCCTGAAATGGCTTGAGTCACAAAGAAAACACAGATCAGCCACTAGGGAGATACCTATGGACAAAATGCCCTGAAACTGGAAATGGATTTCTAACTTGACACATCACACAAAGCTAGTTTGTTATCCTTTTACATAAACTTGTATTTATGGGGGCAGTTACTTTTCTCCCCTTAGTGAAAAGGCTACAAGGTTTGTTGGTTGGTTTGTTAAATGAAAGTAAGATTTAAAAAAGGTGAGCAGACTGGAAGTATGACTCTCAGGGTTATGAAAGGCTGGGTAGACGGGGCTCAGAAAAATCCCCTGGATGCCTTCCTGCCCTCCTCTTGATGCTGAGGGAGGGGGATTCAGAGAAGCCAGAGAGTACTCAAGTGAGCAGGCTTGCCCTCAGCAAATGAAAGCAGCCACTGTCTTAGAAATAACTTGAGGCGGGCTTTGGGGATAGTCACTCTGTACCACAGGACATGGTTTGAACTACATTGCACTCCCCTGCTGGACAGGGTGCAGGCATACGGGCCGGGGCGGACCTTGGCATGGATGAGAGCTGAGCTCACACAATACTTGCCTTTTGGATCTGCATCCTGAGTTGCTGGCTGCTGAGCTTCAGCGATCTTGCGATGCTCTGAAGGTAGTAGATGAGCATGCTGGGATGGAAGGACATGGAACAGTGAGAGGGCTTCAACTGACCTATCAGCTTTCAGGTCCTGCTCAGGTGGCAGTGAAGTGAGGGTTGCCGGGTTTGATGTAGGCTACTCACTGACCCCTGACCCCTGACCCCTGACCCCAAAATACATCTTCCTTCTCTCTTATAGCCCGTGGCCACGGGGATAGAGCAACTTCACTTTTTCTAAATTCTGCACCCTGACAATAAAAACAAGGTACCAAAATCAGTAGATACCTCTCAACCAGTCAAGCCGCGGCTACTGGTTCCACTTGTCTCTGTAAGCCCTAATAAACTTAAGCTTCTCAGCTGAAATATGCTATTTCAAAATCATCTACATTTTTGCAGAATACTATACTGGTACTAATAGTGTCCAGACCCCTTATAGTGGCCACAGTAATCTCCCAGATGCTGTTGAATCAGTAGCCATGAAGCTGTCTCTGCAGCATGGTGGTTTGTGCTACTCTGAAGTGTGGTACCCTCTGGAGGCTGGGAGGAGTGATGTCCCCTCAAGGCTGGAAGTTATGACAGACCCTGAAGGCTGGGAGGTTTAGTATCCCCCAGGTCAGAAGGAATGGCGCCCTCTGGAGGTTGGGAGGTGTATCACTCACAACAGAAGCAGTACAGCTGGGAGTATCACCACAGGGCTGCTGATGTGTCCAACCACAGCATGAAACCATGCGGGGAAGTCATTCTCTATCGTCTCTGACACAATGTCATAGATTTTCTCTTGTCCGCTGTGAGAAAGGAAAGAGGTAACTCCAGGTTTGACTGCTTTGGGCTAGGGAATGTTTCAAGACTTATCAAAAAAAATGTTTGGGTGTCTATATGCAGATCTCCAAAACCAGCTATAAAAGCAGGAAGCAAATGTCCAAATGGCAAAGATTCAAGACTTTCCCAGAAGTTCTATAAAGTAGCCATCTAATTACCCACTAGGCCTGGAGGCGGGGCCTCTAATCACACTTGCACACACAGGACTTTTAACAAGTATAGAAGACACCTCTAAGGGTTCCTGTGTCAAAACCGGTGTAGGTATTGAAGGAGAGAGGACAGTTGGGACTTCGTTATGGTTACAGTGAGATGCTGTAGACTGAAGACTGACATGGACTGTCTCCAAATAAAGCCTGGTTTTAGCCACATGGATTTCTACACAGCCATCTGCTCCTTTTTCCCTCTTCTTTTCTCCATCCAAAACCCCTCTTTAAGTACCTCCTTGCTCTCCTTCAAACTCATGGTCTTTTTTTTTTTTTGCATTAATTGCCATCACATTCATATACATATATCTGTAAACACACAAGTACAGCTGCTTAGTCTGTATGTTACTTGTATGTAAGTTTTCAGTTTTGAGGCAGAGTCTTACTTGGTAGCTCAAGCTGACCTTAAACTATTGACAGCCCTTCTGCCTAGACCTCCCAAACACCAGGATTATAGGTACGATGGCCCACACCATGCTTTTGTTTTCTGCTTTTTAAAAATATTGTATTTGTCTATTCGCTTGCTCGAGTTTCTTGTGTGTGTGTTACCTGAAGGGGCCACAATTCAGAGATGGCTTGTAGTGGACAATAGCAAAGATGGTCGGCAGCATGCAGAGGAAGAGCATGAACAGGAGCATGGCCAAGTAGAAGTTGTTGGACCTGCAGAAAGACCAAACATCATGCCACAGTCATTCCAGAGTCCACGTGGGTGCCTCCGCATTACCCACTGGGAAGCAGCCACCACCTCCTACCAGGGGCCTGAAGAGATGGCTCAGTTGGTTAAGTGCCTGTGACATAAGCATAAGGATCCGAGTTCGATCCCCTGCGGCTGTATAAAAAGGCTGGAGTGAGCAGCACACTTGAAATCCCAACAGCAAGGAGGCAGGGATGGGAGAGTCCCTGGCCAGACAGGCAAAACATAAGGTGGAGAGTAATTGAGAAAGGTGCCTGATATCCACCTCTGGCCTGCACATGTGCACCTTGATGTGCAGATGCACTTGCATGTAGAAGGAATCGCTTGTGTATTGTGTGAATACAACACCTGTCAGTTAAAAAAAAAAAAACCTATGGCCTATGGCTGAGGCAGAAAATAGGTGGGACATCTGGAAGGCAGAAAGGATGCTGGGAGAGATCCAGGCATGTGAGATTCGAGCTGGCAAGACGTGAGAAGAACGGATGTACAGTACCTGAGCCCAGGTAACCAGCCACATGGCAGAACATAAATTAGAATAAATGGGTTATTTTAAGTTATGTAAATTAGTATAAATGGGTTATTTTAAGTTATGAGCTAGTCAGAGAAGAACCTGGATATATGACTTAGGTATTTGTAAATAATAATTGAGTCTCATGAGTCATTATTCTGGGAGCATAGGGACAGGAGAAAAACCTCCTGCAACACTTGCATACACATACACACACACACACACACACACAGAGAGAGAGAGAGAGAAAGCGGGGAAGGGAGAGACATACACTTATCTGTGCTGTGTGTGAGAGGCATGCACAGCTTAGAAAACTGGAAAACCAGATTTCGTAGAGAAGCTTCCAGTCATATTACAAACACTAGCTGGGCACTTGTGAGCTGTAAACCAAGAAGGCAGTGACTCTACCGTTTTGTGCATGGTTTCTCCCCAGCTAGCTCTACTCATCACAACCTGAGGACTGCCTTCCACTCAGCTGGGTCCTTACCTAATGCCGCCATCTCCTGCTGCCAGCCTTGAGCTCCCTCTTAGGTCTGTTAGTTATGGCCATCAATCATCTGACTTGGTACACATTTACTCTCATTTTGTTTATTTCTCTGCTCCTTATTGTTGAGAATGAATGTTCTCTCTGGGTAAGCCTTGGTGCCTGGTCCCCGAGTCCCAGGTTGGGATCAGGGCCTTCAGCTGCCCAGGCTTCCGCAATGGTGGCTCAGATCAATTTGGCACGTGAGACCCTATATATAGTCCATCTAGTGATGATCAACTGCTCTGTCTGAAGGTTTTCCCATCTTTTTCATTCTCTGCTGAAAAAGACTTAACCAGAAGTCCTGAATGAAATGTGGTACACAGGTACGAATGTCTGTACCCTCCACAGTTCACACTGACACGTGGTTGCCTTTGTGGGATCTTTGGTCCATCAAGACTCCATTCTCATAAGATGTATAAATTCAGCTCATCCCATTTGCTCTTTTGGCCTTCCTGTTTTCACACAGGAAGTCCTGTTCTTTTCTCTAGAGGACATCTTGTATGGACTTTCAAACTTTCAGAAAAGTGAGCCAAAAGATGTACTTTGTAGACTTCCCAGATTCAGGCACTCTGTTATAGCAGTTCAAATGGGATTGACAGAGAAGGTATGTGAAGTCCCTCCCCATCTCCATACCCCCAAACTGTATGCATATGAGCATCCACACATATGTATTTAGAATATGAATAGATTACATAACGACATGTAACCATATAAAACCATATACATCCAAACACAACCATGACTGTGTGGTCATTAGATAAAATATAAATAGATTGTTATCCAGGTCATGTTAAAAAAAAGTTTGATAGAGACAGGCAGATACTCAGATAACTACTGTGACAAAGTATTGTAGTCATGGGATTCAAAACGTGCTATGAATTTACCCCTGAGGCTACAGTGAAATGCAGGAAAGAATGAATGTTGTCAGGATTCTAGAATAATTCAAACCTTTATGCAACTATGAAAACTAGTGTGTACATGTCTTAAAACTCAGCATTACACTTTGTGGGGTGCTCCTGACAAAAGACACTTAACAGAATATTCAGGGGTGTCAGCCTTTACAGTGAGCAGCTGGAAGTGGCCATGGCACAGATAAAGAAATCAGGTCAGTGTATGTATTTGCTCAGTGACATGAAGCTGAGATACATAATGTTGAGTGGAAAAAAAAAAACCCTGAACACAAAAAAGCACATTCCATGTGTGTCACATTTTACATAAATGACAAAGCCACACAAGGCCCACTAGTTCTGTGGAGATCAGGCATGACTGCAAAGGGGGAGTGAGGCATTCTGGGAATCACTCCTATTCTGCCTCTCCATGAGTGTTGGTTGTACCTTTGTGTTCAGCCTGTGATGTTCAAGTCTGATATTTCTAACTTATGCATTTTTTTCCAGATTGGATATCAGTAAAAACTTTAAAAATACATGCCAAGAAGTTCAGAGGGAGGAAAACTGATTCCAAGAGGGAGGGAGGCATAGGCAGTGACGTCATGGGGAAACCAAGCAGAGAAACAGCAGGGCTTTTATGGACACTGTGATAAGAGGTCAGAGGACAAACAGTCTCAGCCCAAGGCAGACACTACTGCTACCAACCTGGAGGCTCGAAACACTTGCTGGTGGGGTACATTGCAGGTCAGCACCGCCCAGCTCCTCAGGTACATCAGCCCAATGAGCTTGAGGACATTGAAGGCTGGCAGGCACGGAGAGAAGAAGGCCCCCATCCTGAAATGGCAGAAGGTCAAATCAGCCTCTGTGTGTCCACATTCAGGGCTGTGTACCTGAGGCCCCATGGTGAAGCAAGGATCTGAGCCGTTGCATTTACACGTTATACTTCAGGAACTGAAGAAAGCTCTAAAGAGCCGAGACACAGTCTCCACATTCCAGGGCTATGACAAGGCCCCTGTAGCTGTGCTGTGGTGACAGTCCTTTCTAAGTGTTTGTCCTTCTGCTCCTAGTTTAGCAAAGGGAAAGGCCTCTTCTGGGGAGAAGCAGACACTAAAGAACCAGGCCCTGGGATAAACCTTCGACTTTGGAGGTCTGAGACAAGAACCCAGTTAATAAGTTACTGAGTTTCTGACCAAATCAACACAGGTCAACTACCCTTGTTGACCCTTTGTTGGCCCCTAGTCTCAGCACCCTCCCCTATCTTATTTAATCTTCTGGAATTGTGAAAAGAAGGATAGGTAACCAAAGTTAATAGATCAGAAAGGCAAAGCATGGAAAACTAATCAATTTGCTCAAAGACATATTGCCAGTAAAGTCCAGAAAAGGACATTTTAAAGATCAAAGTAGGTGAGCTGAGAGAACTCAACTACCCACAGGCAAGCTAGGGCACCCAACCACTGTGCAGATGTCAGTGCACAACAAAGCCCAGGACCTCCACGTTACTTTTCAATCAGTTTATATTGGACATGTAATTGAACCTATCCCTTTGGAGTTCACACTTAGTGGCAGGAAAATAAAGTGTTTAATAAGTAAAATGGTTTTGCTTTTTTTTTTTATGGCAGACATGTCTCCTGGGCCTCTGTTCCCTTACTATTTACTGTATACAGTGACTGCAGTTACTTGATGGGCTTGCAGTAAAAATTAACTCAGCATTCCATGGATATAGCATATATTAAATAAATAGTACATTGGTTTCAAACACAAGATTTATATACTATGGGTTCCCAGTGCATTCTGTGACTGATGGTGGAGGCTGTATTTTCTGAATGTATAGAATATCCAAGCCTCTTCCTCTTTTTCCTTGTCTGACAGTACTTGGAGCTACAGCACCATTTGTGGGCCCATAGGTAAAGCCAGATGTCTCCATCCATAGGGAAATGCCCAAGACAGGCCTGGCTCTCAGTGCTCCTGTGTAACCACAGAGTTCCCAACACCTTCCTGGCAAGAAGCAGCCCCTCTTCTTGGCTTACCCACCTCCCAGCTACGGGATCCCACCTGTCCCTATGGAGATGCTCTGGGGGCTGGCGACCAAAAGTTGTTTAAAAAGGAGCCGCTCCCTCTGTCACTCTTTCCTGTAAAATCCTCAGAAAGTCACTAAAAAAAAAAAAAATCAGCTCACCTGAGAATTAGTCTCTTGCCAATATCCTTTCCTTATGCTGCTTATGGCTGGCTGCATGTGTTCATGGGTCTGTCTGAGCTCACTGAAACCTTAGCCCAGACCACAGAAGCAAAGCTGGGAAGTGGCTCTGATACCTACCAAATCATGCCTTGATTGTAGACGAGATGTAGCACGTTCTCCGCAATCTTGAATTCCCCATATTCAGGCTGTTACAGAAAAGCATTCATATTAAGAAGAAAGTCATGAAGTCCTTTGCGCACAGCGGTCCGTTATGGCCACTTGTTTGGACTTCCTTGCTCGTGCAGATACCCAGAGGTCACTGTCTTGCTGGTCACCCAGCAAGAGGTGAAAGGAAAGGCTAGGGCAAGAGCTCAGTGGTACGCACTCTCTCCTCTTCCCCCGCGAGCCCCCTTTGAGGATCTCTACCTCACTCCCTGGGCCATGCTCTTATGGAGCTGTTTCCTTGGACTGAAGCATCCCTTCCGGGATGGAGGAGGGTCAGGAGACTTAGGAAAGCCAAGACTTAGAGGCTCAAGAGATGTCCAAGGCTCAGAAGGCCCCTCCTCTAGGCTGCATGAGCAGTTCACAAGGAGAGAGAAAAGCAACTCTTTCCATGGAGCTGCCTGCAAGTTGTGCAGCAAACTTTGCTGTCATCACCATCTAGGCTGGGGTAGGCATTTTGGTGAAGTAGCTGCCTGAGTCATCCATGTGCCTGTAAGTTACCATTCCCCCCAGGCTCTTGTAAGCAACTCCAATAAGCCCATAGGTTCACCAAGCTAGACTTGAGTGGTAATCACTTCTTGGGTCTGTTTCCCTCTACTTGAGGTGAACAGAAGTAGACTTCCCAGAAAAAGCCATCTAACATGTGCCTGACTGATTCCTAGGCAAGCCAACAGGAGGAGATGGATCTAGTTCTAGAACCTTCCCCAAGCACACAGTATTGTACTTACAAACTTGCTTTCGAGGTCCCAACACCAATAGTCACTCAGGTAGCGGACAAAAAGTCCTCGGAAGAAGTCTATGAGGAGGATGCTGGCCACCGTGAAGAGCATGTCAATGACAGACAGCTTCAGCATCTCCTGCAATACATTGGTGCCACGTTGCAACACACTGCTGCCACCATGCCCGCCCACCTCTGTCTCCTCCGCTGTCCTCCCTGGTCCCCTGTCTCTGTCCATTCCCCGGAGCCAGAGCCAGGGGCCTCTAATGTTTTCCCTTCACACTGTTACCCAGCACAGTGGCAGATGGAGGGGGTTCTACTACATCATAGCTGTTTAGAGAAATATCTGCTAATTAGAATTTGGGTCACAAGATCCAAGACAAAGCTTGGGAAGACCCAAAGGTCTGAGGTTCTGAACACAGGTTCTCAACCATGTGTGCCTCAGTTTCCCTGTTTGTGCCTATGAGGTTGATGACAGCATCTCACAAAGGACTTTGTTTAGTTACTACTTTGCTCTGATCACCATAGGTAATTTTGAGAGCTGGAACATAAAAAAATAAAAAATAAAAACAAAACCTCACTGGATTCCATATTCCTTTTCTATGAAAAAGGGACAGTAATGACCTAGGCAGTTGCCAGGGTGAGGTGTTGAAGGGACTTCCCAGGGGGCAGAGGGAAACACCTGGCCGACATATGTCTCCCAGCACTGGCCTTGGGGGCCCTGCATGTAGGGCACCGTCTTGTTGGCTTTCACGTGTGGCATGGTAGAAGTCAGAGTGCTTGTCTCTTCCAAGCCCCATGTGCTGGTGTTTCCCCTGAGCTGCACTCCTGACCCAGGTGTGGGCCATTGCCCTTCTTCGGTCACTGTCCTGGTGGCATAGAGGGTGGAAGGATCTGCCCAATGGCTTGTGATGTTTTTAGTAGCAGCTTCCTGTTGGGAGGTGCAGAAAAGGAAAAAATAAAGGTTGTTTACATGTTTATAAGAATCCAGCTTGGACGAATGAAGGAGGACACTACATTGCTTTAGAATAACCACATTCTCTCCTCTCTCTCTCTCTCTCTCTCTCTCTCTCTCTCTCTCTCTCTCTGTCTGTCTCTCTCTTCCTCCCTTTTTCCCTCCACTCTGTATCTTTCTCCCACCTCTAGTCTCTCTTTTTCTCACTTCTTGTTCCTCTCAGCCTTCCCTCCCTATTACCATTTGACTAGAGGTGGCCACACTCACAAGACACCAGCTGAGACAGACAGTGCTCACTGTTCCCTAACGAGTATCAGAAATGGTTCTATGGTTTTTGACATAGAACCATATTCATTTACTTCATAGAACACAATCATCTCTTTTCAACCTCAAGGGGATTTTAGGTCAGGTTCACAAGGACACTGGACTTCAGTGAGTGGTAAGTTAATGCTCCAGACAGAGGCAGGTCAGGACAAAGGTCTGTGTGACTTCAAGGCCCTGGATATCCATGGCCTCTTTGGCCTATCTGCCCTGAAATTTATGTACACTTTGAGTAAATGACCCTCAGAAAGCTCCTCTTTCTGCCTCCCCACCCACTCCCACTCAAGGTGTCCTCCAAGGCTGAGCAGGTTGAAATGAACATTAAAGTTGCCCTGTGAGGTTGAGCCTGGAGCTCACACTGAGCTATTCTTGATGAGCTTATGACCTGCTCATCTTCCTGGGGTTGTTTGAAAGAGCCTCCAATCATCTTTCCTGATGGAGCCATGAAAATAACATAATATGGCCCAGGGAAATGTGGAGGCAACAGCTCAGAGTCCCATAACAGCACTGTTAATTTTTTTTTTTTTTTTAATCTTGGAAATGGGTCTTAAGTTTCTCTCCAAAGCTTTAAAGGATCACAGCGGTTTGGGCATGCCAAATGAGACACTTACATAAACACTAAATGGGACAAAGAAGATGACAACACTGGCATGGAGACACTGTGTGGGGAGCAGTGAAAAGGGACTATCCAGTCTGGACAGTGATGGGTTGGGGGCTGTTCAATCTAGGCCTTGATGTCGAGTGACCATTCAATCAAGGCAGCAGGTGACTGTCCAGTCTGCACAGTAGTGAGAGGAAGGCTGTCCAGTCTGTGCAGGAATGGCAGGTACTACACAGTCTGGGCAGCCATGACAGGTACCATGCAGTAGTGATGACAGGTGCTGTCCCATCGGGACACTCACCTCAATGTTCATGCTGTTCACTTTGTCCAGAAGAGCGATGATCAAGCTGTAGAGATTTCCTAGATACAGTACCAGGACCCTGAAAACCACAAGCTGCCTTGAGAAACAAGATCACTAACACACTGGCCCAGCAGTCTAGAGCTACCAGCGAGTTCTAGCATCATGGACATGCTAATAAGATGATGGTTGCTGCATGTGTCTTTCTTTTAGTTACCTGGGTGTCACTGAAAAACCAAAGATTATAAGGCAGGTGAGATAGCTCAGTGAGTAAAGGCACTTACTGGTCATGCCTGACATTTTACTTTGATCTCCACGAGCCACATGGTGGAAAGAGAAAACTGGCTCTCACAGATTGTCCTCATGATGTATGGATCACATACATCATGCACACTTGCATGCGCACACACAATAATGTAAAAATGAAGAGAAAACACATCTAGCTTCAGCAGTGTAGATGGGGCTTGGAGTCTACATCTTTCCCAGGCGATCCCATGGTAGCCATGCCTGAACCAGACTGTTAGAAACACCAGTGCAGGAGAAAAGAACATGGGTTCAGTGGGGTGAAAGCATGTCTGGCGCCTGCTTTCTGGTCTGTGAGTTTTTAACCCAGCATCATTCCACTAAGTCCTCAGCAAGTCTATGTTTTACTCCCCAGTCAAAGGAGGAGTGAACAGAACTGTGGAATGCCGAGAGTTGCCGAGTCTACAAGGCTGACAGGACCAGCACGTCACTTGGAGATCTCAGCATCCATCCTTGGAAATACTGTCTGGGCTCCATAGTAGTGCAGAGGGACAGTGCTACCATTACCCCACCCAAGCAGATGCCAGAGAGTGGAATCGCTTGCTACAGTTGGGGTCAATCACTATAGACACAATCTCTGTTCTTTTATACTGGGATATTTGGGAAACACATCCTGGCGTTGCCCACAGTGGAGCCTTGTCTTACGGGGGATCCTGGCTAAAGAAATAAGATGAGCAAGGAAAGCAGCCTCGGCAGACCCTTTGCTGGGCCAGTGATGTGCAAACACGGACTCAATTCCAGCAATAGGGAAGCAGCTGTGTCTTAAGGAGAATACTTCTACATGGAAATGACGATTCAGACATCTGCGCCAGCCTCCTTCATCTCTACGGGGTGCAGGTGACTCCATGTGTAGGCAGACAGCTTCTCCAGGAGACACCCTGGCCACTTGCTTTTTCCCTAAAACTATAAAGGGACTCCCTTACACATCACCCCAGGATGATCTTAGCATTTGCCTCGGCCTATGTTTGCCACGGCCCCGCCAGTGGTACTCGTGGTGAGTGCTGATGGAAGAAGGGCCTCATTAGCTAGCTCTCGGCCGAGCCTGGGCTGTTGTTTGAGCTCTCACTGCATATCAGATGAAAGGGATCATGGTCTCCTGGTGAGTAATGGACCTGAAATAATATGCCTTGCTCTTATTACCAGAATTATGCCTCATTTGTCTGGGGTTATGTCTCTCCGTGGCTCTGTTTCTCTAGTTTTGAATATGAAAAACGAGGCCAATCTGTGTAATAGGATTGCCGTTACACCAAATGCAATAACGGAATTGATTCTCTCCACTGCCTGTGGGCAAGGAAGGAACTGAGGAAGGCACTTCTCATCCAGGCTGGAGAGGTGCAGAGTGGAACAGAAAGCAGCAGGGTGAGGGTGTGGGGGCCCAAGGCTTGCCCAGGTCTATCCCATGCTGTGGGGTTTTGGTCAACTTCTGGATCTTTCTAGTGATGGTTTTCTGTCTTTATAGCTGTAGGGTTTTAGGAGTCAGGGAACTGGAGTCTTCAAGTCAAACAATACCCTCACCTATTTTAGTAAATTAAGTGCTGGCTGACAGCCCAGCCCTTTGTTTGCTCCATCAGCGGTGGCTATTTTCACGGTCCTCCCTTAGAGCTTGGATTGTGGCAGAATCAAAGATGGCAGAATATAAAATATTGACTGCTGTGTCTTGTTCCAAAAGGTATCTACTGACTCCTAAGTGGAAGCAATCCTTCTTAGAGTGGTCTGAGGTTTTTAGGGAGTGTCACGAGGTATCAGTGGGATGTCATGGAGAAGACAGTGCGGACAGGGTAGGGAGCAAGTGACCAGGGCTCTACTGTCCCCCTACGCCATGCTCTCTGCTTACCAACACATCAACTTAAAGTGGAGGAGACAGAACTTCAGGGAAGAAAAGCAGGTTTTCAGAAAGATGTCCACAAAACCCCTGCTAGACATGAACGTGGCTCTAGCTCTCCCAGAGGCAGTCTTGGGATGTTCCCCTGGACTCAGTCTGCTTAGGCCACATCTGTTTATGACATTTGCTGTGGCATCCACTGGCTGTCTTGGTATATCCCATAACATTATATACAGCTTGTGCTGGGTAGTTTCTAGTGGAGCACAGGCTGTCTTTCTCATGTCTGGCAAACAATGAAGGTCTATTTCACCACTCAGAGTCAAACCACAGAGGGAATTCAATAATGAGGGAAATCAGACATGCATTCCATCATCTTGCTGCTCTTCTGCGTCTGCTTTTCCTGTTGGCTTCCCCCTCTTCCTCTCCGTCCCTCCTCCTCTTTCTCTGCTTCCTTTTCTTCATTACCCGTAACTCCAGCTGTGTTGTCTGCACCATTCCGCTCTCTCCTTCCCTGACTCCTCTCCTCTCATTCCTACTGCGTCCAGCTTTTCTTGCACTATGTCCCTAGGGAAATCTCTATGCCAAGTGTGGAGGTAAAAGAAGCATGCTTTAGCTCTGCAGGGATTCAGTCCCTCTGTGGATGCACCGTGAGGCTCATGAGCTACCTTGAGGCTCCTCCCACCAGGATGTTATCTATATACCTTGCTAACTGGAAGCGCAGCGTTGTTCGTGGGTGGTACATCTCCAAGGCGGCGATGAGGTCGAAGGCAGATGGTGCTAACATGGTGACAAGAGAGACCACCACGCTCACCTACAGAGAGAGAACGTGCTTCCTCATCCCAGCTCTCTCATCCACATCTGGTTTTATGTTTGGCCACCTACCGATGTGAATGGTAGTTCATGGGGACACTGAGCCCCTGTTTATAAACCTCCCCAGGTCTCTGAGCCATATCCTTTTTTTTTTTTCAGGGCTACCACCACTCCACCATGGGGTGTTCCTTTCTGGAACTCTCCTTTAGGATTACGTAAGCATGCCGACTGGGCTTCAGTCCTATTTCTGTCACATTTGACAGCCACTATCTCATTGTATTTGTACCTCCCTGACCTTGGGTGGAGGATGGAAATGATTGTGCTTATTGCGATCAGAAAGGGGAAGGCAGAGAGGTAATTGAATATCTCTCTGTACGCTGGGGATTAATTATCTGGAGCTCCATGCCTGGCTCTTGTTTGTCTGGACTTAGGCAGAAGAGAGGAGTTTAAGCTGTTATCCAAGATGTTTGAGCTAAATTAAGAAATGATTTCTGAGCAGATGTTAAAAGGTCTGCCACTTTGTAAGTGTGCAAAAAGGTACAGATTTACTTAACCCACATAATTGGCATAAAATGAAAGGAGATGTGAGAAAGACTACCTGGTAGAATCTCAGTTCTAGGAAACAACTGAGCACAGGTGAACATAGGCAGGACAGGTGAATGACTGTCTAACTGCTTTTAAAATGGATGCTAGTTGGGTTTTTTGTTTTTGTCTATTGTCTTTTGTTTTTTGTTTTTGTTTTTGTTTTTAATCAGAGTAATCTGAAAGGTGGTTTGGAGCTATTTTTATCTTTCAAATCTTGGCAGGCAAATTGGGCCAAATGCTCAGGACAACAGTCAGAGAAATATTAGAAATTCTGAAATTCTCCCTAACCCCCTACTTGGTACTTTTTTATTTGTGGATAAAAAATGATTTCCAAATCTTCTCACACCATCAGAGGCTTTTGGGAAGTGAGACCAAACATGGGAGGGAATGTTCCCAAATCCCATCTCATGGTGGCTAAGCTCCTCCTGGCTCATCGGACATATATTTATTAAGCACTTAGCTATGTGTGTGTGTGTCTGTGTGTGTGTGTCTGTGTGTGTGTGTGCGTGTTGCGGAGGTTGTTGTTCAATACATGAACAGTTTGTGTGGCTGGTTTTGGAAATGACCTCAGTGGGATGGAGGCAGTGAGTGGGGTTTGAGGCGCACACTGTGGGTCAGCGTGGTTACCGATGCAGGCCTGTGTGTGTAGTTCATGCCTGAGACTGCAGATGCGTAGAAACAGAAGTAAGATTGGCAGAGCTGAACCATAAGGGCCAGTGTGAATGCCTGGAGGAGTTCTTCAGCCAAGGTCTTCCTAGTTACTTCACCAGGACCTGATGCTACCAGAGCTGGAGACTCTGACTCTCACTCTAGAGCTAGCAGGCTATCCTCATTTCTAGAGAGCTTCCTATCTAATTCACCTACGAGGAGGCAATGCTGTCATCCTCCCTAAAGAGCATCTGCTTTACAAAGCCTAACATCTGGCTGCTGGGTACCTCATTCTTTTCCCAAAGTGTCAGCTCCTTCTTTGACTGCTCCAGTTTCTGGGACCGGTCCACCACAAAGTAGATGAGGTAGATGCTTCCAGCCAGTGAGAGGAGCACCAGGATGTTGGCGATGATTCTCAGGCAGACAGTCACTGCCCTGCAAAAGAGAAGCAGGACCAG
>OU015752.1:102569087-102587905 GCA_907169655.1 Acomys percivali | reverse complement strand
AGAGAGAGAGAGAGAGAGAGAGAGAGAGAGAGAGAGAGAGAGAGAGAAAGAGAGAAGCACCCACTCCATTTCCTGTGGCCCTGCGTGAAATCCATGGGCACTCTCTCCAGAGTGTACCCAGACTATAGACAACAGTGCATGAGTGTGGATCCGGACCCTATGAGAGCTGCTCAGAGCAGTGTCGGGGTTGCTATGCTACATACAAGCAAGCTTGCTCAGCTCTGCCAGGAGAAAGGGCCAAGATGATATGAAAAGGCACACAAGAATTTAACCACTCCTCCCAGGAAGTCCCACTGCTGAGGAGCTTGGGCATGTCAAGATAATTCCCTTTATGTACATTTTGCCCTTCATATGCATAAAAAGAAGCTGATTCCTAAATGGAATGGTGAATGACATCTTCCAGGTATGAAAAGAAAACCAATATGCTAACTGACATGGCTACTCCTCATTCTGGAAGGAAAATACCATAGGCTCAGAGCTGTGCAGCACGGGGTAGAAAAAACTGAGTGAGTTAGGCGCTCCCCTCCAGAGCACACTGTCACCATGGCCAGGTGACTACTCAGAAGACACCAGTTAGAAGGAATGTAACAGGGGATACAGGGGCTGGCTCCTCACGGCCAACCTCCGGACATCTCTCCTGATGATCACACCAGTAAAGCCATACTGGCTGGAGTAAACTGTCCTCTTTCTCTGTTTCTGTCCTGGTCCTGGGTACCTGGTATATGTCTGCCTTCCTCTGAAGAAGAGGACTGAGACCAGGGGTTGTGGAAGAAGATTGAGAAAACTGGTTCCTCCTTGGTTCACCAGCAGTGAATTGTTGGATAAGACCTCTTGGATCAAGAGTGAACTTAAAGGTGGCCATCATTTTCAAATGCCAGGGATCATTTAAATAATTTGATTAGATATGCTAAAGATATAGACTGCACATCTCAGTGCCAGGGACGCTAATACAAACTGATGTCAGTGCTTTCAGTGACTGTAGGCACCTGTGGGGGCTTGTTCTCTGGTCTCTGAGAGACCTGGTGGACCCTATCCTGCTGTTTCACCGGAGAGGAAATGTAAGTCCAAAAGGTTGTGGGTCAGCTGTCTGGGTCACCGGGTTTATGCCAGGGAGGCTAGAACTCACCTCTCCCAGATGCCTGTGTGCAGTTCTTTCCGGCACCACACCTGCTCCCAGCATTCCCAGAAGGACTATGAAATCAGCAAGGACATGAGGCAGGTGGAGGTGTCCGTCTTACTGAGGACAGGACCATAACCCCTTTGTGGCAGTGCCCTTGCAGTGGGTCTCTGTTTAAAGACCTCACGACAAATGGAGCCCCCAGGAAATCATCCATGAAGACTGTGGTCATGGCAGGATGCTCTTTGCCTCTTTTGCACTCAGAGATTTGTTTCTAAATAAAATTAGTCCTAACTACACTCATGTATTCCCTTCACTTAGCAAACTAGAAATTGTTGCTAAGAATAGCTATTTAATCATGTAAGTAAAAGAACAGGAAAGTGGTCCATTTCAGACCTCCTGTCCAGTTTCAGCAGGTCCTGAAGGAGGAAGCAACCCAAAAGGCTGCTGTGGAAAGGAGGAGGTTCCCCCAGGTCACGTTGCTAAGGAGATTGACATGATGAGGAAAGAGTAGCTGCCTAACAATTATGAAAATAAGATAACTTTTTGTACCAAATGAGGCAAAAATTAATGGGCATATTAATACTTACATGTTTTTGTGTTTTTTCTTTTCTTGCTCTTCCAGTATGGCTTCCTTGGAGGAAAATCACACACAGCATTAGAAGCTTAGCATCATAATCAGTTATAACCACTAGGGATAGTTTATCAAACTGGGCACAATGGCACACCCTGTAATCTCAGCCCTTAGGAAGACCCAGTTATTCTTGGCTACATACTAAGTGTGAGGCCAGCCTGGTGCTGAAAACAAAAACAAACAAAAAAACCTTGATCCCACCCCGATCTATTAACTCAATCTTATCATCAATATCTATGAGTTTCTTCTATAAGTTTCTACTGATAGCAACAAATTAGATACCAATCATCTACTAATTAAGCAAAAGAATTGAGATTAGGAGGAAAGAATGCAGAGAAAGGCTGTGACACTTTGAATGATGGAAGTATTTTCTCTCTCAGAATAAGGTTTCTCTGTATTTTGGTTGCCTGTGACATTCAGCTGACCAAAAACTCTGACTGATTTTGATCACATTGACTTGTAAGTTAAAGATAAAAAAACGTATATGTATAATGTAGACTTATTTATTCATTTATAGACTTTAGTCCGTTGCGTAAATTATTAAACATACACAAATAAGAAGTTTAAGACCATGAAACAATACACAGAAATAAAGAGACACTGGGAGCTTTTGTTCTCATATCCTATGGGTTCTTGAGGTGCATTTCCAGTTATGTTCACGTCTCTCTCTCTCTCTTTTGGTTTTTAATATATTTTATTTGAGCCTGTTACCGAGTCTGGGAAGGAAGGGAGCAGTGCTGGCTTGGCCAGCAGGGGGCGCTGACTGTCTTGGTGTCTGGTCCCCTTCACTCACCCTGATGCTGTTCACTATGGCGGCTGTTTTGCTCTCTGCAGCCTCTGGGTTCCCAATGAGGTAATCCCAGGCACAAAACACCCGCCAGCAGAAGGTGTAGTTTTCATTGGAAGCACTGGCCAGGCTGGTGCGGGAGTTCTTAGCCATTCTGCAAGAGAGGCCCCAGTCACAGGAGGACTGAATCTCAGGGGTGGGATCAGCCCCTCCATGGCGCCACAAATGAACATGGAACCTTTGTGTGACCTGGGTAAAGCTGTCCTACAAAGCTCCTCAGTCTCTGCTTTGTGAGCAGAGTCACTGGCTGGACTTTAGTCACACTTTGCCCATCGTTTGATCTCTGTGTAAAGGGCAACGGTAATCAACATGTGAGTCCATCACGTGATCGCACACCACCAGCGTTGTGGTGGCCAGTGAGGTGTGCTTGTCCCTGAAGGTCTCATGTCTGCAGCTGTGATGCTACAGACCTCTCCTTCCCTCTGGGCTGACACTGTGTGCCTGAAGCTTCTGCCTATGGTACTGCTCCCCATGGGATCCCCAAGAACTGCCAACTCCCTCCTGCATGGGACATTTTTGTATATATTTGAAGGCAGGAGAAATCCCTCTCTGCCCTTTAGGCCATTTCTCCGGTAATAAGCTTTGGCCTTCTTTCCTAGTTACATCTCTTGCTCACATCTGCTCTGATTTGCTTTTAAAGAGTACCACCTAGTAAAGGGTTGAAGTTGTTATGGTGGGGTCTCGAGGCCACCAGCAGCTAAGCTGGAGAGCCTTCGGTCATCTGAAGAGCCTTTCCAAGTCATTGTACATCTCTTCAAAATTTGTGGGTTTGCCTATTTATTTGCTATGTCGTTTCTGATCTCAAGCACCTCTATGTGCACTTTGCTACCCAGCCACCAGGGGGTGGTGTAATGATGTCCAAAGACAAGAGATGGAAGCAATGGGGACCGGGCCTTCCCTAGGCTCCTTTGTGAACTCTGCACCTCCCCACCCCCAGATTTATACAGAAACATAGAACGTTAACCTGAAAGGGGGCCTGGTGCTTTTCTGGGCCAATGTATACACAGAAGAAAAGTGAATTGCCACAGGGCTCTGGGTGAAGTTGGTGGAGCTCACAGTGGTACATTACAAGACACTTAACTCTAGCTAGGTTATTTTCTTTTATACTGTGACCTTCTCTCAATAATGAAAAGGAGGCTGCTTTATCAGTTGGCCTCAGGTAAACATACAACCAAAGAGCTGTTTGCTTTTTTATCACCCCTAGTCACCTAGACATCACCGCTCATATCTTATTAGTGCAGCTATGACATCTAAACCAGACGCCCTCACAGAGCCTTGCGCAAAGTAGTCACAGCACAGTAAGTGCTGGCTAAAATGAGTGTAACTCTTGAGCCTTGGTCTCTTCCTCTCCAAAATGGCTATAGTGACTCCTAACTTTAACAAGCCTATTGACAAGATAAGGTAAGATCACACACGTTCTAACCTAACTCTGGACATGGTTTTTGAGAAATTGACAGTCATACTTTTTTAAGAGAATGATGAAGCTGTAAGCAAACACTGCCATCCCGACCAGGAAATAAGCCAAGGGCAGGCGGTAGCCGGCCCTCCCGATCCGCCTCTCTCTTCCATAGTACCCATAGAACAGGACGGAGTACTGAAGGTAGCCCTGCAAAGAAAGTACTGAGGTGTTTCTGATTTCCAGGTCCCAGAACTGTAGCCTTTTCAGCACCTCCTCCCCCCACCCTGCAATGGCCTGGGTGTAGCCAACATTGGCCTTACCCCCAGGGACCAGACCGTATCCAGATCTTGTGCAGACATGACCTGCTCCCGGGGAATGGTCTTGCTGACTGTACTTCCAAAGGGCTGGCCTGCGATCAGCTGGTGAGAGAGGAAGGGTTGTTATGTTTCTTCAGGCTAGAGGACCAGATAAAAGGAATGGTGGGTCCACATGTGTCTGTCCAGATGCCACAATGGTATCTCTAGGGCTGCAGTAGATGTTTGCTTGATTCTCTTCAATGGGAAAGTAACGTGTGCCCGAGTTTTCTTTCATCTGATTAGTGTGTGCCTGCCTGTACTGTGTAAGCCCACTTGAAGAAATACAAGTGGCTTCTGTGGCTAGGTTGATGAGGCCCCTGGAGGGAATGAGTGGCTCTGTTTATAAGGATGGAGTTCAGTTGGAATACTGGGTAGGCAAATTAGCATGGAGGCGATATGGATATGAATGTTTTCTTTTTTCTTTCTTCTTCTTCTTCTTTTTTTTTTTACGTCATTAAGTGGTTGGGGAAAATAATCAAAAAGAAAAACACCATGATATGAAATTCAGATTTCAGCCGCCCTCACTGGTCTCCTGCCAGTGCTCAAGCCTTTTGGGATTCATGGCAAATTTGAGTAGTGGTGACTGAGTCTCATACAATCACTGTGTTCTTTGGCAGAAAGCTTGCCACATCCTACCTAGCCTTCCTAGCACGACAGTGAGAGCAGCAGGTAGCAGCACCCACCTGTTCTTTACGTCTTGCACCTCCCAGCTCCCGGGATGACACTTACCTCGGGAATGACAACAAACGCACCAGTCATCATTGTGAGCACTATGTTAATTCCGAATAACCACCTCAGGAAGATGAAGTAGGAGGCCACACCAGATCCGAAGTGACCTATGGAAAAAGGGCAGACTGGCATGTTCAACCCTTATGGCGCAGAAAGGCCACACCCAGCATCACTGTCGTTCACCTTGGCCAGCAACACACACAGGAAGAGCGATGCTATATTGGTGCCCTGTCATTCTTGTCCCCTGCCCCACCCCACCATGCCCAGCTTAGCTGGTCAGCATCCTGTGCCTGGCCTCTGGCTCTACATAAGGAAAGACCAGCTCTAGTTTACTAAAAATACTAACAATCTATGTGCTGTGCTCAGCTAATAGGGTGAGTCAAATTTACTGAGTCATGTATGTTTTGGAATGTTGGCAACCTAGAAGAGTTTCATATACTTTCCTCCTATTTTGCATTATTTTGCATTTCCCAAGATTTCTCTCAGGCCCTATGTCTTAATTTCGACATTAAAATTATCATGGTGTTAACTGGGGGAGCCAGATAAAGGGTATGTAAATGCTCTGTGTTCACTCACTTCCTCTAAATTTTAAGTTAAGAGAGCATTTAACTCTAGTGAAATATTGGAAATGTGTTTTCTAACTTTCCATCTAGCTTTTGATTTTTTTAAAAAAGATTTATGTGTTTATTATTATGTATACAGTGTTCTGCCTGCATGTACATCTGTATGCCAGAAGAAGGCACCAGATCTCACTATAGATGGTTGTGAGCCACCATGTGGTTGCTGGGAATTGAACTCAGGACCTTTGGAAGAACAGCCAGTGCTCTACCTCTGAGTCATCTCTCCAGTCCTGATTATATATATATATATATATATATATATATATTCTGAGGCTAACGAGGTGGCTCAGTGGGTAAGAGCACTAGCTGCTCTTTCAGAGGATTTGGGTGGGTATGAGTCCCAGAGTTATATGGTGGCTCACTACTATCTATAACTCTACTTCCAGACAGCCTCTTTTGGTGGACAATACACACATGTGGTGTGCAGACACATATATGTAGGCAACACACCCACGCACACAAATCTTTAAAAACTATTTTTCCAATAATTAAATTAAAAGGCAGTTTTCTAGACAGTTTCCCCTATTTACTTTAGTGGTCAAACAGGTCTCCAGGCTAAGATGTAATTTCTTATATTTTCTCTAACGATTTTCATGATTTCTGATCATACATTCATATATTCAGTATAAGATTAAAATGAGAGAGATATTTCCTTTTTGAATTGGCTAAGCCAAGGGTCTCAGCATGTTTACAGAGTGATCTCTGTTGACCAGTAACAGTGGGATGCAGAAAGACCATACAGAAACTCCTGTTTAGGAAATGCTTGCCTATTCTTTAAATGCTGGTTAGTTCCTACACTGCACCACGCTGCTTGTTTGTTTAGCTTTTAATAATGTATTTTATTTTGACATTTTGGTCATGCAATTTTTCAGGACTATTTTCTTACTCTTATCACTACATTTATCTTTTGGATGTTTTTATCTTTGCATTTTATGGCCATTTGATCAAGGGCTCTATACAATACACTGAGCATGTTGTAGAATTGTACTAAAGTCAGGAGCTGGCTTTTGAGAGCGTCTACAACTTCAAAAAAAAAACAAAACCCCAAAACAACAATAACAACAACAACAACAAAAAACCCAAAACACTCCCGTCTCTTCAGAAGAACACCGCCATCTTGGCTCCAACTTCATGGTTTTCTTTGGGACTTTTTAAAGCTTGTTCATTCCTCTATGTGTGGTGGGAGGGGGTAAAGAAAGGGACTTGGGGTATGATCTGTTTATTTTTAACATGTACTTTCTAAATTCTTACAATCTTTTCTATGAAACATACATTTCGACGTTTATATCTTGAAGTCACTATTTTATCCTTGCACTTTTCACTGATCCTTCAGAGTGTGCTGTCTGGCTGACCGACTGAGCTGAGAATGAACACAGGGCAGTGGAGGGATGTGGAAAGGCATCACAGGGACTCTTCCCATCCTGGGAGGTGGTGAGGGCATTAGGACCTCATCTCCGAGTCCCACATGAACAGGGCCTCTAGCTGCACAAGTGCCCTGGGCTGATTCTGCTCCATGACAGCCAAGACCTATCAGACTCTCAGGCCATGTGCTGGCCACAGCCGTACAGTGCCTACATTCTTCTGGAGGATACTTACTCTCAATTTTCTTTATCCTCATTTCCCAGGGGATGAAGATGACCACAAAGTTACAGGCCAGACGAGCGCATTTCCGCCAGAGCTAGACAGGAGAGGCCATGATTAGAAAACTTCTCATTCATAACCTTGGCAATAGCTAGGGCTCTGGAGTTCTGGGTGCGGGAGGGGCTCCCAGACATACCCTTTAATTGTGGCTTCCCATGCCATGAAGCATCTCCAAGAATAAAGTAGTCCTTTATCTTCCCTGTGTCCTGACCAGGCAGAATACATATGGTTTGCACTTTAGGCTATAGGGTCAGCCTTTCTTTTTTGGAGATGGAATCTCATGAATTCTGGACTGGCTTCAGGTTCACTATGTACCTAAGGATAACCTCAAACTTCTGACCCTGCTGTCACTACCGCCCATGTGTGGTGACCCCAGCACATCCAGTTTCCGTGGTGCTGATTGAGATTAGGACTTTGTACATACTAGGCAGCTGCTCTCCCAACTGAGCTACAGCCCAGCCCTGGCAACTATATTCTTTTGGGCCACAGTCGGCCTTATTCATGGGTAGAGGGCTAGGAAAGTGGAAATCACATGAGGAATGGTATCCCTGGATACCCATTTGACCCAGCCATAGAACCCCAGTAGCTCTGAGTGGAGCCTATGGATCGGTTTCATTCACCAGCTCCCCCCAATGATTCTACTTGCACCCCAGTTGAAAGACTAGAATCTTCCCTGAAAATGAGCTCCACCATAGATGCATTTCACATCCTATAAGACAGTTCTCAGCCCATGTCCTAGCTGAAGCTGCCAGGAATAAGCTTGGGAATTTTGTCTCATGGACTTATCACACAATTGCCAAGAGTATAAAACCATGACTTTTTCAAAGGGGAGTAAAGCAGAATGTGGCCCAGGCCAGCTCTGCTCTCTGGCAAAATTGGCAGGTTGTGCATTCTAACACACAAACAGTCCTGGTTTGTGTTGGAAGCAAATGATATCATTGCACAAGGAAGAACCACAAATGTAATTATTGCATTCCCAACTGCAAGACGGCACACGGCCCTGACACAGACTCACAGGGTAATGTCATTCTGGATGCGTCTGCTGAGGCCAGACGGCTGCTTGCACATGGAAATCTGAGGTTTATCAGAAGTTGGAGTTGTCTTCAGCTCATGATCTGAGAGCCAAGCCAAAGACAGCCGCTACCCCCGTGAACAATTACACGGACTGCATGTGAGTGGCCAGGAAGAAATATGTCTGTCTCTGAATTCTCCTTGCTAGGGTCACTGGTCTCTCTTGCAATTTTCATATGGCAAAGATGTCCTTTGTAGAGTTAGTAATAAGGAAAAGCTAGAAGCAATTTAAATATCTCTTAGCCCCTGAATAACAAAATTAATAGACATTTGTGTGATGGAATATTAAACAGTTTTATAAAACGATAAACATAGAAACTATAGGTCAACATAAAAATATTTTAAGTGGAAGAAAAAGTTAACCAGAGCTGTTAACCAGATTAAATAAAATTACATATTTATCTAATGTCTTAAATGAGATTTAAGATTAAAAATATTTTTTAGAAAGATATTAAGTTGAGCATGAAGAAGTATAGACATGTTTTTCTGTGTTACGAAAATATGGACTCTCTTTGACGATGAGGGATTTCAAAGTATAGTTTTAACCTGCTGCTTAGGAAAAAGAATAATCAAGTCCCATAGCTTGGATTATCAGATGAGAGATGGGACACCTGAATCACTGCCAGTGCGAGTCCGTGATGACGTAGCCAGATACGGGGACTAAGCCAGTGACATTTGTATGTATGGGGTGGAATCAGGAAGGTGCTGGATAACTCCCAAAAATGTTCCTTTCCCCAAAGAACTAGACTTACCTATACTATACCACTGATACCTGGTGGTACCCAGATCGAGGTTGGGCGGAGCTCAAATGTGCTGGCTCATGCCCTGTTTTACAGTTAACAGTGATGGATTCTCCTAACCTACGTGGGGCGTGGGGCAACAGAGGCAACAGCAGCTGCTGGGTTCAAGAGGCAATTGGAAACGTGGCTGGCTTGCTGCAGGGCTGTTCTTTACCTCTGCTCCTGCTGCTTGGTAGCCTCTTGTCCTGGTCAGCCTCCCTTCGAACTTCAGCACGATCTCCTTTGCTCGTCTGAGAGAAGAGAGACACAAAAGTGACCGCAACTTTACCACATTCACCAGTTTTCAGGTGGGAAAAGAACACCAAATGATACAGGGGTAGAAGTAAAAATATTTCATTTCCTGACTTCTGATCAAGAGGAAAAAAATGCCTTTAAAACTATTTTAAGGGGCTGGATCAAGAGAAAAAAATGCCTTTAAAACTATTTTAAGGGGCTGGAGAATGGTTTAGCAGTTAAGAGTGCTTGCTCCTCTTTCAGAGGGCCTGAGTTCTGTTCCCAGAACCCACAAGGTGGCTTATAGTCACCTGTAATTCCAGTTCCAGGGGCCTGGATACCTGCTTCCAACCCCCACAGACACCTGTACACCCATGGTGTACACACACACACACACACATGCATGCACACAGAAGTAATGACATGTGCGTACATACAATGGACTGATTTGATTGAGATAGTTGTAATTAACATAATAACCAATGAATAACAAAACTGGAATGTGAATGTTAGCACCATGGGCCAAGCTGATGTCAGAGGCCCTTAGAGATGCATGTCATTCAAATAACCCAACAATACCCAACCCCACGGCAGAGATGCTCAGCCACACCTGGTGATCACTATCTCTGTTAAAGAGTTAGTCAGCTGGTTTGACAAGTCTATTTAGTAGACCTGTCATTTATTCCTGCATATACCTTCCCCAAATCCTCCTGATAACACCCACTACATGGAATTCCTTTAGGAGATACAAGGGGAAAGTCAATTTCTATTTCCATGGACAAGGTAACCTCCCAAATCATTACTTCACCAAAATCTGCATTTTAGACTTCTGTTCCACTAACAGGGATACTGTCTTTATATTATGTTTTTTTGAGACCGTGTCTCCTGTGTGACGTAAGCTATCCTTGAACTTGTTATATTGCCAAGAATGACCTTGAACTTCCTCATCTTCCTGTCTCCCCCTTCATTATTGTAGCCCACCACTCACACTGGGTCTACTCTGATCAAAATAACAAGTACAGAAAAGTAAGCATTAATGTTCTACCCCATACCATGACCATCACATCAGCGGCATGCTTTATACATACATACAGTATGCATTTCTAAAAAATAAAATACTGTAAAAGTCAAATAGTAAATATCTCCATAGTCTTATTTGTAACTTTGTTCCCTGCATGTATTTTCTGCACTCTTATTTTAGGTCAAGGACAGTGCACAGACATGAAAAAAAGTGTTTCTGGAAGGGCTTCCTACTCAATAAAGATGACCCAGCTGCCAAGATGCAGTGATGAAGAAGAATGGGCACAGCAGCTATATGGTAGAGGATGACAGGTGTAAAGAGATGAGGGAGAGGGCCACATAACACAGGCCCAGGAGCAAGAACCAAGTGTGTGATGCATCCTCACGGACTAGCAGCTTTTCCTGGTGTTGGTGTCACTCCTTGATCTAAGCCGTCAGGGTTTAGTGCTTTCTGCACCCTCCACAGACACTAGGATAAGCCTCGGTGGATCCAATTAGTGAAGTGGCACTCCAGTAGCTTTTCAAGTTAAAGGGCAAGAGATGTGGGTTACAAGGGGATGACAAAGGAGCCTTGCTGTCAAGCTCGAGGCACGACTCGTGTCCATCATTTTGGGGCTCCGGTGAGTCAGGGAGCAGGACTGAATCCACCAGACACCTAAGTTTGTGTTTTATTCCTGAAGGCATCTGAAAGTATGGTAAGCATTTATTCTCTCTGGCCTCCATATTATAAAGATTTAACTTGAGGCTGGGAAGATGGCTCAAAGGAGTGAATTACTTACCGTATTAGCATGAGAAAGTGAGGTTGAATACCCAGCCCAGGTAAAAGCTGGGCACAGTAGCATGTATTTGTAAGTCTAGCTCCAGGTAGGTGGGAGAAGAGACAGGGCATTGAGTACTTACTGACCAGCTAGTCTAGCTAGAATAGTGAGCCCCAGGTTCAGTGAGAGACTCTGTCTCAAAGAATAAAGTGGAGAGAAACAGAAGAAGAGGAAGATACCTGATACTGATCCCTGGCCACTACTAGTGTACACACAGGTCATCTCTCACCCACGCTGCCCCCCCCCCCCACACACACACACACACACACACACACACACACACACACACAGAGAGAGAGAGAGAGAGAGAGAGAGAGAGAGAGAGAATTTTTGGTTTTTAGTTTTTGATTTTCTAAGGCAAGGTTTCTCTGTGTAGCCTTGGCTGTCCTGAACTCACTTTGTAGACCAGGCTGACCTTGAACTCACAGAGATCTACCAACTTCTGCCTCCCTGAGTGCTGGGATTACAGGTGCGTGCCACTGTACCAGACTACAGGACTTATTCTTATTTAGTTTTGAATTAATTGCTCCAAAGACTACGTAAAATCCCTAAGGTTCAACACAAGAGAACCTGGACTTAGGAGTCAGGGTATCACATTCAAAGCTGAGCTTGGCACTCACAGGCTGTATCTGCGCAGGCTTTTCTCGTAAAGTTTCCATCAGGCTTCTCGTCTGAGAAGTGGACAGAGTGCTGCCCAACCTCAAAGAATGGACATGACGAGATCCAGAAACTGCCGTGGAAAGGGGGCAGAGGAGAATCTGTTGCAGCCTTCTGAGATGAAAATGAGGGTGTCTTTAGCCTGAGGGTCATGTTGCTCAGCATGGGACTCAAATCTCAGAAAAGGATGATTTGATAGGACGATGTACAAACCTGGTAGATAGAGAGTATGAAGGAAAAGCAATGCACACTGACATCTAGAAAAACCACCCTGAAGAGCAACGTCTGACCACAGTTCTGGGCACACAGTACGTGCCTGCACATCAGGTATAGGGCTGCTTTCTCAGGAATGTGCACTGCTGGTTCATGGTAGCTAGGCGACATGGGTCATGAAGACCATACCGCCAACTCCCCTTATGGGATCTGTGGCAATCACCCCCATTCTTAGGTGTGAATATTTCATACTCAATGTAAAGCTAACACCAACAGTGCTTAGCACATCTAGTGTTCAATACGCTCAAACTTCAGGAGTTCAAACTTGAGTGAACAAAAGGCTCAAGCTGACTGAAGATTTAAAGTGCTAGAGACCTGGGATGTTGTTCAGTGGTTGAGTATGGACTCTATGAGCAAGCTTTGGGTTCTATTCCAATGTCACAGAGATGAGAGAGGACATGGAAGACTGGCTTCATCTCCCATAGCATGTAGTCTTGGTTCTGAGGGGTACCACTAGCAGTGGCTTTGAAAACACCTGAATGCCTAGCTCTTGGCATTTTTCCAACAACACTGTTACAGGAGGTAGGAGTCACTGTTTACCATAACTTCAGTTTTAAAGAGAAGATGCTAGTGGCGTGGTGGTGCACACCTTTAATCCCAAAACTCAGAGGTGGAGGTTGGCCTGGTCTACAAAAGAAACCCTGTCTTGAAAACCCATGAGAGAGAGCGAGAGCGAGAGTGAGAGAGAGAGAGAGAGAGAGAGAGAGAGAGAGAGAGAGAGAGAGAGACAGACAGACAGACAGACAGACAGACAGAGACAGACAGAGACAGACAGAGACAGAGAGACAAAGAGAGAGAGACAGAGAGAGACAGAGGGACAGAGATACATACAGAGAGACAGAGAGGAGAGACAGAGAAACAGGGGGGGTGGATGCTGTATCTAGAGCAATTAGGAAACTTGCTAAGCAGTTAACTATGTCTGAGACAGACTCTCTAATAGACTCAAAATATCCCAATAACCTGGCTTCCTGCAGAGATGTCCTTCCCAAGGGAGATAAAAGCATGGAAGTTAAGTGGATGTCTCTTTGACTCTCACCTTGTCTCCTGTGAGTTTGGAGATAATGTGAAAATCTAGTATTTGGAAACCCCAGAGTGTCTACCAACATAACACAACATACCCACACCCACACCCACTCATGACACCCACACCGCACACGCACACACACACACACACACACACACACACTCACCTCATCCCACCCACTCTTTCTCATACCCCCCACTCATACAACACCCCCACACACATTCACACCCCCCACACTCATACAACACACACACCATACACACACAATCACACCCCCCACACTCATACAACACACCACACACACACACACACACACACAAGCACTGTAATAGCTATGTGACTAGATGGCTCCCTCAAGCATCTTTGGGACTTCTCTGAGTCAGCTTCAAGAAGATGGTCAGAGTCCTTGCATCGCTCTTCACCTCATCCTTCCATGGGCAGGATGCGGTTGGTTATCGGAAAACACATTCACTCTTACCAGTGATTGCTGTGGAGGCCCTTACCTCAGTGCCCGCAGCTTCTGCCTCATCGTCCAGGGTCTGGAGCGAATATTTGCCACCAGATCTTTCTGGAACTGTATATTCTGGAAGATTTGTTCTGGGTCACTGGTGTCTCCCGTGTCATCAGCATTAAAGCTGTCGTCGGAGTTACTGAATGGAAAAGGGGCATCGTGGAGGGAGTCTGATTACAGAATTGTTCCAGTGACGAGCATCTTTCCTGTGCAGTTTCTGCCCCTCACTGTCTCAGGGTTGTCTGGATAGCGTGCGTGTGTGTAAGGATCCGTGACAGAGAATTTGGTAGTGTCAGCAGTCCGGAGAGACTCATTTGTGGGAGTCTATTACTTCAGTGGTCAGTGAAAAAGAATGACTTCTCAAGGCAAGAGATGCCAGAGGAGAAAGGGGAAGAGGATCTCTCATGCCTGATTCCACTCTTAAGGAGCAGTAGTTTGGACACGGGACACAATGTCATCTACAGGCTCACAGAGGTGACCAGCAAAGCTTACAGACAGGATTCCTCCTCCTTTGACTCGGACGGTAGAAGAAATAAGCAGAAACCTGTTGCCTAGAGATGCCTCTCGGTTCACTGTGTTCATTTTAAATACAAGGCAAGAGAGGTAGAAGCAGGCCGTGTTTTTTGTAAACAAAAAAAATAATGAGTTAAGTGACAGCATGGGGCAAACTCCTCCAGGGCAT
This sequence comes from Acomys percivali, assembly GCA_907169655.1. Lineage (NCBI taxonomy): Eukaryota > Metazoa > Chordata > Mammalia > Rodentia > Muridae > Acomys > Acomys percivali. The sequence continues at coordinate 102,573,493 of OU015752.1, read as the reverse complement.
TGCTATTGTGTAGAACAATTTTTCAACATAATAACAGGGCCATTCCCCCTAGTAAAACTTAATATGTAACCCAATAAATTTTTAGGAGGAGATGAATAGTCTACGGCTTTTGCAAGAGAAAACATTTTCTCCAATTCTAACTGAGCTGTCTTTTATTTCCTCAAAGGCAAAATTTCTCTAGACTCTGAGAAGGTTTCAGAATTTAACAAAAAATAACCCTCATAGAAACCTAACCCATTCCCTTCCCACCCTTGGTCACTTCACTTCTACTCTATTGGAAGCTTTTCCCAACAGACACCTGATTTATCCGAGGTGGCAGGTGTCCTGTCTGCTCTCTTCCAGCACTTGAGGAAACAGGGACTAGCAGATGAAGTCCATGTGTAGAATTGGCAGGCGACAAAGCTAGTACAGGATACAGGCTTTGGAGCCTGGCGCTCTGGTCAAGAAACTGTAGCTTGCAGCGGTCTCCCTCTCTGAGCATTGCTGTGACCCCACCCCAGTTCCACATGACCCCTGCACCCCCCCAACACCCCCCCACACACCAGAAGTAAGTCTGTATTCATTTTGCGGAACCCGGCAGGGCACTCACCTAAGCAGCAGGGAGTCCTGGTAGAGGTAGCACTGGCTGGCATTTCTCCGGATGCTTCTGTAGCGCTGGGATGCCTTTGAGGCTTTCATGAGGCCTGGTCTGCAGTCAGTGGTCCCTGGGGATAGCCAGGGAGTTAGGAAGCTGGGAGCCTGCAAGCAGGGGGTCTGTTGCAAATGAGCTTTCGGAAAGGGGCCTGCTCGCCTCTCTCAGAAGCTGGAGCAAATGCCTGCCTCTGTCTGGTCCTGGGGGCAGAAAAGAAGCCAGGAGGCCAGCCAGGGTCATACATATGTAACAGCAGTGGGCGTGCCCACATTGATTGGGTGGGATCTGGACAGCAGGAGGCAAGGCCCAGTGCTCTAGGGATGCTTTGGTTCTTTCCAAACCCCGTCTACAAACTCCAGTGCCCAGACAGGATTTAAGGATTTGCGAACTCCCCTACATCTTACTGTGGTTGACAGCTATGGATCACAGAAGGCAGGGTGTGGTGTTCCTATTCTTATCTCTTCCAAAGAGGCTTAAAGACAGCAAGCACACTGCCTACATGGCCACAGACAATAGCGCTCTATTTCCCCACCTCTGTATCTTTTTGTTTTTGTGTTTTGAAAGATGCCAAGCTTACAGAAATGCTGACAACACAGTACCACCACCATCCGGCTACTTTTCACTGTAGACTTACCGCTTACATTTGACCACAGTTGCCTAAGTTCTACTTATGTTTTCCTTGCTATCTACCATTTACAAGTAAACTCCTGTTTACTTGTTGAAATGCCACTTCAACCGCAAAGGCTAGTGTGTTCTGATAATTACAAGTAAATTACATTAGTTATAGTTTTATGTGTATTAAGTATGAACACAGCAATATGCATAAAGATTGAGCCCATAGAACAGAGTTTGAGAAAAATTAAGATTTTTTTAATTTTTTAATTTTTTATTTTTTGTTTAAGGGCTAGAGAGATGTCCCAGAAGGTAAAAACAGTGTACTGCTCTTGCAGAGGACCCAAGGTAAGCTCACTAAACACCTGTAACTCCAGCTCCAGGGAACCAGAAGACCTCTTCTGTCCTCTGTGCACACCTGAATGAACACGGTTTTCTCTCCCCACCCCCCACCGCCTCCTCCACCCCCGCCGCCTCTCTCCAAAAAGAGAAATCTTCAAAAAAAAAAAAAAAAAAGGATTCTGGAGATCTATGTATGTTGGAGATCAAACAATAAATAGCCTCTGAAAATGGGACCCCTTTCTCATCCAAAGGCCAGCAACTCTTCCCTGTCCTAGCCATAGGAAAACAGGGCCTGTCGCTGGGCTCCTCGGCATTTCCCCTGTTAGCTGTTCGCTGGCTATTCAGCCAAACATCTCACCTCAAGCAGAGGACTTTTGTGCACTTGTGAATTGCAAACCTGTATGCTAGTGAACATCCAGAGCACTCGCTGCCTACAGTGTGTTGTTCACGAACCTGTGTATTGTCACCGAACAGGGTAAAACAGTGCTGGAAGGCATGGCTCGGCTCTGCTGACTGATCTGCTCACCTGAAGGACTCCACATATGTGAGAGGAGGCCAGGGCAGTGCCCCAGACGACAGAGCAGGAAGGAAGGCATTGACAACTGCAAGTGTGGGAGCGCCAGAGGGTCTCACTTGTTTGTTCATTTATTCCTTTTCTATTTATTAGCAAATAACCCCATTGCTCTAAGTACTGGCCACAAGAAAAAACTCTGGTAAAAGGCAAAAGAGAACTCTTATGAAACAAATAATTCTCTTTTTACATTTGTTTTGATTTAACATGTTCTTATGGGCATCGATAAAAGGAATTTAAAAATAATTGTTAATTAAATAACTCTAAATTACTACTACTACTACCACTATTATTATTATGAATTTTGGTTTTTCAAGACAGGGTTTCTCTGTGTAGCCTTCGGTGTCCTGGACTCACTTTGTAGACCAGGCTGGCCTCGAACTCACAGAGATCCACCTGCCTCTGCCTCCCGAGTGCCAGGATTAAAGGTGTGCACCACCACTGCCAAGTTTTAAATTATTTTTAATTGACATTATTGTACATATTTATGGGTATTATGTTATGCTGATATACAGAATCGTGTAACTAGAGTAAATTAGGATAATGAGCAAGCCCTTGGTCTGGAGTGTTCATTATTTCATTGTTCTGGGAGTATTCAAATCCCCTTTTCTGGTTATTTTGAAGTGTATAACAAATGTAAATAAAGGTTTTTCACATAATCACATTTGTAGGTATAGGCTCAATTTTCTTAACAATTATATTTTATTATGAACTTATTAACCGAGAGTACCTCAATTATAACCCGGCTAACCTAAACAAAAGGAAAAGGAGATTAAAGAACAGAATAATGAAACCTTAAGGAGATCAGCTCCCAAGAACGTTTCTCCTGGTGCAGTCAGCAGGATTTCTTCTGCTGGAACCTGTCTCAACCGGAACCTGGAGCCTCAATCGGAGCCCCAATCGGAGCCCTGAGCCCTGAAGCCTTCCCTTGAGCGGTTCTCTCTAGGACCGTCTCAAAGTGGAGAGGTGACAGCTAAAACTATCTCCGGTCTCCAGAATGACTGCTCCGCTGCCTGTCTTGGGCTCCTATATATACCTCCCCCCCAGATTGTGGTCACGGGTTTTGATCACGGGTTTTCTTCAGCTGGCAACAATCAAGCTCCCACACAAGGTGGTTCGTCTTCTAGATTAACATCACCCATTCTCTCACAAGTCCGTTCCCCAGCCCTCTCTTGTGATCATATAAAAAAACCCATCTTTATCTCTCCTTCACGTAGGGATCTCCTCATGGTTTCTTTGGTCTGTGGTCTCTCGTCCTGCTAGGGACATGTGGATGAGGCCCTGACAGTTGGTTCTTACCGTCCTGTGGGCGAACTCAGATCCAGTGCCCCCTTTTCTTCAGTGTTCTGTCCCTCTGGACTCCAGAGATGGGAGGCAGAAGGTGTAAGTACAGATGCATCTTTCCGAATGCATGAATGAATAACATTCACTCGGAGAGAGTGATTAGACCCTGAGAGCTACCGGATGACTCTAAGTCAGCTCGGCATTTGCATAGTGATAGCAGCAATAGACCACCCCCAAAGGTTTACAAGTCAAACATTCTTCTTAAAAGGGATCCCAACAAGGTCAAAATGACATACAACTATTATTTTATGTACTATAAACACTTACAGGGTTCACATGGTGGAAGAAGAAAGGTAGTGACGGGAGGGAGAGAGGAGTGAAGACAGGACCTAACTTTATAGCATGTGGATTGTGTCACTTCCAGAAAGAAAACAGACTAAAATTTAGTTATAAATCCCAGAAGATTAGAATAAAAATAACCCAGTGGCTTAGCTTACAGGAACAAAACCACTCATTTCCTACATTGCCGATCAAGTTTTTTTTTTTTTTTTTTTTTTTTTTTTTTTTTTTATCCTCCTAAGTGAATTCTATTCTGAGGCATTAGTATCCCAAGAGCATCTTGACCTGTAGACATTAGTCTGTTGCCTCCATCTGCCAAGCGCCTGATTCTCAGGTACCAAGGTTTTAGCCCTGGGTTTTTATAAGAAGGCAATTTATTCTGCTCTTGGGATTTAGTTGAATGCCTGGTACGTTGTTTTAACAACTCTGAAAGCTTTGGTTTGAAGCTGAGAAATGTTTAGGGTTTGTAATACAGAGAAGATAGTCAAAACAGAGTTTTCAGAGATCTGAGCTGTAGCTAAATTGGTTGAGACACCAGGACAGTTTCTAGCTGTTTTCAGTTACAAGTCACCTGGACACCCAGGTGTGTGTGTGTGTGTGTGTGTGTGTGTGTGTGTGTGTGTGTGT
>OU015752.1:102554464-102567845 GCA_907169655.1 Acomys percivali | reverse complement strand
TTTGGGTCTTTTGAGCTTTGAGCTAGCAAGCCTTTGGCCTTGGGTTTCTTGGCCTTTTCTTCCCGGGCTGTTAGCTAAGCTTGTGAGCCTTTTGGGCCTCTTCCCTTGGGACATGAGCTGAGGAGGAAGGTCAGCTGGGTGATTTCTCTGCCTCTCTGAGCTAGCAAGTTTTCACCCCAGCACCTGCCTCCTGAGTCTTCATTGGTAAAAATAGAACATTTGGGGTTTTCATTTAAAACAACTGAGGCTCACGTGTTTGAATACTTGGTTCAGAGTTGATGGAACTATTTCAGAAGGATTAGGAGGTGTGGCCTTGGAGGAAGAGCTATGTCACTGGGGATGAGCTTTGAGGTTTCAAAAGGCCAGGCCATTCCCAGCGTGTCTCTCTTTGCTTCCTCTCTGTGGATGAGAATGTAAGCAAGCTCTCAGCTACTGCTCCAGTGCCATGTCTGCCTGCCTGTTGCCATCCTCTTTATTATATCGGTCATGAACTCACCTTCTGAAACTGTAAGCCCCAATAAACTCTTCTATAAGTTGCCTTATTATAGTACTTGAAAAGTAACTAAGGCACCATCTCCCTACACTTCTGAGGTGCATCACAGGTTGGCTGCAAACTTGGTGTCTACCTGCCTCAGACTCTTAACTGCTGGAATGATGGGTATTTGCCACCCATGCTTGACTGATTTCTGTTTCTGTTATTTAAAATACCAGCTCAGGGTAATTTGTTATAGTAACAGTAGAAAATTAATAGAGTCACTTTATCTCTAAAATGAAGTCAGTGCTAATCTATACTTTGAGGTAATTTTTGTAAGAGTAAAAATGAATGAAAACTCTAAAAGAGACTCAGAAGAGTTTTTGGCCTAGAAAGTATTTTTAAATGTTACATGTAGTTGTAATAAATCCATTTAAAACATTGGACCAATATCTGTGATAGATGTATTAATTTAATTTGTTGATATATTTGAAATATAGCACAAAAAGATACTCAATTTTTAAATGGATAAATAATGTGTTCACTGAAATTAAATATAAAAGATTAACAAATTCAGGTAAAAATTTCATCCTCTCAAACTCTTTGGCCACCCTACTGCCATAAATTGTACCCTCTTAGCTACTCAACACACTACAAAATGAAACAAAGATAAAGTAAAATTTGATAAGAAAGATATTTGAAAGAGAATATCAAAATCTGGTGTTCTGTTTTGCTTTACTGTTGTTGTGATATTTTGGGGAGGAAAGAGTTTATTTGGCTTGTATTTCCAGATCTCAGTCCCTTGCTGAAGGAAGTACTCAAGGCAGGAACTCAAAGCAGGAGCTTGAAGTAGAAATCACAGAACACTCTTTCCTCCTGTTCACCAGCTCATGGTCAGCTATGTTTCTACACAGGTCCACCGGCCCATGGATGGCACCACTTATGGTGGGCTGAGCCCTTAGACTATTTTTTATGTTGACAGTGGAAATTAACTAGGAGAGCTGTCACAATTTCGGAAGGCAGATTTTCCTGAAGCACACTTCAGGTAAATTGGTATGCTCTTTGGCAAAAAAGAGTTTCATAATAAATGTTTCTAATATTGATATCCTGCCCTAAAGATAGAATGGGTGTTTGAAAGCACACACAAGGGAAATGTGGTACTTTATTACTCAAATACAGAAAAATAACAATAGCCTTAATATTCTTTTAACAATTTTTTTTTTTTTTTTTTTTTTTTTTGGTGCAGAGTTTCCCTCAACTCTCAGTGCTCCTGCCTCTCATTTAAGGTTAACATGTTTTGTTGTTGTTGTTTGTCATTAAACATTTTTTTTTTTTTTTTTTTTTTTTTATCCAGGTGTGGTGATGTACTCCTGTAATCCCAGCACTGAGAGAGAGAGAGAGAGAGACAGGTGGGTATCTGTGAGTTCACGGCCAGCCTAGTGAGGGGATCCAAGGTGGGAACCAGAGAGAGAGAAGTGGCCGTGAGGTCACAGATCAGGAAGGAACAGCCTGGGTGAGACTAAGATGACAGATAACAGGCCACATGGCTGGGAAATAGGCCAGGCCAGCATAGTCAGGTTAGAATAGCTCAGTATCTGCCCAGCTATACTGCCTAAAACTCTTAATAAATATAATAGGTCTCTGCATCATTCATTATTCAGGAGCCAAGGAGGGCATAGAGAAAAACATGATTTTAGTTTGAGATGATACTAAGCTGGCTTTGCATTCACTCCATGGCCCAAGCAGGGTTGGAACTTGTGATCCTCCTGCCTTAGTCTTTTTATTAGCTGGGATTTTAGACGTATGCCATCACACTTGGGTTAATTGTATCTTGTCTTTTATTTGTTCATTGTTCGCTGTGGCAACGTCGTTAAAACTCCACTGCAGAGGCATAGCCAGAAAGCTCTGCACTGTCTTTATAGCCCTGATTATCATGACTATTAACATTTCAATATCAGCGGGGAAGCTTGGGGAGGAAGCTTGAGATGAGCTGTCGAGAACCGACCCAGCTCTCTGGGGAGAACTTGAGCAGAGGAACACTGCCACACACATTCACTGTAAGTATGCTTCCTGCACGCTCCTAGCCACTTACAACAATTTGCCCCTCTAGCTCTCTCTGTTCTTACCACACTGCCCTCTTTACTCTGCCCAACACAGCCCACTCAGGGTGCTGCCTTACTCAGACTCTTTCACAACCAAGTAGCTGTAACAGCATACGTATACCCTCCACTGATAGCAGATTATGCTTTTATTTACAGTAGTTCCGGGATAGTTTGTTTTTTATGGCATGACAGGAAAAAAGCAAACATAACAATTTCCATATGACATCTTTATTATAAAAAAAAGACTATTTGGGTGAATTAAAAGCAGCAATAACAACTGAGTCCATAACATTCTCCTAAAAAATAATCTTTTTTTTTTTTTCAGCTAAAACCAATCTGCTTGGTGCTCGATTATGAACACAGCCTTTGGTTACTTAGTCTAAACCTTAACTTTGTGTTCGCCTGGGCCAGCACTGATAGGCTTTGAGACTTTTCTTTACATGCAATGTAGAGATCACTCTGCAGGGTCGTCACACTGAAACCTGGCAAGTTCGTAGCTGTTAGCAATATTGTGGATTATAAGGCCAGCATAGTTCCTGGTCACAGTCTGAGTTCTCAAATTGGCAGCCATGCTTTTCTATGTCGGTAGTAACAGCATTATTTATTATTTAAACTTCACAATAAAACTCTGGCCAGGATGCTCTGGGTTTATTAATTTAATATGAATTGTTGTTACAGTGATGATTATCACGGCTCTCAAAATCATTTTAACACCAGCACAGGCGTTTGGCTAGAGAGCTTGGTATTAGTTATAGTTTTGATAACTGATCCTATTTCATGTAGGAATTTGCAAAGGAAACGTTGCAAGTGTGTTTCTGATACACCACGATGCTACTCCTGGGTGAACACACTGCACAAGCTCTTTTAGCCTGTTACATACACAGTCAAAATGCTGAAAATACCTTCCTCTTCCTGAGAAACTAGCCTGAAGACAATCAGAGTCCTTAGGAAGAAGCTAACTCAAGTTACTGCATCTTCCCATGGACCAAGGAAACAGCTTGCCAACGCTGAGGATACAGGGACTTGTTCCTAGACCCGGTGGAGGCCTGCTGTCTGGCCAGTGAGACTGTGCTGGGTAACTGAGCATGTGGTCCTGCCCAACTGCAAGAAAGATGAAGTTCATTAAGTGGTGGTGTGACAGTCCCAGCAGGAAAGCAGGTGTTCTGTGCCCTTCTCTTTGGCTCTCTGACTAACAAAAACGATGGTCCCTAAGAAACCGGGATTTCCCCAGGAGTCTCACTTTGGGAGAAGGAACATGCTGAAGCCTAGTGTCAGCTAAAGGAGAGACTTGTGTCTGGAAAGACATTCCACTCTGTTCTAAGCTTCAGGAAAGACTGGAGTTGAGATGATGGGTCAGTGATGGGCAGGACCATACCCTGACCAGGACTGGTTAGCTGTAGATTCCTTCTCCTGCTTTTTAAACTGTGTAAGACTGAATCTCCGTTAGGACCCTGAGGATGATCTTGGGTAGTGCATTAACTGGGCTTCTTTATTTCTCTCCATATTGATTACAAGTATCTTTTCTGCCTTGCACTATTACATGTTTCTTTTTTTCTTTTTAAATTTACTTTACATCTCAATTGTAGCCTCCGCTCTCCTCTCCTCCTAGTTACACCCTCCCTCCTTTCCCCTATGTCCCCTCTCCTACTCCTCAGAAAAGGGGAGTCCCTACCACCGACCCACTCCAGCACATCAAATCACATCAGGACCAAGCACATCCTTCTCCACTGAGGCTGGGCAAGGCAGCCCTGCCAGAGGGAAATGACTGAAAAGCAGGCAACAGAGTCCATGCCAATTTTCTTTAACAAAGCTATTGAGGAGAGATGGGCACACCTAGCTTGATGGAGCTGCCAGGGCCCAGGCCCTGACATCAACAACTCTGGTAACTGTATCTTTGATGAAATTAAAAAGGAATCTTATTGCATTCCTAATTTACTAATTTGGAAACTGTGATGATTCAGGCTTGGCATACACGACAGAGGATAAAAATGAAATGCTATCATTTGGAAAATTTGCATTATACTGCGGGCCTTCATTTAATTATTGTACCTCTATTCCATGGGCCTATTTATCACCCTTAGGTGCCATCTGCATCGATGTGGCCTGGGTTATCTAGGTGCCTGCAGAGCGCTTGGGTGGTGGAAGATGGAGAGGAAGGTTCATGAGGATTAACTTTCTAGATCCTTCTTGGGAAAGCATCAGAGATGGACTCTGAAAAAAAAAAAAAAAGGTACTGACCTATGCTGAACACACCAACCTTGTAAAAACAAGCAGAGGACTGAGCCCCACACACCAGCCCTGTTCAGGATGTACAGAAGGCTGAACCACTGCGCCTGAGAGCAAAGAGGACTTGAACTCACGTCATGGGGCAGGGCTGGAGACCACAGTTCTTAGAGGTCAGATCCTAACCCTGTTAACTATGACCCTGCACACAACCCCCTGTGAGGCGAGAGTTTCAGCAGGACTGAGGGGGAAGTGTGTCGTGTTCTACTGTTGTCACTATGTGACACACAACCCTGTAAACTAATTTCCATAGGGACTTTTGAAAGCATTCTAACCACATTATCTTTTTATTTTTCCTGTGTAAAGGAAATGTAGCAAGAACACAATTATGGGATAGACATCAAATGATCCCCAAATGGCCATAAAACAGAGATGGCAGTCAGCCGAGAAGTGGAGAGAGGGCGGAGACCTACAAGGTTCTGTTTGCTACAACCTGTGATTGTGGAAGCTGTGTAGTTAAATTCTTCTGTGTGCTTGGTTCTAGAATTTCTACTGATCTCCTTCTGTCTATGACCTCTCTTCTTTGGGCCTTACAAACCCACTCCATGCTAAGGTTAGAGTACAAGTCATTAACTTGGTTTATTCTAGAAGGAGATGGCATGGTCTGGACAAGGAGGAAGTGTAGATCTTTCTGTATAATCCAGAGTGAATTAGAATACTCATCACTCCTCCCACAAACTGGTGTAGAATGGCATTGTCCAGGCAGTGCACTTTTGAACTCAGCAGCTGTGATTTTTCCCCAAGGAGATCTGCACAAGATTCGGTTTTCCATTACAAAGAAAGGGAGAGGCTTTCAGAATATTTAAGGAGCTGGCCAGGAGGATGGTGAGAATGGTGAGATGGCTCAGTGGCTGAGAGCGCTTGTTGCTCTTCCAGAGGACCCAGGCTGTTCCCAGCATCTACAGAGTGGCTCACAAGCATCTGTAACTCTAGTTCAAGAGATCTGACTCCCTCTTCTGGACTTTTCCAGCACCCACTAAGAAGGTGCCCAGACACACATGCAGGAAAAACAATCATACACTTTTTTTTTTTTTTTTGGTTTTTCGAGACAGGGTTCCTCTGTGTAGCTCTGGTTGTCCTGGACTCACTTTGTAGACCAGGCTGGTCTCAAACTCAAGGCGATCTGCTTGCCTCTGCCTCCTGAGTGCCGGGATTAAAGGCATGCGCCACCACCAGCCGGCTATAATTTTTTTTTTTAAAAGAAGATAATGGGAGAGAGACTTTTGAGACCTCCAGCCCCAGGATTTACCTATTAGCTGCTAACTATTGGGAGAGGGGGAAGTGATTTTTCCCCTTTAGCTGTATAGTTGCTTTGGCTTCTGTAAGCAACCCCTCATGCATACTCCTGCAACTCGGATTAAGTTCATTGATTTGCCAAAATATACCTGGAAGGCATCATTTCTCTGTTTCTCCCATTGGTGCTCTATCTAGGCGAGTCAGTGTTCAGCTCAAAAGCGTTCATTCTTGCACAAGCACTGAGAGGCCTGCATCTGACCCAGTATACTTCCTTAGGAAATGAGACAGGAGTTTCCAGCCCCTCCCTGCCTCCCTCGCCCCTGCAAGCCACTTGATATTTAGCTTATTGGATGACAAAAAACCACAAAGACTAGGCGGAGTGAGGCAATGGCTCTTCTGGATGGATGCTTAGGGCTGAGGAAGAGAAGAGTTTTCATAACTGTTGGTGGAAATGCAAAAGGGAAAGGCAGTTTATTGTGTAATTAAGCACATGCTGTCATCTAACAGTCAGGAAGGAGGGGACTATTGTCTTATTGCTTATTCTAGCTTTCTCTATGCCTGTTTCCAGATCCTGGAGAAGAAAGCGTCTGAAGGAAACGAACAGTTATTCATACGTGCATTCAGACAGCCACAGGGACCCAAGTGACCTTCCCCACCCCAGCATAGGTTAGGGTGGTTACTTCTTCCCTTGTCATAGTTATAAACTTCTCAATAAATGGAGCATGCATTGTGGATCATGTAGAGGGAAGTTTTCCTCCAGTTCTACTTCTTCCATCATCTTGGTGGAAACACTGTCCTTCGAGATCCCACCATTCTTTACGAGCTCAAGGGCTCTGTTGCAGTTTTGTCTGACATGTGTCCTGGACAATGGGGCCTGCATACCCACATGGGGTAAGCTGAAGGGAGACTTCAGCACATTCTGAGAAACGTCATTCTCTTTGGACAAGCCAGATCCCGTGACTGCTCTGCATCTATAGTTTCATCTTGATAGCAGAAGGGAAGAGAATGGACTCTGTGTCCATGGTGAGTCTGGATGCCTGTTCCTCTCCAGTGCTGGACATCAGAAAAAGTTTGTCCCAGAATTCTGAGGCCAGAATTGGACCCCCTCCGCATTTGTAGTTCTTAGTGGAGACAAATCTTCCCATGAGACAATCAGCCAATTCGAGACCTTGTCCAACTCAGGAGCCAAGGATGGGTAGAGGTGACATCTGGAGATAACTTGTGTTCTAAATAATCCCAGTCTGAAGACATTACCTTCCAGGCCAGAAAGAAAGATCCCATCGGCCCCCACTTGCTTTTTGTGCACCTTGCCTCTACCACCCAGCCTTTATCCATCCAACCTGTGATGCTTCTTCTTCACTGTCCACTTGTCTGAATTTGGAAGCACCCAGCAGATAGACTTCTGGCTATTTCCAAGAAATTAACTGAGCAGAGAGAGGCCTACCGTGAGTGTGGATGGTACCATCTTGGGCCAGGGTCCTCATGTAAATGAAGGACTGACTTTCAGTGCTTGTCGTCCTCTGCTGGTCGGCCCAGAGCTGACTACACCCTGCTGCATGCTTCCATTGCCATGAACTCTGCAATTTGCTCCCCACCACAATTGACTGCATCCTCAAGCTATGAGCCAAAACATAACAGCAGGGAAGAAGGTAGCACACAGGAAGGCATACACAGCCTGTTGCTCTCTTCCCATTTGGAACTACTCAGCTTAAATTTCTCCAGCTTTGGTCTACCCTTCTGGGTGGCCTGGTTCTGTCTCTGGCTTTACTATTTAGTCAGTCCTTTTGAAACTGGGGCAATTGTGGATGCCTTCTGGCCTGACAAAGCATGTTGTTTCCCAGACACCTGTTGAGTACTCCCCCATCATCGCAGCCTGATCTGGACAGTAGAACACACAACACATCTGAACTATACCCATGTGGCAATGCTGACAATGGGGGTTCTCTGAATCTGCAGAGACTAATATTTCCCTAACGTTGGGATTCTAGGAGCAATGGTTCCAAGAATGACGTAGGGCATCAGAAAGACTTCCTAACAATTTCTGGTTCAACTAGAGTGTCTTCAAGGGCTGTTTAAAAATAGAATTTATAAACAAATGTGTCTTGCTTCATCAGAAGATAACCATACACACTGTAGTTCCTGTTCTCGTTTCCCCGAGGTGAAGTTAATAGCTGCATTTGGCTTCTCTGTGATGTGGAGAGCCATGGGAAGCAAGTCATAAACCCTCCAACTGTAAGGAACAGACTCAATTGTCCCTCGGAGTCAGTCAGATTTATGGTTTTGATGTCTGTTAGATCCAAATGCTAGTGGTTAGACAAAAGCCACTATTCCTCAGGAACTACCAAAGGAGCCAGTTCCCTTATCTATGGAAGGAGAGACAAATAGCCATCTGTGGTACCTATTAGCATAACAAAGTTCATGGTCATCCCCAGGCTTCCTCCATATCACAAGGACATATTACACATAGAGTCCACGCTGACACCCTGGCTCTTCTCACACCACCTCTTACCCCAAACTTCTCCGGCTCAGAAACTTCCGTCCTCCCAGCCTCTCATTCTTCTATAGCCCTACTGTTTCTGCTACCCTCTTTTTCTTCTGTCTTCTTCTGTCAGTCCTCTCTCATGCCCTCCCTTGATTCTTGCTCTCCGTTCTTTCTTTTTCTTCATCTCCCACTCTCCTCTCTTGGCGAAGTCCAGTCGGCTGGCCATGTTTAGTCTACTAGTTTCTCTCTATGCTCTGGATCATCCCAGACGCCTCTGGCTGTACTCCTCCTCATATCTACAATTAAAAACCTTCTGCTTAACAACACATTGGAGCAGTCATGTCATCATGTGCCATAGCATAGAACTACACAGGTCAACCAGATTCTCTCTAAACCTCACGCCGTTCTCTGTAGTAAGGTGACGCTTACCACAGTGCTGTGGTACTGTGCGCTTTCCTGAATGCATGTCAAAAAAGGAGAAGGATGCTGTCTTCCTTAGGCTGTCTGTTGCTGTGACAACTGCAGAAGAAAGCATCTAGCTGTGCTTCCCGTTGCAGAGGGTTAAGAGTCTGTGATGGTGGATGGAAGGCATGGTGGCAGGGACAGCTGAACTCACAACTTGACCCACAAGCACGAGGCAGAGTGCTAACTCAAAAGGCTCTTTTGAAACCTCGAAGCCCACCCCAGTGGCATTCTTCCATCAGCAAGGCCACGTCTTCTAATTCTCCCCAAACAGCCACCAACTAGAGACCAAGTATTCCACCATATGAGCCTATAGGGGCGAGCATTCTTAGTCACTACCCCAGACAACATTTTGGTAAAGTTTGTACACACACAATACTTGAAGCCACCTAAAGATTGATGACCCCACCCTCTGAGGCTATACCTACCTGGAAGCTGGGGGATTGGTTTCCCTTGTTTACACTGACATTTGGGAATCCAGATCTGGCTGACATAGTAATACCTGGAGCTGTGTGAGGTCTCTGGATTCTGTCCTTGCCAGCAGTCCTTCTACAGAATTAATTACAAACCTCACACCCAACACCAGAAAAACCCTACTTTCTGAGTTTGAGTTTTGGCAAAAATCTGGTTTATTCGTCAAAATGTAAATTCTCTGCATTTAAAATGGAGCTCTGATTTTCTTAGAATTAAAGCAAGTCATTTGTCTTTCTTTCATCAAGGCTTGAATGTTTTCTATATTATGACTCAAATAGTTTGATTTTGTAATTCTCCAGTGGCAAAGAAAGTAATATGCTTCAAAATAGTCCAGATGCTTGTATTTAGTTAGAACCTGTTATGGCTAAAACGTATGAATAGAGTCTACAGCTACCCCTTCAGGCAGAGGCAGTGGGAGAGCCAGTGAATATTATTTCAATTTCACTTTCCTCACGACAGCAACTAACATGGTGAACCAGCTGACAGAGATGCAGGATGATGGTTCTGAGCTCAGCCTGGGTCCCTGGGTGTGCTGGGCAAAGCTCTGCTGACATTCACCTAGGCAGCAAGTGAGGAATAAGATTGTTCTGCAAACGTCTCATCTCATCAGTTGGAGTCATCTGCCACCACTGTGTAACTGACCTAACATACCTTCCGCTCTCTCGGTTTCTGCTTCCTTTCCTGGTTGCATAATTTGCTCGAGCCATCTGTCTGCTTATGGAGCCATTCGCCCTCTTCCTGGTTTATAAAATCTTATGTACCACACATGGCCTGTTTCATGTTATCTTTTGCCCAAGGATCACCTCAGTTTCCAGTTGCCAGTGTCACCCATACTCTTCTCTAGTGATAGAGGAGTGTGTCCCATTTATATCAACCGTCTTATTCACTTCTCTGCATATTTCCCTAACTAAGAGCCCCTGTGGCCGCATCTAATTCATTCAGAGACCCGAGAGCCCAGCTCAGTAGTCAATGGACGCTATAGGAGGAGACTAGTTTGTCTGGACCAAGTTTTCTCTCTGTCCCATGAAGACAACAACCCACTGTGAGATGATCTTTAGTCTTCTGTTGTAGGTGTAACAGTGGAAGAAAATGAAAAGTGGAAAACAACAAACAATGAAGACAACACCAGAGGGAAGAACCGGCCAGAGGCTGGGCTAGAGAGCAACTACAGGGGCTCAGAAATTCTTGGAGCTGAGATGTTCCCAGTGCTAAGCAGGACAAGGTCTCCATCTTGTGGCAGCATTCAGACCTGCATTCGCTCTTAGGACAACAGCATCAAGTTGTCCATGAAAGGTCAAGGGCATCTGTGAGAAACAGAAAAGCATTTCAGTAGGTTAAGTGCAGGGAGATGGGTTTCCTCCACAGCAACTGGCCAAGGATTCCCACTCCGACAACTAACCGTAAAGCGGGCTATTTATTCTTTCACTCACGGAATGAGCTTCCCTCATCTTTCCAGTTTCTAAAGCTGAATGACACCCCTATATCAGCCATTCCATGGCCCCTGGCTTGTACTCTCCGCTTCTGTCTCCAAAGCCCTCAGGGCAACAACTCGCTTAGGTTTCCATTTGCCTTCTCTTTATTCCACCCTCTTCTCACGTTAAGTCCACTCAGAGCACACAGGGGCTATTTCCCCATCACGGGATCCTGCATTTAATCACATTTAGAACGCCATATTTGTCCTAGAAGAAAATTCTCATAGCTTTTCGGGAAAGACTTGGGTGTTTCGTGGACCATCGTTCAGCCTACCCTGAGGAGGAAGCGGAATGGGGTCGTGCAAGCGTAACTGTAAGCACACTGGTCCCTCACGGTCTTTTCTTCTCTGCCACCACTGGATTGCAGTGTGACCTGCCACAGACGCTGCCTTTAGCGTGCTCAGAGTGGGCTTCCGGATTGGCGTAAATCCAGTGTCACTGCCATCCTGGAGTGCTCCAATTGGGAATGAGCATTTGGACCCTTTCCAGCCGGCCCAGGAAACCCCTACCACCATCATCACCACCGTGAAAAGAGAATTTATCTCCGTGTCAGCTATCTCAAGGGACAGTACAGAAGGTCAAACGACTGTAACTTTGTGTTTGTTTGTAAGCCTTTTTTTTTTTTTTTTTTGATTTAAAAAAAAACCAAAAAAACATATGTGTTGGGCTGGAGAGATAGCCTCACCAGTGAAGTCTTTGGCACCAGAATATGAGAATTTGAGTCGCATTCCCAGAATCTATGTTTAAAGAGCCAGACATGGTTGTGGCATGCTATTGTAACTCCAGGGGAGGTAGAGACGAACAGATCCGTGGGTTGGCAGGTTAGCCAGCCAATCTCGTGTACTTTGTGAAAGTCCCTGTCTTAAAGACAAGGTAGACAGTGGATGAAACATCAGAGATTAATCTCTGGCCTCCAAGGTCCACATGCATCCATACACACATGTGCCATATGAATAGGTGCATACACATCCCGGAGCATCCACAGACACAAATTATGTGCTTGTATTATTTGGGAGTTTTTTAAAAAAATTAAAGTTAAAAAATATGATTTAAAAGACAGAACTAACAAAAACAGTGCAATTTCAGGGTAATAAGATTATTGTTCAGAATATCTTGTATTATTATTATTATTATTATTATTATTATTATTATTATTATTACTACTACTACTACTACTACTACTACTACTACTACTACTACTGTTATTGTTGATTATTGATTGTTTGAGAAGCATATTGGCTCCAAGGAGAATTCTTCCACAAGGCTATCTAAGTATCACCACCGTGGTTACCCTCGATTCTTTCTGTCCACGGCAGATGTTATCTAGATGACAACTCCTGTGACCTGTCAGGCTTCCCATGCAGCTGAAAACAGCAAACTCTTCACAATGCTGAACTGACTAATTCTCTTCCTCTCTCGAAGGATCTCTCCTGCTAGAGAGTTCCCGTAATTATTTGTGACATGTTCTTTGTGGGTCATTTCCTGGCACTAATAATAGATGTGAAATGCTTTCTATTGAGTACAGAGGAGAAGGAGCACACCCTTACTGAAGATGCTATTCAGAAGTGGCCGTGACTTCCCGGGCTGGAGGCCAGGCCCTCCTGCAGAGAATGAGTCCACACACGAGAGAGCGGCTAGCTCACCATCTGCTGAGGTTTGCTTCCTGCCCTTTGAACTTGGTGCTGGTGACCCAAAGGAGGCTCCCTTGTCTTCGCTGGAATCCTGAGAAACAAATTGCTTCTTGGTCTCAGTTTGCGCTCCATCGTCCCTCCTGCTTCCCTCATCCTCTCATGGTGGAGAGGGAGGACTGCAGTCTCTGTGTGTGTCAACTTTTTTTCTTTCCAGGCACACGAGTGGTCTGGGTAAGGGGTGCTCACAGCTGGACAAAGATTCCCCAGCATCACATCAACAGAGGAAACACCTGTTAGAACCCCTTTGGCCTCCTTTTATAACACATTGGAAAAAGTAGTTCCAGTTTCAGGAAAGTCAGGACTGAAATCCCTGACTTAAAGATTCAAAGAGGCCTTTAAAATGACCTCAGGGTTAGGGATGGAGAGGTTGCGTGTCAGGTAAGAGCAAATCGTTGCTCATGTAGAGGACTTGGGTTTGATTCCCAGAACCCATATGGTGGTTCACACCCATTTATGAACTCCAGTTCCAGGGGAATCTAACGTACTCTTCTGACTTCTGTGGACAGCAGGCATACATGCAGTGCACACACACACACATGCAGGCTAAACACTCACATAAACAAAATGAGTAAATTTTAACAATTTATTTTAAGAAATAAAATAAATAAAAGAATCTCAGGTTATATTTCTCAAGGTGAGGACATTTGTCTTACAGTAGTGTGTGTGTGTGTGTGTGTGTGTGTGTGTGTGTGTGTGTGTGTGTGTGT
>OU015752.1:102528362-102554454 GCA_907169655.1 Acomys percivali | reverse complement strand
TGTGTGTGTGTGTGTGTGTGTGTGTGTGTGTGTGTGTGTGTGTGTGTTTAAGATTCAGCTTTTTGGGCCATACCAACAGTAGCCACGCTGTCAGGGATTACATTTACACACAAGCCTGGAAGAGGGATGCATACCCACCCTGCAGCTTGAGGGCCAACTCTGCCTGCTGCTCCTCAAACTGCCTCAGCAAGCAGGTGATGAATGATAATTTTCTCCAGGAAGATAACATATATTGGGCCTGCACTGTTGTTGATTTTTACCCTATACTTAATATTGTGTATTTAATGCCATTGCCTTTTTAAAGTGAAGAGCGTCTCCTAGAAATAGGATTATTTTTTAAATCTAATTTTCTCTCGTATATTACATCTATACTACAGTTTCACCTCTACCCTCGCCTCCTAGCTTCTGCCTCCCTCCCCCGTCCCTTCCACTCCTCCTCTGTTTCCATTCAGAAAAGGGCAGGCCTCCCAGGGATATCAACCAAACATACCATATCAAACAACGAGACTGGGCACTTCCCCTCATATTAAGAACACCATGCTATACAACCATAATATATATGCAGAGAGCCTAGGTCAGACAATGCGGGCTCCCTTGGTTCAATATCTGTGAGCCCCTATGAGGCCAGATTAGTTGATTCTGTAGATTTTCTTGTGGTGTCCTTGACACCTCTGGCTCCTACAATCTTTCCTCTTCCTCTTCCACAGGATTCCCTGAGCTCTGCCTAAGGGTCCCTGCATCTGCTCCCATCAGTTTCTGGGTGAAGCCTCCCTGATGACAATTATGCTAGGCTCCCGTCTATGACTATAGTGGAATGTCAATCATTAAGGCTCATTTCACTGACTTTTTATTCTCTTCCTTTCTGGCTGTGTTTGGTTCTGTCCTAGGTCTCTGGGCTATCCAGCCTCTGGTACCTGACCCTCCAGGCATCGTCTGGGGTGGGGGTGGGGTCCCTGTTAGAAATAGAATTCTTAAGATGTGAAATAAAAAAAGTTCCCCATGGTCTGTCAATTGTCCAAGTTTGGTTTGAATAGAGCTAGAAATAAATATGTAAATATTCATCTCAGATATGTTTTAGAAGCTGCAATTTTAAATGCCATTGCAGTCTAGGTGATTAAATCATCAGTGTTACAGAAGTGTTCCCAGAAGAGCACAGGTAAGCTTGCACCAGCTGTCATTGTGCTAAAAAGGGTCTGTATATCCCCACATCTTTATTTATTCATTCATTCATTTATTTGGTATTCTTAATTGCTGTGGTTTGCATTTAAAACAACTGCTTGCATGGCCATACAGGTATATATGTTGGTATGCACAACAATGTGTGCGAGTGTGCTTGTGAAGGCTGGGTGGTATCAGGTGCTTTCCTGTATCACTCTCCACCTTATTTTTGAGAGAGAATCTCTTACTAAACTTGAAGCTTACCAATTGGGCTAACCCGGCTGGCTGAGACCCTGGTGTCGGCCCAGGACTAGCATTACAGGCAGGCACAGCTGTGCCTGGCTTCTCACAATGGTGCTGAGAACCAAGACTCAGGTCCTTATGCTTGAAGGAATTACCCACAACCAGTCTTGCCTGCAAGATGTGCTGGGCCAATAGTGACTTAAAGCTTATGGGAGTGGCCAACCAATGACTGGTATAACTTGAGACCAAGGCGTTAAGAGGGAGCCCATGACCGACATCATCTGGATGGCCAGGAACTGGCAGCTGGATGGCTCAGAGACCTAGGATCAGTTTCTAGCCTGATCATCATCAGAGATGCTTCCTCCAGCAGCTGATGAGAGCAGTTGCAGAGACCCACAGCCAAATATTAGGCAGAGCTCAGAAAACCCTATGGAAGAGGGAAGGAAGGATTATAGGAGCCAGAGGGGTCAATGACATCAGGAGAAGACAACTCACAGAATCAACTAAGCAGGGCTCATAGGGACTCACAGAGACTGAAGCAGAAACCGTAGAGCCTGAATGGGTCTGCACTAGGTCCTTTGCAAATAGGTCGTGGTTGTTGAGCTTGAGGTTTTTTGTTGGACTCTCAACAGTGCAGGGTATCTCTGACTCTTTTGCCTGCTGTTGGGACCCTTTTTCTTCTTTGAATTGCCTTGTCCAGTCTTGATATGAGGCTTTGTGTTTAGTCTTTTTAGATCTTCTTATGTGATGTTTAGTTGATATCCCTGGGAGGTCTGTGTAGTAGATGTAAATATGCTTTTGTTTTGATCACAAGTGTGGGATGTGAAACAGACTTGTGTGTGAGGATTTGAAGCATTAATTTGCTGGAAACAGACTTGTAAGAGGACACATCGTGATGTCTGATAGAAGAGGAACTGCCTCTTGCAGGGGTATGGTCTTTGTCAAATGATAAACATCTTAGTACGGACTCTGAAAGGGGATATGTATGAGCCCAAACCCATAGGCTTGGCTTTTTGGTTTTCACTTCGCTTCCTATTTTTGGCTGTTTATCGCTCCACTTCAAGACGCTCCTAGAGAGAAACACTCCAGAGACTGCTTTAAGGTTCCGGGTTCTGGCTGCTGTTCCAGGTTCCAGATGCTGTGGTTGTGGTCACTTTTGCTGAATTGCTGGTTTGCTGTTTAACAGGTCTGCTGAAATCATGATGACAAAGAGTGGAATCTGCCCTAGGAACTGAGTCTAAACAGGTCCACTTCTCCTGTCCCCATCAACCTCTTTTCTCTCCTATCTAGAGTAGGTGGGTTGGTAGGAAGGTATAGACATTAAAGAACCACAAATAAAGTACGTTGCTAAAAGTTCAAAGCCTACAGGTCTGCCCTTTTCTGAAGGGAAATGGAGGAGCAGTGGATCTGGAGGAGAGAGGGGGTGGCGGGAAACTGGGAGGAGAGAAGGAAAGGGATGCTGTGATAGGGGTGTGTTGTGTAAGAGAAGAATAAAAAAATAATGAGAAGACACTCAATCACAGCAGAATTTCTGGTAGTCTGGCTCTTACATTCTTTCTGCCTTTTCTTCCTCAATGCACCATGATCCACAGATGCAGGAGCATCTATAGAGGTAGATGAATCTGTTGAGGCTGGGACCCCCAACATCAATCGATCTCTGAATTGTGTTTAGTTGTCGTCTTCTGTGATGGTCTCCATCTGCTGTAAAGAGGGCCTTCTGAAGTGTGTAGCTACATTATCTGTGGGCGTAAGGATAAAATTTAGAATGCTGTAAGAAATTACTCTAGTTTAGCAAAGTGGTTGTGGTAGATTCTTTTCTAAGGTCCATGACCTCATTAACTATGGGAAGTTGGTGAATTTTCCAGGATCAGGCATGATTTCCCTCCCATTGAGTGGGCCCTAACCCTAACCCTAAGTCCAACTAGACAGCTGCTGATTACGGTCAACTTGTGAGTGCCACTTGGGTACCTTTGTGAATATCTTGCCAAGATGGTCATTGTCATGGTTCATAGATGTCATAGATGGGTAGGGCTGCTTGATTGCCTTCCTGCCTTGGTAGCCTGCATTGTGTTTTCTGGCAGCATTGAAGCTGGACTTTCGGAAGGAGGTTTTTAGGTCAGAATTAGCCTTCTCAAGTCATCTGAATCCTGGTGTCCTAAATGTGTCGTGCCTCCAGTAGTCAGAGCTCACCCTAGAAATGGCTGCATAATTAATATAGTACAATGATAATATCAATAGGTATGCTAATGTGGAAGGGGGAGATTTTCTCAGAGTCCCACGCCTAGACAAAACAAAACAACCCCCCCCCCAAAAAAAAACAATGACTTCCCTGAGAATGATAATTGTCCTATCCTAGGAATGAGCCTTTTTGCCAGGTGTGGTGGTGCAGACCTTTAATCCCAGCACTTGGGAGGCAGAGGCCAGCAGATCTCTGTGAGTTTGAGGCCAGCCTGGTCTACAAAGCAAGTCCAGGACAGCAAGGGCTACACAGAGAAACCTTGTCTCGAAAACAAACAAACAAATGAAACAAAACAAAGAAAAAGGAATGAGCCTTTTTATTTGTTGTCAAATGCAGAGTGGACATGTCTGAAATCACACACACACACACACACACACACACACACACACACACAGCAACAACAACAAAAATGGACTCATCAAATACATAAATATATACTTATATATTTATGCATTATATATATATATATATGAAACAACAATAACAAAAGAAAAAGAGGCTATCAACTTGAGAGTGGGGGAGCGTGAGAGCAGGTGGAGGGAGGGTACCCAGGAGAGGCTGAAGGGAGAAAAGAAAGAAGGGGAAGTGATGTAATTTTATTTCACTTAAAATATGCTAAGTTTTAAAAAAGAAAAAATAAGAGAGAGAGGCCAACTGAAGAATATGCCTACTATTGAACTCTGGCTTTTTAAATGAAAACTACACACATGTGCATATACTCATGAAAACAGACATATATGTATACACCACAGACACAAAAAAGAAAGTGTGGGCTGAAGAGATGCCTCAGTGGTTAAGAGCACTTGATGCTCTCCTACAGGACTTGGATTCAATTCCCAGCACCCACATAGCAGCTCACACCTGTCTGTCACTCCAGTTCCAAGGGACCTGACAAAACACCAATGCATATAAAATAAAAATAAGCAAATTTAAAAACAAAGAAAACTGAGGAGACTAAACTAAGTGAGGTGCTTTTTAAGTTATATCTCTTGTACACTATTTATAAGCTTACACAGAAGCAAGAATATTGTGTCTGGAAAAATAAGTAGCCACTGCATTTGTAGATAAATTATACTTCTGGGCACCATATGAAGACCTTAGCATGCTTTGTATTAAAGCAAACACTGTCATTTAAATGTTACTCAAACTATAGAAAGGAAGCAAAAGGAATTGCTTATTTTTTCATTGTTCTAAAGCTAGACTATTGGATTTTTTAGAAATGGACTTTTATTTCATCTGCTATGTTACATGGATCAAGGCCAAGAATCAGAAGTTACACATCAACTTATAGGCTTTTGTCTGTGTAAAACTTGGATTAGTCCTGTTCCCAATGCAGGAAATTAACTTTGGTATTTATTTCCTAATAGATGATAGGGTCTGCACCTCTATTTTTCTGTGGATACTGCTGTTTTCCTTGTTCATAGTTGGATGGCTCATTGGCACCTGCCATCCTTTATATTTTCATGAGAGTAGTGTTTTAAACTTTTTGGAAAGTCCCCCTTCAATGCTATCATGGATTTTGTTGGAGCTGTTGTTTTGTGCTGTGACTATACCATTGTTGGCCACCAGGCACTTGATTGTGTGTGACACAGCACATTTGTGAGAAAGCCTTCATGGTTCCTATTTCTATTTATCAAAGCAAGAACTCTGTAAATTCTACTTTTTTTTTTTTTTGCGACAGTGGATCACTGTAGCCTAAAGTCTTCCTGAATTCAAAATCCTGTTGTCTTAGCCTCCTGGGAGGATTACAGCCATGTGCTGCCATGTGTACCCAGCTTGTAAACTCTGTTGTAAACTAAAACCTCAGAGGTGTCAAGAATAGAACCAATCCTACTCAACTGCAATGTGTACCTGAATGCTAATCCATTCACTGTTTTCTTCCTAAAAAGCTGCATGTCGCCAACAAATACCTGCCCTTAGTTTAGTATTTACAAAATTTGTAGAAAGAAAATCCAAGTCTAATCGAATTGTGCCTACAGAGAATACATATTTTTAGCAAATTTCACTAAGAAATTGGCAGCAAGGGCACAATTCTGCTTCTTCCAGTGGAGCCGTGCTGCCTGCCAAGGGAAAAGGTTTCAGAAACAAAGGAAGAGTCTCAAAAAAGATTTTTAAGACAGCAACAACACTAACATGACAACTTGTCCTTAAGACTGTTTCTGTCCTCTGACAATTTCAGGGTGATGCTCCTGAGTTGAAAACAGGAAGTGTCCAGTGTTGTCATATTCCAAAAAAGAACTGCCCTGGATCTGTGACGAGATGGATGCACTTACCAGGAATACACCAGCTTCCTGTGTGCCTTAGTGTGTTGAGGAGCAAAAGGCAGGAAATGATGAGCACTTGCTATGGTTGAGCTCAACTGTCGACATGATGTCACCCGAGAGATTGGCTTCTGGTATGCCTGTTGGGGGTTATCTTGATTTGGCTAATTGAAGTGGGAAGAGGTACCAAGTGTGGGTGGTCCTATCCACTGGGATGGGATTCCAGACTATACAAAAAAAAAAAAAAAAAAAAAAAAAAAAAAAAAGCAGAACTGGTGTTCACTGTTCTCTTCCTCCTGACTGTGGGTGTGATGTGACCAGTTGCTTCAAGTGCCTGTTGCCTTGCCTGTCTTGCCACAATGGACTCTGCTTCAAACCTTCAGCCAGAATAACCCTTTCTTACTTAAGTCTCCGCTGTCAAAGCTTGTTATCACAGCGAAAAGACAGAGCCTTTAGAGTTGAGGTTGAGGATGCCCTCTGTTTCTGTCTCTATTCTTTTCAGAGCTGGGGAAGGAACATAAGGCCTTGTACAGGCTAGGCAAGTGCTCCTACCACTGACAGCCATGCCAGTGGTTCACAGATGGATCTTAGTCTCCATTGGTTATCAGACAACAAGAGAAGCGCTCCAGAAGGCACCGGCAGAGGGGTTGGTACTCTGTGCCTTTGGAGAGGGAGGGCGAGGGGCTCTCAGACCTTGCTGCACACTTGCCAGGACATGCACAGGCTTCTCCCTGCCTTGTGTACACACTGAAGCAAGGCAGAGAGAGAGGACAGAGATGACGGACAAGACTGTAGTGGAGTATGCTGCCTGCAATTTGGGAGTGTGGGGGCAGGAAGGGAGGATTACTTGGATACTAGTATCCCCAAAGGATACTAAGGGAGGGAGCTACAGAACCCTGTAGGCCCGATAGAAGCAGCTGGGGGCTGGCTAGAGCGCACAGACGAAGCCATCTGTCTGTGGTCAGCACCTGGCCAGGGCCTTACTGGGTGGGGGGGGGGGAGATAAGCTGAACTTGCTGTCAGTGTCAGTTTTTCAACTCTGTACTACATATCTGAGAGGGTGCATTTCAAAAAGAGGGAAGATTTATGTTAGCTCACGGTTTTATGGGTTCCTGCCCGTGGGCATTTGGCTTCCTTGCATCTGGGCACTGCTTAGAGCATTGGCTAAACAAAATGGCTCATGACATGGCAGCCAAAAAGTGGAGAGTGAGGCTTGGAAGGAGTGGAGACAATGTATAAAAATGTGTCTTCCCTGGCCGGTAAGATGGCTCAATTGTTAAGAGCCCTGGCTGCTTTGCCAGAGGACCTGAGTTTAATTCTCAGTATTCACATGACAGCATACAACTATCTGCAACTCTAGTTCTTGGGGGATCTGACATGCTCCCATAGACATACATGCAGACAAAACACCAAGGCACATAAAATAAAAATAAATAAAACATTTAAAAAATGCACCTTCCCAGGTCAATACCCCAGTGACCTACTTCCTACAGTTAGACCCCACCTCCCAGTAACGCCACCATGCTAAGAAACTAGCAAAAGGTGAGTCCACTGATTAGATCAAGACCACCATGATCCGACCATTTCTCAAACTACCTACTGGCTGAGGACCAAGCCTTCAGCACACGAGCCTTTCAGGGGACACTCCTTTTCCAAACGATAACAGTTTACTAAGGAAAGAAAATGTGCCCTGAAAAGCCTCCTGAATAGCCATGCACACAGGCCACAAAGTAGCCAACATCCTACACCAAGCCCACTTGCCACAGAGAGTACAACACCACCAGCTAAATAAAAACACTGCTGTCCTCTTCTAACTGGCTCCGTCCTCCCAGAAGGTGAAAGCAGGACATGGTGACGAGGGACAGGAAGGATCATGGACCAGATTTAGGTCTCTGGTCTAGTGTCTGCCTGGCCTTTGGAAGCAGATGGGTGAATGATTGAAATTTAAAACAAACCAGACTAGAGTGGGTTTTAAAATACCACTTTAATTCTTGAAAGTGGCTGAAAAAGCTGTGGGATTTGTCCGAAGTGTCCGTTACATGCTAGGGAGGCAAGAGGCAGGCAATCAAGTTTAAGAGTAAAAGACTGGAGAAACCAGAAAATCATTTCATGGGGTGCCTTATGCAGTTCAGATGGCCCCACAAATTCAGTTATAGCTGCTCAGAAGTGCATTTTAGAAGATGGCTGCCATCTTAACTAGAATGATCTATTTACCTGAGGATCAACATTTTAGTGTCAAACACATGATAACTGATGTGCCTTCAAGAGTCAGTTACCCAGATGCAACATGGTCATTGACAGTTTATTTTTCTCAAATAAATCATTCACTTTCCTTATCAAAGAGAACATCATACTGAATGCATTTTAAAACTTGTCTATGGATCATGCACAACTGTGAAGAAATTATTTCTAGATTCATGGACCTCTAATAGTATTATATAACATTCATGTGGTAAGTACTTCCCATGTGCCTTCTATGTATGGACTCAATAACTGTTAAAAGCCTACACAGGAGTCTATGGGGGTGACCTTAGCTGAGACGCTTAGCAGTGCGGGATATGGAGCCTGAAGTTGGCACCTTCTGTAGCCAGGCAGGACTTCCAGTGCCGGGAGAGAGATACCAACCCACCCATAAAACCTTCAACTCCAAATTTGCCCTGCCTACAAGAAGTGTAGAGATAAAGATGGAACAGAGATTGAGGAAATGGCAAATCAATGACTGTTTCAACTTGAGGCCCACCTCATGGCAAAGAGCCAATCCCTGACACTATTAATGATGCTCTGCTATGCTTGCAGACTGGAGTCCAGCATACCTGTCTTCTGAGAGGCTTCATCCAGAAGCTGGTGGAAACAGATACTGAGACCCACAGCCAAACAACAGAACTCAGGGAGTCTTGTGGAAGAGTGGGAGGGAAGATTGAGGGAGCCAGAGGAGTCAAGCATACCACAAGAAGACTTACAGAGTAAACTAACCAGGGCCCACCAGAGTTCACAGAGACTAAGGCACCAACCAAACAGCGTACATGGGCTAGACCTAGACTTCTTACACGTATTGTAACAGATGTACAGCTTGGTCATCATGTGGGTACCCTAACAATGGGAGTAGGGGCTCTCTGACTCTGTTGCCTGGTGGTGTTTAACCATGAGGAAACTCCTTATATATTGTACTGACAAAGAATTACCACATTACCAAGGCCATAAGAGCAGCAATCATTAATATGAGATGAACTTTTTCTTATTTGAGAGGTTAATATGTGTTAATAGTCATTTAAGAAAAGTGAAAAAATGTTCATTATAACATACTCTGTAACTACACATTCCCTCCCTGCCCTTCAGTGGTCATCTTATCAGAGACTTTGGCTCTCTGTGCTGTTTCTCCACTTCTGGGGTTTTATATTCTCTTATACACACACCCACTGTTTTACCTTATATGGTAAACATTTACTCGTATCTGTTATGGCCTTCTTCACAATAGATACAAATTATAACTGTGCTTGTATAATGTTACCAACTAAATTAGAAGGCAAGTGGATAATGCATATTTTGATTATGAAATAGTCCCACAGTATTGGGGCTCAAGTATTGGATGCTGGTTGATGGGATTTTGGAGAGAGGTTGGATCCTGAGGTCTCTGAGCCAATGAACAAAGGCCGTTTTGAAAACAAGAAAATGTATAAGATAACAGAGGCTTATTCAGCTTCATGTTTAAATGGAGCTTGTGCTTGATCCAAACAAACGGAAGCATTTGCAGAAAACACATCCTTAAATGTAAAAGCTTTAATTATTTTCCATTGTCCTTCTAACACTTGAACTTAGTCTAATCCAATTTCAGCATAAGTGTATGATATGTAAATGAAGCTGCTGCTGACTGTCTTTTCAATATGGGTAACACATGTGCATTCTTCCCTATCTTTTACACAGGGGACCAGCAATGCTATTTATTATTGCATTACAATGTATATTTGTTCAAAAAACTAATACATTGCCTTATTTTTGTGTTCCACTCCACTTCTATGGACATGGCTAAGACTCCTAATTTATGAATTGTATTGTAGGGACTTGCGCCACACACCTAGTCATTTCTGCAGAACTAAAACTTGGATGCAAATTAACATTAAACCTCCAGATGGCGCCAGAGAACCAAGAAAAAAAATCCATTTTTTCCAATGAGCCTTTGTCTTGTTTCTATGAGGCAGGCAGACTGAGGGAAATGGCCCCTTGTCACCAGTCATCCGTCAAGGAAGGGGGCTGTCTGATGACACACTTTGCAAATGTCCAGTTGCTGTTAGAGACAACTTGATTGTGGAATTTTGTGATGCAAACACACAGGCCTTGCATTGGTGCACCACGGCACTCAGGAAGCCAAGAGGGTAGTCCTTTAGGCTGTCTCTGGAACAAAGTGTTGAAAGAGAAATGTGTTACCGCAGAGCCCATCATTAAAGCTTTTGTTGCATGACAGTCAGATACACAAAGATAACTGCAGAAAACCAGGAAACTGAAGGGGCTATGAGGTCCTGGGGATTCTCACTTACAATAGCAAGTGCTGTTAGGGCCTCTTATTAAGCACCTCCCAAAACAAAGAAACAGACAACAAATCATACTGAAAACTGATGGTAGCTCTCAAACTGCCTGCAAAACGTTGGAGAGATGGGTCCCCAAACACAAGGTGAAATCTATCATGTAATATAACCAGAGATGCACTACCCTCGAAGCAAATAAATGCAAAGCAGTGGTCCAGCTGGCAGGGCGGATAAGGTTGTAACTGACAGGCAATGCTAGCCTTATGTCCTTCAGCCAGCTATTAGTTTATCTTTTAGACACACGATCTAAAGAAACGTCTCACCTGAGCATTGTTAGTACGCCTCAGCACAGCCTGGGACCACCCCCAGCCGCAGCATCAGCAACACTACTAATCCTTTAATCATGGCTTAGCTCTGTAACACAGAGACACCTGCTGGGCCAGAGTCCAGGGTGCAGGTAGGAGCCCCCAATGCTGTTTTCCTGTAGGATCTCATGTCTCTTCTCTGTGCATCTTTGACTGAAATGCCACCTCCTGGGCGAGATCTCCCCCCACCCACCTCTCTAAAATGATTTTTCTCTCACATATTCTCACATCTCTCACTTGTTTCCACTTAGCACTTATCAAAATAAAAATCACTTCATTTGACACTCCTTTGTCTGCCTTTCCTGCCTGCAGCCATTGTTGAAGAAGGCAGGACCCTCTTTGGTCAGCTCTACCTTTGGGTCGAGCGTGCTGCACATTATGAAAGGTTTGGTAAAATTGAGCAAATGTAAGGGGAAAATGGGAGGGAGGGAGTAATGGGAGGATACAAGGGAGGGGATAACCATTGAGATGCAATATGAATAAATTAATAAAATAAAAAAAAAATGGAGCAAATGACTGAATGATGCCTGATAGGCTGGCCCATCTCTCTATTTCCTTCTGGTTATGAAATTTGATTCAGAACATGAAATTTAGGATCAAAGCCCATTATGAGAGAATATTAAATCAACACACATAGCTAAAATTGTGCCTTAAGAAAAAACAAGAAAAGATCCTAGATAATGGAAAAGATAATCATCACTACAGTGTTTAAAAACAGATGCTGAAACGGGGCCTCAGAAGCATGGGAGTTGTGATGTGAATGCTCACTCATAAGCTCTCACGATTCCTGAGGATCGGACCAACTAGCAAGAAATGGGAGCAGCTGGGTGTGCCTGCTGTTTCACCTGGAGGAGGGCAACTGCAGAGAGGACTCACCAGTCCAGAAGGTGGAGGTGGGCAACTGCTGAGGATCTCACCAGTCCAGAAGAGTTCTCTTTATACAGTGTTTTACAAGTGGCTTCTAATGAGCGTCCACATGCACTGGAAAATACCATTCTGCCTCCACCTCTGAAAGCTTTCTCAAGACCTTCAGACTAGCTTGAGTTCCTCTTATCCCAACAGATCACACTTGCTATTGACTGGGGAATAGCTGGCCTTCCTAACCTCTCTCTCTTCCTTTGGAATGTGGGCATTTAAAAGGCCAAGGTTCCCATCCATCGCTGTCTTCTCACTAGCGCCTGCTGAATATAAAAAGCAATTGGCTAAATGGCTGTTCAATAAACGAGCAGATAGGTCAAGTACTTAGGCTCCAAGAACTCTCACCCATGCTTACACACATCTTTTCCCCATCTCATCACCCATGGCCTTGTCTTGTCCACGTGGGGTTTCCATCCACTTTACAGATGAAAGGTTGAGGCTTTAAAAAAAAAAAGCCTAACTACAGGGGATCTGACAGCCTCTCCTGGCTTTCCAGGCACTGACACACATGGGGCAGGCACTCAAACAGACACACATATGCATACATATGTTTAAAAGACAAAATCAATCTTTAAAAAAATAATACAGTCCTATCATTAAATAAGAATTAGGCAATAATATTTGTACTAGTCACTTTTCTCATTGCTATGACAAAATATCCAATAAAAGCAAATTAAGAAGGGAAGAATTTATCTTGGCTTGATATATATATATAATCATGGAAGCAGAAATAGGAAACATTTCATCTGCAGTCAGGAAACAGAGATGTGAATACAACTCATTTTCTCCTCTCCATTCATCTTGGGACCCTGGTGTATGGGATGGTGCTGCCCACATTCTGAGTGGGTCTTCTCTTGCCAATTAACCCTCTCTGGAAAGATTTTCATGGACACACTCAGAGCTGTGTCGCCTAGGGGATTCCAAATCTAGTCAGGCTGTTGGCGAAGATTAACACTCATGGCATCTATAACCTGCTGCCCATTTTAAGGCTAGATCCTACTGTGTGGTATGGACCATGGAGGGAAAAGGAAGTCTTTGGCCAAGAAATGCCTGGAAGCAAATCCACAAATAACTCATGTTCAAAATGGTGCATATTAAACCTGGAGGTTGCCATTTTTATGTTTTGTGCCAGACCTGTTATGAATAATGCAGAGAATACATTTTGATAAAAGACAAGCAACAAACTTGTTGGGCATGTTCAATGTGGCTCCATCTGGAAGTGGCTTTTTCCTCCTCTTCCACAAAAGTGTTGCCTTTTCCATCTTTTAACGGATCCTGGGCATCTTCCCAGCTTCCCATCCACCTTTAACCTCAAGAGCAGCCTCCTTTCAGAGCATGCAAAGCCTGTCACAGGGACCCTGTGTCATTTTAAATACAAGGACAGTGTCGTGAATGCTGTTAAGAGAAATGTCCACATAGATCAGAGATGCCAAATGAGGAATAACTTGGCAAAATGTTATGATGTTTGACATTTGCTCTGAGATAGTCCAGAAAACAAAAGGAAGATGACACACAAGGCAGAGATGGGAAATGTGGGTAATTGTTGGAGCTGAGGTATTAGTCTTTAGGGGGTGAGTTTTACTCTTCTTTCTTGCTTTTGTACATATTTAAGAATGGAATGTCTATTCTAAAATGTTTTCTGAAAGTCTCATCTAATTTAAACATAAAGGGTACTTCTTTGTCTCATCAGTACAACCTTTCTCCTTCTCAGAGCTCACACCACTGAGCCCAGACTGTCTGCAGGGTAGAGGGGCTATGGACAATTTCCTCAGTGTTAGCATGGATGGATCTTCAATTCTGCTCCTCATCCTCTGTGTCTCCTCTTCTGACCATCAGGTTTTCTTGTTCTTTTGTGGGGAGAGCAGTTGGGGGAAGAAGAAAGGCAAAGCCAGTCCTATCTTAACTGGTTTTAACTTGTGCCTGGGTGCCACATACCCCTGGTGTGGTGTGTTTGCCTGAATGTCCTTTGCAGACTCCTCAGAACACTCCATGGACATCTGATCACTTTCCTATGGCGTCATTGTAGCCTGGCTAGTGTGCTGATGTCCTTCTTGTCTGCTGTAGTCTAGGGATGGACTGGTCACTTTAAACTGTTAATTTGACACTTTTTAAATGGAAAGAGAGTCTTAGTAAGCACTTATCTAGACCAGAATGGCCTGTGGGCATAGCTTTGGGTTTTGTGGAGTATTAATTAAGGTAGGAGGACCCAGTTTGCTGTGGATGGTGCCATGGTCTAGGCTGAGCCCTGAACTGTGCAAGAGTGACAAAAACTGGCTAGCATTCAATCAGTCAATCAACCAAGCAAAGAGATGTTTTCCTTCTTCCTTTCCTCTCGACTGTGGAAGTGATGTGACTAGATGCTTGAGTTCCTGCCTTGTTTTCTTTAAGGGATAGACTTTCACTTAGAATTGTAAGCCAAGTAAGAATTTCCTTCGCCTATGCTCCCATTGTCACCACAAGGTGGTGGCAACATGAAGCAGGGCTTCTGAGGGAGTGATTGGGTCACAAGGCAGAGAGGGAGGGCTTCCTGAATGACTCTGGTGTTCTTATAAAAGGGATCCCGGAGATCTACCACATCCTTCTGTTATCCAGGGATGCCACACAGCAATACCACGTGTCTGGGATGAGGTTTCCTCAAGCACTGCATTTGATGGTGCTTTGACATCCGGTGCCCTGAATTGTGGAGCTGCGAGGAATGAATGCTGACTGTTCACAGGCCACATGGCTTCTGTTAGCTTTGTGAGAGCAGCATGAATGAGCTTTTCTTGAACATCAACTTGGATTCTGCTGGATGACTGTTTGGCTCAGTCTTCCCTCATCATCAATATTTATTTATAATAGTTTGCTTTTTTGCTTGATTCTGAGTTTGTAACTTAATTGTATGTTTCCTTCTTCCTCTTCCTCCCCTCAAATCCTCTCACATAGCCATGCCTACTTTTCTTCAAATTCATGACTTCCTTTTTCATTAATTGCTATTGCATATATATATATATATATATATATATATATATATATATATATATATATATTTGTATACGCTTATATAGTATTATGTTTAACCTGGTTAGTCCATACAATGCTACTTGTATGTAAGTTCTCAGGGATGATGGTTTGGCACCAGATAGCAAATGTGAGCTGAACAAGGATGACACCAGTGAACATGGCACACTTTACAGGGAAAGGCCCATGAAGTCTCTACCTACAAAGAGCCACTGGAAATTGTGTAAATCTGGGAGCAGGAGAGCTGGCCCCATGCAGGGAAGAACACACCAGTTAATTATTTGCTCTTTAATTAAACAAACTAATACCAGGGGTCTTGAGAATAAAGGATGATATGCACTCCTAAAAGAGCAAAGAATGCACACAGTTCTTCCCACAGCGAATGAGCGGTGATAGGAGAGCATGTGTTCAATTATCTAAAAGAATGGAGATGAGGGTAGGGGGGAGGGAGGGAGGGAGGGGAAGGGGAGGAGGAAGGGGGAGGGAGGGAGGAGGGAGAGAAAGAGAACAAACTAAGGTAAATAAAAACCAAACAAAAAATGACACACACACACACAAAAGAAAGATCGAAACACATCCATAAGAGGCACAAATCATACTGCGAGATGAGAAGTAAATGCTGTTTGGCTGTATGCTAGTACGACAAAGACATAAAATATTCAAAGTAAAAGGTGAGGAGAAAGGACAATGTGTGGTAAGAACTTAGACCCTCTGTTCAGAAGTAGCCAATAGGCAGTTCAGTCTCTACGAGGGTTCCCTAGTAAAGGGGGCTACCTCTGACATGGACTCTGGTGCCCACTATATGATCACTCCTTCCCCCCACCTTCTCCCCCCACCCCCTGCCTCCTCACCACCTGGGGAGGCAGCCTTGCTGGGCCATAGAGGAAGAGGATGCAGGCAATCCTAATGAGACCTGATTGGCTGGGGTCAGATGGTTGGGGAGGCAAGGGAAGGGGTTACAATTGGGCTGTAATGTGACTAAGTTATAAAAAATAAAAAATAAAAATTTAAAAGGTAAGGAGAGATACAATAAGGCAAAACTAACCAAAGAACTCTAGAATCTCTCTATTAATATCAAGCAAAAAGGGTTTTTGATATAAAAAAATCAATGAAAGTAGAAAATTTCTAAATAATAATAAGTGTTGAACTTCACTAAAAAGAGATGGTTCTATATGTTAGTCACTTAGCATTGTATCAAGATTTATAAAACAAAAATAAGTCAGTTGCAAGAAAATAGAATGATACTATAATATTTTAGAAAAATTCACTAGCCATAGCAATAATTATAGGCAAAATGGATTTGTCCCACTACGCACAGCCCTTACCACAGACTGGAAAATGTGCAAATATCATTAATGCCTAAAGGCTCTGTATAGAACCAGCACCTGCTAACCAAGTAATCTATTTTTTTCTCAAACACATGGGATGGTTACAAAATTTTGAAAAGTTTAAGCCACAAAGAAAGCCTTAACACATTTAAAATAATTAAAAATAATTATTTTCATACAGGCATCCCATCTCGCCAGTGTGTAATTAGAGCCTGGAAGTCACAACATAAGGATAATAAAAAATTCAGCATGTGCTTAGACATTTAAAAACTCCTGAATCAAATACACACAATGTAAACATTTAAAAACTAGCACCAAGTGGTAATAAACAACTACACATTACAGTATGATTCCCCCAAGATTGTAAAGAAAATAGTAAACAGCTTATGGATGATTTGGGCATTTCTTATAGAGACAGTCTTAAGGTCTTGGTGCCACCCATGGAGTGTGATTATTATGAATTAATGTGTATCAGTCAAGTTTTATCATAGCATCACTCGCTAATTTTGGCAACTCCAAATCTAAACCACACTCAGTTTTGTCTGCCCAAATACATATGCCAAAAATCCTATTGTGGTTTGAATGTGCAGTGTCCCCTATAGGCTCAGGTGTTTCAACACTTGGTCCCCAGCTGCTGACCTTGTTTGGGAAGGTGGTGGAATCCTCATCAGATGGAGCTTCACTGGAGGGAGTAGACCACTGGGAACAGGTCTTCTTGCCTGGCCTCACTCCCATTTATTCTCTGCTTCTTAACTGCTCATGCTTCGTGACCATCTGGTCTCCTGCACAGGCCCTGCCTTCTCTGCCTGAATCCATGTCCTTCCTGCATGGCGGGATGGTCTCCATCAACTATAAGCCAGAATATATACCATTTCTTCCTTAAGTCACTTGAGTCAGGTATTTTTGTTACAATAATAACAAGACTATCTAAGTGCTGATCTCCAATACCAAAGAATGAGTGGGGAGTTGGGCTCTTTAAAGTATTACAAGGATAAGATGAGGTTATTATTGAAGACCTCAATCTAATGACTCTTCACTATAAAAACAGGAGATACACACAGCACAGTGGCCGAGGAGCCATCACGAGTGATCTGCAGCTGTTTTTTCTGTTTCACGAGACTTTCCAAAAGCAAACGAAACTTATAAGACTCTGGAAGTTAATACAACTTAAGCTCAGAAGTTTGGAGAATTCACAGGGCTTTTCCTCAAGTCGTTAAATATAGTAAACAATGGCTTGGGATTGCTAAAGAGCTGAGTCTCTGTGGTGGACTTGACTTCAAGTTGTGCAGTCAACTTCAAGGATGCAGGCTTTGTGCTGGGACGGCCATTCAGTGACCTATGACCCTGTAACTCCTGTGGTAAACTCTCTGTCACTAAGCTAACAGGTAGGATTTGTTCTTTGTTCTGTTATAAATGTTCTAGCTGAGGTCAGTGGGGGGGGGTTTGTTCACATTTCCCCAGGAAAAGTGACGAAATCAGTCTAGTGTATTAGTTACTTTTATATCACTGTGACTATCATTATGTGACAGAGGGTCTCAGTCAAGCATGTTGGAGAGGACACAATGGAGTAGCTAAGATCCTGTTGGCAGAGTATGTGGTTGAGGCTTTTCATATCACAGTGGGCCAGGAAGCAGAGAGCATGGCAGGGTGTTGGCAGTGGTGGCACATCCACAGTCACCTGCCCTCTGCAACTACTCCTTCCAGGTAGCTCCATCTTCCCAAGGCTCCAGGAACTACCTAAGACAACACCATCAAGGGACATGTGCTCAGGACAGAAAGCTGCAGCAGACATTTCAGATTCAAACCATCATAGCACCAAGAGACAAAGCTTCAGAAGAAACCAATCCCACTGGCACACTAAAGTTATACTTTAGACTGAAAGCCTGCCAAAAATAAATCTGTGTTGGTTAATAGTCTTTGGTATTTTATCATAGCAGCCAGCACAAGCCAAACCACTTTGTCTTCAAGCATATTCATTGTTATTAGGCCCTCGATTGTATCCTGTGCCCACCCCAGATTTGTGTGTTGAAGACCTGGCTGGATCCATCTTAGAGAACCTAATACAACTGGCTGAGGAATCCTGGGGCTACTCTTTTGCCTCTGTTCTCTCTCTCTCTCTCTCTCTCTCTCTCTCTCTCTCTCTCTCTCTCTCCTTCCCTCCCTCTCTTTCTCTCTTTCCCCCTTTCCCTCCCCCTCTCCCTCTCCCTCTCTCTCCCTAGCCCCTTCAGTCTTCTCCCCCTTTTCTCTCCCCCAACCTCTCTGCATACAAGCCGGCAAGGAAGAGCTAATGAGAGTCCTCCCCTGCGGGCTCCCAAACCAAGAAAGCACTTTGTGATGCTCCAGCCCCTGGTCTTTAGTTCTGTCTTACACAGCGCTGGCCAAACAGTGTGCGCCCCGGTACATATTCATTCTCCGTTCCCAGGTGGTTTCCATATGTATCTCACAGCACATTAAACATTTCAAAGTCCACATTCAAACGAAGAAAGAGAGGCCATCAACAAGGGCTTCCCACAGGTCCTGTTTACTTTGAATCGCTTTGCATTCATCTTTCTTTGGATGTAATTTCAAAAATAGTCAACCTATACCCTCTGCCAAGGCAGAGTCTGGGAAAGGCAAGAAAAGGGCTGAGTTCTGCTAATTCTTCTGCTCGGCATTTGGATTTAAGCTGTAACCGGAGACTCTGAAATCACTGAGGTCCTTGACCTCCCCTTACTCTCCCCACCCCTAGCATGATCTCAGAGGGGCAGCCCCTCGATTTTCCTTTCATGTTGCAGAACATGGCCAAGGCCAAGAAAATAAAGTGATGGTTCCTGATGCCGGAGGCTCTGAGCTCAGACGGTTCACCCTGGTCACAGCGAATGGAGACAGTGCCATATGTCTTGCATCTGCTCTAAGACTTCTCTCTCACTAACTGCACAGAGCATCTAACACTCTAACCACACCCGTGACCCAGTACACAGGAGGCCAGGAGAACCTGACCTTCTGTCTCTTTGCTGATAATGTGATTAACAAAGCTGAAAAAGGATGGCCTCTTCAACGTTTTCCTCAGCTTCGAAATGTGAGGTTTGATTAAAAAGGAGAGGGTAATTCTACTTTATTATTAGGAAACAAAATTGCAAAACTTGATCCAATATTTCAAAAAGGTTCAAATTCTTGGACACTCAGTAAAGTACATGACCTATTTTGGTAGGTAAAATAGAAGCTTCAAGTTAAGACATTTACAATTATAAAATAGCTTTTTAATTAAAAATTGTTGTTATTATCATCATCATCATCATCATCATCATCATCATTATTATTATTTTGCCCAGGCTAGCATGGAACTCATTAGGTAGCCAAGGCTGGCCTCAAACTCATGGCAGTCCACCTGCCTTAGCCTCCTAGATGCTGAAATTACAGCACGAGCCACCAAACTCAGCATAAATAAGGTAATGCAATTAGGTATAGCATCCGTTTTTCCCCAGTAGAGCTAGGGTTGAACACAAGGTCCCCCAAATATTAGGCAACTTCTCTAGAGCACTGAGTCATGCCCCAAGACAGTTTCCTTTGTGTTTGTTCAGGAATAACAGTTGCTAACTTTTCGAATGAACTCCTGTAGGCATGGAGGAGTGAAAGCGTTTACCAACAAATTCCTGTAAGATGCTTGTGAAGTTTGACTGCGTGGAAGTCCTATAGACTAGTATATTAAGCTGCAACATGTTTCTATGATCTATATTTTAAACCAGCTTTTATCCAAGCAATGGGTGGCTGTGATATGTTGAATTTTGGTAATAAACTGAACTGCGTAACTGTAACATAGAACCATCTTATTCCACAACACCATGCAATATTGCTATGCCTGTCACCCTCATATATCTTCACACAGGCCTTTTGTTGATATATCATTTTCCTGATGAAATTTAAACAAATGCATTGGAAAGCAGATGTCAGTTTCCATGAGACCCACTCAATTATACAGTTTTCTTTTTTTTTGTGATACTGACCTGACTATATCATAATAGCATATGTGTATTGAACCACTCAGTAGCAGTCTTTAAAAAAACCCCAAATTTATTTATTCACTTTGCGTCTTGAGCATAGCCCCCTCCCTACTCTCCTTCTGATACCACCCTCCCTCTCTCATCCCCCATACTCCTCCCCTATTTTTCAAAAAAAGAGAGTCTCCCCCACACACAACTCACCCTAGCTCAAGTCACAACAGAACTGCTCATGTCCTCTTCCCCTGTGGCCTGGCAGGGCAGCCCCAACAAGAGGCCGTGATCAAAAGTCAGGCAATAGAGTCCATGTCAGAGACAGCTCCTGATCCCCTTATTAGGGGACTCACAAGAAGCCTGAGCTGCCCATCTTCTACATCTGTGTAGGGGGCTTAGGTCCATGCACGGTCATTGGTAGGTGCTTTAGTCTCCTCAAGCCTCTCTGGACCCTGGTAAGTTGGCTCTGTTGGTTTTGTGAAGCTCCAGTCACCTCCAGGCCCTTCTATCCTCCCCCCCCCCACTTTTCTACAAGGCTTTCTATACTTCATCCAATGTTTGACTGTCTCAGCATCTGTTTTGAACTATTGCTGAGTGGAGCCTCTCAGAGGACAGCTGTGCCAGGCTCCCATCTGAAAGCATAGCAGAGTATCATTAAGAGGGTCAGGGGCTGGCTCTCTCCCTTGGTGAGGGTCTCAGGTTGGGCCAAGCATTGGTTGGACATTCCCTCAATCTCTGCTCTATCTTTACCTCTGCACATCTTGTAGGTAGGGTCAATTGAGTGTGGAAGTTTTTGTAGGTGGGTTGGTGGTCCCCTCCCTCTCCAAGGAGTAGATAGCAGGAAATAATCAAACTCAGTCCTTAAGGGGAAGGCTACTGTGAGTACAGGATAGGGCAAACTTGGCTGCCAACAGACAACCCAGAATCTAGTTGTCTTCAGGAAATGTATTATTGTGTGACTGGAAGTCCACGTGAGAGGAAAGAGTGCAGGGTGTGGGATGTGTTTCTATCCCCACAAACTCATGGTCCTTCCATCTCTCTTTGGCCTCTCATTAGCTTCACCATGAGACTGGCTTCACGCATGACTTCAAATGGCTTCAGTGGCTCAGGGAACATCATTTACTTTAGATAATGTCCAAAATCAGAAAAAGGTTTTCTCTTTGTCTGGAAACCACTGGCAAGACCTCTTGGCAGGCAGATTCCTGCTGTTCATTCCTCAACTCTCACTTTGTGATTCCTGCTGCAGAATAAATGTCATTGGGACTTAGATCACGTGTACTCTCTCTGGGCATGGAGGCTGAGGCCTGCTTTCCCAAAGGAAGGAAGGAGGGAAACATGAACAAAATGAGAGAAAGAGCTGCTGCAGAGAGACCCCCTCCCTCACTCGGTCTGCAGTGATCCTGCTGAGAGTTTGGGGAACACAGAGGCTACAACTAAAAGCAAGTCTTTAAATCCCCTTTAGACCCACATAGACAATTGTAAACAAAATAGCAGCTTAACAGAGTTGGTCATTTGTAGGCAATGAAGGGTGCGTGGAGTCAGAGGGGCAACAGCTTGTAGGAAGAGGCTTCTGGGAAATTTTTATACGGATGGGAACAAGAGGAAGAGTGAACATGTAACTAATCGTGGAGCAGACAGAACTGTGGCTGCCCTTCCCTGCCCCCCCTCTCCCCAGCCCCCCCCGGGCTCGGGATGTACAGACTTCTCCTAGTACACACTGTAAGAATGAATCCTGGCCTTTCGTTCCTGGAATGCGTCAGACTGCCTTTGCTTCACCCTGTTCTTCATGTCTTCTGCTTTGGCTTCTCTGACTCACAGTCCTTCTGTAATGTTTGCAATGGAGACTTTCCAGGGTTTCTCTATCAGCAGCCACTGCTAACCTTTCAAGGGGCCACTAATTCACCTCTTGAGACAGAACCATCTCTCCGCCCTGACTTGGTCTTCCCCTTCCCCTTCCAGCTTCAGCCCGGACCTAAGGATTCTCCTATGCCAGATTAAGGACTAAAGCTCCACCATCCAGACCTGTGGTTAAAGTCAGCTCACACCGTCTGCTACCCAACCCCACCCCTGACAGTGACTACATCATCTTCACTGTGTTATGGATTATCATGAGAACTAGTGAGCTAAACTTATGTGAACTATGTAGAAATTCATCTGGAAAAAGAAATACCAGTAAACATAAGCTGCTGTGAAAATTACTGGCTTTTTACAAAACTGTATTTTATTTTATGGGTATGTTTAAGTGCTTGCCGGAGTATGTGTGTACCACATGCATCAGATCCCCTGGAATTGGAGTAACAGGTAGTGATGAGCCACCATGTGGGTGCTGGGAACCAAACCCAGGGCCTTTGCAAGACCAGCTAAATGCTCTTAACCTTTGATCCATCCCTCTTATCTTTACTGTTGCTGTTTTTATTTTCCTACTAGTCTAAAGGGCTTGGGTTTGATTGTGAAAGTAATTATGAATATTTTAACACAGGCAACTCTTGCAGCAGAAATGATAATCTACATGTTAAATGATCAGAAAATGAAAGACTGGAGAGAGGGGAAGTAAACAGGAAATTCCACAGTAACTCAGGCTTGTCAAGGGAAGAAAAGGACTTACCTGGGCATAGAGGTGCAGGGCGGTGACCCCAGCACTGTGGAGTCTGAGAAAACTCATACAAGAACATCGCAGGTCCAGGCCTAGCTGGACTCCCTGGATTTGGTAGTGGACAGGACTTGGAAAATATGAAAAACAACAATTCAGGGGGCTAACAGCTTCTTCTGCTGTACTGCTGGACTCTGTGAGAAGGCCTGAACATTCATTCATACTAGAAGCAGGTATGTGGAATTTTATTGTTCCTATTGGATAGATTTTCTAGTTAAACTTTCCACTGTTCTTCCCTAAGAAGTTATAGCCAATCACTTTATAGTAAATCTTTTTCTTATCTATCATTAAAGTACGTTCCCCGTGGTCCCTGGGTCCTTGGCTTGCAGCAAGTGTCCGGCCCCAGGAAAGGAAGGTGGCTTCCAAAGAGGCAAAAGCTGCAGCTGTATCTGGAGACATCTTCCTTGTTATAAAATCTCAAGTGCACTGAGTTTAGGCAAATGTAATTAGGCCTGGAAATCCAATTAAAATATGGGAGACACTTCTTCTGCCTGAAGACTTCTCCCTCTATGTAAATCAGACAGAAAACATGTGTAATTTATGAGAAGGCCGATTGAATTACCCTTCAGCAACCACCTTTCACAGTATTGTCTTTCCTCCAAAGCCAGAGAACCTGAGAGATGGAATGATTGTGTAAGAACAGTTTCGCATTAAAGACGCCAATAAAGTCAAATTAAATAAAACCTGAGAATCAATGCCATGGCAATAAATGTCATTAGTCATGATAATATTTAGATAACAATAGGACTTTATATCCACAGTCCCAAAGCAGGCCATGTCCCCAATGGGTTGCACCCAATGGGTCAGCAGCAGCTGCACTACTGTTCTTGCTGTGGCCATTGAGGGGTGGACAGTGTGCATTTGGTTTCATTTGTGTCCCCGCTGTGCACACATCTCTGCCACCTTCCCCAGGGGCAAATGCAGTCACCTGTGATGAAAGATCCTGAATAACTTGTCTGTGTGATTTTCCTTGCACCTTGATTTGGTGAGTCAAAAGCGAGGGAGGAGACATGGAGGGACTTGCTCCTCCTTGCACCTTCCTCCTACCCCCATGACACCCTGTGCCAGTGAGTTCCAGTGAGCTGGCAGGCTTTGTACTGCTGCTGTGATAGGGAAATTGGCAGATGGGAGAGCCCTCGTGGCCATAAAAAGTGCTCAGAACTCAGTGAACCAGCTTTGCTGTTCTCCCATTTACCCAAATTATGAAAGGCCATGATAAGGGGG
This sequence comes from Acomys percivali, assembly GCA_907169655.1. Classification (NCBI taxonomy): domain Eukaryota; kingdom Metazoa; phylum Chordata; class Mammalia; order Rodentia; family Muridae; genus Acomys; species Acomys percivali. Next base: position 102,530,577 of record OU015752.1, on the reverse strand, counting down.
AGTTAGGGTGAGTATTTTACCAGCAGGAAGGAACACCTTTAGGGACAAGACATGTGACTCCTGAATGGAAAAAAAAAATGAAATTAACAGAACTAGTCCCTGGTTTTGTCATCATATGAATGAAAAAAAAAAGAAAAGAAAACAAACAAAAAAAGAGGAAAGGACCATGACTAGGTCCATGAAAGGTCCTCGGTATGGTGGAGAAGAAAATTTATTATAGATACATAGGAGAGCATAGCCAGAGGCAGTCACATCTGGGAGAGTCCAGAGTGGACATGACCTGACTGAGCTGGGCCATGTGAGGAGAAGTGGGAGGGGAAGAGAGAGGAGAGCAAGGGACCAGGTGCAGCAGCCAGGAGGCCCAAAGGTACAAAGTGAGTGGGTAACCAAAATGGTTGAATTATATAGTGGAGGGCAGCCCAGACCACTGGGCTAGAAAGTTCAGGGTAGGGGGCAGGGCTTGCTAGCCAGGAGGATCCTGTAACTGGTAGAGGCTGAGGGACTGCCTGAAGAACCTGTAGCCTAGGTTCCGTTTGATGCATTAAATAGGCCCCTGAGGTATTCTTCCTAGGTTTGAAATGTAACAAATTCACCTTTAAGAACTTCCCTCATAGTTTTGTTCACTTGGGAGCAGATGAGAGGCAAGACCAATTGGGCTGTTTGAAGGACTGAAGACTCCGGTGCTCCCCCAACAGCCATGCGGAAGTATTAACCCTCCGTGTGTTGGTGTTGATGACAGGGCCCTCACAACGTCCACACACTGGAGCATACAAGGACCCTGATCTCAGCTGCCTCAGCATCCAGGGCTGTGGGAAATGTTGTCTAGGCCACCTGGTCCATAGTAATATGTTATAGTATCAAGAACTAAGACAGTCCATAAAGTCTGTCATCAGAGAAAGAAGATTCCCCACCCTGTGACTTGTAGGGACTCCCAGGCGAGTGTCGCTAACATCCCCAAGCCTAGAGAAGCAGAAAGCGTTCTACTTCAGAGGTCTCTGTGGTGCAAGCCTGATTGGAAAGCAGCTTTCATGATACAGAGGGCTGCAGGTCAGAAAGTTCTTCCGGACTTCTTAGGGTTTGCACACATTGCACAAGTCCAGTAATTATAAAAATAAAGCATTTTGAAGAACAAGAGTCTCTCTTGCCTGTATTTAGTGAGAGAAATCATGATTAAACTCTAGGATTTCTACCTTATGTTGTTTGCATGCAGTTACATGTTTGTGTGAGTGCAGTTTTCCTGGCATGCCTTTGAACTCAGCTTTATTTACACTATGATCAGCAGAGAGTGAGTTTCAGATTCATTCCTCAAGGGAGAATGGAGTTCTCTTTTGCCTTAGTACTCAGATAATTTATAATAAGAATAACACCATAACCCCTATTTCCAAAGTATGATTAAGGACAGCATAAATGATTGTGCCACAATATATTTAACTAGTTCTCCACAACTGGGCATTTATATTGTTCCTAAGTTTCCTCCATTGTCACTGTGTACTACTGTTTTCTAACTATATCTAGTCACATGTTTGGTTGTTTCCTTAGGATATTTTCCAACAGGTAGATCTGGTAGAAAATGCATGTAATAAAGGCTAGTAAAGATGAAGTTTTAATTTCCTGTTAAGATGTTTGGAACTGGGGGCTGGAGAGATGGCTCAGTGGTTAAGAGCTCCGCCTGCTCTTCCAAAGGTCCTGAGTTCAATTCCCAGCAACCACATGGTGGCTCATAACCATCTGTAATGTGATATGGCGCCCTCTTCTGGCTTGCAGGAATACATGCAAGCAGAGCACTGTATACATAATAAATAAATAAATCTAAAAAAAAAAAAAAAGATGTTTGGATCTGTACACATCCGTCTGAGTTAGGTGCTAAACACAGTGACCCAAATCAATATGGGAAGGAAAGGGTTTTATTTTGTCTGACAGCTTGTAGTCCTCCACGGAAGGAGGCCAGGGCAGGAATTCAAGGCAGGAACTAAAGCAGAGGTCATGGAGAAACGCTGTTTACTGGCTTGCTCTTCATGGCTTGCTCAGCCTGCCCTCAGGAGACCGCCTCCCCAGGGATGGTATCACCTATAGTGAGCTGGGCTCCCCTCCATCAACCGTCTGCCTCACAAAGTTTTGCAGAAGCCAAGCTCACAGGCACATTTTCTCAATTGTAGTTCCCTCCTCTCAGATGGCTCTGGCTTCTGTCAAGTTGACAAAAACAAAAACATAAACA
>OU015752.1:102502365-102517738 GCA_907169655.1 Acomys percivali | reverse complement strand
GTGTGTGTGTGTGTGTGTGTGTGTGTGTGTGTGTGTGTGTGTGTGCATGCACATGCCATGGCAAGGTCAGAGAACAACCTTCAGTTACCTATTCTTATCGTTCTACCTTTCCACTATTTTTGGAGACAGGGTTTTGGCCTCTGTATTACTCAGGGTAGCTGGGCTCCACGCTCCAGGAGAGGCTCTGCCTCCTATGGGGAAGCTTGGGCTACGATTATAGAGACCTACACTTTGACATTTGGCTCCATGGAGGTTCTGGCACTCCAAACTCAAGTAGTTAAGGTTGCATGTCAAGTGCCTTCCTGACTCTCCCTAGACCAGAAATATGTATTTTAAATGAAGTTTGATTCATGAATTATTTCTTTCATGGATCATGTCTTTTGTGTTCTCTAGTTTTGAACATTTTTTTAAATAATTAAAGTCTTTGTTTGGTAAGTTGAACATTTTGGTTTCTCAGGAAATATTTTTCCTATGTACGGCTTGTTTCTTTGAATAGCTCATGTGTTTCATTGAAAACTGGGAGTTTTAGATTATGTAATTATATACACATTATTACAATATATTATTCTTCCCATTGTGGCCATTGCTTCTGCTACTGCTGATCCTCTTCAGTGACTTACCTGAATTAATTATGTAGGGATTTCCTCTGTGCCATGCAGGGCACCTGAAATCTGCTTAGTTAGTTCAGTGACCAAGTCATGCCCTAACAGAGATTCTATGAAGTTTATGGAGCCCATGATTCTACTTATATTCATAAGAACTTTGGTATGGGTCATGGGCCAATATACTTTACAACTCTGTCTTAGTCTCACTTATACTCACTCTGAAGTCCCAGGGTCAGCCAGGCATGGGAGTCTAAGACTGTCTTAGATCTTATCAGGGCATATGCACAGTCCTGCATCTGTGCATATCCATGCATTTGTGCTTGGCCTTTGGTAGGAATCCAGCCATGCATGCCCTTTCACAAATTTATTTAAAAGATTTGTTTATTTATTTTGTATTGTAGGTGTGCCCCATATACATTCACTGCCTGCAGACACCAGAAGCGGGCATCGGGCCCCTTGGAAGTGGAGTTACAGATGGTTGTGAGCTACTATGTGAGTTCTGGATGCCAGGACAACAATTCTCTGCAGGAGCCCCCAGTGCTCTTAGCCACTAAGCCATTTCTCCAACCCAACCTATAGAAATTTTGTCCTGAGAATTAAAGCCACTGTGGAAGCTGGTGAAATGTCTGCTTTGAAAATTTTCAGCTTGCCCTAGGATTCTGGTCAATGGATTGTACCCTAGAGACTGCCATTGGAAAGTCTATTTGAGCCTTAATCTTATTTGTAAAACAGGAAGAATGAATCCCACCCCCTCAGCACGTAGTGAAGATTAAATGAAATATTTGAAAAATAGCTAAAAGGTAACACAATGACTTATAATGATGACCTAAAAAAAATGCCGGTAAATCTAGGGCCCCGGACAATGCTGCCACCAGGAAGCAGTGTTGCTGGTATCTACCTGGCAAGATCAAGGCTAATTGGCCTTCGGTGTGTCCTGAGCATGTAGGGTTTCTGAAAAGCTCCCCAGGTGGCTCTCAGGGTAGCTTCACCCTGTTAAGAATAGTTAAAAGGAAAGACAACTTCAAAATGATGCCTTTTAAATCTCTGTTTATCTCCATGGCTGCAGTCGACAGCTTGGCTTTCACTTCCATAAGGCTTAAAAAAAGAAACAAAATCAGTGAACGTGTGAAAGTGGTTCTTGAAATAGCTCCTGGAGAAGCTTGAATCAACACAAGAGAGAGAGAGAGAGAGAGAGAGTACGGATGAAAAGATGAACACGATTCTCCTACCGTTCTGGTTTTCTTTGCTGAAAATGAAGTCATCACCCAACCTAGATACAGCATTTTGAATTCCTTTTTCTTGGTGGTTCATCCTGTGACAATCTCTCCTGCTTTTGTTAAGATTTGGGCAGTAACACATGTGTAAATCTATGGGGGAGGAACGTGTGGGTGGCAACTGTGAAGACCATGCCTGCCTTACATTATTTGTACCTTCCCCCCCCAACCCCCACCCACCTCAAGACTCACAGGCAGCTTTCTGCTGTTTTGTCCTTTGGCCCTTCCTGACACATCTGACCTTCACTTGTAAGCTCATTGGTTCCCAGACTTCTTACAGAGGTCATGTACAATTCATTGAAGCCAGGGGTCACACTGCTCCCATATTGAGTGACTGAGAGAGCTCACACAGGGCGACCCTTTTCCTGAGACTCCTCTGTGTTGAGTGTGACCTCCTTGTCAGCAAATGGAGAGGAAACTACTCATCTTTAACCCTTGCTTATAAATAGTAACAGCCACCCGCAACTGCCAACAGCCTCCTGCCGATTCCAAGGAAGGAGGAAGGGCCACAACACCGCTGCAGTGAATTCAGAAGCCCACAAATACTGTCACATTGTTTCAACTTGTGTCTCACAAAAGTAAAGCTACATTCCTTACTATCTTGAGTTGTTTTTGGCTTGCTGTTGTAATTTCATTCTTATCTTTGATTTCATTTTTATCTCTCTAAGATTTATTTACTTTTATTTTATGTATGTGAGTGTTTTCCTGCTTATGAGTATGTGCACCAAGTGTGTGCAATGCCTGCAAAGGCCAGAAGAGGGCATTGGATTCTCTGGAGTTACAGATCTTTGTGAGTCATTGGGTAGGTGCTGGGAATTGCACCCTAGTCATCTGGAAGAGCAACAGATGTTCTTAAGTTTATCCACCTCTCCAGCCCCTACTTCCTTTTTATTTGCTTCTACTAGGTTTTCTAATTCCCTTGCATTAAAAGTTGTATACTTTAAAATATTATCTTTATAAAAAAGTGTCAAAATTAATTATTATGCTTTTGAGAAAAGGACTTATGTATCTCAGGTTGGTCTTGACTTTAATGTGTAGCTCAGGATGATCTTGAACTTTTGATCCTTTCTCCTTACCTTATGAATGCTGGGATTTCAGACATGTGCCACCATGACCAGTTTATTCAATGATGGGGAATTAAACTCAGGGCTTTGTGTATGTGTTACCAATGAGCCACATACTTAATGTGAATGTGTCAGGTTAATTTAAAAAATTCTTGCCCCTCCAAACTCCTATTAATCTTTGCTATCACACTTAAGCCCCCAATACCTGGGACATTGATTGGAGTTACATGAACTGATAGTTATGTTTTTAATGGAATAGAAATTCGGTGAAGGCATTACTTCTTACCAATTACAAACCTGAAGTCTTTCTATATCAGTTTAAAGTCTTATCTCCTGTAGGAAAAAGCTTACACCCCCACCCACAAGTTCTACATTCCTAATTACATAAAATTTATCCTTTGCATATAATTATCTTTCATTTCATTTCTTTTTTCATTAATCCTTTTTTTTTTTTTTTTTTTGAGGCATGGTCTCAACCATGTAGTTCAGGATGAATTAATACTCATTTTGTAGCTTAAGATGGACTCAAACTTGCAGTCATCCTCCTGCCTCAGCCTCCTGAGTGCTAGAATGAAATGCCTGGCTTGACTTTGTCTACTTACGTTTGAGGTTGTAGACTAGGCCGGAAGATTTTGACTGCAGTTGTGTGGCTCCCCACCAAGTTGAAGGAGGATAATAAAGGTTGTTCTTTATGTTTTAGCCTGATTGCAGGAGCCACCATCCCAACGTGAGGTGGGCTTATTCCTCAACCTAGATGGAGGCAGGACCCTGAAAGGCAGATCACAAAACACCCATCAGATGGGAGGGAAAATGTCCCACAGAGGACCATGCCCGGATTAGCCAATATTCCAGGCCTATCTCTTCTGCCAGGCTGTCCGATGACAATAGGGCTGGTCTCAAGAAAGGGGACAACTGACTCAATTATCCAAGGAGAAACCATTACTTACCTTCTGAGAAAACACTATCCTAGCTGAGGCTGGGCTCACTGGAGACAGAATATAGAAATAAGGAGAATGTTTCTGGGTACACCAATGAGAGGGAAGAAAACACTTAGGAATGGTTTTGCCTTGTTTTATTTCCAGAAAGAAAAAAAAGAAGTGAAGAGGATGAGATAGTGAAGTCGGTAGGTTATTTGCCTTGCAAGCACAAAGACATGAATGTGAATCCCAGGGCCCCCCATGAAAAGCTGGGTGTGGTGGTATATAGTTTCAACCCTGATGTGCAGGAGGTAATCAATGGAGTTTACTGCCCAGTCAGCCTTGCCCACATGGTGAGAGACTCTGTCTCTAAAAATAGTGAGATTTCCCAAAGACCAATGCCCCATGTTGTCTTCTGGCTTCTACTCACACACTTGAACCCGTGAACACACGCAGACACAAAGCCAAATCAAGCCATCATGTGATCTACCACTGAGCTACCCACAGCCATGAATTATGAAAAGCAAAAAGCTTTTATTTAACTTGGGGGATTTGTCATTTGTCCTAGAAAGGTTTGTGACACTAGTGCTTCATCTGAATCGCTCGCTTTTTCAGTAGAAGTGAATTTATCACTTATTGTTTAATACATTTCCATATTTGTTTTGAGCAGACATTTGTCTGACCTAAATTTGCTTTGTTTTGATCTAAATAATCCCTTTTCAGATAGTATAAATATAGGTTTATGGTTTTTGGCTCGGTGTATAGGTTTCGTCTCTCACATAAAAGCTTTAATCCATTTGTAGTTGTTTTTCTGATTTTTTTTTAAAGAGTGGGGTGTGCATATTTACTTAGTTATACTCAGTTTTTCAAAGAAAGAAAAAATATTTGGTAGTTTTTAATGCGCTTTTCCTAAGGTCCTCTATCTATTTCCATTAAATTGTAGGAGTCAGGTAAGGGACTTTGTAAAATTATCTGTTTCCATGTTTCTTTGTCTCAACGTGTTCAAAATTTGAGATTCCCCCTCCCACCCTTTTCCCTTTATGAAGCAAAGTCTGGCTGTGAGAACGAGGAAGAGAAGGCTCCTCTGTCTGGCAGCTGGGCATCCGCAGAGTCAAGCTCCGGAGGCTGCGATGCTGGACACAGTTTCTTCACTGGGATGACACATTCAGCCAGTCCTCATCCCAAAGGCAAGGGTTCGAATGAGTTTTACATCATATATCCACCAAATCTGTTGGGGGAAGACCCCCTTCCCTAGGGTTATGATCAAGGCTAGACTTGGGACAGACTGGCCTGGCTTGCCCCATCATATGTAAACCCCACCTGGTTGTTGTGTGGCTGTTTCCACTCCGACCTGGCGGCGGGGGACAGGGGTGGGGTGTGGGTATGGGGGTGAGGTGGTGGGGTGGGGTGATGGATGTAAGACTTCAGAAGTAATTGAAACTCGCAAGGTCAGGAAGCTCTTAACAGTCACAAGCCCCATTCCCACGAATACATAAGCAGCAATAACTCCGAGGGACTCACAAACTGGCCAAGCTGGCTAAAATCATAAGGGGAGCCTGTGGATGCAGCTTTCAGGAGCTGCCACCCATGCTGGGGTGGCTGTGTTTGGTAACACAAATGTGAGTTTCCATGGCCCTGTTAGTAACTCATTCCCTGTTCTTGTTAGTCACTCTGTAAACTCACAGGCTCACCAGGGTACACTGAGGTAGAATCATGTCTTCAGTCTGTTCAGTGCCCAGTCTGGGATGAACACATGTTCTATCTCCTAGGAAAAGCCAACTACACTAGTGGAGGAGGGTACATCTGACATACAGAGCTGCATAGGTGTTGAATTCAGCAGCGAGATGCCAAGCAGGAGGAGAACAGATGGCTCTGTAGGATCAAGAGAGAGGGACGTAGTCCGTAGTGTAAATGTACCACAGTTTCTTTATCTAATCTTCTACTGAGGGACACTTAGGTTGTTTCCATGTTCTGGCTATTATGAATAAGGCCACTATGAACATGGTTGAGCATGTGTCCTTGTTGTGTGGTGGAGCATCTTCTGGGTATATTGCAAGGAGTGGAATAGCTGGGTCTTGAGGAAGCCCCATGTCCCCTGGATGGGGAGGCCTGGTGGCACTCAGAGGAAGGATAGCAGGCTACCAACAAGAGACTTGATAGCCTATGATCATATAGAGGGGGAGGAGGTCCCCCTCAGTCACAGTCATAGGGGAGGGGCATAGGGTGAAAGCAGGAGGGAGGGAGGAATGGGAGGATACAAGGGATGGGATAACAATTGAGATGTAATATGAATAAATTAATTTAAAATAAACAGTGATCTATGGAGAGCCTGAAAGATGTGATTGACTATCGGAGGACCAAAATCTGCTTTCCAGAGACTAGCAGGAGCTGCGCCTGCTCCTCTCCCAGGTAGCACAGAGCAGTGGAATTTAAGATTGGGATCTGTAGCAAGTTCTAGTGTCCTTCACAAGTCACTCTGGTCACTCTCCTCACAGCTCTTCAATATAGTACTTGAAGTCCTGGCTAGAGCAACAAGACAACTAAATAAGATCAAGGGGATACAAATAGGAAAGGAAGAAGTCAAAGTATCTCTATTTGTGGATGATATCATAGTATACAGAACTGCTGGCCCCAAAAGTCTACCAGGGAGCTCCTATGGCTAATAAATACCTTCAGCAAAGTGGCTGAATAGAAAATTAACTAAAACCATTAGTAGCCCTCCTATATACAAAATGGGCTGAGAAAGAAAGTAGGGAAACTACACCCTTCACAGTTGCCACAAATAATATAAAGTATCTTGTTGTAACTCTAACCAAGCAAGACAAAGACCTGTATGACAAGAACGTCATGCCTCTGAAAAAGGCAGTTGAAGAAGATACCAGAAGACAGAAAGATCTTCCATGCTCATGGATCAGTAGGATTAATATAGAAAAAATTGGCATCTTACCGAAAGTGATCTATAAATTCCATGCAATTCCCATCAAAATTCCTACACAATTCTTTACAGACCTTGAAAGAACAATTCTAAACGCATATGGAAAAGCAAATAACACAAACTAGCTAAAACAATCCTGTACAATAAAAGATCTTCTGGAGGTATTTCCATACCTGATTTCAAGCTATACTGCAGAGCAATAGTAATAAAAACTGCATGGTACTTGCATAGAAACAGACTGGTTGATCAATGGAATCTAATCTAAGACCCAGAAATAAATCTATACACCTATAGACACTTGATTTTTGACAAAGGAGACAAAACCATACAATGGAAAAAAGATAGCGTCTTCAATAAATGGTGCTAATCTAACTGGATGTCTACATGTAGAAAATGCAAGTAGATCCATGTGTACAAAACCCAAGTCCGAGTGGATTAAAGACCTCAACATAAAACCAGACACACTAAATCTGTTAGAAGAGAAAGCGGGGAAGATCCTTGACTCATTGGCACAGGAGACACTTCCTGAACAGAGCACCAACAGCTCAGACTCTAAGATCAAATATTAAGATCATGAAACTGAAAAGCTTCTGTAAGGCAAAGGATACTGTCAATAGAACAAAACAGTAGCTGCCTGCAGAATGGGAAAAGATTTTCACCAACTCTACATTGGGCAGAGACTTAATATCCAAAATATATAAAGAACTCAAAAAGTTAAACATTAACAAATCAAATAATCCAATTTAAAATGGGGTAAAGAGTTAAACTAAGAATTCTCAACAGAGGAACCTCAAATGGCCTAGAATCACTTAAAGAAATGTTCAGTGTCCTTAGTCATCAAGGAAATGCAAATAAAACAATTCTGAGATTCCATCTTATACCTGCCAGAATGGCTAAGATCAAAAACTCAAGTGACAGCACAAGCTGGTGAAGATGTAGAGAAAGGGGAACACTCCTTTATTGCTGGTGGGAGTGCAAACTTGTACAACCACTTTGGAAATCAATCTGCTATTTTCTTGGAAAATTAGGAATAGTGCTACCTAAAGACCCAGCTATTCCACTGCTGGGCAAAAGATGCTTTACCGTACAAGGACATTTGCTCAACTATATTCATAACAGCTTTACTGATAATAGCTAGAAACTGGAAACAACCTAGGTGTGCCTCAATTGAAGAATGAGTAAAAAAAAAAAAAAGGTACATTCATAAAATAAAATACTACTCAGTTATTACAAAGAAATAATGAACTTTGCAGGTAAATGGATGGAACTAGAAAGGATCATCCTGAATGAGGTAACCTAGACCCTGAAAGACCCACATTATACGCACTCATAAGCAGACATTTCCCATATATTACAGCATTACCATACACAGACCCAAAGATGCTAAGAACAAAAAGTACCCAAGGGAGGAAATAGAACTGACAGTGGAAGTGAATGAAGAGTGGGAACTGTGTAGGGGAGGATGTAGTGAGGGAAATGAGGCTGCAGATAAGATGTGGGGAGAGTGCATAGGGGAGGTGAGAGTGCTTAGAGAGAAAAAGGAAACTGAGGACTAGGACATCTCTGATATAAGTTAGAGACCTGAGACAAGGTACGCCACAGAAAGACTGTGGGGATGACTTTAGCTGAGCCTTCTAGCATCAGAGGATGTGGAGACTGAGGAGGCCACCTTCTAGCCAGGCAGGACTTAACAGTGGTGGGAGGGGAACATCAATCTACCTACAAAACCTTTGACACCAAATTTACCCTGCCTACAAGATATGCAGAGATAAAGGCAGAGCAAAGACTGAAAGAATGTCCAACCAATGCCTGGCCCAACCTGAGACCCACCCCATGGGAGAGAGCCAATCCCTGACACCATTAATGATACTCTGCTATGCTTGCAGACAGGAGACTAGCATAGCTGTCCTAGGAGAGGCCCCGCCCAGTATCTGATCGAATCCAATGTTGAGACTCATCGTCAAGCATTAGGCAGAGTCCAGGGAGTCCTGTAGAAGAGTTGGGGATGGGGGATAGAAAGACCCAGGGGACAAGAATGCCACAAGAAGATGGAAGCAACAACCAAAGAACATACGTGGACCAGACCATCTCTGTAAGCCACCACTTGCCTAAGTTAGTTGACTCTGTTGGTCTTCTTGGTGAATACACACCATGACTGTCTGTATTGGAGAAAAGATAAACATTGCATCAATTGTGTGCATGCATATATACTTATGTGTACACATGTACATGTATGTAAAGATCTGTACACATGTGCAGACCAGAGGTCAACCTTGGCTGTCATTCCTCAGGAGTTGTCCTATTTCCTTGAGTTTGTGTCTCTCATTGGCCTGGAAACTTACCAAGTAGCCTATGCTGGCTGGTCACAGAGCTTCAGGGATCTGCTTGTGTCTGCCTCCTCATCACTGAGATTATAAGTGTGCACAATCACAACCTGGTTTGTGTTTTAAACCTGGGTTCTGGGGCTCCAATTATGGACTTTATGCTTATAAGACAAGCACTGTATCAACTGACCTGTCTACCTCGACCCTACTGCATTTCTAAGCTTTAATCTGCTGCATTTCAGAGTGCACAGCTTAAAGGTAAAAGCTCTTTAGATAATTAGCCAGATTAACACCATCATCCTACAATTCTTACTCCTCAAACTCCACAGGTACTCTTCAAAATGTCTTCAATCACTTTGACCGTTTATCTACATATAGGAAATTTGATCTATTAAAACACAGTTTACAAATTGATCTACAGGTTCCATACCCTCTAGGTGATTATTTTCTCTTGACATTTATTGGAGGAGCTGTGTGTTTCACCATTCATAGTCTCTCACATTCTTAACTGTCCTTTCTAAACTCCTACACTCGGCATTTCCTGAATCTTCTACTTAGATCCATGGGCTCATTGGGATTCAGGTGTCAGTTTTTAGCAAGCACTCTTCCACTGATGAACATGGCCTAAATATGTATTTTTTTCCTAAGAAAGATAGCAAACTGATAATTTTTTAAAAATGATGCCTTATTCTATTTTTTTAGAACTAATTTTAAAAATTAATTTATTCAGATTACAACTCAATTGTTATCCCATCACTTGTATCCTCCTATTCCTCCCTTCCTCCCCTTTCACCCTGTTCCCCTTCTCTAGGTCTATGACCGAGGAGGATCTCCTCCCACACTTTATGGTCATAGGCTATCAAGTCTCATCTTGGCAGTCTGCTTATTCTCTCGTTGAGTGCCACTAGGACTCCCCACCAAGGGGAGGTTGTCAAATATGGGGCACCAGAGTTCATGTCAGAGTCAGTCCCTGCTCTCCACCTGACTGTTGAGAATGTCCTGTCCATTGGGTAGATCTGAGTAGGGGTTCAATGTTTACTGTTTGTAATGTCCTTGGTTGGTACAATAGGCAAATGATAATTTTTAAAACCTATTATTTAAAATAATTCTGTCAAAAGTAAAACCTTTATCCACTCTGAGGTGAAATTTGTAGAGTGACGACAGGATAACTGCTTGTACCTCTGCCTGGCTCACCTGCCCTTCTAGGCCATTCTAAGTTTCATTTTGTTGCTGTGGAAAAAAAAACCCACTAACAACAACAAAAAACAAAACAACTTGGGGAGGAAAGGGTTTATTTGGCTTACATTTCCAGGTCAATATCCATTAGTGAGGAAAGTTAGGGCAGGAGCTTGAGCAGAATCCATGAAGGAATGTTGTAAGGCTTGGTCACAGTCTCATGCTCACCTAGCTTTCTTATAAAGCCAGGGCCCACCTGTCTAGGGATGGTGCCACCTACAATAGGTGGAGCCCTCTCATAGCAATCATCAGTCAAGAGAGACTCTAACAGATGTGGTCACTGGCCAATCTGATCTGGGCAATCCTTCACCTGAGCCTCCCTATTTCCAGAGGACTCTGGGATGAGTCAAGTAAACACTGGCCAGCATCACTTTCAGGAAGATAAATTAATTTCCCAGTGTTTCCCAAAGATGAGCAGTAGCTTTCAGACAGGTTACTGTGAACACAAGGTTGAAGTACATTTGTGGCATGTTTAAATATATTGTAGACATTCTATCTTTTGTCCAATAATATTTTCCATCTTTTCCTGGTAAGAACCACATGAACCTGTTATCTGAGTTTTTTTTTTTTTTTTTTTTTTCCTGACACGAACTCAGTTTCTGGGAGTGTTCAGAGAGTGAAGGAGAAGGGGCTGATGAGGTGATATGCTATGGGTCAGCCATTTTGAGCTAATCCTACAAGTGAGAGTAGCTACACACATGGCTTAGGCAAGGACAAATTGAAGAAAGACCCAAGTGCAACTGCAGATGGATATTTGGCAGGAGGTAGCATGTGGAACTTGTGGGGTTAGGGAGGGAGGGAGGGAGGGAGGAAAGGAGGGAGGGAGAGAGGGAGGGAAGGAGGGAGGGAGGAAAGGAGGGAGGAAGAAATGGGTGCCTTTGAGAGATGTTTTCCTGACTTCAATGCGGCCACTGTAACACATTTTCTTAAATTAAAACTCTTTGAAAAAGTCTCAAAGAGATTCACTTATATCGTCAAGATTTCAGGAGTAAGATCCAGGGACAAATTCTAGACTTACTGGCTCCCTGGTCTAGCTAGCTCCTCAGATTAGCCGAATTAGGATACACATTAAGACCCCACAAGTTTAAAGACAGAGTGTACTTTTACACTCCATGCACCTTGCAAGGAAAAGGAAGCTGGCAGTCTGTGCAGGCTCCTTCATCTCTTGGTATCGGGGGCAGGGCTTCTGAAAGTGCTGTCAGTGATCCAAGAGTCTCTGTCAAGTATCTGTCACTATTGGGTGCTGGGATACATACAGGAATTGAACAAGCATTAGAATTTATAATCTCACAGGATAAGTAATTTCCTGCTTATTTAATCAAAACCCCCCAAAAAGCCTCCAGTGTTTATTTCTTAGTGTTAAAATTTTCATCTTACTCATGATTCACTTTGGTTATAATGTCCAAAAAATTTGCTCTGTGATGGATTGGAGGGGTGACCTTGACACCCCCCCCCCCCATCAGCCCAACACACTCACACTGAGTCTGAGAAGCTTTGGAGTAGAAGGATATTCAAATATCTCCTTGTTGCTGTCCCTTGTCAATTGCATGCAGTGACTTTAAATACTCACTTGCAATTCATTTGGTGAGAAATCCACTTAAAACGAAGACCACGCTAGAAAACAGCAGATGAAATGTAAAAGTAATTAACTCTGCAGTGAAGCACACACTGGCAGCCATCGTTCAACACGCCTGTGTTTTCTGTTACAACCTTGACATTTCAGCAAGAGGAAGATCCCACAGGTGTAACCTGATGCCTGATTGTATCCATCCCACAAACACAATCCAAGTGGCTTGCTTTTTATATGTGCTCAGAAAATGTATGCCATTAGCATAAATTATGGATGCAGATGAAAACATGTGCTCACTCTTCTTAATGGCCCTTATAAATCTGACACACCCTTGCCTGAGTTTCCAAGAAGTGCACTTGTCAGAAACATTACCATTTTTGGTCAATTGGGATCTTTTTTTTTTTTTTTCCAGATTCCAGGAGTGAAAGAGAAGCAAAACCATTGAGTTTGCTGCTTTTGGAAGGCCTTGGTTTGATCTGCCACCCTTTGTTAATAAAGTTGAAACTACATATGAATGGCCTGACAGCTTGGCTGGTCTCAGGAAAATCAAGCCAATTTAGTGGTTCTGATAAGGCGTCACATCACACTGCTTTTGATGGGGAAATACACCAAAGCTCATGCCAGTTTCTCCTATTAGACTGTACTGGGCAACACACAGGTGGTGAGAGCTCAGGAGAACCTGTGTCCACGGCATATTCTGACATTCTAAGCCAACACAGACTGAAAACACACTGGGGGAGATTTCACTCTGAAAAGGCTAAATTTCATACAGCTATGTGAAGACTAAGCATATCGAGGGAATTAAACAAGGTAAGTGTCTCTAAATCTTTACAGGAGCTAATGACCTCCCCAAGAAAGACAGTCCAGGACTCCCTCTGCAGAGAGTTGGGATTTCTCATGCCCACAGAAGGCTTTGGAGCTTCTCCATGAGTACACTGCATCCCTTGGTCTACATTCAGACTTCCCTGGTCTGGCCAGATGACATGCTACAAAATCTACTTATATATTTGTTATATCAAGACAAAAATCTCAGAAGAGTGGCAAACACTCAACCCAATAACAATTTTCTTTGCACTTAGTAATCCCTTATTCTATGATGTGGTATTTGCTGTGATAGACCAAAGTGGGTGGGAACAAGGTAATTAGGACACTTCCCCATACATCATGTCATTGGACTGGGTAACTGTTTGGAAGCAAAGGTCAGATTGCAATTGATCCAAAAAATAAGGAATTTGATTGGCTTGCTTATAGGCAATCCCCTGGCTCAATTCTGATTGTGTGAGCATTTTCTCTTTGTTAATAAAGCACTAAGATTCTTGCTTTTTCATTCAATTCAACAAAGAAAAAGAGATAGGCCTCATACCCATCCCCAGAATAATCTCTCTTCCCAGAATAATTTTGGCTAAATGGGGACCACTCAATGCATTAATGAAGAAATGGCTAAAGTGCTGGTGATATGGCTTGGTGTATAATGGTGCCGATCACTCTGCATGATGATCTGAGTTTAATCCCTGGAACTCACATAGAGGAAGGAGAGACCCAACTTCCACAAATTCTCCTCTACCTCCACATGTGCACTGTCCTATACACTCTCTCTCTCTGACACACACACACACACACACACACACACACACACACACAAACACACATTAATAATGTGATTGAAAAATTTAAAAAAAGAATCATCAGAAAGAGGCATAGAATTATCACAAAGCCTTTGATAGCATCATCTTTAAAATCTTTTTATTGTTCAAATGCTACAAGAACTAAATGAATTTTATGAAGGATCAAAGAAACATTTCAGTTTAAAAACTCCTATTTTATTTTATTTTTTAAAATATTTTACTTAATTTTAATGTGCCTTTGTATGAGAGTGTCAGATCTTGGAGTTACAGACAGTTGTGAGCTGCCATGTGGGTGCTGGGAATTGAACCCCGGGCCCTTTGGAAGAGCAGGCAGTGCTCTTAACCACTGAGCTATCTCTCCAGCCCCCAAAACTCCTATTTTAAATGCAAATTTTGCTTTGCTTTAACATAAGGTACTGAAAATTTCTGAATAGGCTAATCATCTAGGGATAGTTATTACTTAATAATAACTAAAGCTTGAAATGTATATTTTAGATGTAAACATAGATCAGTAATATACTTAGCAAAACACATAAGTATTATGTAAGACTTAAACACTATTTGAATATATTGCATGCAAATGCATATATAGTTGTATTGTATGCAACTTTAAAACTTACCTAAAAAATGGAAACAAAGTTTTTCAGAAGAAAAGCACAAAACATCAGTGGATTCACTGGTGAATTCCACCACACCTCTAAGGAGAAATTTTCACTCACACTGTACAATCTTTTTTAGAGGACGGAAGCAAAACCATTTTATATCTCGTTCTACGATGACAGAATTACCCCAGTGGCAAGCCTATAGGCACTAAAGGCAAAATGTCTATGCACAGACAATACTTCTTGTTGGTTACAGAATCCCTGTGACTTATTATTAGATGCCATTCTTAGTATGGCATGAATGAAGATTTACAGATGTCCTTCGGCTCATACAAAGAACAGAAAACCAGCCTCAATTGTTCTATGCATCCCACACACCTCATATATTTATAATTTTAGGACTGTATAATGCTTGTGAGAAATTATATGTTTTCAGAACAAAAGAACTGGACACTGATGCTGGATCAGACCTGATAGGATTCACTCCTCTCAACATGCTAGACTCTGACATCCTGCATCCTTCATGTTCCAGCACCAAGTGCTTCAGTTGCTGTTCCTCATCAGAACAGGACAGCTCACAGATAGCTTTGAAGAAAGCTTCCATTCCCAATTGGCCCAGCATTTCAGACTGTCCCGTACAGGACTCTAATTCAGCCTAGAAATGCTCAGCATTTAGAAACTGGACCACAGATGCTGTTTCTGGCCTGTTTAACCATTTTCCCCAATTTTATATGGGCCCCTAGAAAGGTATTATTCATTCCAAGTCAGCCAGAAGAAACCTTAAGAAAATGACACCCATTTCCCTTAAGGGGGGTTGAGTAGGTATTTGGTTGCTTTCTTGGGAGATAGATGTTTACTTATATTGGGAGTTGGTTATAATTTACTATTGGTCTTATTCAGAAAGAAAACGAGGTTGGACTCAGGGATGTTTCTTTTTTTCTTTATCTTTAATTCTTAAGTTTGGAGACAGAGGTTGAAAAGAAAAAAGGGGGAATATAGAAATATATAGGGATGATAGGAGAAAAAGTAGATTATTGAATCTACTCCTCAATTTAAGGCCTTAATTGTTACTCACAAAGTTATTTTTAATTCATTGGTATAGAATTTTGTATATTGATACAAAATAAGTTTAATTTTGATACATTGCTATAGAATTCAAATTTAAGATTATTCTTCACACACACACACACACACACACACACACACACACACACACACACA
>OU015752.1:102482890-102498822 GCA_907169655.1 Acomys percivali | reverse complement strand
CACACACACACACACACACACACACACACACACACACACACACACACTAACACACCGGGTCCTTCGTGCTAAGAGAGCAGCAGCCGCAGCAGAGTTCTTCTTTCCCAGAGTTCCAAAGAGCCTTCTTAATAGGCAGCCAAACAGGCATCCTCCTCTCAGGTGAAATCCCTCAAGAGGTAATCGCACACAGGAGGAAAAGTCTCGAGGAAGGGAGGGGCGCGTTCTCAGAGCAGTAAACAGGACTAGCTAACCAAGATAAACACAGACATGGAAGCTGCTAGAAACAGGACATGAAACAGCAAAACAGGCAGGCAGCCCAGCCGGGCCTGGTTCCTAGACAAAGTCACTTTACAACAGAGCAAATGAAAATCTGGGGTCTTTCCCCAGTTACATTTTACTTTCAGCTTTACAGTAATACTAGGGGGAAAAAGTAGAATCTCTCTCTTAGGATGCTCAAAACTCTGGGTGATTTGCAGCCTGGCTTTTGCATGGCACATGGAAATGTGTTGAAAGCAAAAAGACAGGGAGAGAGGAAGCAAGCTGGCGAAGGTTCCAGTGAGAGCCAGTGCGATCCAGAGCGGAGCAATTGTTAGAGACCTCGAGGTTTCAAAATCAATCCCACAGTCAGGGATATGGATACTAGGTAAGGTCCATTTTACCATTCAGAAAAAAAAAATAAATAAAAGTCAAGCAAGTAAGATTGTAAAATGCATCCTACATTTCTGCAGCTGCTCTCCCGTAATGTGTCAGTAAAGAAAATGAAAGGTTGAAGGAGCTGCGAAGATGGAAGGAATCCAGCTCAGCACTCTGTATGCTCAAAAAACAAAGAAGGCAAGCTCTGGGCCATCCGAGGATCGCTTGGCTTGGCTTCTTCCCTGCTTTTCTCTGGCTTCCCCCTGCCTGTCCTGTTTTGGCCCATGCCGAAATCCTCTAGAGAGCATCCCCGAGCCACACCCACAGCAGCAAAGATCCTGAACTCCCTCAACTTGGCACTAGAAATCCAGCCGGTCTGCTGCAAACAATGAGCCCTGGGGCAGGAGTGAGGGGAGCATGAGGGATGGTGTGAATGGGAGTGGTGAGTGTACCCCTGAAACGCACGGAAGGATGGCGTGCATTTAGACTAGATGCGGTCTTAGAAGACGTCCGTCTCGGGAAAGGCAGCATGTTTTCTTCATCACTCTTCATCTCTCCAGCTCAGTGATAGTCAACCTGGTTAGTCTAGATAAAAGGAGCCACAGTCGATGCCTAGTGATGTCAGGAATATTTTAATCCCACCATCCAATGTGGGAGCTAGCAATCCTACGTGGCTTTTGGCTATTTAAAATGTTATTAGTGAGAAAGAGGAAATACATTTCACATTTTATTTTACTTCACACACACACTACCATCTACTTTACACACACACACACACACACACACACACACACACACACACACACATTCAGGCTATGACACATATTTGGCAATTAGAGGCCACTGCACGAGTTTGTTTTTTCTGTCCACCAAGTGAGTTCAGGGGACTAAACTGAGTTCATTGCTCCTGACAGTAGGGACATTTACCCACTGAGCCATCCTGTCAGTCCTCATGTCTGAAGATTTTTCCTGATATAAACTTACTTCCCTTTTGGTTTATTTTTCACACAACAATATACATTATAATGTTATATTCTTACCTTATTCTTCATGGCTTTTGTAGTTATTCTAAAATGCAGAAAAATAATAGCATAGAATTCATTTTAAGAGTAAAGGGACTAGCACAGCGGCTAAGAGCACAGGCTCTTCTTCCAGAGGACTTGGCATTGGGCTCAATTTTTTAGCACCCACAAGGAGGCTGAAAACCATTTGTAACCCCAGTTCCAGGGGATCCAGTGCCTCTACTGCCTCCTGCATGCACTATGGATGCAAATAATGTACAGATGCGCACAGAGGGAAAATATATTCATATATATTTGATTTTTAAGTAAGGAACTCTGGACTGGTGAGGTAGCTCAGCAGGCAAGGACTCTTGCCACACAAGCTTAAGAACCTGAATTTGAACTCAGGGATCCGTGGAAGAAGGAAAGAACTGAGTCCTATAAAGCTGTTTCTGTCTTCTGCTTATAGGACATGGCACATCCCCACCCACATTTATACACGCATGCACCATATGTGCGTCTACACACACATATTAAGTAAAATAAGGTCTATGTCTTGATGACACTTACGTAAGCTACTCAGCAGTACCTCTGGATGCAATTACCCTAGCTTTTGTGAGCATGTGCATACTGTTTTTTTTTTTTAATCTTCATTGTCTGATTATGAGAGACTGAAATTCTGACCCAGTGCTGAAAAAGTAATAGTAACAGAAAATAATTGTATTTTCCAAAACATATATGGGAGTAAATACCAGCACATTAGCTGGTATGCCCTATCATAATGAGGAGCTGCTGTGGACTCTGAGAGGGTAATCAGAAGCTCCTTGCTCAGGCCACGTGTGGAAGCATCCACCTTCCTTCCTGGTCCGGTGTATATTGGACCCACACATTGTTGTAGGCTGAAAGAGTGTCTCCCCAAATGCATCTCTTTTCTGAAATGTAAGATATTTAGGAAGCCCTTCAGGTTAAGGGAGGCCCTGAGGGTGGATACCTACTTGAATGATACTGTTGCCGTAAATGAAGAGACTGACAACTGCCCACACTCACCAGAGGAAGGCCCTGCAAGCATGGGAAGGCAGTGTCTACAAGCCAGGAAGGGAGGCCTCACCGGAACGCAACAGTGCTGGTATGCTTAACTCACCTCTGGCCTCCAGGACTCTGAGAAGCAAATTTCTATAGTTTTTTTTTTTTAGCCGTCTGGGCTGTGGTGTGTTATTATGATGATACAAGCTGACCCTCAATGCATGCTATTCCCTGAGAATGTGTCATTTTCAAAAGTTGGATTATGTAAATGGACAATGGGCTAATATTTGTATTGAAAATCAAAGTTTGCCTCCATTAGTGTAGCAAATTCCTGATGGGTTAAATATTTAAATGATAGAAAAAAAATAATTTAGCAGCATTCTAAAAAGGAAACACCACACAGACTCCATCTTTCATCAAAAGCAATCAAGCTGACAAAGTCGTGAGTTGTTTTTCTGAAGTCAGTGCATTTAAGCAGGATGAAACACCTTCAAATAATGGGCCAATCTGAAAGGTCTTGGGCACATAACAAGACGGTTAGTTACCCCTCCACCCAAGGAGACTCAATCCATTTTTTGTTCATTTTGGCTAAATGCTCTTGGTAAAACAAGAACAGAAGCGACCGTTCCTTCAGCTGTCATCAGTATCTACCACAGATTGAATCAGTCAACCTTATGCTGAATGGTGGGATACAGAAATATATGAGCAAATGTAAACAAACTTACAGAGTAGATATGACTCTTGTTATAAAAGCTTTCCCCAGCCAATGACTATATGAAAAGACAATGGATAACATGCAAGCGGTTGATATAAATGCTTCTTAAAAGGTGAGTTACACATCAGTATATAAAATCTGACCCCCACAAAAAAATCATGGCCACTAAAATCTATCAACGATATTTCTCACATCAAGTTGGAAGTAACGTGGCTGTTTCAGTGGCACTTTGAAACAGCCAGCCTCAGTTTTGTGCCTTGTAAAGTGGGGTGAATGCCACAACCTCAGAGCTAAGTGGTGATTCCCTGAGATATCCTTGATTATATCCCAGTGAAAAAGGCATTAAGGGGAGCCAGGGTTGTCAGGTGTGACTCTGGGTTGGAAACAATCACACAGTAATCAAACACAGGGACAGCAGTAGTACATAAAAGACAACAGTTGCTATTATGCCTATGTGCTGGCTAGTTGTATGTACATTTGACACAATTTAGAGTCATCTGAAAGGAGGGTACTTCAGATGAGAAAATGCCTCCATGAGATCTGTGTGCAAGGCATTTTCTTAATTGGTACTTAGCCCAGCCTATTGTGGGTGGTTCCATCTCTGGGCTGGTAGTCCTGGGTTCTATAAGAAAGCAGGCTGAGTAAGTCAGGGGAAGCAAGCCTGTAAGCAGCATCCCTCCAAGGACTCTGCATCAGCTTCTGCCCCCAGGTTTCTGCCCTGGCTTTCTGCAGTGATGGACTAAGATGTGGAAGAATAAACCAAATAAACCCTTTCTTCTCCAAGTTGCTTTGGTCATGGTGTTTCATCATAGCAGTAGTAACCCTAACCAGGAAGGCAGACCACTAGCCTTGCCTCCTAGGGAAAGCACAGAGGAGGTGTACTGGGTCAAAGTTCACAGAATCTCATCCTTTCATTTTCCTACATTTATTTTCAGTACTTTCCAGTGACAGAGTAAGGGGAAGCCTAGTTTGATTTGGATTCCACAAAGAAATACCAGGAAAGGACTGTCATTCCCACACACTGGAGGAGCTGAGAGACATGCATCTTCAGAAGAGGAAGAGGAGCAGGAGCAATCTGGGGATGTGTTTCCGGAAGGCTTTGCTGTTTTCATACACCATGATGATTACCAGCGCAGCCAAACAAGAGCTGCTTAAGGCACCACAGGCCAATGGGTGCCCCAGGTTCCCTGATGGAAGAAGACAAACAGAAAGAAAGGTTTTCCATCAGATAAGTCTTAGATATAAGAATGGGCAAATGAAAAAGGAATTATGTAATCTAATTCTTTAGACAGAATCTAAAGAACATTTGTTAGTGGGACATTGAAATGATTCAGTAGGAAAAGGCGCTCGCTGGTAAGCCTGCACCCCCTTTCTCACAGGGACCCTGGTTTGAAATGTCCCACAGGCCGGGACATAAGGCCGAGGACCTGAGTTTGGTCCCAGGGACCTACATGGTGTAGGAAGAGAACTGATTCCTGAAAGTTGTTCTCTGACATGCACACATGAGCTCATATCACACACACACACACACACACACACACACATGCACACATGTGTGCACAGCATATATACACGTGCAAAAACAAACAAACAAACAAGTGTAATGTTAAAAGGACAACTATTCTTATAAATAAAATATTTTAAGGCATATACATATATGTATAACCTTTTTAATTGCCCATGTCTTCTGTAGAACTGGGAAATATTTAAAAGTTAAATAAAGAACAAATCAATGATCTGCTAACATAAGTTTCCCCTAAAATGTTTATTATTAATATAAGACTAAAAATCAGAATATACTATGTGAGGAAAAAAATCTATTTTCACTTTTGAAAAATAAGACAGTGAAAACCAAAAACCACCCCAGTGACTTAGTTCTGAGTCTTTTCTAGTGTTTTGCTCTCAGGAAATGTAGCTCTCTCAGGAAACTGTTCAGTAATTATGACCAGGGCACCAAGATGGTAACAAATGACCAGATGGTGTCTGAGGCTTAATGTGTCATTCAGTGTATCACTTTGGGACTGTCACTTTTTCTACCTGGCCTCAGGTTTCACAACTGCATCACAAGAGAGAGTTGGACAAATCCCTTCCATCTGTGAAACTGAGAGGCCTGAGATTTTAGTGTGACTTGTCATGAACCCCCACTAGGGGACAGTATTTACATAGTCCAGTGTAATTGCCAGTGTGCACAAATCAGTGTGCAGTGTAACCTCGGGTCTCACACTCCGTCTCTGCTGAAGGACAATAGGTACTATCAGCAGATGGAGACCACAGCCCAGCACAGAACGCCAGCCTGTCTTGACCAACTCACAGCTCACTATGCCTTAAGTTTCCATATCCAGGGGCAATCTGAGGCTTTCCCAGAGGCCTCCTGCCACCACGGACTGGGACAGAACAGAAAGCTTTCTGACTACTGTTCAGTGTTTTTGAGAGAAAATAAGGTAGATTCTGCATCATTACCGATATTTTCTTTTTTCTCTTTTTTTCTGCAACAAGGACATGTGTGCATCACTTTTCCCTTTGTGCCTGGAAATCACTCTCATTGGTAGAGGACTCCTAGTTGGTTACATGCAGCAGTCATCAGCCAGCTGTGGGAAGGCATCATAGGCCAAGTGCTGCTAGCACAAGAGTTCTAGATGCCCTGGGCATACCGAAGATCAAATCCAGCACAGATTCCAGGGTCCTGAGTATGTAGTGAGGTAGAGGACTCATGCTTAATGGAAAAATCAGAACAGTTTGAGGACCACATTCACTGTGCCTGCCTCAATCCAACCTTTCATGCCTCTCACCCCACCAAAAACAATGATAAAATCCTGAGAATGTAGAATACCTTCCTTGGTAGGGGTGCTAATGGGTGTGGAGTCCTTGATGGCAAGCCATCTAATACAAACTGTTCCCCCAACATTGGGGCAAGCAGCTACAGTGTGTGTACACCCAGGGGACAGGTTTCTATCCTCAGGGGTAGAAAAGTAGAAAATCGGAACAGGAACACAGTAACTCCTTGATCTGCAGAGAATCGGTTTAACAATTTCTGCACATACCAGCGCCTGTACATATCCAAGTTCCTTTGCTAAATGGCACAGCGTTTACAGTGAACCTATGTAATTCTCTCACATACTTCCAGTCATCTTTAGATAACCTATAATACACAGTGCTGTTTAGGTTCTATGCAAATAGTTGTTCTTTATTGTTTAGGGGATGACGACAAACACATCTTTCTGTGTTGCATATGAATGCATGTGTATCTTCCATGTATTTCCAATGTGTGACTGGTTGAATCTGTAAGTACAGAATGCAAGCATGTGCAGGGCAGATGTATTTCTAAAGAACAGCAGAGAGTGTTGGGGAGAGAACAAAGGCTGTAGGAAGAGACCAGCAGTGACTGAGGTGACATCCCAAGACTCTCTTTGACCTGGGTGACCTGGAAGTGGGGAGATGACTTTGACAAACTGAGGCAAGACAATGACAGGCAAGGGGCTCAGAAGAACTGCACAGATTGGAGCAGGACAAGCAGGGTGGATTTGGACAGAGGACTAACACAGTGAGCGTGAAGCATGAAGCAAGAGAGGGTGGCAGAGAGGGACAGCGAGACACTCCCAACCCATGGCAGCAGTGTGGGGACAATGCACAGGCTTCACTTAGCTCAGCCTTGCCTTGGGGTTCCAGTATTAAAAATAGCATGGCTGGTAGTCATGCTCCTGTAGCATCTATGAATATATAAATAATCTGCATGCCCTACTCTTAGGCATGTTGGCACTGCGCAATAAAATACAACATGTCTAGATCTGTGAACACATGTCCCCACTTCATTGAATTTCCTTAGGAGAAACCTGCATTGACCATCACAGAATTGTTGGTAGTTAACAATTGGAAATATTTGCGTCTGGTGAGTTGGCTGAGTCAGTAAAATGCCTGTCGGAGAAGCATGAGAACCTCAGGTCAGATGCCCAGCACCAATGTACAAGATGAATGTGGTCATGCATGTATTTAAAGCCTAGTTCTGAGGGAATAGAGGCATATGGAGGGAGCCCCAGAGCTAGCTGGTCAACCAGACTCATCAGTTGTTGAACGTTGGATTCAGTGAGAGCCCTTGTCTCAAAATAAGACGAAGAGGGACAGTGTCATCCTCTGCCTCCCACATACACATGTGCACACATGGATATAAACACTGCACTATACAAATGCAACACACACACACATAATTAGAAATAGTCCATTTGTATTTCAGAAAGGAATTTGAATATCATGTGTGGGAACTATTTAATATGACAGCAAGAATCATCATGTAACCAGAAGTTTCACTCATGTGGTTTAAAAAAAAAAAGTCATGTTCACTGCAGCAGCAAACTTGTGAATGGCAATAAAAGTTGTCTACATGTACGTGTGAATGAGAACATGTCCCCACCAAGAGCTATCTAAAAGGATGCTTGCCAAAATGGTAACAGATGCATTTGGCACGTTCTGAAGCATACTGTGTGTGGCATACTTGCTTTTATACATTGTCTTAATCCTTCACAGAAAATGTGTTATTTTCCCAGAAACTCCTGGGTCAATGTATCAGGCATGAGATTAGCTTGAGTCAAGGGGGTGGCAGAAGGCTGCAGAGTGGCTCCAGGGGCTGGGGATCTAGGGATCATTCCAAAGTTCAGGGCTACCTGCTAGTAGAATCCTTGCTTGGTGTTAAGGTCTTTGGCTTGATGAGATGAGATCTCCCACATTCTGGAGTATACCCTAGTTTATAGAAAGCTCATCAACCAACTAACCAACCAAACAACCAAACACCAACCAACCAACCAGCCAGCCAATCAACACGCTGAAACATACAAAATAGTGTTTGGCAGAATTTCCTATGTACTTGGACCAGTGACATTGGGACATAAGAGAGATTTTCTGGGGAAGGTCAAATGTCCTATCCTGGAACTGGGATTTGGTTTCCTACGAGTTCCAGGAAAGTCATCTAATGGTGGGTATAGGGGGCAACACTAGGTAAGTGCTCTTAGGTCTTTATTTCACATGGCCAGCTAGGGAAAGTAGACTGGTACCCAGTCACTGCCTCGAAAAAACACTAAAACTAAAAATGGCAAGTTAGAGATTAGTTTTTTTCCCCCTACACAAGACTAAATTTTTTTCCCCACAAGACTAAATTTGAACGTGATCTGACTAGTCTTTCCAACAAACAAAACCAAATCCACACGAATGTGTTTTGAGTGTAGCTTCTCCGTGCTCCAGTGTGGTATGTTTTTCCCCACACCCTCTTAGCTCTTCTGGGCTTTTCTAACCCTGAGTTCATACATACACTTTCTTAGAGGCAATGTTTGGCTACTGCTTTCCAGGTCCAGTGTCTTGTATTTTCTCCTCTGCATTTCTTCAGCTGGGCCTGAGAAAAGCCAGGGTCCCACAGCTGCCTCAGGTGCAATCAGTTCAGAGCAGAATATCCTGGGCAAGTGATGCTCAGCCTCCATGCAGAAGACACTGACTGTTCTTTCTTATGTTGGGCCTCTTCCATATCCACCATCTAGAGAGGGGCAGAGAATGTGATTGCACAACCACCGTTTAAGGAGGGCCAGAGAACAGGCTTGCACAGTATATCTACAGTGTATAGCTCCTGAGGATGTGGGCCAGGAGGTTTTAATGAAGCAGCCATTAGTGGGCTCATCCATCTTGTTACACCCATGGCTCCTTTTGCTTAAAGAGGCAGGAAAGCACACTGCTGGGAGCCCTTCCTCCTCTCCCCACTGCCCACCAGGCCCTACTACCTGTGTTGGGGAAAGCTGAGCCAAGGATGGATAGAGCTCTCTATCTGCTGGGCTTAGCGTAGGCCCTTCCTTCCTATCTCTGCATGAAGCCAGACTCCTTCCCCAGGAGCAATTAGTCTTAATGACAAATGACAGAGGATCTAAAACTTGGATATGAGTAAGACTCGCAGAAGCAATGATAAATAAACCCAGGAGCTAGCCAACGCTAGCAGCGGGGCTGATGCCTGCTGGTATCAGAGGCTGAAGCTTGTGCTCTCTTGGCTGGCACAGCTGGTGTGATTATGCCTTCTTCCTGGACACCCTGGGGATTTTTCTATGGAGAGTTCAGAAGGAAGAGGCATCTGCAACCTCCCCCCTCTCCCTGCACCTTGGGCTCTCTTTTTATTTCCTTGTGAAGTGTTCAGCCAATTGTCCTTGGGCAGGGAAATTTCAGTCACCACCACTTCTAATGAAGCTTTTCTTTCAAAACTGATTTCAGCAAATGTAGGTTTGGCCCACGGGTTTGCTTACCCTGGCCCTGGCAGCCAAGATCTTCTCTGCCCTTCCAAGTTCAATGTTTAACTTGAGTGTCTGCAAAAAAAAATTAAGACTGCCGTTCGCCTTGCTCCACCTGAGGCAAGGGGGCTTACACAAGGACAGGAACTTGATTGTGGAGTCAAGGACTGTCCAAGGTACACAAAATGCCCTGGGGACAATCTGCCCCAAAGATCCACCTCGCTGAGTAGACCACAGCTGACCACCCTGGTCTGAATTTGCGGGCTCCCCTCTTTCTTTAATCTATTTTTCTTTATTTTATCAGGACTACCTAACGCAGTTTGAATGTATCTCAGATTCATCTTGTTCTTTCCCTTTTCCCAACCCTCAATATAATATCTTTGCAAGAGTAAGGATTGTTGTTTGTCCTGTCCAGGATGGTAAACACTAGACCATAGGACTCTGGTTCTCAATAAATACCTTCTGAATTATAAATGAGTGAAAAATTGCAGTGTCTGTCTCCTAGGTCTACCCTTTGTATCTCACAAAATTAATCTAATCATTGCTAATTCAGGTGAATTTTCTAGCTCTGTGTTATGTATGGGGTCTTAGAAAACATAAACTTCCATGGACGACCCAGAGCAGCTGAGATAAGAATGGAGCATTCCTTCAGCCAATGCTAGGGAAGTGGAGGAGGGAGGGCTCATACAGGGTTCATAGGTCATAGTTCACTGTTCCTCTTAATAGCAGGGTGAGGTAAGAGGAGTTGTCATCAGCCTATTTTACAGGTTAAGGATGTAAGGTTCAGCGGGTGAGTCCTAGAGGAGGCAAGGTGCAGATCCAGGAGGTCTGTCTGGAGAATCCACACATGACTGTTGTTATCTCTTGCTTAGCTTACCCAGCTGGGACTTGGCGCTTGGACATTCAAGGGAAGTCAGCAGGAGCCCTCCTTGCAAGCTCACGTTGTTGGAGAGGAGACCAGTCACCTTCTTGTCAGCCACGGCTGTCCTGTAAACAGTGTATCTCCTGCAGTAGAAGGCAAAGGATAGGATCTTTCCCCATGGCTGGTTCTCTAGATTCCCAGAATAACCTCTCAAGTGGCGTCAGCAAAGTGTGCATGGAATCTCATGCCAAGCTCTACCCAGGTCTCTGCAAACAGCTCACGTTGTCTCTATGCCTGTTTGTCAGGCTATGGACTCATCAGAGTGTCGAAGGGGTCCAGGGCAGCATTCCCTAGGTGTGAAGGTCTCTCTTATGATCTTGTGCTTGAACACTGGGTCCTCACACAGTGACACTGTATTGGAAGGTTGTGGGATCTTTTGGATTTAGAGCTAACCTAGAAGAAGTGAGTCACTAGTGGGTAGGCCTTGAGACTTAGTATTCTGCCCTACTTCCTGCCCTCTCTGCTTCCTGTCCTCTTTACTTCCTGCCCTTTCTGCTTCCTGTCCTCTCTGCTACCTGTTCTATGTTTCCCACTCTCTCTGCTTCCAGCTCGCTCTACTTCCTGCTCTCCCATGTGCAAACGAGAAGTTTCACACTCCTGTTCCCCTCACCATACACACTCACCAAGAAGGACCTTAAACCATGGACCGGAATAAACCCTTCCACTCTTTAAGTGACTTCTCTTCAGGTATCTGGTCGCAGTAAGAAAAAAAAAAGAATATTGTCAATACAGTGTCTGGACACTCTGGTTTAAGAGTGTCCCCTAAAGGTTCCCATATCAAGAGTCCTCAGGGAGGTGGTGGGATCATTAAGTGGTGGAACCTATTGAAAAGAAGCTATGTGATGGGGTGTGGGGGTGTGGGGGTATCGGGGTGTGGGGAGTGTTGTCTTCAGAAGGGATTGCTGTATTCTCACGGGGCTCTGGTTAGTGCTTAAATTTTTAAATTGAAGTTTAATTATTTAATTATTAATTAATTACTTTTGCGTATATCACAACTGGTGTATGGAGGTCAGGAGATAACTTGCCAGTGTTTTTTCTCTTCTTCTACCATGTGAGTTTAGGGGACTGCGATCAGGTTATCGAGGTAGGCAGACATTTCCTGCTAAGCCATCTTACCCATCCTGGTTAGCCTGCCAAGGGAGGTTTATATAAAAGAGCAAGACGGGCCCCTCCTCAGTTTCTTTCTGGCTTCATGTCTCATTGCCCCACCTGTTCATCTCATTTTGCTTGCTCTCATCATAACATCTTTCATCATGATATGAGGAGGCCAAAGAGCCCTTGATTGGACCAGTGTAGTTGCTCAATCTTGGGCTTCCAACCTCCTAAACTGTGAGCTAAGTAAATGTCTTTGTGTGTGCGTGCACAGCCTTAGATGTTTCATTATGGTCACAGGAAATACACCCAACACAGTAATGCAATATTTGCCTTCAGAAATTACCAGAGTGCTTGCTTGAAGTCTTCCAACTTAGTACTGTCGCCTACTGTCATCTCTCCAGTGAGGGTAAGCTGGCCTCCTGGAAGATGGGAAAGACTGAAGATTACTCTGTTGTGACATTCATGCTCAATTCACTGGGAAATGCCAAGTGACCAGATCAAGCCTGTTGCCCCTGGAGTGGACGCATGCAGTTTTCCCCAAAGAGTGTGTAGAAGAAAAGCACAGTGAAATTTGGACACTCATTCATTTACTCTGTCACAGTGGGGTGTGTATAATCAGAACAGGAAATATTGGTTTGATTGAGGCATGTGCTGGCCTGAAAGGAGGATGGGATTGTGAACTTATGGGCCACATAGAAAATCACAGGGAACAGGGGAGGGCCACTGACTATGGAAGTGACATGATTGAAGCTGCTGCCCAAGTGACAGGTTGGCCCCTTATGAATACTTTATGCACAAGCTGCATTCCACAGGGATAATAAAATATAATTACTCCCACAAAGAATGGTTCCCTGGAAGCAATCTAAATCAGGATGCCTGGACACTTGTCTACACAACGGTGCCAGTCTGGCGGCACAAGAATCACGGCAAATCCCGGTGGCTGTCCCTTCCAAATACATCTTAATACCACCACCTCTCGCCACTTCCACACTCCTCATCCCTCCAGGCACCACACTTCATCCTGACCACGCAACTTCTGCTCTTCCCCCCCCCACACACACCAGCTGGCTTGCACCTAGTCAAGCCTTCCCCCAATATATATGTCCATACATACATATATACATGTATGCATAAACACATAAAATACCCACATTCACCCAAACAAATCCACTTACAAACACACACCTGTATGCACACATATGTACACATGCATATGCATGCACACACACACAGACAGACAGACACACACACACACACACACACACACACACACACACGACAACAGGCCAACTTTAAAGGAATTTGGGAGACAAAACAAGTCTACATTGCAGAGCTCAAGTGGTTGTATGTTCAATATTTCTGCTGCCAATATTAATTAGTCCCTTTGGGGTCTTGGGGACCTGGCTCTCACTACTGCTCCCACTTGCTGACTCTCTCTCCTCTAACCACTCTCTCATCTAGACTCTTCTGGCACCCTCCTCATTTCTATGCATTTAGAGTGCAGAGGTCGGATAGCTCTCTGAGCACCCCACTGTGCTCTCACTTTAGGAATTAAAAAGCCAACCCCAGGAGGAAATCTGAGGCCACTACAAGGTCACCCTCCCTCCCTCTCTCCCTCCCTCTCTCCCTTCCTTCCTCCCTTGTACCCTCAGAGTTCTACAGAGAGTTCAGGAGAGATGCAAGTGCTTTGTTTTCCAATTCTGAACTTAAATGATTCCGAGTTGGTGCCTTGACATTAGCCATCAGGTAGTTTCACACCACAGAAAACATAGGCTGCAGCTAAGCATTGCCCTCCCAAGAACTGATTCCAAAGCATTGACCTTTGTACATCTGTCAATGATTTGTTGTATGTATGATGTATGTATGTATGAATGATATATATACATATATATTAATTTTCAATAAATCAGAATCATAATAGTATATCAAACCTATTTTCTACATGTACAGTTACTCATACTATTTAATGTTTCCTCAAAAATTCCTACATGCAGACATTTATGGGTTGCCAACTTTTAAAAATGTATTTATTTATATTATACAGTCTTTTGCCTGCATGTACACCTACAGACTAGAAGATCTCATTATAGGTGGTTGTGACCCACCATGTCGTTGCTGGGAATTGAACTCAGGACCTTTTGAAGAACAGCCAGTGCTTTTAACCTCTGAGCCATCTTTCCAGCCCAGATTGCCAATATTTTATATTACAAATTATAGTTGAGATATTTATAGGCACCTATTTGTGTAGATCTTTAATTATTCACTTGGAACTGGTGGTGAAAACTGTAATGATTGGGTGCCAGGGTGTTCATATTTTTAGTTCTTGATATGCATTTCCAACTGGATCTCCAGAAAGACTGCAGCTGTTCATATGTTCACAGGGTACTAGAACCACACTCAGTTCTCTTCCAACCCTTAGGTTAATTAGTAACGTCACACAATCTCATTCTGAGTTTTAAAGGTGCATTGTGGGAGGGACCTGTGCTAACTAAGGCAAGCTTATCTGTGAAGGAAGCATGTAAGAACACCTGTGATCAGGTCGACTCACTTTGCTGGAATGTTCAAGTTCATTGCCAACCTTCAAATAGCTCATGTTACACACACCGACGTCAACCACGAGGAATAGCAGGAACGTCAGTGTGCGTATCTGCTGGAGGAGCCCATGGATACCGAAGATGGAACTCCCTGTGTGCAGGCCAGAGACAGGCCAGACATTAATGATAAAAAGAAGAATTAAGAAATGGCTCTTCTCAGTGGTAAGTAAAACACGTATATAGTAAATAGTGTAAAAGGTAGACAGAGGCATAAAACATGGGCATATTTGTAGTTGTAAGGAAGAAAGGCCATTGTAAACATGGGACAAAAGGCAGAATTAAGACAAAATAATTGAGATATTTATTTTCATAACCATTTAAAAGTAAAAAATAGGGGATTGGCAAGATGAGTCACTGGTTAATTGTGTATAGTGCTGCATGGAGACCCAGAGTTCTGTTGCAAACACCCTCACCAGTGGGTTCATATCTTCTGCTCCAGGGGATATGACACCTTTTTCTTTTCTGGCTTCTATGAAAAACTACAGTCATGTGGATGTATCTTCACATGGACACACATGCACACACACACACACACACACACACACACACACACGCACACCACACGCACACCACACACACACCACACGCATGCATGCATGCTCACACACACTTACAAATAAAGTAAATCCCTAAAAGTGAAAAAATATATTTGCAAACTACAGAGCAGAGAAAGACTGGCTGACTATACAAGGCAATAATGTCTTACATAACTTATGGAAAAATGTGAAAACACCAGCAAATAATAATTTATAGTCTTGAAAAGGAAGATTGTACTCTTATATGTTAAAGGATGAAAAATTTCCTGGTATGGTGGCACATGCCTTTAATCCAAGCACTGGGGAGGCAGAGGCAAGAGATGCTCTATGAGTTTGAAGCCAGCATGGTCAACACAGAGACTTCCAAGCCAGCCAGGACCACATAGCGACAGCCCATTTCCAAAACAATAAAAGAAAATGAAAGTTTGGTTTTACATCTACAGCTGTTTGCTCTTTGTCATGTTTAATTTAATTCTAGAGGTATAACTCATCAAACTTTAGCCTTATGACTGCTATCAGTTTTGGAAATAAGATGGTCAATTTTTTCCACATACTTTGTAAACTTTAGTTTTCATCATTCTGTTGTATATTATAAAACCGGACCTAGGGTTATTAAAGTTTCAGTGCTTCTAAAATAACATCTGCTTACTTTTAAAATAAGTTTTCAACATTCTTTTATTAATTCAGCTTCATTTATTAAGAGGTTGGAGAAATGGCTATATGGAAGTTTTATTAGTATGAGAATTCTAATCATTAGTTCCTTAGTACATATTTTAGTATGTAGTACTACCACCCATCTCAAATATAACTCCACGTTTTTTTGGTATATCCATATTTACTTAATTTCCTTAATTATTTTTTAAAATCCTCCCAAAGAACTAGACACAGGTACAGGAATGAGAGCAGCAGTGGGGGCAGAGTCTCATGCCAGTGTACATGTGTACATGTGTGTCTCTAAGTTGATTGGACAACTCAGGCTAAAACAATAGGACAAAACTCCCAGAACTCGGGGCAGTGCTTTCTCAGCGAGATTCCTGTTGGAGAGCACAGTGAGATAGATCAGCCATGGGGAACAAGTATCAGCCACTGCATGTCAAGGAGGTGAGGAAGGAGGGACACACACACACACACACACACACACACACACACACACACACACACA
>OU015752.1:102459041-102482880 GCA_907169655.1 Acomys percivali | reverse complement strand
ACACACACACACACACACACACACACACACACACACACACACACACACCACGGTTGCCAAGGAAGGAGTCAAGGGACCATCCTTATAGGCTGCACTCTTTCTCAGGGTCCCTCAGAGAGTGTGCCCTTCCCAAAATAGAAAGCAGAAGAAACTGCCTCCAGTGGAGACATTTTTGAGAGAAGTGGTGTCATCAAGAGGAATTTTGCAGAGAAATAGAACTATTGGGGAAACATAAGGAAGAAACTATCTTTCTGCAAAAATAATTTTAAAAATACTTGAAAAGAGTTGACAAGCTCAGAACAGTGTTAGAGAGAAGCTAGAGGCTGCTCCTTGGGGAGCTGGTGCGACCTCGATGCTATAATGGTGTAAAATTTCAATAATGCATGTGCTTGCTGCACTCTAGGGAAAAAAACCTCCCTCGTTTCCAAGGTGGGCCCGTGAATGCCAACCTGCACGCCGTTTCCTGGTACATCTTGACCTCACAACGAGCATGGCCCTGAGGAAGACGAAGGGTAGATGCCGAGAGCGCCAGAGGAGCTTTAGTCTCTCTAGGGATGGGATTCTTTATGTGAAAGAGGGTAAGGAAAAGAGGTCAGGGGGAAGAAGTGGGAGGAAGAGGCAGGAGCAGCCCCCAAGCTTCACTCCTAGAATCTGTTTGGCATGTGGTCCTACATTTTCATAGCAGAGCGGCAGTTATCACCTGAGTGCGACAGAGAGATGACATGGGTCCATGAAGATCAGACCCCCTCTTAGGAAGTGGAGTTCCCTTACCGTCAACGGGGCAATGGTTGACTAGCCTCACAGGCCTACACTTCCTAAAGAAAGGGAATTAACTTTATTTAAGAAAATACTTAACTGCTACTTAAACAAAACGGACTATCACAACAAGCACAGGAAAACAGAGTGGCTTCCTCTAATGGTAAGGCAGGGGTCTCTCCAGTTCGAGGCCAGCCTGGGCTACACAGTGAGATCTTGTCTCAATATGGTTAACAATGATAACAAAGAATCCAGATGTTAAAACAATCCAGTTGTTTCTAATGCTTCCACTGGATTTCATCAGTTTATTTATGTGTGTTAACAGAGACCTTAAAAAGCTCTCTGCCATCAGTCCAGTATGGCCACAAGATGAATGACTGTGGTCTTTTTGGACGGAGGGAGGACAGGAAGGAGGAAAGTGTGCCTCAGTGGCAGTAGCAGGAGATACTTTGGAGAATGTTACTCAAAGTTGGCAGAATGAAGGATGGTCTGGCGAAGGGACCAGTTTGAAGATGAAAGAGCCAGTGGTCAAGTGATTGGAGGTGGGAGACTGCCAGGCTTTGGGCTGAAGCCCCAGCAGCAGACTCCCTGCAGTGGGTTGCCTTGTAGCTCTGTGCCCCATCAATTGTAACAACAATGGAAATCTGCCAGGAACCTCACAGCCACTGACTGGCTCAGCCTGGCTTGTGTGTGCACATTCGAAACACTCTCCCTGATCTCAGCGGGGAAGTTTGGGCAAGGGTAGAAAAGGTCCAAGTTGAATACCTTTATTAAGGCTCCAAGCACTTCTGTAGCTGAGCAGCAAAATCCAACGTGGGCTTCGGAGATTTGACTTGGCAATTTAACCTTTTGTGATGGAGGCACACGTGTGCGAGGGTCTCTTTCACCACCCCAGACTCGAAGGCTACAGTATCGGGGGCTGGCATCTTTCCCTGAGCACTGGAGTATTTTTTTCTTTAAGAAATGCACAGCTGAGATTTTAACCGTGTAACAACCTGCAAGGCTCCAGTAAGAAGCCTTTGTAGGCTGGGGCAAGGCTTAGCCATCAAGCGCATGCACTGCTCTCCCAGAGGACTGTTCCAAGTTCCCACCCCTAATGCCCACACTGGGAGCGTCACAATTGCCAGTAACTCCTGCCCCAGGGAACCTAGTGCCTCTTGAGGGGCATCCACCACCACACACAAACTTACGAATGAACTAAATCTTTAAAAATAATTAAGGGACTAGGGGAGACAGCTGAGTGGGTAAACACACTTGCTGTGCAAGTATCAGGATCTGAGTTCAGAACCCCAGCATCCTCTTAAAATACTGAGAGTGGCTGTGTGGGGCTGTACCCCCAGAGCTGGAGGTTGTGTGGAACAGGAGGATAATTGAGGCTTGTTGGTCAGCCTAACAGAGAAATGACAAGCTCTGTCTGGGTTCACGGAGAGGATCAGAGGGGGCCAAGACAGAGTGTAAATCAAGACATTCAATGTCCTCCTATGGACTCTGCACATACATATCACACACACACACACACACACACACACACACACACACACACACACTCACACAGGCGTGCACACACAGGCCACAATCAAAATGTAATTAAAAAAATTTAAACAGAACATGATCCAAGCTCAAGTCTATATATACTACAACTAATTTTTTAAAATGTTTTTTTCTATTGTTGCTAATTTGGTACTCAACTATGACAGCACTTAATAGTCAGGATTTTCTGAGAGTAGTTACTCCAAGGCACTCCATCTGGATCAAGATTTTTACCCTCCCAAGGGTCTTGTGCATGTAGGAGTGACTCAAAAAGACAGAAGCCTACCCTGGAGTGGTGTTGTTCGGAGCCCATCAGACAAGCGAAGTTATAAAGGCTGTGACCTACAGCACAGCAGCTCCATGGAGCCCTGTGGTGTGCCCCCAGATGTCCAGGGGCCTGTCTTAGCACAGCCTACCAGTTGGCCTTCATTATAGAGATAGAACGAACAGCTGTCATTCTAGCACTTGGGAGGTACAGGCAGGAGGACCAGGAATTCAGTGTCATCCTTTGCTGCACAGTAAGTTCAAAGCCAGCATGGGCTGGATGAAACCTTCTACAAACAAACAAACAAATAAGCTAAACTGAAAGAAGAACGTTCCAGAGCAGTTGGCTCAGTATCTCAAGATCTTATCAAGGTCATGCGTGTACCTTCTCCTGAGGAGAAGCCCCTGCCTAGGCTGATAGCCTCTAACAAACTCTGAACGAAGGGCAGTATGTCACCACAGAGTTCTGCAAAGTACTGGCCCCATCCCATCCACACAGGTGGGAGGAATGGAGCTGGATCTCACACCTACTGCCCAGGATTCCAGCTTTGTCTGACACCTTCTTAAACCTGAGTGCTTCACCCATCCTCAGCCTGTACAGGATTGGACAGAGATGGTTTTGTCTCCCTCTCCAGATCTGTCTTCATGTGGGCGGCGTATAGGCAGGAAACAGACATAACCATGTGCAAGCGACCAATTCCATATGACCCATACAGTATAAAAGGTGCAAGATTTCATTGAATGAACTCCCCAGCCACACCAAAAGATATTATTAAGTCACTTGGTCCGGGTAATGTACTGACTTCTGTTACCCTGCACCTTTCTTGTAATGCCCCTTTAAGCCAACACCATAATCTCAAATTCTGAGTGAATAAACCAAGGCTCAGAAAGAGTTAAGTTATATGCAAAAGAGAAACATCAGGACAAGCTGTAGACCTAGATCATATTCCATTCCCACATCTATGTCTATAATGCCTCCCAGGAATGGAATATAATTACTTCCAGGTATGCATTCTCACACAGACATCTGCCAGCAAACAGTTAAGGCAAAAAGTGTGCCGTTTCTTTCTCCCCTTCCTCCTTTGGAGTGGATGATATGGCTTTGGGTCCCTCGGGTAACTCTGGGAAATCTTAGACCAGAAAAACTATATATGGACTCCAGAGGAGATTTTAAGTGGGGACTCCCATAAAATTTAAGTAGAAGCAGGCCTTGTTCCTGAAAAACACCCACTCCATTGTAGCCTCTCATTACAATCTGTAGTGCTGCCTCAGTAGCAGCAAGAAGTGAGCAGCTCTCTCCAGATACATGGTGAGGGTTTTAGGCCCATCAATCACAAGGGAAAACATATTTCAATAAAGCCCTTTCCAGAATGCGAAGCAAGGCTAGGCTTCACTTGAAATGTCCAAAATCCAGAAGCCACAGCTTGCCAGGCAGTGAAAAGCAAATTGTTGGTGCCAGATATGACAGCTGCCTTCTTTCTGAGGTGTCTAGAAATTTGCCAGGAATATTGGGCTGAGGAGGGTACTGCTGTGATAGGTTCTGCCTTTATCTCTTACCTGAAGTAAGTTACCTCTCTTGGGCAGTGTGCGGTCTGTTTTGTTTTTGTTTGTTCAATAAAAAAAATGTGCAGAACACTAACCTCCTGCTTTTGCTGCAGGGACAAAGCAGCAACAATAGTATATAAAAGCAAAGCGTAGATTCTGGAGTCTAAAAATCCCAGAGAGTAAGTTGTAACAACTGCATGGAGATGGACTGCATTTGTGTTTGCGGACCCTGAAGGTGACCGTACCAATAGCGCAATACAGCAATTTCTTCTAGACAATTACAGATGATGGGGAAAGAGCCACCCCCATGCCCAACCTCAGCGGGAAGGATACCATAAGGGACTGATGAAAAGCCTATTTACAAGGCTGGGAGAGGGTAGTGGAACTCCTAAGGGGGATGGCAAAGTGCCTTTGGTGTTCAGCCATCTGGAAGGTTCTCTGACAGAACTCAGAGAAAGTGAGAGCTGTAGGAGAGGCATAAGACAGGAGAACAGAACTGCTGCCAAACTTAGGCATGGAAAGGACCAAGGTCAGTTCCTGGACTCACCTGGTTGAGCTCCTCCTACCCTCTCCTGCCAGAGCCTTCCAAAGCAGGAGCCAGGGTAATAAATAGGCCTTAGTGATGTGGTCTCTCATCTGGAGCGGGGATGCACTGGGCCAGTCAATGATAATGGTGGCTGGGATTAAAAGACTGGCTGATGCTCAGCTCACCTGAGGATCAAGACACACCTCCCTCTCCCCCACCCCCACCACACACACTCTAGGTTAGGTGATCTCATTTGGGAGCTACAGAAAGATATTCTTAGAGGCAGATTCTATGGGAGGCACATGGCAGATCGGCAGCATCACCTGTGAGATGGAGATGGAACTCTTGATGTGTTTATCTCGCTGCCTCTCACCCAGATTAAAACAGTCAGCAGTGAGATGCTGTCTGCGATACAGCGCAAGGGACAAGAAAGTGGAACCTATGTATTGTCATAGCAATGGATGAGCTGGGTGACTCCTTACTGTACCCATTTTACAGACTGGCAGGGTGAGGACAGTGGCAGCTGCATTATGGATTTTGTGGGCACTAGGCACTTGCTTTCATCTGCTTCTTCTATTCCATATTTAAAATTACTGCAATATAAAGGTGAGGGCCATAATCTAAATACCAATATCTAAGCATATTCTTTTTATTCTTCTGATTTTTAAATAGTGCTATAGCTCTTTAAGCATATCTGAGGTCTTAAGCCTCGTGCCTAACCTGCTTAACAGAGAGGTTGACACTGAGTGGTGTTGTTGGAGGTGGGGTTATTTCCAAGTTGGTGACTCAGATCCATCCTTGGCTTTCTCTTTGGTCCTTAGCTACTGCTCACTTCAGGGAGCACAGAGGAGATGATTTATCACAGTGTCTCTCTGATGATACCTTTCCTCCTGTGATCCAGGGTAGGCACATGCTTTATATTGACAGATACCTCAGTGATAGCTTCTGCTGCCCTCCCTGCTTTTTCCTTACTGCCCCAGGCTATCTACAGCTTTGCTGACTATTCCCTGTCCTGGAAAGACTGTGCTTCTGACTGGGCTCAGCTCTTTCCTGCCGTATTAGCCTCTCTACCATAGAGACTCTAGGCTGACACTACCCTCCCAGAACAGTAATACTTCAGTGCCTTCTCTGTGATGTGTCCCTAGGACTCTGGGTATTTATTGCTGTTCCAAGAGTAAGCCCCATAGGAGGCCAGCTGGCAGCATCACCCTGGGATTTCTAGAAGGCTGCCAAGAGTGGCCCAGGACTGTGCTGCACATGTGTGCCAGGGTTGGGCTTCTTGCAGGCAGTGTCCTGTGGGAAACCTACATGTCCCACATGTATCCAATCCTTAGTCACTCCAGTCTTGTCTTTGAGAAGCTTCAAGCTCCATTCAACTAAAAGCAGTGCTCAAGGAGGGGGAGATCCAGTGCATAGAATAGTATTGACATGTATTTAAAAGGAGAACAGAAAATCTCAATTCAGGAAGATTTTGAAGACCAGCTTTTAATAAAAAGATAAGACACAAATAAAATCCCTGGAAACTAACAGTATATATTTATATAATTATAAAAGAAATCTATTCTGTGTATCAAAAAGCCACTGAAACAGTCTTATTTATCAGTAGATCAACCATGTTTATTCCTCCAGCAATATTACATGATACTGCATGTCACTCAATTATAGTGACAAAATGTTTTACATGTTTACATGATATTTGAGGGAAAACTCTTTAGTTACCAAACAACAATAACAAGTGAACAAACAAACAAACAAACAAAATAAAAAAAGCACAATAGCACACAAAACAACAACAAAACAAAAATCCAAAGAATATTCACAGAGTCAGGCTTGGGCCGCCTATCTTTCTGGTTTGTCTGTCATTCAGTGCCTATCTTAATCCTTTTTGCCTGTGAGAGCCTCTGGCTTCCTACCTCCTCCAAGCCAGGCACACTCCTGCTCTCAGATCATTCACTTTGCATAATTTCTTTCTGTCTAGAATGGAAGGACTTCCAATAAGTAACCACAGGGGTCATTCTTACTCTTTGGTTGGAGTTTCTCCTTGTCCTCACATTCTTAGAGAGGGCTTCCCTGCTTCTTCAAACACTCCATGTAAAACATCACCATGCCCCCACACCCACCTCTCAATCCATTCTGATTTACTTTTCTTCACAACCTCACATATGGAAACAAATTCTTGCCATCTTTGTTTAAATGCAGGAACTACAATGGCTCACACCATAGTAAATGTGAAACACATCACCATAATTTGAGCATCTTAGGACTTCTGAAAATTGTCACTCAGCTGTATCAAGAATATGCAAACGAGCTGGAGTAGGTTGAAAGAAAGACTTTCCTCCCTCTAGGAAGGGTAAGTAGCAATGCTCTGAATCTCTGTACTTTAGTCTCAGTACGGTGATGGAGTTACCCATGAGCATCCTGCAGTCTAGAGGTGGCGTAAAGGATGCTCATGGTGAATAGAGAGTCCAGTAAGCCTGAAAAAAACCCAAGAAAACTCCAAGGCAGTTGGAGACAGTCTACCTGTAAGGCAAATGGTACAGCTGAGGCATGGATGGAGATGATAAAGAGAGAAACAGCCACACAGAACTTCGTGAAGGAGGAATGAACGTAAAGGGGACTGAATGAGTTGGGTGCAGGGGGCAGTGGAGGCCACCGGGCAGCTGTGCCCAGCAGGAGTGTGTAGTTGTTCTCCCAGTTCTGAGGACCAGAGCTGTACATTGGGAGGCTGGGGAGCCACATCAGGAAGGAGCAGACAAGCCCCCCCATACCCCCAGATGCAGTTTATCTGTACAAAGTGTACCACAGCAAGGCAGGGCCCCAGAGAAGACTGGAGTCTGAATCAACTTCATTTCTGTTCTTATGTAAGAACAGAGGGGCCCCAGTAATACAAAATTGCTATTGTATTTGTGGTCATGAGAAATCCAATGGCTCCCCACTGATCCTTTGTTGGTTTGTTTGACTCCACCTGAATAGAAGCAGAAACATCTAGAACTTGCCAGAATTGGTTAGGGCAGAGCTGCTGGTGCTCACTCAACATGGTGGTTCCACTCTCATTACTGCAGACACTTGACGTACATGGATGCTGTGAGTGTATCATCTGTTCTCTCTGGGAGCATCAAGCTCCAAAGGAGAATGGACCTGTCCATCTTGCTCACTGTTCTGTCTCTATTGCCTGGAAAAGAAGTACCTGGTACCAGGAAGGTACAAACTCATCAAACTTCTGGGGAAAAAAAGCAGGACATTGTTCTAAGTACTACTTACTCAGGTCCACCTGCAACGCACACATCAACAGAAGTGTGGGTTCCTAGGTTTAAGAAACAAAGTAAATCATTGTGAACAAAAAGCTCAGTTCAATTTAATAAATAAATTTTGAATATTTATTATGAAGCAAGACTTGCAAAGGACAGAAAGATGTTGAGTCACTCCTAGTAAAGTACAGGAAACAGTAAACTGAAATTAGTGAGAACCTAAAATTAGTGTATTATTTTGTTTGTCAGCTTTCCTGTAGTGCTGCAGATCAAATTCAGGGCTAGGATCCTTCCTCTAAGCTTCATCCTACTTCCTAAAGTGTTGAGAGTTTTCAATGGGGTTGTATTGAAAACACAGACATAGATACACAGACACACAGAGACACACAGACACACACACACACAAGCAAAAAAAAA
The DNA here is from genome assembly GCA_907169655.1 of Acomys percivali. NCBI lineage: Eukaryota > Metazoa > Chordata > Mammalia > Rodentia > Muridae > Acomys > Acomys percivali. Next base: position 102,474,594 of record OU015752.1, on the reverse strand, counting down.
AAAAACAAAAACCAAGAGACAGAAGAGGCAAAAAACAAAACCCACACTGTGTCTTTTGTCTCCATATTCATATGTGCATTGCAAAAATGGCAATGAAATAGAAATCTCCATGGAAAGACCGAAATCAATCAGCGTGTTCTGGCACGAAACACTGAGGCACTTTGTCAGCTATGCCAGGTGGAGTAGCTAAACCCAAATTACACAAAACATTCTTTTTTTTTTTTCTTCTCAAATGTCATGTTTGAGTCTCTAGAGTCATAATTGAAAAATAAATGGCATAATAAATATGGTTTTTTTGATCTGTAGAGTTATTTAAACAAAAATATCTTCCAAATCACACAGTTTAAATCATGGGCAGTAGTTCAGTTGATGAACTGTATTTTTAAAGGCTATGAAATCACTTAATAATTTGAACTCTTCCATATTGAAAAAAGTTCTGATTGGGCCAAAATGTAAGGAAATGTATTTTTAAAGGCATGGTTTCTGCATGGAAATAAACCAAGTAAGTAATCACAACCACTAAATATGCATGCATTACTTCATGAGCCAGACAAGTGTCCCTTGTGTGTTGTTGAGAGAGCAGAAATAGGTCCCAAGGCAGTAGCTATGCCATGGACTAAAACAGTGTTTCCCAGTTTGTCACCTGTGCTGTACATTCAGAAAAACATCAGTGACAGTATACAGCCTTAACACACACATATATATGCACATTCATAAGCACACATATACATACACAAACACACACATATCAAATAAACACACAAACACATTTAGACACACATACACACTTATGCACACACAAACACACACAGATAAACACACAGACCAAATAAGCACACAGACACATTTACACACCATATAAACATGCATACAATACATACATCACATAAACACACACATATATATCACACATGCACACAGAAACACAAATGCACATACATATACACACCACATAAATACACACATGAACAAATATCATATAAACACACATAGACACATATGTACATACACAGATACATATATACACATACATACCACATAAACACACAGACATATACGACCATACACATATGTGCACACATATACATGCCACCACATAAACACACACATACTCATACTAGATAAGCACACACACAATAAATACACATACACATACCACATAAGCACACACATATACATAAACACACAGATACAAACACTCACATACAGACACACAGACATACACATATCACTTAAATATTCACACACTGACACTGATGCTTACATACATACTTACACACACACATACACACACACACACACACACACACACACACACACACACACCCCATGTGGGTGTCACAGTGTCCTACCTGTTGCTTTCTTTAATTTAACAAGAGTTTTGCTGCCTCTCTTTCTCTTTCAATGTTGGACACAATGTTGGAATAGATTTCAGGGGACACTATTGGGAGGAGACAGTGACCCCTTACTGAGCACCCATCCCCTCCACACTGTGTTCTAAGCAACATGCATGATGTGAAACAGCCAAAGAGTACACAGCCTATTGTGCAGTTATGGAGGTCAGGCCATTTTTATAGATGAAGGCAGTGCAATGAGGAAAGGTGAAAAAATGTGCCACAACTGGAAAGTAATGGTGGTCAGTATTCATTTTTTGTTTGCTTTTAGGCAGAGTCTCACTGTATAATAGCCTAGGATGGCTTAGAATTCATTGTGTAACCCAGGCTAACCCCAAACTCGGTGTTCTTCCTGCTGAGATTAAAGGCATGGATGCCTATGTCTGGTTCTTAGTATATACAATTATTTTATGGTGGTGGGTTCTTTTGTAAGCTAGGGGCCAAAACCATGCACTGTTATCAATAATTTTGTAATTCTTATATTATGAGATTATTTATTTATTTATTTATTTATGAGCATGTGTGTCTGTACAAATGTGTTTATACATGTGTGTGCAAGAACACATGCCTATGTGTGTGCATGAGGAGGCCAGTGAAACACATCAAGTGCCTTGCTCCATCACTTTTTGCCTTATTCCTTTGAAATAGGGTGTATTCATCAGGGGTTTCCAAAAATACAGAACTGAGAGAATAACTATAAATATATTTACTACATATGCACATATATATGATTTACATAATATACGATATATAATCATATGATATATTATTGTGTGTACATATGTGTACACACACAAGTGTGTGTGTGTGTGTGTGTGTGTGTGTGTGTATGATTTAGTAGAGTGACTTATAAGCTGTGATCTGGTTAGTCCAACAATAAATGTCTCACAATGGGAAAGCCAAAGATCTGGTAGCTGTTCAATTCATGAAACTGGATGTCTCAGCAGGTCCAAATGACTCTGGAGTCCAGGAAATTTTTAGAGAGCTGCTGGTCTTGTATGTTCCAACACCAGTGAAGGAATGTGTCAGCAACAGGGTAGATGAACTTGCCATTGAGAGTGTGGGCAAGCAGGCAAAAGGCAAACTCATCCTTCTCCCCTGTCCTTTGACGTAGGCTGCCACAAGAAAGTGTGATCCAGACTTTGGGCATGCCTCCTAAATCAAATAATCCAATCAAGAAAGCCCCTCACAGGTGTGCCAGCTGCTTCAGTTTTAGTTGATTCCAGACATGGTCAAGTTGACAATCAGGATTAGCCATCATATGCAGGGTTTCTCAGTAAACCTCAAGCTCACCATTTTGGCTACACTGTTTAGTCAGTGACATTCTGGGGTCCTGCTATTTGTATTTCCCAGCACTTGGGTACAGGTAGAGATGGCCACAGCTGGCTTTGACATGGGTGCTGGGATCTGAACTCAGCTCCTTACATTACATAACAGGTGTTCTTATCCGTTGAGCTATTTTTCAGTGGAAGGAGCTGGAACTATGAGTCAACTCTCCTCTCTTTTCAGAGATGTTGTCAGAACATTACACTTAATCTGCCCTTAACAAATACATATAAACGCAGTCTAGAGACTCATTCCAGAATTCAACAGACAGCGGTTATCTCTGACAGAGAGAGTAGGGTGATTTTAGATTTTTTTCTTGTTTATCTGTATTTTCCATTTTCAAAATTTAAAATATAATTTTGGTAATATAAAAGCCTGCATTTCTTGCTTAATCATTTTGTTCACTTTTTTGAACTTGATATTTTAGCAGAATTCATCTTTTTTTTTTTTTTAACCAATCTTTACTCTTTTAAGTTTTTCTAAGCCCCCCTGGGCAACTTGGTTGGCTCATCCAGAGAGGTTTTAAGGAATCCCTCTAATGGTCACCGATGATTTTTCTCATGAGAGAGGATCATTCATCATAGAACGCAGACCAGAGTTCCTGCTCACTAGCAAGAGTGGAGATTTGCATTCTCTCACTATTTATAGAATATTACACACATCATCACGAAGTCACAGTGGCCCTTCTGCAATCTCCAACAACTATTTTCCCTTGACCCAGTTTCACTAGGAGGAAGGATTCACCAAAAAGGACTTAAGAAAAGAGATTTCGTGTAGGTGCATCTACCTGTGCCCTGAAATGTACACAAGGCTTTTCCAATGAGCCTTCTCTCCCTGGAGCAGAAAGACCAGGCTGTACTTTACATCCACCCTTGTGCTACTTGTTTCCTCTTTACACCATCGCCACAGGCACAGTCGCATGTTTAATAACTATCTTCCAGAATGTAGGACCAGTGTCCCTTCGGTTCTCCCCAAGCCTAGCTCGTGACCGAGGCACAGTAACATTCACTGCCGCGATGTGATGCAAACAGCAAATGTGTCTAAAGATGAGGGAATGTGTAAATGAGAGCTGTGGAGTTCTTTGAAATAGTCCTTTTGCCTTCAGGCAAAGATATTGCTTTCTACTGAATTCTAGAGAAATGGACCTTTCCAATTTCCTTTCTGAGGAGCATCACAGTCCAGAGAGTCATTTATTTGTAACAGCAGGTCTCTGCCCAACAGAAAGTGCTTCTGGCACCTGGAGACAGCTGCGTCTGCAAGGACTTTGGCTTCTCACCTGCACTCACTTTCCACTCTGTCAGGGATTTGTAGTCCCAGCAAAGAGCCTACAGGACTCTCCCTGAAAGCTCATGTTTGTTTTTAAATCAGTGTTCTGATTACTGGCGCAACCGAGAGTGTTCACACCAGCACTGGTACTGATGAGGAATTCTGGAAAAAATTATATGGAAAACAATTGTAGCACTGAGTGAAATCAAATCAGAAACCAGGTACAAGGTCCTGAAGAAAAAAAAAATCAATTTAATGTACTTAGATGTGTAAAATATTCCTAGGCAAAGCCTCAATATTCTATTGTTTGTATACAGTGTGCATATTTGTGTGCTGCTTGTGCGTTCAAAATTTTAAAAATCATATGGTCTGCATTTTCAATAAAGTAAAAAATGATTCTATCATCTTTACTAGTATTAGTATTATAAAATTAATATTACCAAAATTATATTCATATTAATTACCTAAAGATATATTGACCTAATGGTTTATGAACTTCATGTTAACTACTTAAAAGAGATTTTATTTTATTTTTTATTTATTTATTTATTTTTAAGTCTACCAACTGTTTTTTATTTATTTATTTTATTTTATTTTATTTTTTTATTAATTTATTCTTGTTACATCTCAATGGTTATCCCATCCCTTGTATCCTCCCATTCTTCCCTCCCTCCCATTTTCCCCTTATTCCCCTCCCCTATGACTGTTCCTGAGGGGGATTACCTCCCCCTGTATATGCTCATAGGGTATCAAGTCTCTTCTCGGTGACCTGCTGTCCTTCCTCTAAGTGCCACCAGGTCTCCCCCTCCAGGAGACATGGTCAAATGTGAGGCACCAGAGTACATGAGAAAGTCATATCCCACTGTCCACTCAAGTATGGAGACTGTTCTGACCATTGGCTAGATCTGGGTAGGGGTTTAAATTTTACCGCCTGTCTTGTCCTTGGCTGGTGCCTTAGTTTGAGCGGGATCCCTTGGCCCAAATCTGCCTATCATAATGTTCTACTTATAGGTTTCTAGGACCCACTGGATCCTTCTACATTGCTATTCTCCCATTGTTCTCTCATCTAGAGTCCCAATAGGGTGTCCTCCCCTCTGTCCCAGTTTCCTGGTAAGGGAAGGCTTTCGTGGGACATGCTCCTTGGGCTAGTATGCAGATATAAGTGAGTATATACCATTTGAGTCTTTCTGCTTCTGGGTTAACTCACTCATTATGATCATTATCAATGCAACAATACTAAATAAAATTCTTGCAAAACGAATACAAGAACACATAAAGGATATCATTCATCATGACCAAGTAGGCTTCATTCCAGGCATGCAGGGATGGTTTAATATACGGAAATCCATCAATGTAATCCACCATATAAACAAACTGAAAATAAAAAAAACACATGATCATCTCTTTAGATGCAGAGAAAGCATTTGATAAAACCCAACACCCATTCATGTTTAAAGTTTTAGAGAGGTCGGGGATACAAGGCACTTTCCTCGACATAATAAAGGCTATATACAGAAAGCCAACAGCCAAAATCAAAGTAAATGGAGAAATACTCAAAGAAATTCCTCTAAAATCGGGAACAAGGCAAGGCTGCCCACTCTCTCCATATCTCTTCAATATAGTACTCGAAGTTCTAGCCAGAGCAATAAGACAACAAAAGGAGATCAAGGGGATCCAAATGGGAGAGGAGGATATGATAGTGTACATAAATGACCCTCAAAATTCCACCAGAGAACTCCTACAGCTGATAAACACTTTTAGCAATTTTATTTTATTTTTAACTATGTGATATTTATGTCTATGCATGGGTCCCTCATGTGCACATGAGGCCAGAGGCACTGGGCTTGCCTGAATCTGATTCTAAGCAGCAGTCCCTCATATTAACTTCTGAAACTAATGTATTGACTTTTTTAGCTAGACAGATGTTTTGCTCAGCCACCACAAAAAAAAAAAAAAATCCTATCCAATTTCTAAAGTAAACTACGTCAAGCTCATGGAGCAGGAACACGCTGTATAATAAGTCTGTCTCCTCTCATGTGCGATGATGAAAACATCCCTTCGAAGAACATGGAGTTTTAGGAAGAATCGGTGTTGCTGCGGAGGTGACTCACGCCAGTGGTCTGCGAGCGGCATCACTCACGTTTACCAGATTTATATCGTGGCCCTGGCAGGCTCTACAAATCCAGGCATGCTTTTGGAAAGGTTTGATGTACACCCCAGGAACGATGTGTGACTGTGATTGAGGCCTGAGAGTGGGGCTGCTGCGTGCTTTGCAGCAAAGCTCATTTTACATGACTTTCTATTCAGGGAAACACTCACCGGGCTACAGCTGACAGAGTTCTTGGAGCAAGAGGCTGTAAGTCTCACTTTCTGCCTGAGTCAGGCTGATTTCAAGAGGCAAAAGGCAAAGTGCCACGCTCCTTTTAACCAACTGCGATTCTTTTGGAAAAGCTTCTTAAAGCAAATCTTTCCTTTTGTCAAAAGGATCATTTGCAGTCATTTTGACATGAGGGTTTAAAAGACACTGAAAGATTTTTTTTTCCCCAAAATTTTCAAGTGTCTTTGAACTCTGGTAAAATAATCTTGTAAGAGCTCAAGCTTGCCCCCTTGCTTAGAGAACTGTATCTCTGCCACCCACTCAAATCCAAGTATGGTAAGAAGAAATTCTATATAAGTGAGACTGATTCTGCATCCCCCATACCTTCCTTTTGTTTTGTGGCTCTTTCCCTACTTCTCAATGTATCTATGGCTTTGTGGGAGGGATGCTCTGGCAGGGAACAGGTCATGGTCCTTTAAGAGGTAGAGATGTTGCAGAAACTCAGATTGCAATGCTCTCTAAAGCAAGCACAAGCCAAACCTCCAGAACATGGAGTGTACGTATGATTTTGCTTCTGTGGGAGAACCGGTGATGTGGACCTAATCAGAGCTCATCTTGGCGACTGAGCAAAGTGCGGGCTTCCTGTTCTATGAGCGTCAGTCAGCCATGCTTGTTCCTTATCTGCGTACTTCATAATTTCCACAAGCCTAGCTTAGTGGTCTCTGGGTTATACTTTGACATAAACCAATCTCAATAAATTAAATAAATAAATAAATAAATAAATAAATAAATAAATAAATAAGGACGGGTGGCTTTAAAAGATGTTTGGAAGGACATCTTGATTTGGAATTATACCAGAATAGATGCACAGGAGAAAAGTGACAACAAAGCTGACATAGAAATCTCCTGGTCCCAAAAGGGGCTGTGGACTATCTCACAGGGTTTCAAAGTAGTAGTTTAAAAATCTGGAAGTGGGGGTATATACATCAGCTGAAAAAATTTGAACTTCTACAAATTATTTGAAATACAGGTTGAAATCTACTACCACAAGCATTGAGCTTAAGTATATAAAATTTCTTCAGACAGAAATGAATTAACGATATAGTATAAACAAATATTTCATTTTGGCAGAGGATGCCTTTTTATTGAGAAGTGTTGGACAAAACACAATTTACAAATTAATGACATAAAGACTATTTAGCAGATCTAGCATAACTCTCTGCTCATTGAAGTTTAGAATATTCTTACACTGTGTGAGAAAGAGGATGAGAATTGAGAGATGTGAGGGCGTAGATTCTGACCTGCTTTGTAAAGGAAGCCTGTGTTCTAACTCTTCCTGGGTGAGTATCTGTCCTAGGGAGAAGATTCATGTCTGAGCATCTTGTGTTTGTGGGCACTGTGTAAACTGATGACATGATTTCTCCATCCTGTGGTTAAAGAGAAAGTTTTTATTGTAGATATGAGAAAGAACAGCAAAGCATCTGGGAGAGTCCAGAACAGAAGGAGAAATAAGTAGACTGAACATGTCTGGCCGACTGGACCTCGCCAAAGAAGAAGTAGAAGCAGGAAGAGAGAGAGAGAGGAGAGAGAGAGGTGGGGAGGGCAGGGCAGGGCAGGGAGGACAACTGTAAGCTGAGCAATAGGCACCACAGAGAGCCATTCATCAATCCCTTCTGCCAGTGATAAAGGAAAGACTTCTTTTGGTAGAAGGGACCTGGCTTCACAAGTTCCTAAGAAACACTGGCTTTTGTGTGACCACCAGAAATACTCATATAGTCCAGGTTGGGCCCCTTCTGGATATTTTAGATTGCCATTTGGAGTTTGGGGAGCTGGCGGTTCCTTTGGCCCTAACAGGGATGAGCCTTGCAGAAATTCAGAGCAATTTCTTCTCAAAGGGTGTAGAAGTACAGAACTGTCCCCAGGCAGGAGGCGGAGCAGCCATGGATACATTAACAAGAGTGCTCATCTTGGAGGGCTGTTACACAGGTCTTGCAGTAGGCACCTGTGAGGAGCAAGGTGTGAGAACTGAGGGACCGACGTGACGACCGTGGCTCTTGAATATCCACACCCCGTATTTCTCCTTTTGTTCTGCTGTCTCTTGCCACTCCAAAAAGAAAGGAGCCTTTCCAAGGATGTAGATGTGGTTGAGAACTTACTGACTTATTTATCCCTTCTCTTTCAGAAGAAACTACAATATCTGCCATCGGCCACAACACTGGAGAAAATACTAGTTAATGAAGAACTTAACTGGCGATAACCACTGCTTTAGGAGCTGAATCCTCAATTTACTCATCCCTTGCTTCCAGCGAGCACCTGTAGATGGAGCAGTCTTGGGAATACTTTCTGATCAAGAAGTCTCTGTTGACTGGGGCCCCGAGAAGTCAAAGGTCACCAAGGGAAGTATTTATTTATTTATTCATTCACTTTACATCCCGATAGTAGCCCCCTTTCGCCTCGCCTCCTAATCCTATCCTCCCTCCCTCCCTCCCTCCCTCCCTCCCTCCCTCCCTCTTCCCCACCCCCTTCCCTATTCTGAAGAAAAGGGGAGCACCCTTATACTCGAACCACAACTCATCAAGTTGCATCAGGACCAAACAAGTTCTCTTTCCCTGTAGCCAGGCAAGGCAGTTCCACAAGCACGAAGTAATCAAAAAGCTGGCAAGAGAGTCCATACCAGAGAGAGCCCCTGCTCCCCTCAATAGAGGACCCACATGATGCCTGAGCTGCTCATTGGCTACATCTTTGAAGGGGGCCTATGTCCAGTGCATGTAAAGTCCTTGGTTGGTGCCTCAGTTTCAGCAGGCCCCTTTGGGCCCTGGTCAGTTGGCTCTATTGGTCTTATTGTGAAGTTCCTGTCACCTCCACATCCTTTTCTCTTTCCTCTCACTTTCCCACTCGATTTCCAATGCTTTGTCCAGTTGGCTGTGAATCTCAGCATCTGTTTTGAGGCACTGCTGGATGGAGCCTCTCAGAGGACAGCTATGCTGGGTTCCTGTCTGCAAGCATAGTAGAGTATCTTTAACAGTATCAGCGTTGATTATCTCCCATGGGGTGGGTCTTGGGTTTTGCCAGGCATTGGTTAGACCTTCCCTCAATCTCTTTGCTATCTGCTCTATCATTATCTCTGTACATTTTGTAGGCAGGGTGAATTTTGAGGCAAAGTTTTTGTGGGAGGGTTGGTGTTTTCCTCCCTCTAGGAAACTTGTCTAGTTAGAAGGTATCCTCTTCAGTCTCTATGGCCCCTGCTGCTAGCAGCCTCTATTAGAATCCCTGTCATATCCTTATGGGAGCCTACCTTGACTTAGGTCACCAAGGACAGTTGCTCAACTATATATTCATAGCAGCTTTATTTGTAATAGTCAGAATCTGGAAACAACTTAGAAGTCCCTGAACCAAAGAATGGATAAAGAAACTGTGGTACATTTACACAATGGGACACCACTCAGCTACTAAAAACAAAGAAATAATGGTATGTGCAGACAAATGGATGGAACTAGAAAAGATCATCCCGGGTGAAGTATCCCAGACCCAGAAATACACACACGGTATGTACTCACTTATCAGTGGATTTTAGCCATATAGTACAGGAGAAACATACTACAATGAACAGATCTAAAGAAGAAAAGTAACAAGGAGGACCCAAGGGAGGAGGCTTCAATCTCACTCAGAAGGGGAAATAGAATAGAAAGAGGTAGTAGTTGAAGAGGGGGAACAAGGTAGGAGAGGAAATGCAGAGAGATATGAGGGTGGAGATCAGAGCTGGGGAGAGCTAGGGTGGGAGGATAAAAGGCCTGTATAGAAAAGAGAAACCTTGGGTGGGGCATCTCTGTGACAAGCTGCATTTTTATCTCTACTATTTCCAAGAAGAAACCCTGTAGTAATAGAATGGCTGGGTTTTATGCTTCATGGTGGGTAGTTGTTATCATTAAGCATTAGTAGAGCATCCTTTAAAATGAGGTGAACTAGTGTTGTCAAGGGAGACTTGGAAACTGTACATTTTGTCCTATTTGTTTCAATAATGCTAATTACTGGTCACTCTACATAATCCAATGAAAGTACTGTTGGCAAATGAGGATTTAGTACATAACTAATTTAAAACGTGGCTCTCCTTTCATTAAAACAAAATGTGCATGCATACCAGCTTTTGGAAAGAAAGAAACATGTTTTGAATTAAAACAGTTCAAATTCCATTACAAATTGATCCACTATGTGTACAAGAAGAAGTTCAGTTATTATACTCTTTACACTGAATTAGTCTTGGTCAAATTTGATGGATAATTTGTGGAATTTCTAATAGTATATGGCCACTTGGCCAGTTATCAAGTCTTAATTAAGACATGTTCATACAAGTTCACACCATCTATTTTTAGTCTATTAGTTTAGGCTGGGAAAAGACACTCATTTAAAAACACCCTTATGAGAAAAGATGAAGCAAGAGTCTAATTTATCCAGGTAGTCTCTAGAACTCCTGGGTTGCTTGGGTATATATGTGGACAAGACTATAAAAGAAAGACATGCTTGTATCAAAATTGGCTGCTATCTTTACTGCCATTTTCCTGTGGTAGTGTAGAACAGGCTCCAAAGGACATTGAGTTTTGATTGAGATACTTTAGTGTACTTGAGGAACTTCACTAGGGTGACATACACCTGCAGTTTTACGAGTTTCATCTCCCACCCTCCGACTCATATGCCTGCTGTTAGATCATCTGACATACTGGCCCATTAGAGTTCAAGTCACACCATGAAACCATCAAAGGGAAGAGCCAGTGTGGTGCCTGTTAAGACAGGATCTCTGAAAACCATTTTGTGACAGGTATAAGCCATCAACGTGGACTTGAGGCAAGATTATGGATTCATTCTGTTATCCCCAGTAGGTGAAAGCAACATTCTTTAGAAGACTTTGCAAATTGGTCCTGGAGGTAAATTACATAACAATAGTATGGAAACCAGAATCCCACCTTTGAAAGGTCTGTCTCTCAGGATGACTACTATGTTGTAGAATTGCTTAGGGTTTAGTCACAAAAATATAAATAATAATATATACTTCAAGTGAGACCATTTAATATTGGGAATAGAAATACATAGGAGTTGGAGTATTGAAAGAGATGAAGCACAGCAAATGGGAAACACATGTACATCATACAAACATACACAATAAAAGGCAGTTATCAACCATAGAACTGGGAAAAGGAAGGCACCCGGAGCCATCAGAACATGGAACATGGAGGCAGGGCCACATATGGCTGGACCCCTGGCCTCTGACCAGTGTGACACATTGGGACAGAACACTCTGCAAGCATGTGATGGTATAGCTCCTTAGAGTCTCAAAAGAAGCTGGAGTCCAGGACTAAGTGCTGCCATGGAGGAGGAAGTCACTCCTGAGATGACAGTAGCAAGAGGAGCTTACAGAAAAGAAAAAGGTACTCCTTGACCTCTTGCCTCCCAAGAGTTCCCCATCCTTTCTTGAAGAGCTGCTCAGAAAGTGTAGAAGACAGGACTGGAGTGAAGGGCTGAAGTTCAATGCCTGTTCCCATGTTTGTTTCTTTCCTCCTGTGACCGAATACCTGACAGGACCTACATAAAAAGAGGATAGGTTTGGGCTCACAGTGAAGGAGATATTAGCTTATTGTGGCAGAGAAAGTGTGTCTGCTGAGGGAGCTAAATCTGAGGAGCTTGAGGCAAGACTTACTTCTTTCCAGGTAGATGAGGAAGCAGAAAGCTCCAGCCAGAAGTAGGGTAGGGCTGCAACCTATACAGCCGTCCCCAAAGCAGCAACAGCAGCTGGGAGCACGTGTGAGGCCCTGAGGCCATGGGGTGCATTTCATATTTAGACTGTAACACACAGCAAATTAGCTGTTTAAAAATGTTAAAGGCTCTAGTTTATATATCCAAGAAGGAAAAGGGACGTTCTGGATCAGCTTATTGTCATGAATTAGCATTTGGTTTTTTTTCTGAATCAGAATCGAAGATTGTGATTTGAATGCAGCACTGACTCAGCGCGGTTCATTATGTTGAGTGATTGGTGACTTGAGCTCACAGGCATGCTGTGAACATTTGCACCGTGTTAGGTGGACATTTTCATTGACCAGGAGACAAGAAGAGCACGTGTGCAAAGGGACCTGAAAACAACACCGTCGACCGAAGATTAACCAACAGAAATTCACATTAACTCTAAAACCAGAGTTCCCGCATATTCATTTCACTCAAGACTCTCCGATTTCCAAATTCATTTTAGAATTATGAGGCTGTCCAGCCATATTTATACTTTTGTTATGTCCTTCCTGGTTCTCAGCCTCTACGAATGTAGTCATTTGGCCTGTTCTGCTTAGATAAACACCTGGAAGCTCTCCTGGGAAAGATCCCAAGTCTAGACATAGTTTTTAAAAAATCCACACATGTGTTTCTCATTATGAGGGGCTTTAAGTCTGCAGACAAGAGAAAATTCCCATGCCTTCAAGGAGTTACCAATTATGTCACATTCTGTGAAGAAACACCCATAACTAATATATAAATAATTGTCTTCAAAATCATAATAAAAGCGAAGATAGAAAAGAAAGATGGTTGTACTGAGCTGCTGAGGGTCTTATTTTTGAACACAGGTCTTGGGGAACAGGAAGGAGAGGTGACTTTCAACCTGGTAAGCTGCCTTCTTTTATAATTTTGGCATAATTACTGAGAGCAATCTGAGCATATCCATTGAGCTGCTATTGCTTGAAAATTTTCTTTTCTGTATTCTTCTTTCTCCTCCTCCTCTTCTTTGTTCTCTTTTTCTTCATCTACGAACACAATGACAGGCAAACGTCTATACATCTCTTCTGTCCCAGTAAAACATATAATGTACTAAAGTAAGAAATTTCTTCATAATACCGGGTGAGTAAGAAAGGACTCGAGGAGAACTGACGTGATGCATTTACAAATGCAGAGGTGTGGGGAATCAAGATGTGGCAGGTTGGGCTGGAGAGATGGCTCAGAGGTTAAGAGCACTGGCTGTTCTTCCAAAGGTCCTGAGTTCAATTTCCAGCAACCACGTGGTAGCTCACAACCATCTGTAATGAGATCTGGTGCCCTCTTTTGGCCTGTAGGCACACATGGGGGCAGAGTACTGAATAAATAATAAATAAAATCTTTAAATAATAAAAAAAGATGTGGTAGGTCCTCATCAGTGTTTATCATCACCTCTTTCTTAGAGCATCTAGAATGACTAGCAATTACTTATGAACAGGCAGGAAGGATGTATGCGCATAAAACATAGTGAGAACGGCTACTTAGATAGATCACTGTTATATAGCAAACATGTTAAGAAAATCTGGAGAGTAATAAAAGCTTAAGAAATGAGAGCAATGGGTGAGGTGACTAGCTACTATGTTAAACACAATAAAACAAAAAATAAAAAAATAAAAAACACACAACTCCTGTGATTCCATTTGTGGTGGTATTTCTTTTAATGTTACCAGTAATTGGATCCTTAGTCCAACAAACTTGTAGCTAATTGAGCTTTCCCTACTGTTTCTATCACTCATGTCTAAAAGATCAAAATAACCCGTATGTGCTGGGACTCTGAGATGGCTCTACAGTAAAGAGCATTTGCTACTCCTGTGGAGAACCTGAAGTCAGTTTCCAGCACACACATGTGGTGGCTGACCATGGCCTTTAACTCCAGTTCCAGGGGACCTGATACCCTCTTCTGGCACATGCAATTACATAGCCACACAGAGATACACACAATTAAGAATGAAAACATCTTTTAAAAATAAGAATATGTATGTATAACCTGTCAGGGGTCTATATAAACACTGACATAGGGAAGTCATTGTTCTTAAGTCAACTCTACTGACAACTACAAACAACATCCAGGACAGACACTTAAGATGAATCCATCAAATATCTTGGAGAACTATTTTTTTAAAGATGATAAGCTGAAAGGAAAATTCTCCAAACCTTTCATTCAATTTACATTCAGTTATGGAACCACAGCACAGACTAGAAAAGGAAGAACATAGAATCAGTATTGTGTACGCACTAGAAATAAAGGAAAGTACCGCATAATAGCAGGATGCAGTAATGAGCAAAGGCATCATGGGTGTGGTAACCAGTATTCTGGTTCATGGGAAAGAACAGAGAAACCTGAAGAATTTACTGGCTCTTGTAACTGGGTATTTCTGAGGAATGAATTTAGCTTCAGGCATGGCTTGATTCTGGGGCTTTAAATGCCATCAGCTTTATTGATTCTTCGACTTCAGTTATATCAGCTTTGACTTTGATCTTTCTCAGTGTACACAGACTTTCAAAAAAACCCAACAAAACACTCACCGAGAGCTGAGTTTACATGATTTTAGCTTATAATCTCAAAGGAAAAGAATGAATTCAAATTTCCCTCAAGCCAGGGGAAAACTCAATTGGCCTGGGAAAAGCCACACACTCATATTTGAAAGTATCACTGTGTCTTCTGGGATGTATCAATGTCACTGTCAGATGCCTGCTTCTGTTCCTGCAGTAAGAGTGTGGTACTATGATTAACAGACATACCAGTACCCTGTGGGACTGAAATCCCCTAAGGAAATCTGAATAAACGCATTATGTTTTAGTATTTGCTGCAACCAATATTAACTAATCTGCTAGCTTGTAAAAAATTCAAAAGTTTTTAAAAGATTGTTATTAATTTCTCAAAAACTCAAATGAAAAGATGATAATAATCTAACAGGCAAAAAACATACAGAAAAAGAACTGAGAAGTATGGGGCTGAGAGATGGTTCAGTCAGCAGAATGCTTAACATGCAAGCACAAAGACCTAAATGTAAGCTCCAGAATTCATGTATATAATGTTTGGTATGGTAGCACATGATTATAATCCCAGCACTGGGGAGCTAGGAATAGGTAGATACCTGAGGCTTGCTGGCCAACCAGAAGAGCTTACTTATCAGTCTATGGACAAGAGAGAGAAAGGGAGAGAGAGAGAGAGAGACAGAGAGAGAGAGAGAGAGAGAGAGAGACAGAGAGACAGAGAGAGACAGAGAGAGAGACAGAGAGAGACAGAGAGAAAGACAGAGAGAGAGACACAGAGAGACAGAGAGACAGAGAGAGACACAGAGACAGAGAGAGAGACAGAGAGAGACAGAGACAGAGAGAGAGACAGAGAGAGACAGAGACAGACAGAGACAGAGAGAGACACAGAGACAGAGAGAGACACAGAGACAGAGAGAGAGACACAAAGGCAGAGAGAGAGAGAGAGAGAGAGAGAGAGAGAGAGAGA
>OU015752.1:102426461-102458941 GCA_907169655.1 Acomys percivali | reverse complement strand
AGAGAGAGAGAGAGAGAGAGAGAGAGAGAGAGGGAGGGAGAGAGAGATCTTATTACAAAGATATGATAGGGGGGCTGAGGAGTGCTCCATAGTAAAGCACTCACCATGCAAGCAAGAGGACCTGAGTTTGGATCCCTAGAACTAGTGCAAAGCTGGACTCCCTGATGTGCATATCTGATCTCTGTGCTCCTCCAGCAACACGGGAGGCAGAGATAAGATAATCCCGGAAGCCTGTGGGCCAGCTATCCTTGCATGAGCAGCAGTGAAGAAGAGACTGCCTCAAACAGGATGGGAAGCAAGGACTGACACTAGAGTTGTTCTCCAACCTTCCTGTACATGGCTGTGGCGAACACACACTCACAAACTCACATGTGCATGTGCATGCACACACACACACACACACACACACACACACACACGCATGCACGCATGCGCATGCACATGCATGCACGCATACTTTTGATGTTTCTGTGTACCACTTCGGTGCCCCAACACAGCTAAGCATAGGCATAGATTGCTTAATTGGCTCCTGCTTCTGGGAAGGGGCAAAGGCAAGTGGAAACAAAGGTGTCATTCTGTTTATTTTTCTTTCAGTGTGATAGGAAACAAATGAAAAGGATGCAAGGAAATAAACAAGACAAAGGTAGCAGTTGCTTTCATAAGGAGATATTGAAAGTAAACATTTCCCTCTTTTTCTTTCCATGGTTTCCTTTGTAAACATTGTCCATGGGTTTTGCATACATGATAAATCATACTTATTTAAACATTATCTGCATGGCCTGGGCAGATGTCCCAGAGGGTGAAGTTCTTGCCACACTAGCGCGAGGAGCCCGGGTGTGGATTCCCCACAAGCTGTGTCAAGCCGCACGCAGTAGCACATGTCTGTGACTCCAGTACGTATGCTGTGAGGCAGGAGGCAGAGACAGGAGAACCAGCAGCTTGAGACACAGTTAGCTTGGCTGTACGTGATGGCAAACCACAAGAGACCCTGCCTCAAATAAGGTACTGACACCAGAGAGTGCCAGCCACCCCCACCAAGAACTGTCTCTACACATACACGTATGCGCACACATATTTGCAGCCCCCATATATATATATATATATATATATACATATATATAATGAGACGTACAGCACATTGAGATAAGTGCTGGTGCTGTACAAAATAAGAATCCAGAAAGAGAGTGGAGGGGAGGGCATGGAAGAGCAGCAGGGGCCCAGGACTCAGAATGAGCTCTGGGAGTACCACCTGGTGTGACCCTTTGTGACTTCCTGCTGAACGTCAAAGATAATTGAACACCAACAGAAAATCATACAGGATGGCGCAGAGCGACTTCTTGATTTTTCTTTTTCTTTTTTCTTTTTTTTATTAAAAGTTATCTTTGTGTCTTAAAATGAAAACCATATTTTAAAAACGGCCCAATTTGCTTTCTAAAAGTCAACAGTGTGGTGAGCAGAGCACTCCTGTACAGCACCTGGTTACAGTTTTCAAAGGTTTGTATCTTAGTCATGTCTGTGGGTGCCGTGTGAGGATGTGTGCACACAGGTTCAGGTGCCCACACTTGGTATGGGGGTTGGGAAAATAATTCAAGTCCTTTGAAAGGGCAGCGAACACTGCTAAGTACTGGGCCATGTCTCCGGCCCCGTGTCCTGCTTTCTTATGGTGTCAGTCTCCAGCATCTCAGAAAACAGCCAGGCATGAGGCCAATCAACTCTGCATTCGCTGGAAGGACTGCTTCTTTCAACTCCAGTGTCCTTGGAGAGATCCGACAATGGGAAATCATGAACAGATGTTCCCATTAGGAATCCTAGCCTTTTATGGTCACAGAGGCTCCTAGCCATCTCTCTACCCCACCCCAGCAGCACAGCCATGGATGGTCTTCTAAAAATTAGAGGTTAGAATGCTTATAAACCAGAAGGCGTAGTATGTCCAAGTGGATGAGGAACTAATGGAAACATAGCATGGTCTGTGAACAGACTCGGAGGCCAAGTCCGAAAACAAAATTATTTTAATTATCTGTGGACAAAAGGGAGGATGAAATCATCAAGGGGCTCTTAGGATGGACATCTGTGCATCACGAAGCAGAGGAAGAGGTGGTCCTGAACTCCTTCAGAGGATGTGCTCCAGAAACTGTGGCATTTGCAAAGAAAATAGAGAGGTTCTCTGAAACTCCGCAGTTGAAATGAAGAAGTAACACTACATGAAAGAGAATGCATAGGTATGAGGATAGCTGCAAGGAACACGTGAAGATATAATAGAGAAAGTTTATTCCAAATGAAGGAAAACTGGTAAGAATTGAACTCAAGGAAATAGTAGGTAAAATAGAGCCATACCCAAGGAAAGCAGGAAGCAAGTACATACGCACAAATAAAATGAACTGTCAATTACTTAGTCACATAAACCAGGTGGCTCAGATAATCGAGGGAAAAATGGGCCAGTTGCAGGTGTCTTAGGGGGAAAAGAAGAATATGACATTTCAAAGCTTTGCATACAACATCTTCCAGATGTTTGCTTCTCACGAGAGTGACAGATATTTCAACTATACAAAGGATGGTCACACACATATCTGCTTCAGCAACTCGAAAATATTTTTTTGGAGGCAATAGAGGGTCAAGAAAAATACAGGATTTAATTCAATGAGCCAAGTAGGAAACAAAATTGGCTGTCTCTGACTTCAGAGTGCTCTGTTAAAATGAGATTCCATGAGAGCAAGCCAGAAGGTGAATTCCAATGGAGAGACGAGAAGGGGTGATGGAGATGGAACACACAACACTGCAACCGGAAGGAAAGCTTTTCCAGTCTAAAGAAAAGGAATACAAACTCAAGTCATGAAAATAGGAGAGAGAGAGAGAGAGAGAGAGAGAGAGAGAGAGAGAGAGAGAGAGAGAGAGAGAGAGAGAGAGCAGAAAACAAGAAAAAAAAACCTATATGAGTAAGAGAATTATTGGGCCAGTGGGATGGTGACATGAGTAGATGTGCTTGTTATGTTGGACAACCCCCAGGAGCCACAGTGGTAGGAGAGCGCGACCTCCCCAAAACTTGTTTTCTGACCTCCCTGGTATGTTACAAGCATGCACACACATACACACTTGCAAATAATAAACTTTTAAAAAATGGTATATGTTATTATGCAAAGGGTAATAAAAAAGTTAACACTGGGTTAGAATGAAAAAATTGAACAATTACTGATTTATGAGTAAGAACTGGTACATATAAGATACATTTTCTTTCTTTTAGAAAGAAAATGAACTGTGCATTTAAAATTACACTTATTCATTTATTTGGTGTGGGGGGGGGGAGTTGTACATACCACAGAACACACAGGAAGCACACACAATAAAAGGAGTCACTTCTCTCCATCATGTGGGTCCTTGGGATCCAACCAAAGTCATAAGGCTTGGCTGCAAGGGCCTTTACCATTGAGCCCTCTTGATGACTTCCTCCTTAAAAAGCTTTGTTTTGCTTATTTGTGTGGGGAGGTAGTCATGCCTTTGGATGAGGAGGCTACAGGAGGGATTCAGACACCCACCCCCCCCCCAGAGCTGGAGTTGTAGATGTTTTACAGGATGCCTAGCATTAGGTGGGTGCTGGGATTTACTCTGGTCCTCATGGTTGAGCAGTAAGTGCTCTTAACCTCATGGCCAACTCTCTAGTGCCTCCATTTTCTATACAATCTCACTGAAAGTGGGCTTCTCTTGAGCCCAGGCAAGATGAAAACTTTGAAGTGCAAAATATTTGAAAGTGCTAAGTAAAAATCCAAGGAGTGTCTGAGCAGAATAATTAAACATTGGGTGGTCCCTCCCTTCTGTAGTGTATTGGTATTCAGTGAGTCAAGTACATGTGTCCTGTAGGAAAAGAAAGGGCCGTGACTAACGTTTCAACCTTTCTACGCAGCATCTTCAGGTGCTTGTTTCTGGCAACACTAGAGAGCAATCCTATCTGTATATAATGGTCAAAATACTGATGATGACTTTCAGCTGAAAAAAAATATTTAAAGACACAATTCCTCTAAAAGTAAGAGCAGGTTCATGAATTGAGAATCAAAATATGCTATGAAAGCCAGGTATTTAATTGTCATTAAGCCCAGTAACAACTATTGACCTTTCCCCACCCATCAACCTGTCTATGGTTCCCTACCACTCAGTCATCTTTTAAACTATACCTGTTTATCTCATGTCTATCTGTCAATCATATATATACACTTAATCTTTTGCCAATCCATTTCCATCTACCATTTTTCTTTTATAATTTTTAAATTTTTTTATTTTTTAAAAATATATTTTATTAATTTATCCATATTACATCTCAATGGTTATCCCATCCCTTCTATCCTCCCATTCTTCCCTCCCTCCCATTTTCCCCTTACTCCCCTCCCCTATGACTGTGACTGAGGGGGTCCCTCCTCCCCCTGTGTATGCTTCCATTTTTCTTTTAAGTTGTCTCTTCCCTTATGTTGGAAAGCTATCTGTAAGGTCCTAGAATCCAGCCAGGTGGAAGTATTGCTTTTCTAAAAGATGTAACAACAACAACAACAAAAAGAACCACTGGTGCACAGAACAAAGCTTACTGAAGATGCGTGGTGGACTGAGAGGCAAGAAGCAGGAATCCAAAGGAACAGAGCAGGCTTGAACTGCTGCTCACGAGTTAGGGGTGGATGAGCATGGATTCGTCAAGGAGAAGCAAAGCTGAGAACAGACATTCAAGGACTTGTGCATGGAAGATGCAAAGTCAGAAGCATGTCTGACACGGGTCATACAGAATTAAAGGAACTGAAGTCAGATGCGGTGGAGATTACAGGAGAGATGGCCTGAAGGCAAACACTTCAGAGAGTGAGCAAGGGACAGAATGAGTCAGTGGTTTGCACGGCTGCTTGGATGGCCTCTGGCTCATTCTTCCTTCTCTTTAATCATTTACACCCTTTAGAGATTTCCAGTGTAACAGGCAGAGTAGAGTGTCAGGTGCAAGATTCTCAACTTAGAGCTTGGTAGATAAGCCCAATATTTATCTCCAGTATTTCTATGAACAGCTTTCAAGGACTGGATGGAGAAAATATATATATTTTTTGTACCAGTAAAGAAGGGCTGAAGACAGCTGACTCATCTGAACTTGAACAACATCAGCAGCCCACTGGGACGTGGAGTCTTACGAAGGGTAGAATTGGCCTGAGCAATTATGACTATCAGTGAAAGAAAAATGGTCCAAATATCAGTGAGAACAAAATTTTCTTTGGATAGAAATTTAAGAAATTGATGGTACAAATGAGCTCACTGCCTAAGAGGAGTCTAACACAACGAGACCTGGGGAAGTTTCTGGAAGGAACATCATTATTAGAGGAGAAGCTGGAGGTTTCTTGGAGATTGCATATGCCACTAATGATGGTATGACTCATGGACGTCTAAGAATTCTGATAAACAGTATGTTTTTTAGAAAGATAAGCTTCAGAATTTGAGACAGCTTGGTGACAAGTTACAGAGGAGCGCCTCGAGTTCAAACAGCAGAAGTTGGTCATCTGTGAGATTTATAACACGTTTTTGGAGACAAGAGAGGTCCTGCAGGGTTCAGGAACGCTGCAAGGACTTAGGAAAGCTGACACAGGTTTAGCTGTCTAAGAATTGAAGGACTTACATGAAAGAAAACATTTACCCTGCTATTTATGGAAAAGTTACAAGCTCGCAGTGGAATGAGCTAATACGCCAGATGTCGAAACATGAATGACAGAGATACAAAGAGCCCTACTTGTGTAAAGTTCATTATGCAAAAAAGGTTGATTTTGGGTTCAAGGCTATCCATTTAAAAAGCGCAGAGAGGGGCAGAGAACGCGTCACTGTGCTTCAGAAGCAGCCTGTTTTCACTTGACATCTAATCAGAAACATGGCCGTGTAAAGAAGCAAGTTTTATCACTCACTGATGGCATTCCAAGAGTCGTTCTTTTGGAATAAGAGTGAACGTTATATAATGTTGGATCCCCTGGGGGCTGGAGTTCCGAGCTGTTGTGCGCTGCCTGACGTCGGAGCTGGGAACCAAACTCAGATCCTTCGCAAGAGCAGCCCACGCTCTGGGAGCGGGGGCACGGAGCCATCTCTCTAGCCCGCCTGCATGACATTCTTATGAAGGGAATTCACTTCACTGCCCACACTTACAAGTGTGGAAAGAGAGCTGAGAGATTTCTGTGCTCCATTGAGAGCTATCTGACAGGCAGCAACATCATGGGTACAGAGCTTTAACACCAGGCTTTACAAATGAGTCAAGCAAAGCGGGGTGAGGCACTGAGTGACTCTGATGGGGCAAATCTCCGGCAATGGAGGCTCCAGAGAGCTGACATGCTGGGAGGTGACGATTGAAGGGTAGGATATCAAGAGTGTGAGATTTCAAAGATGGGCCACGTTTAGGGATAAATCACTGAAACGGCTGCATTTGTGAGTTTTCTGCCCTTAAGCAAATCCCGAGAGCATCAGCTTGTGGCTAGACAAGGTTTATTCTGGTGCATGGTTTCAGACTTCAGTCTATCGTTGGTTGCCCTCTGTCGCAGAGTGGAGTGGGTGAGCGTGGCAGAGTAAAATTGCTTCTCTCATGTCATGCCAGGGCATGACAGAGACTGGGAGAGACCAAGTCTTACCTTCCCCTTCAAGAGCACGTCTCAAGGGACTCTGCCCATGAAGACTCCTCTCTGAAGTTTCCAGTACTTCACACACAGTGCCAAGCTGGGAACTAAACCTTTGTCCCATGAGCCTCTGGGGACAGTCCAGATCCAAATCACACTGATAGCTAAATCCACTCTTTAATGAGGGGTTAATTAGGAAGCACATGGAATAAGTGAGGGGTTTTCTAAATACTAATTAAACTGGAAAGAGATGCTGGACCACTTGATGGGAAATAAGGTGACTCACTCAAACAGCAGTCTACAATAAGGGGTAGTTTTGAAGGATGTTTCTGTGACTCCCTGAAGGTGAATATTTAGAAAATGAAGAGGAAAAGGCAGGAGTCAGGATGAATATAGAGTTTCCCACAGACTATTGTTAAGGGTTGCCCATCCTTAGCAAAGAGCTGTGTTTCTAGCAACCTGAGGCCTGGGGCAGAGATTGGAGTCTTTCTGGAGACCACGTTTGTGGCATCTATTAAAGGAACCATATAATTTCATGTCTCTCACTGGTAGCCAGGAATATTGATTTATATTCAACTTCATTGCCAGCCTTTTTTTTTTTTTTTTAAGACCTTCAGACCAGCCTGGGTGAATGTATGGGCAAAAAGTCAAAAAGCATTAGTCCCTCCTCATGGGACAAACTGGGGGACTTCCCTTGTAGGCTTTCTGTCACTCACAGAAAGGATCCTGGAAGCATCCCTGGCTTGGTAAGGAGCAGGGCTGTGTGAATTTGCATATCTTTTCTTTTCAGATAACACAGCGATATAAAAGCCAGGCTCTCCATCTCTGCCTAGCTGGGTTTTGGCACTGAGCAGCAGAATTATTATCAATGGGCTCCTTTCCCCATGGCACCCGTCCCGAGGCTGAAGGCGCCCTTAAACAAGGCGAGCGGCCCCCCCTCCCTCTGGAGTAACAGAGGATGGGAGGTGTTGAGGTTCTCCTTTGTGTTCCTTCCATCTCGTGAATAATATATTTTTGTTTATTTGTTTGAGTATATCTGGCAGACACAAAGCTCCATTTTGCCAGAACCTTCTAACAGGTTTATGAGAGATGGATTGGGTAATTACATTGCCATTTTTGCCATTATTGTTTATTTGTTTTCTGAAACAGTCTTATTCTGCAGCCCATGCTGACTTGGAACTCGCTATGTAGCCCAAACTCAATTCTCTTGTCACTGCATCCCGAGTGTTTGGATTACAGGAATGAGCCACCATACCTGGCTTCTTTATGTTATCACACACACACAGACACACACACACACACACACACACACACACACACACACACACACACATTGGTAAATTTATTTATTGGCTTTTGGAGTCAAGGTAATTATGTAACCTAGATTTACCTTAAGTTCATGGCCATTCTCCAGCTTCAGTATTCTTCCTGATACAATTACAGACTTGAGTCACTACCTCAGGCTAAGCCATTGTCTACCTGGAAAATTCACCACCTTTAGATGAAAAAGACATAGTCAACTCAAACACTGTCTTTTGAAGCAATGAGTTAGGTCAGAGCAGGGACTTCTAATCTCTGATGAGTTGCTTTGTTCTGAGGTTAAAAAAGCATTTGTCATTGATATGAGGAAACCTAGTGGGTGCCATAAACAATGG
The DNA here is from genome assembly GCA_907169655.1 of Acomys percivali. NCBI lineage: Eukaryota > Metazoa > Chordata > Mammalia > Rodentia > Muridae > Acomys > Acomys percivali. The sequence goes on along the minus strand of OU015752.1, from coordinate 102,450,684 downwards.
CCAATATTTTAACAAATTCTTCCATTTTTCCCCTTTTGAAATTCATTACTTTCTTATTAGAAATTGAATGAAGATTCCCCTTTGCCTTATTTTGCATGTCCTTTCTGCCTGTTAAATTTCTAAATAATTTATTGTCATTTTAAAGTATTTGATATTAAAGGGGTCTGAGCTATGAGTTTCCCATCAAGGGTAATTTGGCTTTTAGTGTTCAAACTATCATTTATGATATTACCATTAATATCCAAATTCTGCTTGTTTTTATTTCACATTATCTGGGAAGCCATGTTGATTTAATCTTTAATGGCAGTTTAATTGTATAGTATTATCTTGCTCACTCTCTTCATTAGATACATCACTAAATGTATTTTCTTGCCAAGCAATGATTGTAGACTATGGCATAAACACTTTCTAATTTTGAAGTTTTTCTTCTGCCCTAACAAATAATTGGTTGTATAACTATTTCACTAGAATTTTAAAACTATGTATTCAGTCAGTGCCTATTGCTTTCTCAGAAAACTGGGAATAGGACTACCTCAAGATTCAGCTATTCCGCTCCTTGGAATATACCTAGCGGATGCTCCACCACACAACAAGGACGTATGCTCAACCACGTTCATAGCACCCTTATTCATAATAGCCAGAACCTGGAACCAACCTAAATGTCCCTCAGTCAAAGAATGGATAAATAAACTGTGGTACATTTACACTATGGAATACTACTCAGCTATTAAAAACAAGGAAATCCAGAAATTTACAGACAAATGGATGGAACTAGAAATGATCATAATGAGTGAGTTAACCCAGAAGCAGAAAGACTCACGTGGTATATACTCTCTTATAATTGGACACTAGCCCAAGAGGCATGTCCCATGAATGTCTTCACTCACCAGGAGACTGGAATAGTTGTGAGAACATCCTATTGGGACTCTAGGTGAGACAAGTATGGGAGAATGGGGAAATAGAAGGATCCAGAGGGTCCTAGAAACCTACAAGAAGAACATCATGATGGTCGGATATGGACCAGGGGAGTCAGCTCAAACTACTGCACCAACCAAAGACAATACATGCAGCAAACATTTAACCCCTACTCAGATCTAGCCAATGGATAGGACATTCACCATAGTTGAGTGGAGAGTGGGGACTGACTCTGACATGAACTCTGGTGCCCCATATTTGACCACTTCCCCTTGGTAGGGAGTCCTGGTGGTACTCAGAGAAAGGATAAGCAGGCTACCAAGATGAGACTTGATAGTCTATGACCATATGGTGGGGGAGGTCATAGACGTAGGGGAGGGGAATAGGGTGAAGATGCCCAAGACAGATTTTTGAAATCACTGTGTCTAGGTTGCTTTCTGTTACTGTGATAAACACCATGGCCGGAAGTAATTCAGGGAGGAAAGGGGTTCTTTCATCTCATAGCTTGAAGTCTATTATTGAAAGAAACCAGGCCTGGAACTCAAGGCAAGAACATGGTGGTAGGGACAGAAGCAGAGACTGTGGAGAAATGCTGCTTACTGGCTTGCTCTCCATGACTTGCTCCACCTGCCTTCTTGCTCTTCCTGTCCAAGGGTAGTACTGCCCACAGTGAGCTGGGCCCTTCCATGTCAATTGTTAATCAAAAAAATCCCCACCCCCCCAGACTTACTTACAGGCCAACCCAATGGAGGCAATCCATCACTTGAGGTTCCTTTTTCCTAAGTGTCTCTAGTTTGTGTCAAGTTGACAAAAACTAACCACTGGTCACTACATGTGTTTTGTTTCTTTCAAAAGACAAATGTGAGATAGAATGACGCCCTGTCTCTAATATTCCTGAGTAGACTCAGTGTCTTTGTCTTTGCTGGTGCCCTTTCTATTTCTCCTTTCTTGAATACATCTTTGTATTTCTAGTCACTTATTTTGTGTCACAGTTGGGAGTAATCATACGTAACATCACATTATATACCTTTGATTTTTCATTACTTCATTTTGTATTCTTTGACAGTTTCACACATGTCTACACTGAATTTTGATCATTTTCATCTCCTTTCTCCTTCTCTCAATCCCCTTTCTTTCCCACCACAATGATTCTTTTTCTTAGCAGTCCACTTTTAATTTAATATCTTAAAACAAAACAATCCCCCTCCCCCGCCAGAACTCCTTGAGAACTAAATTAAGGTTGATTGCATGAGCATGAACGGGAACTATTTATAGGAACATAGGCCACTGATCAGTGGCTACAGGACTGAAGAAAGTGATGCTCTTTCCCTCAGCACTGGTTAGCTACCTTAGGAGCCCCTCCCCCATGCATGATGAAATTGTGGCAGGTCTAGTCTTATGCAGGGTTTGCATAAGTGAAACGGCGGTAGATAGTTCATGAGTATAATGACATGCCATATCCAGTAGACATTGTGCTATGGTATTCTTCCCCATCTCTGGCTTTTATGTTTCTTATCCTCTTTTTCATGATGTTCTCTGAGCCTTGGAGGGGATGACATATATTTGCAATGTAGGGCTGAGCACTCTCTACTCACATAGTGTCCATACTTTGACCAGTTAGAGAGTCCATGTTAGCCACTGCCCACTTCTGTGTTGAAGGCTGAGAACAGATCGGCAGTAGGCTCTACCCCAGGGCCTATGATCTCACCAGCCACCAGATCTTGACCAGGTTTGTAGTTCTAGAGATAAATTCCCTCCTGAGAAGTGGACCTTAAGTTTACTCAGAAAGCTGCTGATAATATTGCACCCATGAGCATACCTTGCCAGGAAGGCTTTGTAGATTGCAGGGTCCTCATCTTGGAGAGGGCTCTGATGATCTCTCTCCCAGAATCCTGCATGTCACCCTCTGGCATTATGAAAGCTAGCCAACAACTTCCAGTTTAGACCCAGATTGATTTCTCAAGGTCTTGCAGCCAGGTAGGTAGTGTCTTCAGTAATTGGGTTTTACACTATCATTTTGGTGGGAAACAAAAGGCATTGGCAGTAGTCTGTGATGTCCTCATAGAGATGACTCTCACGCCTGCCACTGGGGTTTCCTTTCTGTAACCCTTGGCTTCTGTGAGAAGCTTTATCCACTATGCAGGAAGCCTCTATCTCAACTTTTAAAGTTATGTTTTAAAATATTTATTTTGTTTTATTTTATATGTCTGTGCCTGAGTGAATGTAGGTATGTGCACCACATGAATACAGGAGCCCAGAGAGATCAGAGAAGCATCGGTTGCCCTGGAACTGAAGTTAAAGATGGTTCTGAGTTGTAATGTAGGTGCTGGAAACTGAACAAAATGCTCTTAGCCACTGAGTAATCTATCCAGCCCCCTAAAATTACATTTTTAGTGGACTTACAAAGTAGTAGGTTTCCATATGACTTTTTCATAAATCCCTAATCTGGTTAACTCTGATCTTTCCTTTCCTACCCCTCTAGCTCTGCTTAAACCCTCCCACCCCAGTACTCATCCCCTCTACTTTCATATCATGTACCCCCTCCTTTAAGTCTCTGCTCACCTTTCCCCTCTCTAGAGACCCTTTTATATGTTTCTGGACTTTACTGGCACTCATATTTGAACACTTTACTCTGAGAATTCCAAATTAAATTTGTACATGAGCAAGAACACCTACCTGGCCTGTATAAGTGACACAATTTCATCATCTATTTGTCAACAGGTGCATACATAGGCCATTTTCATTTCCTGGCTTTTGTGAATAGAGGAACAATGGGTATGGATATATAAGCATCACTGTAGGAGCCTGTGGAGTGCTCTTGGTATATACCCAGGAGTCATGAAGCTGGGTTGTATGGAAGATTTATCTTTAGTTATATGAGAACCTTCCACACCAATTTCCACCATGGCTGTATCAGTGTACACTTCAAAAATACAGTAAATAACTGTTCTCCTTTTCCTACATGCTCACCCAGTATTTGTTGTCATTTATTTTCTTTATAGATATGCTGTCTAGGATGAGATGAAATCTCAAAGAAGTTTCAATTTACATTTATTTGATGAAACAGGATGTTGAACACCTTTACAAATATTTATTAGCCAGGTGTATTTCTTCTTTTGAGAACTCTCTGTTTAGTTCCATAAACTATTTTGATTGAGTTGTCTGTTTTCTTAATGTTTAAGTTTTAAAATTCTTTTTTATTCTAAATATTAATCATCTGTCCCACTCCTTAATTTGTTGGTCTTATGTCCTGAGCAACTGGGGTCCTGTTCAGAAAGTCTGTACCTATGCCTATATTTTTAAGGATATTTTATTTCTACCAATACTATAGTCTATTCATTAGCAGATTTTATTCATTTGTTCTTATGGTGCCAAAGTATTTGGGAAAATTATACAGCCTTAAAAATCACATCACAGCCATGAAGAATATACTTTTAAATGTTGAGTTTGACATTTTACTTTAACAACTTTCAGTTTGATTGTAATTCTGACATTCTTGAGGTGGGGGCTTGCAGGTGGTACAATTCTGAGCTTATAAGTTTGTGTAGGAGTTCAATTGCTTCTAAAAAGAGGAATTCAGTCCAAAAGCTAATTTCAATAAAGAAATCGATGATATTAGCTTTGGAAACCAAGGTGAAAACAGATTCAAATGGTGGTCTCAAATCCTTAAAAAAAAAAAAAAAAAGACTTAAACAGCAGCAGTCTGCATATGCTAGTGCCCTTGCTTTAGTTTTCATTCTCCATGAGGTATTGGGTTTTTTAATTTTTTTGACTCTAGGATCAAGTTTTTGTGTTCTTCACGCCCCCTCCCCCTGTGCTTTACAGGTAGCCAATGTTTTGCTGATTTAGAGCTAATTTCATTTTTTATCAGACAACTGGAGCCAAGTCTAGGATACTAACAGCAAGAATTGAAGATAAAAACAAAATAAAACAAAACAGAAACCTACAGAGAAATGAATCTAAATGAAAAGCAATGCACATGAGGTGCCACGGTGCTGTGTGTGGCTGCCTGGCAGTCATCTCAATATAGACGATGATGACGTTCTTTCTCTGCAAAGCCAGGCACATGGATACAGGATGACTAATGGTGGTGAGTATGTGGCCTGCTACCACACCTCTGCTAGCTCAGCATATCTGTGAACCTGCTGTTGTGAGAAAGGACCCATTTCTCCAAACTTTGAGACAGATTCCAACAAGGAGTGGTGACATGGCAGTGGGGCGGGGTATCCTTTTTCTCTTTCCTGGTGGTTAGGAACCAACAGATTGTACCTCTATATTCTGGGATCATGATGAAATTCTCACCAATGTTCATATTTAAAAGAGCCACAATTTTATTGGCTCTCAGAAGTGATGAGATATTTATTCCAATGCATTGCAATTCATGGAATTATCATGGATGTCTCTTTTCAGAACAATTTAAAGATTTAGGGTTTTTGTTTGTTTTATTTTGTTTTGTTTTGCTTAGTAACACACAAATATGTGATCTCACCAAAAGTTTAAGTAATGCGAAGTACATGGAATAAAATGGAGTTCTATAATCACTTCTCTGTTTTCCCCAGCAACTGAGTGGGTACTATGTGGCCGGACCCCTTTCATCACTTAGTGGTCACGTGACTTTGACTATATACTTCTGTTTCTGCTTCATTCTGCTCCCCTGTAAACAAGGATAGGGCTGTGGTGAAGACAGTTGTGAGCTGCCTGACATGAATGCTAGGAACCAAACTCTGGTCCTCTGCAAGAGAAGCAAGTGCTCTTAAAGTCCAGGCCATCTGTCCACCCCTTGTTATATCTTGAACAGCTGTGTTTATAAGTAATAACACAATATAGAATTTAGAGATGGAATTATGGAATTAAAAGTGGAATTGCCCTAAACTTTTGTCATAAAAATGGTCCATCAAGAGGTGTTGTACTATTTTCAGTTCAACAGTTAGCATGCTGCAAGAGTAGAATACGAGACACAGATATGTGACGTGCCTGAGGAAACTCATTTATGTTTTTTACCTGGCATTTATTGGGTTAATGTTCTACCATTTCAGCAAGCTCCTCCCTGAAAGGCTGGATACCTTTGAGAACCCCAAGCTCCAGTATATACAGTGTAAATTAGTGATCACAGCTCAAGTGACATCATCAACACATAGAGTGGGAGATTACTTCCTTAATTATAATTAAAACTGCAGTCAAATATGCAACATGTTAAAAAGAAACCAGAAGCTGCTGAGTCCCAAATCAAAGTAATAGAATAAACTGAGATAAAGAAAACCACTGTCTCATAACGCATAATAAAATCAATTTGATAAAACAATAGTAAAAAAAATTCACCAAGAGCATTGACTGTGACAGAAACTGGGGAAAGGCGATTGTGAATTTGGAGCCATAGCCTTGTTGAAACGTTGCTCAAATAAAAAAACAAAACAAAACATTCCTTTTATAACTGGGGGGCTCTGCAGTGTCTCCTAATCTCCCACCCCAACGCATAGAATGATGGTTAGAGTCGTTCTTTTAAAAACTCATGTTGTGATTCTAGAAGTTGACTGGCTCCCAGGGTGAGAGATGTGACTATCAGCCCTCCCCTCAATGCTCCACACTGCTGGTCTTTTCATTTAGTATTGTTGCAGTGGTGGGTTTTATTTTTACTTTATTTTCCAATTCAATGTACTGTTTTGAGGTATAAAATGTATTGGTAGTATTGAGATCTAAGGAGGGTAGTCCAGTGTTTTCTTTTATGTACGTATTCTTAGAGTATGTTCCTTATACTCTGACAAGTTTCACATGACCTTTTGTTCAAGTATACTGTGCACAGTGTGACTATATTAAATGTCCATCACCCCCTCGTGGTAGCTTTCATTGCCACTCCTTTCTCTATGTATAAGTATAGAAAGATATCTGGAATGATGACTTAAAAGTAGGAAATGCTTTCCTAGAATAGCATGCACAAGAGGACCATGGTTCTTGGGGGACGTGGCTTGTGGACCATGTCATCCTCATCCCTGTGGTGCAAGGAAGCTGCCCCCTAAGGCCCCAACACACAGATTTGGGCTTAGGTTTTCTCCCATTGACTCAAGGCCTCAAAACATTCCTAGAAAAGGGCTCTGCATCTTCAGGTCAAGGACCCAAGAAGCTTAGGTGAGAATGTGGCCAACCTCACTCTGCAAAATAATGTGTTTGAACTGGAAGATAATTTGTTTGAAGAATTAATTACACTTCACACCACACTTACAACTAACCACGGACACCGCTCAGTTTAACTATCTACAAACTCCCAATCTCTCTTCCAGTAGAACTGGCAAATTTCCCATCCAGATGTGGCCAAGAGAAATTTTTTCCCCTCTGGCTCAGACTGAGTCCCACCTTCTTAAGTTCCCATTCCAACTCCATTCTGCATAATCCATGGAATGTTCCTTTTGTTTCTTTACTAGTTCGTTTGCCTATGGCTGTTGGAATGGCTGACTCCTGGTATTCCAAAACAAACAAATAAACAGAAAAGCCCCACTTCCTCTGCTGTCAGTAGCACCAAATGTATTTTGCACACTCTCTTCAACTTCAAGCATGCCACGTCGTTGCCAGACACACAGGAGATCTTTGCATCATTTACGAAATGTGTACCGCCCCACCCATTTCGCACAGGCAGGGCTTCCCTGCTTCAGCATCTTCTGCCTCTGCCTGCATGCTTGGTCTCCATCTGTGTTGTGCTGTGGTGACAGCAATGATTTAATGTGGCTGTGAACGAACCCGCTCTGCCTTTTGTGAGAAGTCAACAGATTTTGTTACAGTTCAATGTAAAACCGATGCTCTGAGCAGAAGCAATTCACTCATGACAGTCCCTCCCTCCGTCCCTCCCTGCTCTGTCTCTCTTAATCATTTTCCTAGTGTTAACACATCAACCATTCAACTTTGGCTTTTAGGAGTTCATCTTTCTTCTTAATCTTCCCTCAGGCTTAAGGAACCTAAAACAAAGACAAGTTGAGATGTATCAGATAGCAGCTTACTTCTGGTGTTTCACAGAACTTCCTTCTGCAAGGAATTTTTAACCATAGTTTCACAGCACTGCTTATGACCACCAAATGACGGCTCCAGCACCTTCTAAAGTTTTCAGATATACTGAACATCCAAGTTCAATGCAGGTCAGATTCTGTGTGGGAGGAGAGAAGAGAGCATGCGCCAGGCACTCGTTTGAGTCTATTAACAAAAGCGTGTGTTAACAAAAATATGCACTTTTTTTCTCATAAGGAAATAGAGGCCAGAAGAGTTTACATGACTAGTCTCTAGTCTTCATCCAATGATGGACAGAATGGTCCAAGACAGCCTGAGACCAAAGCTTATACAGTTTTATTCTTTGTGTAATGCTCTTACCAAAACTGGTAGGTGTGATGGAGGCTGGCATCAGCTCCTCAAAGACTTTCAAATGTTTAGAACAGTCTTTATTGCAGACAGCCCAAGGTTGTTTTTCAAGGCCAATGGGGCTGCTTTATGTCGAGGACTAGTTAAGACGAGTCCAGGTCTGAGCATCACAAGGAAATTCCTAGGAAGATCTCTGGGGTATCCAGGACCCACGTGGTACGCATTAGGAAGATCTGCGCTAATGAATAGCTTTGAGGATTTCAGCCGAGGAAGTCAGTCTCAGAGCGCCCCACTGCCCATATGGGCCTAGTTTCCCTCAATGGGGTCTTTGTGGCAGCCCAACTCTTGAAAGAGGCCAGCCGGTGGTCAGCGGAGGAAACCACCACTGAGAAGGCTGGCCCTGAGCTGTCACTCCCTCACTTTCCTTTGGACAAGGTACAAGAAATCTTTTATGGGCTGGTGTGGGGGAAAGCCGATGGGAGCCAGCTTTGTTCTATTTTTGTAATGTATTTCTGGTTGAGTTAATTCTATGGAAAAAAATCGTCAGTGTGGTTGTGTGTTTATGTAGGCCCCTTCATCTTGCTGCATGGTGCCAAGTTCCCCGCGTCTGCAAGGAAGTGCAGCCAGACATGTTCAGCGTCCAGGGTCCTCACCCGCTGACCCCTTAATCTTTCCAAGTTTACCCAGCTCTCTCACAGCAGCGTCTGCATGGAAACTGATCCCTCAGCCCCTGGCTTTTGGCAGGAGGACACTTCCTTCATATGGAAAAGTGTTTAATACCAATTTAATGGTCTGTCTAGCCACTGTATGCCCCAAGCCCGCCCTCCTTTCTTAATGTCCATTGGCACAGAGCACGGAAAGCTGACTTTTAATCACCCATTTCAAATGGCCCCAGCTTACTTTTCAGTATGTCCACTGCTTTTCTAATGAGGATCTCCCCTCAACCTCAATTCTTTCTTTAATCCTGTAAAGCCAATGGCTGCCGTACATTAAGACGATATTCCTATTTATTATAATTAAATATAATTGAGACAGGGAGGGCATCCCTTTGTTTTCGTTTTCTTTTTCGTTTCTTTTTCTTTTATTTATTTTTACTCCCTCTCCTGTTTCTTTCTTTTCTTTTCTTTTTTTTTTTTTTTTAACATCCGAGAAGCAAACAAGTAGAAATAATTTTGTTCTTGACTCACAAAATGACTGTTAGTATTTGAGTTTAAGGAGTAAAACTGGGTCTGAGATGCAGCCCAGTGGGAGGGCACTTGCCTGGCTTGCACTAACCCCAGCTTCATTCTCATAATAAAATTAACAAATAATAGAACCAATGAAAGCCAACAGGAAGAAAGAAGGACTATGCAGGGAAACATTCTGAAGTTGAATCAGTCACTAAATTCTGCATGGGAGCAAATCTAGCATTATTTTATCAATGGCCTTTAAACAATATGCATGCTGTATACATAATGGGATATTATTGAAAATGCCAAGAATGCAGGAAGTCCTAATATAAACCCTGCACAGTCAGTCATAAAATACATGTAATGCTGTGCTGTGCACTGATCACCAGCTTTATGGAAAGATGAATTGTCAAGGTCGTGTGGGTTTTTTTTGTTTTGTTTTGTTTTTTTGCCAAGCTTTTCTTTTCTTGATAGTTGTTTTGTTTTTACTGTTAAATGTTATTATCATTTAAACATCCAATTAAAATTTCTTTTCTTGATAGTTTTGTTTTGTTTTTACTGTTAAATATTGTTATCATTTAAACATCCAATTAAAAATTTTAAAACATATTAGTGGAGGTGGGAGCAAAGGCCCAGAGACAACTTCATGGAATCAACTGTCTCCTTTCATCTTTACATAGGTTCCAGGGCTTTAACTCACATCCCTCTCAGCTTACACAGTCATTACCTTTACCCACGGAGTCATCTTGTTAATTCCCAAACTGTCAAATTTTTAAATACATTTAACTGAAATCAAAATAGTAATGTGCCTGTGTGGACCACCAGCAGCCCACCAAGTGGTCCTGAGTGAAAGACACACATGGTATCCCTGTTTTTCTAGTAACTCTCTCACTTTCTAGAACATTTATAAAACTGTTATTTTTAATGCGGCACCATTAGTCTAAAAGACCTGAAGAGAGTGTCTTACTCCTGGTGACAATGAGGTACCTTTCTTGCTCATCACTGATGTTTTCATTTTGCATGTTAATAAACTATACAAATACTACTTAATAACACTCGGTGACAAGAAAAAATATTGAGAACATCCCAGTCTACCCTGTCTCCTCCTTTGCTCTGGCATCACCTTTCTTCATGCATGGGAATTTCTGCACATGTAGCTTTCAAATAGTTACAGTCTTAGGAATTTTGTTGTTTTTTTTGAGACAAAGCTTGACTGTGTAGTCCTGAGTGGCCTGGAACTTGCTGCCTAAGCTGTGCTGGCCTCAGACTCATAGAGATCCACCTGTTTCTGTTTCCTGAGTGCTAGAATTTAAAGGTGTCCACCACCACACCTGGGCCATAGTTACAGGAAATCTTTTTTTTTTTCCACTTAATATTATTTTTCTAGTTTTACTCTGTTGCGAAAAAGCCACCCATTCGACAACATTCTCTTTTATGGGCTTCTATGGACCAACTAGTATAAACCACTCAATTGTCTTTGGAAAGCTACATCATATCTGCATAATATACCATTAAGACAATTGTTTATTGAAGTATATGCTTTTCTAGAGGGGAGAACAATTTTATGCATTAGAAATAAAGCAATGGCATAGATCTTGTACACACATCCTTTTCCACAGCAGCAGCTCCCACATTCTCCTTGGTGTCATCAACACCATCCCCTTTGTCTCCAGGGTCAGAAGTCATGGATGAGGATTTCCACTCTTGTTTGCTGCTCTCATAGCATGTGAACTTTGGGTATGGTAAAATGAATGTACACAACTAAAAAATTAGATGCAATGGACCTGAACAGAATTTAATTTTTTAATACAAAATTGAACTTCAAAAATCATAGATGCATGTACTTCTAGTAGTATGTGAAACTGTCAATGCTACCAATATCTTACAAATAATATTTATATCTCTCACAAATGGAAAATTTGATAAGGCATCCACTGGTATGTGAGGTTTTGGTATTGTTATTGAGTTATACCTTCTATACAGATGTGGAAAAATTAAAACGTAGCCCAATGAGTTTTTATTGTAAATGTACCATGAAACTCAATAGAATCCCCCCATACTCTTGTATGTGAGTTGGTGGATTTGGGAAGAGGGAATCTCAATTAAGCAATTGTCTCCATCTTATTGGCCTCTGATCACGTCTGTGATCATTTTATTGATTAGTGATTGATGTTGGAGGGTCCACCCCACTGCAGATGGTGGCACCCCTGGGCAGTTGGCTGTAGGCTGTATAAGAAAGCAGGCTGAGCACACCACGAGGAATGGGCCAGTATTCAGTGTTCCTGCCTGGTTCCTGCATCAGCTCCTGTCTGGAGTTCCCATGCTGACATCCCTCAGTGATGGACTGTGATGGATATGTGTGAGCCAAATAGACCCTTTACTCCTCAGGCTGATTTTGGTTGTGGCGTTTGCCACAGGCCACAGAAAGCAGCACATCAGAAACTTCCTTAGGCCTCTTCCTATCTTCTTTATGCCCCAAGGTAACTGACATTTTAATTTATGTTGTTGTGCACTAAATTAGTCAGTTTTTGACGTTTTTACAAGTGGCTTGAGCAGTAAGTCCTTCGTTTAAGAACCACCCACTGTGTTTATAAAGCCACATTTCTATAGCAGAGTTCATTTATCGCAGCAGTGAAAATATATTCTGGCTTACTTTATAGTTTTTAATGTACATGTTTTGTCCATTTCATATATTTAATTGGTGCCTGCTAATTTTTTGCTTAATTTTTATTGCTTCATAGTTTCACACATTTATATAATGAAGTTCAGTCATTTTTCACAGGCAATTTCTCACTTTCACCTCCCTCTCTGTAGAGTTCACGGACCATAGCTCCAGAGGAATTGGCACAGGACTAGTGAGATCGGAACATGTCCAAACCCTGGAAATATCAAACTGGAAATTTAAATTTCTGAGGGGAGGGGGAAGGGAGGAGGAGGGAAGGAGTGTGGGACTGGGAGGAGCCAAAGGAGAGGTCTACTACCAGGATGTAAAGTGAATAAATTTAAAAAAAAATTATCCTGAGAATGAGAGGCGTGAACTTAGTTTTCTGTGCTTGCCTCAGGAGTATGTGGCACCACCTCCAAGGTTGCAGGCAGGCAGTCACGTGAGCCTGTCTCTTTTCATCTTTTCCCCAGGCAAACACATCATCACCAGCATCCTAGTCCCAGCCGATGACACACATTCATCCTCAAAACACCTCCCACTGCCCAAGGTTTATAAGGAAATAAACTGGGGAAAGCACCACCTATTTCATCAAAGATCTTCTGAGACTCGTCATTTATTCTGGGGAAGGAAGGGCTTCCCTCTTCCTCAAAGGACTTGTTGAGCTGCTGGACCTCCAGACTTGATTTGCTGGTCAGGTAGCCATATCAGAATCACCTCATCACCAGTGGTGCTCATCCAATTGCTGTGAGCCAGGCTGCCCAATACGTCTGGGTCAGCTGGGACTTGTTGGAACCTCCGGCTCCCAGTGCGTGGGTCATGCCTGCATTCTGGAGGCCAAGAGTGTTCGGCTGAACCCTCCGCAGTCAATACTGTAGTTTAACCAAAGGGCCGTTACACTGCGGGATCACCTGATCACCTCCAGCTTCCGAGCTCTTGAGTTTCATCTGCTGCCTAGTACCGATATTCTCATAAAAAAGAGCTGACTGTAACACAGTGGAAAAACTCTTTTCCGCATCCCTGGTGAGATCGGATGCCTTGGCTCACAGACCTCGCTCCCTGTGCTCCAGGGTTTCTGAGGGAAATGGAACCTGTCCGCAGAAGTGTGCGCTTCCTGCGCGGGGCTGTGACTGGGCCTCCTGGGAGAGGTGGAGCCATTAGGCGCACCCTGTGGCAGGAAAACGGGAAGGACGCCGCTCCCACTGGGAACTTTCATAAATGTCCTTATTCTAGCTCCTATTTTCTAGTGTTCTTATGTGTGGCCCCCTGAGTGTGAGTGTGAAGTCATTTATAGGAGCAAGCACAACTTGTCAGTGGCAACACGGCTGAAGAAAGTGACACCCCTTTCTTCATGTTAGTATTTAAGAAGACGTAAAACTGTCAAGCCATCTATAATCATTTTGTTGTGATGTAGTAGTATCTAGTCATTAAAATGTGGGTTTAATTCGCTACTTTTTTCCCCTGTATACATGAGATATATTGGCCTGTAATACATTTTCTCGTAACAAAGTCAAAATAAAATCAATAATAACTCCGAATAGCCCCTTATTAGCTTCAAAGGATTATTAAATTAACTACAATTTATTTAAATTTAATTATTGGGAAGAAAAGAGGGTTCAAGTTTCAATATAAATAATTAGAAAATTAAATGAAGAATGATGTATTTTGTAATCATATAAAACCCACAAAATTTACATCACACAAGCCACGTTGCCACAAAAGAATTCAGATGGTCAGCAATGAAGGACTAGTTACTGGAAATGCTAAGCAGTTGTATGGCCACTGCCTGTTCTTTAATTTCTCTTTATTTATGTGTAAATACATCACATGTGTTCAGGTACCCATGGGTGACAAAAGAAGTATTTGGATTTCCTGGAGCTGCAGTTATAGGAGGCTGTAAGCCTCAGGACTTGTGTGCTAAAAGGGAATTCGGGCCCTCTGCAAGAGCTGCCAGTGATCTTAACCACTGAGCCAGACTCTAGTTTTCCTTTAAATATCAGTTTGTTGTTCAAATGAAAAGCTGATGTGTGTGTGTGTGTGTGTGTTTTGTTTAGAATTCTTTAAATGTGCATTTACTGACTGTGCCTTTCAGTATAAGTCATTTATACTTCAATACAGTTCATTTTTTAGCACAGTCAAGACTCAATAGCATAAGACCTTGCCCACCCCAGGCCCACAGATTCTGCAGGATTTGGTTGTTTTCCAGTGTCTTCGATGAGATATCTTGTTTGTTTTGAATTGCTGAAATTTAATTCTTTTCCCAGTGAGGGGTGAGATGTTGTGTTAGGGCCCATCAAACTGTAAGTTCTGTCCTTACCTTCCTTCAGAAAAATCATACTCTTCATGTCTGGGGAATGAGGCAAGGAGGAGATGTGTGACTTGTCCCGAGGTCACGTGCTTCTGAGCTGAGTGCTGGGAGCAGCACTCAGCTAGGGGAGCGAAATGCGGACTTGGACCGTCCATTTCCAGATCTTTTCTCTGCTTTGTGAATTACAGGAGGGAGAGAAGACAGGGTTTTCAGGAGGCAAAATCATTTGCTGCATCTGAAGGATGTTCTGTTTTGCAAACCTTACAGTATTCTTTAGGGAAGGGATGTCCGGGAAGAGCCCCTGTCCTCTGCTATAAGCTAATTGAAACCCTATTCTAAGCCAAGCAGAATTACTGAGAAAAACCGGCTGCCAGAAATGGAAAATACATTCCAGATAAAAGATGCTGGGGTTATCTGAGAAGAGATAATGGAGTGCTGAGAGTATTATGTCATTTTGTTCTAAAATTTGATTCAGTTTTGTGAACCTAACCTTAAAAATAACTTCCAGACGCTTTTCTACTGCTTAAAGAATGCTGTAGTTAAACAAGAGGCTGGGACGCCCTCCAGTAGGAAGTTTCTCCCTCTTAGCTCTGGAGCATCTAAGGCAATCCCCGACCCTGGCCTGAGTCTTCAGTGAACTGTTGGGTTTATTTTCCTGTACCCCATGTGGATCTTGAAAGTTATTCTGGAAAATTCTGTGCTTGTGAAGTAATAGCGCTGTACCAAAAGATGCTGTAACACAGAGCGAAGAGATCCCCACTCAAGGCTAATTGCTGTCTGCCCAGTTCCCTCTGCTATTGATGCTGTATCTGTGATCAAGTGGACCAGTTGCCAGCCCGACTAAATACCATGTTTTGGATGCTCTCCACATTTCACCTAATTTTTGTCTCTCCCAGAATCCCACCCAGGACACCACATTCCATAGAGCCTTTGTATCTCTTTAGACTCCTTATAGACTGGACAGCCTCTTGGATTTCTTGTCCTAATTTTGAAGAACACCCACTCTGAGATTTCTACAGACACTTTTGTTTCCCCTGTTAGACTGCACTTTTAAATTCTCTGGAGAAAGACTGCAGAGATAACTGTCATTCTCACCTCACGTCAGTGGTGGCTACTGTCAACAGAACCTTCCAGGGATGCTGTTGGCCTCGGTCTCCTGATGTGCTTCTGTTTGTTCTTTACCCCCGGCTGTACTGCGCTGCTCCTTTATCCTCTTTCTACATGACCCTTTAGATGGATTTTTTCTGTGTGGAACTCACACTAGGAGTAAATACTGGGCTCCATATCTTTGAGGGTAGAGTATATGCCTAAAGTATTTGTCAGTATGGGAGATTCGGGTATTGCCTCTAATTCTTTTATTTATTCAGTCATTTATTTACATTAGTATGGACTCATGAATATCTCTTTCTGCTGTGTTTTTTGTGACACATTGCTTATATTGTTATTTGGATAGGTCATTGCAAATCTGCAATAATTTTCTTGAAAACCAAAAATTTTAAGTGTTTGAAAAATTTTAAAATATCACTGTTCTGATTTTTAAAAAAAATATGTGTGTTACAATCCATTATTTGAGTTATTTCCTCACTTTATTTATTGTTTGCCTCCCTCACTATAGCTACTGGTTTGTGAAGGCAGTCTCCTCTTAACTGTCTCATCATGCTATCTTTAGGAGTCAATATAATTCCTGGTACCTGTAGGTGACAAAGATAGGGAACATCCCATAGACATATGAAACCTGCTAGCTCACAAGTGCTCTGCTTTCAGACTTGCATTTACCTGTGACCACACCAAGCTAGAACATGAGTGAGCCTTCCCCACATCCCACATGTCATCAGTATTTGAACTAGTTAGTTTTAATGTCAGCCTGGCACAAGCCACAGTCACCTGGGAAGAGAGAGAACATCAATTGAAGAATTGCCACCCTCAGATCAGCCCCAGGGTATGTCTGGGGTAGTGGTGGCGGGTGTTCTCTTGTTTATTAATTGGTACAGAAGAGTTACAGAAGAGTTCCACCATCCCTGAATAGGTGACTGAAGACAGGTTGTAAGTAGAATTCCTCCTCCACGGTTCCTGCTTGAGTTCCTGCCTGACTCCCTTTAGTGATGATTACGGTCTGAAAGTGTACACTGAAATAAACCGTTCCCTCCCCAGCTTGCTTTTTGTTCAGTGGTTTATCATAGCAACAGAAAGAGGACTAGGACAACACACCCAGATCCCGCTCATCATACATCTGACAAATGACTCCCTAACCTACTCAGACTCCGACATCTGACCTGTGCTGCCTCTGCTGGAGTCTTGGTCCTCATAGCTCTCTGGCCAGCGCTGAGCGTTCTCATGGCCTCTAGTGTTCACTACAGTGTTTCTAACACCTGATCCTAGATTTACTACCCTGGAAAGCAGCCCCAGCAGCACGAGTGGCTATGCTTAGAGACCTCTGTTGGCTTCACTTACAACAGATTGACTCCAAATTCTTCACATGGAATTTGAAGCCATTCAGAATCTAGCCCATCTAGTCTCCCTCGTCCTATTCTCTGTCATGCTCTGAAGGCCTCTCCTTGCATTGAAATCTCAAATATTCTATTCTCTCTCCACATACAAGAATATTCTTCCCTTGCCTCTGTGAAAGATACTGTCTCAGCAGAGGTACTGCCTTATTCTTATTTCACCACACTGGAAACCAAAGCACACGAGCTAACCAGAGTCACCTCGCTGATCTTATAAGGAGCTCTCAGGTGACTTCATGAGGAAGTGAAGGCAGTCACGTGACTGTTTGCTGCTGCTGAGTTGAGATCTTGGGCCCTTCTTCCCAAGTCCAGTGTTGTTTGAAGCACTGTGAACAGATTTGGGGGAAGACTAAGATTCATTCAAGTAAGAACGTAAAAGTAACAAGAAACCAGGATGGAAATTACAGAAGAAGTGTGTGACCTGTGGAGTCTACCAAGCTGGCATGAGCTAGGGTCAAGCTTCTATGCCTCAGAGTCCTCTAATGGCAGCACATGGCTAGTCAAGCCAAAGAATAGATGGGACCCATGCACTTCCTATCACCCATGAGACCCCCCTGAAGGAAAGAGCTGCTCTATGAGCACAGTGTGTTTGTAGTTACTTTGTGCATATTTTCATCCTTGCACTTTCTAATTTAGGTTTCAAAATTGCAGAGAGTTCACTTAGATAGGATGTGTCTTGCAGCTCTTTCCTGGGATCATGGAATACAGGAGGAGGATCCATAAAAAGCAAGGGGATCTTTCCCTTAGGAAGCTATGAAAATGGCCATGCCAGGCACCACGTAGGCCCATTTGTAAATCTGTTCATAAGACTAGAGTCATGTGAGCTTCAGACTGGCTGGTAAGAATGACTACTCTTAGATGTGAAAATCTAAAATTTTTAGAGTTAATGGTACCTTTACTTGTGTACGGTTTATTTTATTATTTTGTTTTTGGTGGTAAGACTTCCTGTGTCCTTATACTTGATATATAACCGAAGACCTTGAACTTTTGGTTCTTCTACCTCTGCACTTTCTCCCTATGCCCAGGGCTGGAATTGCAGATGTCTGCCATGTCTGGTCTATACAGTGCCGGTGATCAAACCCATGGCTTCCTGCTTGCTACACAAGCGCTCACCAACTGAGCCATCTGTAGACCTATGCTTTGGAAAATACATTCATACACACTATCATACTTTATTTGTATGCAAACTCTGAACAAGCTGTATCTTTAAAATATATGGGTGTGCATACACCTGTGTTTCTTGTGAAAAGGACCCGAAGGAAAGGTCAATCTCAGAACAACTGATGTTCTCAAAACTTGGTAAGACTGGCTGAGTTTGAGTTTAACTAGATCCATCTGTGTGACTTCAGGCTTAGAACCATCCACTGCAGTTTGGTAAGTGTATCTGTGGGAAGGCGACTGAAGGCAATGCCTGTCCTTCCACCATGAGAATCCACCAATATCCAGAAGTTCAGCAGAGAGGGGGGGGAACCTATGAGCCATGATTGACCATTAACAGGTGCAGGCTTGGTGGGCTCATTGCATGTACATATAGCCGCTATGAAACTATGATGTCATTGGCTGTGTCATGCCCAGAGAGTAGAGGAAAGGGACTTGTGTGGAGGATAGGAGGTCAAAAATCATTGAAGAATTTACACAGAGTGTGTAAAATGTGTGTGGCAGCAAACAGAATGTACTATTTACATGTGTAAAGTTGTCAAGGAACAAAGTTAATCAGTTATGAAAAATAAACAACTAAAACACCAGATAAGATGGATTTCTTTTTTAGGGGATGAGAAGTAGATGGTGATTTGGATCAGAGAGAAGGAATCAGAAGAGGCAGGGAGGTCTCCTTGCAGGACATGCAGAGGGACAGAGGGGACCAGGTGCTGCTCTGACTCGGGGTGACAGCCCTTGTTAAGATGCTCCTGTGAAAGACTCCCCAACTGACAGATGCCAGCAAGTTCAAAGCCCACAGCAGCACATGGGAAACTCATGATTCCCACATTTGTGTGGTGAGCTGGGGAACATTCACTGAAGATGAAACGAACAAAGCAATTGGAGTTTTCCTGGATGTTGGGGTAACAGAAAACACATTTAAACATTCAAGGGGAAGATTTACATGATTGGGTACAGTGGTGTTATTAATTCTTTTTTAAATTTTTCTTATTTATTATGTTTCTTTTTTAATACATACATTTATATTATTACACATGAATAAAATAAACTACATACAGCAGGAAGAACCATGAGACAATCATGAGTTATATAAATGTTCCATTCATAGTGCTTTGGCTATTAGTATCTGGCAAACTTGAAGTAAACATCTTTCCTATCTTGTTGGGTCTAACTTTCTGAATGAAAATGAGTATCTATCATATCTCATCTCTATTAACTTAAATCATCTATCTTGATCTAAAAACATCTTATCCCCTAACCAACTAAGCTTGATTGTAAGACAAAACTGTTTGGTGTTCAACCCCATAATTGACCCTGAAGCCAAAGCCAGATGGGAAACTCACTAAAGGCCAGGCAGGATGCAGGAAGCAGCTAAAACTGTGCTGTGTGCTTGACTACAGTTTCCGACTCCTCCTGCGGGGACTAGCTGTTAACAGAGGGCCACTACAGAGGTGGTTCCAGGAGGGATGCGCTGGGCTTCAGCAGCCTGGCCCCATGCCTTGCTGAAGGATGAACAGTCAAATGCCAACTACTCCCAGAATCTTTCTTTATTTTCTTCTTGCACAGTGTCTGTACTAGCTAGCTGATGGTTACCAATCTGAGTCTGACAGGAGTTAAGTTGGCTGAGGCAGATCAAGAAAGGAGGATGGAGGACAGAAATAGTTAAGGACCAAAAACCTAGGCTCAGCTGTATTGGAAACTAGGAAAATGCAGATGAAAACGGTAATACAATATCTGTGTTTTAAAACAATTTGTTAATTTTATTATTTATGTGTGCATGTGTCTGATTGAGGGTACCAAATCCTCAGAGGCCAGAACACGATACCTGTTCTCCTGAGCTAGAATTTTAGACCTGACATGGTTCTGGGAAACAAATCTGGGTCTTCTGGAGGAGCAGTAAAGGCTCTCACCTGCCCCATTAATACAGTATTTACTCACTCAATGGAATGAGGTTGATAACACCTAGTGATTCTGAGTGCTCTTTCAGGACTGCTAGTGACGAGACTTCCTGGGGAGGCATTAGAGAGTGATATCTTTTAAACTGAAAATACATATGCCATATGCTCCATTAGTCCTCAGTCTCTCCACTAGTTGCCTGTTTCTTTACAGCAGTGAAGACTGGCAGGCATTGTAGAATGCCTAAATTTAAATCTATTGCTCCTTTCAGAAAGTTAATCTCTGTATGTAAACCAAATAAAAATACATCAAAAATCATTTGATGGTCAAGGGAAGTTCCCCCATGATATGGCATTGGTTGGAAAATGGGAGCATTTGAAATATTACATGCATAAACACAAATGAAAGAAAATAAACCTACATCAAAATTCTTACAGAAGCAAATAAGTTTATAATTATAGAAAAATCTGAATGAGCTTGGATTTCACCATGAGCTACAATAAGGACAAATTCACACCTGTGATATATAATTAATCAAGATTAAAAAGAAAGGTTGGGGCTAAAGAAGAGACAAGGATTTAACTTTTAGTCATTAATGTCTGAGTTTTTACAGAAATGATGCTCATGTATATTAACATATGGATTATATACTTAAACATTCACATACTGGAGGCTGTCTCAGGAGAAATCTTAGGGATCTGTGCTTGTCAGAGACCAGAAGAGGGTCAATACAGTAAGCTTCCGGAAACTCTGAGAACTCCCACTAGCCCCAAATCCAAGACACTGTGGTACCCTACTCTGCCTGGCTGGCCCAGGTCTCATGGGTTTATTTGACTTTATTGCATGATTTGTTACTACAAAAGTAACACATAGTCATTAAAGAGCAATTGGGATATACAGGAGAAATAGGGGAGGCCACAAAATCTGCATAGTGCTACAGTGCGTGCGTAACTGCTGGCGAGTTGTTTACTTCAGAACTATTTCTAGTATATAGCATGTCTGATTCTATCATACGGCAGATATTGCATTATATATAGTGATATTAATGTCATTGTCATGACTGTCAATATAGTATCTGTTCATTGTAATATTTATTAGTTGAGGGTAATAACTTTGGAGGTTGCAATGAAGAAAAAGAACAATCCTGTCTCTGTAACAAATGTTTTCTTATATTGCTTGCTGAATGAGATTTAAAGCTGGTAGTTTTTATCTAACACACCTACCCCCAAATAATCAAGACAGAAACTAGTTTTATTCAATATTTTTAATGCACATTAACTGAGCAGTATTAGTCTAAATTAATCCTCTAAGCTAATCTAACTACTTCCCAGGCAAAATTCTCAAGATACTTGCATCCCGTGGCTGTCTTTGCTCTCTCATGTTGTCTCCTGGGCCTCTTCCCCTGGCTGAATGCCTCCTTATCCCTCCCCTTCTGGAAATGGAAGTTCAGCCCTATTCTCTCTTATGTTCACTTATTAGCTGATCCACTTTATTGACAAATCAGAGAATATATGGGAAGCAATGTTTATACAAATTTAGACTGGAAATTTGCAGAAAAAGCATTTCAATACCATGTCCAGATTGCAACCGGATGTGGGGGCAGAGAAATCAGCATTTGAATAATACAAGAGTAATCTTTACACAGTACACAATAACATTATCACAACAGTTGCTTCTATTCATTTATAAAATTATTTTATAGAGCTAAAAACAAAACACATGCTTTTGGTTGTTCAGCAATGCACTTTGGTTGCCCGGACAGAGAGAAAACAAGCTAGAACTAACCAGAAAATTTCCTCCCTTATATAACACAAGAATATATTATGAAAAACTACTGGAGAAGAAAATTTATCAATGGTTATCACTAAGCCATAAATCTGGAAGGATATAGTTCTGACCCATTAGGCAAGATGTACCCATTGATGCAACAGTGGCATGGACCTAAGGAAGGTAACCAACAAGTTCTGGCCTGTTCCATAGGAATGAATTTCTTACCTAATATTGTAAATCTGGCTAGAAGCACATGGCTCAGGATGTCATAGATACCAGTGGGGAACCTACTATTGTTGTTTTGTTAAATGAGGGTGTTGTCAAACTCTCTTCTAAATATTTTATGTTTATATCCATAGATTAGTGCTGTCCTCAGCCTTAGCCAGAGAAGCCTTTTTCTGTATTGGGCCAGAAATGTATTCAGAGACTGGTGGAAATGCTGAGAATATGTGATTTCTAAGTGTTCAGCCCTAAACGGGACATCTATAACCAATTCCCCCAAGGCTCAGAAAACATTGTGGAAGAAGAAGAGGAAGGAATGTAAGAGCCAAAGAATAGGAAGAAGTTCTATGAAAAGCTGTCTTTTTGATATGACATGGCTATTGGACTCAGGAACTGTAGCTGTGGTTACCTGCACAGTACCTGAACAAGATCAAACTAGCATATTCGGTTGGCCTGCTGAGAGTCACCACTCCATGGGTTACAGACAGAGAGGATGACATGAAATTGGGAAGGGGCTGTACCGAGAGTTGGGGGTGGAAGAGGGGAAAGAGAAGAGCTTACAGTAGATTTGATCAAGATACATTGTGTACATTATGACATTGCCAAATAATACATAAAAGATACTTTAAAATGCACATATTTTTGAAGTATAATCAGAAGGACCATTAATAAGTAGTAAGTACATGAGGATAGGAGAGGTTTATTTAAAGTGGATTCCTACACCGAGGACATGAGGATTCCAGGGTTCTGTGCACTGTTGCTTCTTATTATTAAAAAATAATTTTCATTGAATGACATTGTATTAATATTTGGTGCATGGATTGTTTTTAGAAAAAATTTAACTACTCCAAATAACAAATGAGACAACCTAGTGTCCCATAACAAAGAAATCCTCCAGGTCAGTGCAGCCTGCCCTGATTCGTCTTGATTTTTTTTTTTTAATCCATGTGCCATTTTATCTGAGTATCATTTCAAGGAAATTTCTCACTAAAGGAAAGAGGACAATGAATGTTCGAAGCTTTTGTTGATGTGTGAATGCTATTTCTTTGGAGTAGTGAACAACATGGAAGCCTGCTTTGTTTTTCTCTCCAGCCCAAAGATCTGACCTCATTGTTCTCTGGCACCAACCTCACAGATGCTAAAATCAACTTCTGTTCTTTTTCATTGAAACATTTTTGTTTTTCCTGATAGGAAGCTTGCCAAATGTTATTATAACTTTTTTTTTTTTAATTTTGAGACAAAGTTTAGTGTAGCCCAAGCTGGCCTTGAACTGCTGATCTTCCTATCTTCATATTGCAACTGCTGCATTTACGGGCATGTGCCACCATGCTCTGCTTATGCACTATGAAACAAACACTCTATCCATTGAGCAATACTTCTACCCAAATGTCTTCAGCCATGTTTTCAAGGTGATCTTTGTGAGACTATTTTGACCATGCCCCAACATGATATTTTAAATCTCAATTTTATAAAAACAGGACTGTTTCTTCCAATTTCTAGGTCATCTGTTCTATTTATTGTACTGCCTGTTCACTCAGCCCGGCGTTGAAGGTCCTAGTCCTCTACAATCTATAATCATTGTTTGTACGAGGGCCTGAGCTCTCTCATCCCATTTTGGCTTCCATTTTCCATATCTAGCCTTGGGGTACATTGCTCTGAGTAATCCCAGCCCATGTCTTAATAAGAGTTAATCCTGCCTTCTTAGGGATGCTGCCAGCCCACAAAGAACCCTTCTTCCTATTCTAATAATTTCCTTTAATTTTCTAAAAGCCATACCATGCTGATAGACACTTATGTGGGTAGGATCAGGGGAGCCAGAAAAATGAGAGTGGCCACAGGAGTGAAGGGACACCTAGATGACAGTCAGAGCAGAAGGTGAGAGGGCAGGGATTGAAAGCATTGCCCATGGTGGGGCTGCCCTCTCTCCCCTGACACTCCACTATAAACTCAGCAGGCAGGCACCCAGCGTTCAGCACTGAACTTTTTGATAAAGAGGCTGGATACATCATAACTACCCTCACTTTACAGGTGAAGAGATTAAGTAAGTGAACGATATTGTTCAAACTGGTAAAGGCGGGAACAGAATAAAGATTTAAGTGTAGATGGTCATGCTGACCCTACCCAGCTCTATCTTTATAAAAACACTCTTGGATGAGACCAAAATCCCTTGTCAACTGAGGCCAATGGTGTTCAGTGACACCCATACAGGTGAAAATTCTGTTCATATGAAGTGTGTGTGTGTGTGTGTGTGTGTGTGTGTGTGTGTGTGTGTGTGTGTGTG
>OU015752.1:102390683-102411064 GCA_907169655.1 Acomys percivali | reverse complement strand
GAAGAAGAAGAAGAAGAAGAAGAAGAAGAAGAAGAAGAAGAAGAAGAAGAAGAAGAAGAAGAAGAAGAAGAAAATCTTTATATAGTTCTTTACTCAGAGAGCTGGCAACTTGAGAAGACAATGGATTAACAACCTGAAAATTTGTCTTATATCTCACCTCTAGCTGGCAGATTACAGAGTGGAGGGATGGGAGTTTGCAATCATTCCTGTTCAATCTTGCCCCTTTGGTCAGGTGTTGGCTCTGGTTTTGAGACCCATGATGTTAGTTCTTCCCTCATTATCATCAGGAGTGTGCTTCTTTCTTCACACATCTGTGATCAGACATTTTTTAAAAGGCTCTGTCAAGTTAGTCACTGCTGATGTCAACCTTGTTCTCTTCCTGGGACATCTGGGCTGGGAAAGGGACTAACTCAGAACAAGCAGTGTGTGCACAGACTCCTCTTTATGCTACAGAGACAAATATGTCTTTATAATATGGAATATGAAAGTGTCCCTCTCATGATCATGAGTCCTGTCCCCACCCTTGGTCAACTCCCTCTAGATCCTTTTCTAGGTTATTTACCTGTTTAGAGTTTTTGTATGAATGAAACCAAACGCCTAGTTTGGCAACTCGTCTTTTGTGCCTGTTTTCCCGCTTAGCACAATGCTGTTGAAACCCATCCCTGTTGTGCCACACACAGCATCTGTGTGGTCATCTTCACTGCTGCATATGGATCCATCATGACTCAGGCACAGAGCTTTGGTTATTTCCTTTCCCTCAAAAGAGAAATCATCTCCTAGATTCACAACTACCTGCTCTAATCTCAAATATCAGCCTCCTGGTTCTTAATGTAGAAATTTTTAATTCAGTCTTCAACATTCCCAGAGCCTGTCCTTCCTTTAATTTGTATCAGAAAATGGTAAGAGCATGAAGAACTTGGGAATTCAGTTGTTATGCTCGGCTGAGCTCAAGCACAACATCTGCCTCATTGAAAGCTAATTTCTCAAAATATAAACTGTACTAACACTCAGTGTTCCATTTGTCTGGAGATTAAGAAGGGGAGGTTCTGGTGTTGATGCACATTAGCTGTTATACAAACTGAAGAAGTTATATAAAGTAAAAACCAGAAAATAAGACACAAGAATGAAAATCATAAGGCTTTCTTTCTTAGGAAAGTGTAAGAAACAGACTAAATTATAAGCATTGATGTCAATAGTACAATGGTGGGTTTTATTTAATACTCTGGCTATGTGTTTCTCTTTTACAGGTTTTTAAAATTCTTATTTAATTGGCCAGTGACAACTATAAGGTGACCCTTAGGCCACATTAGTGGCACAGCTTTATCATTAAGTTTGGTGTTACTGAGATTAAGGCCAGGACAGACCATCTTTCATAGGACCATCAACATTGATTTGTGTCCTGCATGCTCTACGGAAATGGAGGCTCACATCCATTCACCGTGGGATGTGCATGTCTGACACAATCTGTCTCTGTGAAAAGATTGTGCCATTGTTCTTTCCTGGACCCCATTCCGATGCACTTCCTGCATTGGCTTCCAGCCAATCCACAGTATCTCCAAGGAAACCTAGGTCTGGTTGCCATGGACACTCCTTTGCTGATAAGTCACAGAGCACCTCTCCACTTCTCAATGTGCCTGGGAAGCAAGTCCTTTGGGCGGACAGACAATTGTATTAATTGACATTCCAAACCCTGCTAGCTCTCGTCTCTTCCACGTGTGTGGAATAGACATACAAGGGAGTCTTTCAAATATTTGTACCTGTCCAAACTAGCATGGAGTGAAGCTATCCTGTCCTTCTATAATTTAGTTTCAAGCCATGGGGGATAAATAAGCTTCAGCAAATATCAAGCCTGAATTGGAGTGATTGTACTGGAGCGATCAGAGCAGCAGGAGGGAGGGGTGTAGAGGGAACTGGCTTGAAATATTATTCTTGGTGCTGCAGAACTCAAGGCCATGCCCTTCTGCATCTGGGAGTGTGCAGAGAGGCCATGATGCCTTTCAAACAGTGGCCGTTGCTTTTAACATGAATATTTTACTTACGATTTAATATGAACTGGAAACCTTATATCAATTTATTACTAGCCAAAGGGAAGTTTTTCTCCTATTATCTTTAGGATTGTAACATTATCTAACAAGGAAAAAAAAAACCACATTTCTTTTTTTTTTCTTGGACTCTCATAGTAGTCAAAGAACAGATCGGACCCAGAATCTCTTTTTTTGTTTTGTTTTGTTTTGTTTTGTTGGTTTTTGTTTTGTTTTGTTTTTGGTTTTGTTTTGTTTTGTTTGTTTGTTTGTTTGTTTTTGAGACAGGTTTTCTCTGTGTAGCCTTGGCTGTCCTGCATTAGCTTTGTAGACCAGGCTGGCCTTAAACTCACAGCAATCCGCCTGCCTCTGTCTCCCGAGTGCTGGGATTAAAGGCGTGCGCCACCACGAATCTTCTAATATGATCTGTCTCTAGCTGATACGATTTAAATCTGTCTTCCTTTTTTTTTTTATTTTTAGGGTTTTTTTTTTTTATTAATTTATTCTTGTTACATCTCTATGGTTATCCCATCCCTTGTATCCTCCCATTCTCCCCTCCCTCCCATTTTCCCCTTATTCCCCTCCCCTATGACTGTTCCTCAGAGGGATTACCTCCCCCTGTATATGCTCATAGGGTATCAAGTCTCTTCTCGGTGACCTGCTGTCATTCCTCTGAGTGCCACTAGGTCTCCCCCTCCAGGGGACATAGTCAAATGTGAGTCTTCCATAGGCTTCGGCTTTCAGTTCTGTTCCCAAGCCGAAAAGCCTTTAGGAGACACGGTCCAGCTGGTGGAAGAGGGTTGGTCACTCAGGATCTATCTTTGAAGATGACACCCGCCCCGCCCCGCCCCGCCCCGCCTCTCCCCGCCCCGCCCCGCCTCTGCTGCTTGTTTGTGTGCTTTGCTTCTTTTTTGGTGGGTCTGGCAGTTTGAATGAAAAATGTCTCTCCCAGGCTCAGGCTTCTGAACACTTTGATCCCCAGTTGATAGCCATGGTTCAGGGAGTTATGGGGAGGGGCAGCCTCGCAGGAGGAAACTCATCACCGGGGATGAGCTTTGAGAGCTTAGAGCCTCTACCCATTTCTAATGGTCTCTGCTTACTGTTTTTGGTCGACCTCGTGATCTCTCAGCTTCCTGCCCCAGCCACATGCTGCAGCATTTCCCTACACTATGGATTCTTCCTCTGAAACTGTAAGCCCAGATACACTACTTCTCCCTTAAGTTGCCTTTGGTCATGGTTCTTTACCATAGCAAAAAAGTAACGAATATACCTGGTATCCTGCAAATACTCCACATCCCCATTCCCCAGGCCACACCACATTCCCCAGGCCACACCCCTATTCCCCAGGCCACACCCCCATTCCCCAGTAGTATACACAGAACTCACCAATCTCTGCGTTCACCGCCCTGATGGACTAAACTGCCCTAGACCGTGAACAAAAGCAAACTTTTCCTCTTTCGAGCTGTATCTGTCAGGCACCCTGGACACAACAGTACAACGACAACCAATACAGTAACAACAAATACTTTGCCACGAGCCCCGTGATTAAAATTTTTACATAAAAACGAGCATGGCTTCTAGTGCTTATGTTTGGTCGGCCGGCCACACCTTCTTTTCTGAAGTCTCTCCTTACTGCTCCAGACGAACTGTGTCACGAAGGAAGTCTAGATAGGAAGCCGATTTATAGTCAACACAAAAATATGAAGAATAATGTTTTTAAATGTTTAACATAAACCGTGTGAACAGAGGGGGAACTATGGAAACACACACTCCAGATTGTCAGCGTGAGTCACCATGTGGAAGAAGGCTGGGTAAAATTAGTGTGTATGAAGGAAAGTTATTAACGGTCCTCTGTGTGTATGTCTTGTTGTATTGTTGGCTTTCTAAAAATGAAAATAGTTTTGCAGTGAAATTGACAAGTTATTATTTTTAGGAAAATAAACAGCAGTCTTTAAAAAATCTTCCATATGAGGTTATAAGCCATCGATATGAGAAAACGATAATATAATCTATAAGGAAGGTGCATAATTTCAGCTTGCTCAGGAATAAGGAGTAATGCCTGATTTCTATAAGATAGAAAAGGTGACTCGACCTGACGACTTTCCCAAACACTTTGGGAATGTCCTTCCCCCAGCACCTCAAACCATGTATACAAAGGAATCTAGGGGTTCAGCACACTTCTTCCGGTGCAAGCAGGCTCTTCTCAGAGGATGTGACACAGATGGCATTCATAGCGGAGCTCCTAAGCCAGCTCATACAAGTGGGCGTATGTCCCAATGATCAGTCTGCTCCACAGTAAAAGCTTGCAAAGAACTGCAACCGCAGATGGTCAACCAAACCCAAGCTGGGTCTGGACACAGAGGGGCCAAGAACAGTGGAAGCTGAAGGGAGGAAAGCTGCCTTCCTGGTGTTAGGCCTGGAGTGTGAGTGCACATGAGAACCGTGGCTGGGTCTGAACTGATTTCCCACAGGAGGTCTAGTGAACTTTGACCCATTCTGCTGCCCAGTGATGTCATTCTTTCTTCCCCAGGATAGGAAGAACGCCTTCTGTCCAGGCTCTCAGCCGGAGCAGCTCAGGCAGTATTTTATATTCCTCTGACTACTATCACTTTCTCTTCTTTTTCTTAATTTTCAAAGAACAGGTTCGCTTTCTGTTTCCAGATGGTTTAAATATTGACTTCTTCAACTTACCTCCCTCCCTTCTATTTTTCTTGGATTTATTTTGAAGTTATTTTTCCAATATTTTGAGGTTACTACTTAGATCAAATATTCATATTCCGTCTTGTTTAATAGCACAGGCAGTAGAGGTCTTATACATTTTATATTGAATAAAACTTTGAGTACATCGAGTAAGTTTTTGATGCAAAATTGCCTTTGTCCTTGTTGGCCAGCATAATGTGTGGTTGCTTCTTTTTCTCTATGGTCCAGGAACAACCCAAGTGCTTTTCATTTAGAGGCTCAAAGGAATTCAGTTAAACCTATTGTTTAATTGTTAATGTTTATTAATGTGCTCCTTATAATTTTTTATTTTTTAAATGTATGTAGGTTTTCTTCATAATATATTGTAACCTCAATTGCTTTACTAATGCTTAATGATCACTTGAAAAGAATAACATTCTCCATAGAGGAAGTTAAGTAAAGTATTTGTGATTTGTTTATTTATTTTATGGGTGTGGACATTTTGCTTGTGTGTATTTCTGTGTGCCACATGTGGGCCTGGTGCCCACAGAGACTAAAAGAGGAGGCCATCAGATCCCATATATGTATGGGATTTGGAGGAGCAGCCATTGGCCTTGCTTCTGAGTCATCTCTCGAGCCTCTGGTTATATGGTTATTTGCCTCAGTGTGAAGGAGATGAGTTAATAACATGTTGTTTCATGAGACAATGTTATTATTAGACAAGACAGGCTCTCTTCTTTAAGCTAATTTGCACTAACCTAGCTTACTTCCGACACCCTCATTCCCTCTTCTCTTGTAATACTTTTGTAAAATGTGTCAGTACATTGAGTGTGCCTGTTACAGTTACATCAGTGCATTGTGTGTGCATGTTATAGTTACACCAGTGCATTGTGTCTGCATGTTACAATTACACCAGTGCATTGTGTGTGTATGTGACAGTTACATCAGTGCACTGCATGTGCATGTTATAGTTACACCAGTGCATTGTGTGTACATGTGACAGTTACATCAGTGCATTGCCTGTGCATGTGACAGTTACATCTGACTGAATTATTGGTTTAATTCCATCTCTTACAGTTTCTGACTCACCATTCCTTTAAGATCTATCTGGCCTCCAACTCTCCCTGTAGCTGAAGACAACCTTTGATATTCTGATCCCTCTGCCTGTACCTCTCAAGTCACTTGGATTACTGCTATGTGCCACCCCATCTGGTTTAAGACCTATCTCTATTATTGTGTAGGTTTTTTTTTTCATGACTATACCACACATACAAACACTTGGCATGTGTTATTTACTTCATATTAGACTTGGTGTGTGCCAACTCTGTACTCCACAAAAAACTCTGTGGGAGACTACTACAGTCAAGTCCCTTTCTGCATCGTTGCTAAAATTTCTTTGAGACTGGATTCTAAAGCTACGCAGACAGCTCCTGTCTGCTCAGGGCTCTTCTGGACAAGGCAGCCGTTTAACCTCATTTTTGGGTTTTCCCAGCAGCAGCCAACAACATCCCAATTGTCACAACCAAAAATGTCTCCAAATACAGTTAAATGTCTTATGGGGGTAGAATTTCCTTAAGTGGGGATCCCCCTTCTCAAGGGCACCGCCCCCAAAGAATGATTGTGTATCTGTAATTTCAATACACATGACCACATCCCTGAGATGATGAGAGCATTCAATAATCTACCTTTTGTTCTATCCTCTCTTTATATTTCTATATCCCCTCTTTTTTCTTTTCAGCTCCGATCTCTTTACCTATAAAAGAAAGATAAAGAAAAAGAGAGATGTCCCTGAGTACAACCTAATTTCCTCTTTGTATAAGACCAATAATAACTTATAACCACCTTCTGATGAAAATAAGCATCTGTAGACCAAGAGAGTGAACAGAAACCTACCTAATCCCCCTTAGAGGAAATGGGATGTCGTTCTCTTAAGGCTTCTTCAGGCTAATTTAGGGCAAATGATAGTTCCATATAAATTTTAAGTTTTTTTTCAATTTCTGTTAAGAATTGTTAAAATTTTGATGGGGTTGCATTGAATGTGTAGAGTGCTTCTAGAAGGATGAAATTTTCACAATACCAAATCCTAGAGCATGGGAGGTTATATTGGTTTGTTTTCTGTTGCCGTAATAAACCACCATAACCAAGGCAACCCATAGAAGGAAAACATTATTCCAGCCCATGGTTTCAGGGTACTCTCTCCACATGCTGAGGAGAGATAGGAAGCCGAGAGCTTCCTTCCATCTTCTACCACTAGTGTGAGGCAGAGTGAATTGGAAGTGACAAGGCTTTAAAGCTTAAAAGCTCTCAAACCCAGTCCCATCAATGAACTTCTTCCAAGTGTGCAAGGCTGCACCACCTAGACTCAAACATGTCACTGTCTGGAGATGAAGTGGCCCACTACTATGGAGGACATTTCTTATGCAAATAGACACAGAGGTCTTCAGTCTTCTGGTGTCTTCCTCAATTTCAGATGTTCTGTATAAAGTAAAGTAATTGTAGCTACAGCAGGTAATGTGTGCTTCAAAATAGAGGGTAGAGAGGGTTTGGGGAGTTCCAACAGAAAGAAATGGTAAAGTTAAAGGTGATGGCTGTGGTAATTTGTCACACTGTGCTCCCTAATGTGAACAGTTATGTCCACTAGCAATAGAAATATATTATTAGAGTATTAAAATTAAGTGAAGTTGCCTGTGATATTAAACATCTCTTAAAGTCTCCTATAATTTTTCTTCTGTTCCTTCCCATCTTCCTTGTGTGTGTTTTCTCTCTAGGGTGAATGTGTTCCCTCAGTCTCTGTGAGTTGCCTGGTCATTTTATCTGTAGTACTCATTACTAAGCAGAAACAGAAATTTTTATATAAGTCATAGCTAATATTTGACTTATAAAGTGTATGCTTTGGGAAGTTCAAAAAGATTTTGGAGAGGTAAAAATAAATTCTTTTTTGATTAATCTATTTAGAGTTGAAACTTGCTTAAATCACATAAGAGGAGCCCAGAATAATCACGGAGCCTTATGGAGTAGTGGAAATGTTTGCTCTGGGATATGTCTGTGAGGGAAAGGATGGCTGTGTCCTCTTCCACTGGGTCTCACTGCACTTCAGCTCTGTTCCCGGCCTCAGCCTCCTTCTGCCCTACTTGAGTCTCTGCCATTCCTCAGTTAACAAATTCCTCCACGTCTCTATTCTTCTTAGGAGAATAAACACATTTACACAAATTTGTATTTTTTTGTGACCACCATGGTCTCGCAATGGATGATTGGCTTAAATTCTCTATTGCTTCCGTTGTTAGTCTAATTCTCTCACATTTATTTCCTTAACAAATCTTGCTTCTCCTTTTTATGTTCTTATATTCTCTGTTTTGGGGGTTTATGTATCTTTCTCCAAAACCACAAAAAATTATGTTTTCCATTACACAGGAAACAGTCTGTCTGTGGATGGAAAGCTGTAGCCTCTTTGATGTAGTTTGTGTAACTGAGACGTGTCGCTTCGCAAGCTTCTCGTTTGTTCCTATGCTAACATCTATCATGTGGGTCTATGTTGTTTATTACCTTTTCTGCTTATGTGGTTTCAAAAATATGTTTTCCATATTCTTCCAAATTAGCTTCCTTCCCTCTGTCAGTATTTTAGAAACTGTGAATCCTATTTTTATCTTTTCTAATGGCCTAAATGCTCAAAAGCCATCTTTAGATGATTTGTCTGTTTTGCATTTCTTTTATTCAAATTTAAATTTTCCATATGCCCTGTCTTGCCTCCCCCCCCCCCCAATGCCTTTGATAATATGACCAGGAGTTTCAAACTTCGATCATTATTAATGCATCGCAGTGCCATGCGGTAGGATCTCTATCAAGCACTTCCATATGTTTGGCTGCCATTTTGATTCGTGTGTATTTAGGGGTTCCTCCATCAATGCCCCTGTCAAAAGGCTGTGCACAGTTGTGTCCATCCTCAATGCTGACTCACAAAGCATCTGCTACTTTTCTCATGTTCTCCTTATGACACTTTAATTTTCTCTTTCTTTTTAAAAAAGTGTTTGTTTATTTATTATGCATACATTGCTCTGCCTGCTTGTACCCCCTGCAGGGCAGAAGAGGGCATCAGATCACATTATAGATGATTGTGAGCCACCATGTAGTTGCTGGGAATTGAACTCAGGACCCCTGGAAGAGTAGTCAGTGCTCTTAACCACTGAGCCATCTCTCCAGCCCTAATTTTCTCTTTCAACTCATTTATCCTTAAATTATTAATCAATGTTGTCTGCCTTGTCTCTGACCATATCTTCATCTCCATCTTACTTTGTACCCTCCATTTCTGTCTCTCATTGCTGACATGTGTCTATAGGAGTCAGTTTTCTCCAAATAAAGAGAATCAATAGGATACATATATAGATAGAGATATTTGTTTTAGGAAATTGGCTTTTTGCAATTATAGAAGCTGTCAAGCCCCTATGGGTTGGGCAGGCAGGCTGGAGACATGGGCAGAGGCTAAGATGAAGTTCAAGTTTAGGGCAATCTACTGGCACATACTCTCCTTGCTCAGTCAGCCTGTGGTACGACTAAAATGATTAGGTGAGACTCACTCACATGAAGGAGGCTAATCTGTTAGAGAATTTCCATCTGTTCAAATGTAAATTTCATCCATTAACACCCAGACACTGTTATAGTTGACACATCAAATTCACTATCTAAATGACCACTTCCCAGGGACTATTCAGACAAAAATGCACAAATGCTTGTTTTGAACTCTTGAGTCTTTGAGAATGGTCTTCAGGTGACATCATCCTTTAAAGGCAACTTTCATAGGAATGGTTTAGGGCTAGCCCCCTTCTCTCCATAAAAAGCATTAGCTATTGTCTTGTTCACTCAATGCCTTTTGAAAATAAATTATCTAATGTAAGTTCTTCCAAAATTGATACAATTTTGTCCTAAAAGAAGAATTCCAGTATCTGTGTTGACAAATGGATGGAAAGAAGAGTGAGGACATATTTTCATTCTTTTGAAATAAGATGTGTGAGGAAGATAGACTTGACAACTTAGGCATCAGCACATAACTCTCAACGATCAGAATCACACTGGGAAAGAACAAACACATAGCCCGCTGAAAGAAGGGAAGCCAAGATCAGCCGAAATATGCTGGGGGTAAAATATAAAATGTTTCACATGTGGCATTTTGAGAATTTATTGATGGTACAAGAAAAATTTGGTTTTGCTTTCAAATTATAAACAACAGTATCATCTTGGCAATATGATCTGCATTTGAAAAGCTTCGTTTGATTAGAAAAAGTTAGAAGTACATGTGATAGTGAAATGTTTGTTTGCAAGGGCAGTGGCCTAACTTTTACAGCTATTAATTTTTATATGTATGTATGTATGTATGTATGTATGTCCATCTGTCTGTCTGCCTGCCTGCTTGTCTGTCTGCACCTATTATCTATCTATCTATCTATCTATCTATCTATCTATCTATCTATCTATCTATGTATGTATCATCTATTCATGCAGCCCAAGCTAGTCTCAAATTCAGAGACCTGCCTTTCTCTCCCTCCTCAGTGCATCCACCATTAATCCCAATTATGTAAAAAACAGTGTTTCAGGGTCAAAGACTGTACAGTGATCCCTGCTCTACTCCACCTACATTTATTGCATATCACTGAAAACTATCTAAGAATATTCAAAAAGGGAAAGAAGCCCACACTTTATTTTTTTTTAAAAAAGTGAATGATTAAGAAAAAGGAAAGGATGTATGAGTAGCTGATATGAGTACTTATGCAAATTAGGTCAATTATATTATTTATTCAATTTATTATATTGTATTATATTGAAACAGAGAAATAGATTCTTAAAAATTAGATAATTAAAAGATGCATCTATGAGTGAAATCTGAAATTGAATAATACTTAAATGGCTCAAATAAATAATCAAGTATAAACAGCAGACTGAATGAAAGTAAAAAATTAAGCCAATCAACCAGAAAATGATTTTAAGAGTACTCCCAGAATTAAAAGAAAGGTTAAAAAGAAAGGCAGATGTCTAGGAAAAAAATGAAGATGGAAAGAAAGATCACAGAAGGCCTCAGGTGGCCCTGATGTTCTGGTGGCCTCCATGCCAGTCTGTATCCTCCCTTAGATCCACCTTGAAGACTTGGAACTCCTCCCATGAGGCTTTGGCACTGAGCATCAGCGTATCTTTATCACCCACATCTCTCTTGCTGCCAACTGTTGAGAAGTTCCACATTAGCTCAGCCTGCAAGTCCAGATTCACTCAAATTGACTTGGAACCATCCCATCAAAAACATAACAGGAACCACAAGAGAAGAGAGAGAGAGAACAAGTGGAGAAAAATGAGTTTTAAAAGTAGTTATGGTTTGAGTGTGAAATGTTCCCAAGAGGCTCATGTGCTTGAACACTTGGTCCCCAGCTGGTAGCACTGTTTTGAGGCTGCAGCATCTTTAAGAGGTAGGGTCTTACTGAAGACAGTTGTCACAGGGTCTTGTGAAAGGAAGTGGTCACTGAGTGGTGCTTCACTTCCTGTGAGCAAGCAAACAGCTGCTTTATGTGATTGCTGCCACAGTCCTGAGCAGCTTCCTGACTCACATGAAGACAAAACCAACCCTTTCCCCGTAAATTGTTTCTTGTATCTCATATAGAAACAAAGATGGAACAACATTCTCTACTTGGAAAGTCCCATGATGCCAAATGGAGGACTTTATAGGAGTGTGTGAGGTCACCACTAAGTACTCTGCTAACACATAAGAGCTGGATTCTCTCAACTGCTGTTCTTCATCATCCATGTTGGGAAGTAGGTCAACCTAAAAAGCAATAAACACAAGTGAGAAACTCAGATATAGAGGGAGGTGGGAAGGAGGGAGGTAGGAGGGAGGGAGAGACAGAGGTGGGAGGGAGGGAGGGAGGAAGGGTGAGGGGACAAAGAGAGAGGGAGGAAAGGATGGAAGTGGGGAGAGACAGATTTTTTAAGGGGATTTACTAATTCCTGTTGCTGTGGGAATAACAAGTCTTCCATCCCAAGGGCAAATGAGCAGGATGGAAACTCATGCAGAAATCTCTGCTGTAGTCTTGAGGCAGAATAATGTCTTCCCTGAGAAACTTCAGTTATTGGTCATAAGGCATTCAACGGATTGAACACAATTATTAAGAATAATGTTCGTCCTGATTGGATTTGTTTTTGTTTTTTGTTTTTTGTTTGTTTTTTTGTTATCGTGACACAAGCTAGGGTCATCCGGGAAGAGGGAACTTCAATTAAGAAAATGTCTTTATCAGATTGGCCCATAAGCAAAACTGTAGAGCATTTTCTTGATTAATGACCTATGTAAGAAAGTCCAGCCCATTGTGGGTAGTACCACCCCTGGGCAGGTATCCTGGGTGTTTAAATTCTTGAGTTCTTTATATATTTTGGATATTAGATCTTTGTCAGATGTAGGATTGGTGAACCCTGTCCATAGGCTGTCACCTTGTTCTGTTGACAGTGTCTTCTGCCTTACAAAAGCTTCTCAGCCTCATGAGGTCCCATTTATTAATTGTTGATTTTAAGGCCTGGTCTGTTGGACATTGTATCCTGTGTCAATGAGTCACAGACTCTTCTCTACTTTTTCTTCTAACAGATTTAGTGACTCTGTTTTACGTTGAGATCTTTAATTCACTTCAACTTGAATTTTGTGCATGGTGACAAATATGGGTCTATTTGCATTTTTTCTACATGTAGACATCCAGTTAGACCAGCAACATTTGTTGAAGATGCTATCATTTTTCCATTGGATAGATTTGGCTTCTTTGTCAAAAATCAAGTGTATGTATGTGGCTTTATTTCTTGGTCGTAGATTCAATTCCAATGATCAATCATCTTATTATTATGCCAGAACCATGCTGTTTTAATCACTGTTGCTCTATAGTACAGCTTGAGATTAGGTATGGAGATTGATCCAGACAGTCTTTTATTATTGAGGATTGCTTTGGCTATTCTGGGTTTTTTGTTTTTCCATATAAAGTTGAGAATTGATCTTTCAATATCTTAAAATAATTGTATAGGTATTTTGATAGGGATTTCATTGAATCTGTAAATTGCTTTTGGTAAGATGGCCATTTTTACTATGTTAATTCTCCTGATCCACGAACAAGGGAGATCTTTCCATCTTCTGATGTCATCTTCAATATCCTTCTTCAGAGATTTGAAGTTTTTTTCAAACAAGTCCTTCACTTGCTTGGTTAGAGTTACTCCTAGATATTTTATATTGCTTGTGGCTATCGTGAAGGGTATAGTTTTCCTAATTTCTTCCTCTGCATGATTGTCATTTGTACATAGGAAGGCTACTGACTTTTTGAGTTAATTTTGTATCCTGCCATTTTGCTGAAGGTGTTTTTCAGCTGTAGGAATTCCTGGTGGAATTTTTGGGGTCACTTATGTATACTATCATATCATCTGTGAATAGTGGTAATTTGACCTCCTCCTTTCCCATTTGGATCCCCTTGATCACTTTTTGTTGTCTTATTACTCTAGCTAGAACTTCAAGAACTATATTGAAGAGATATGGATAAAGTGGGCAGCCTTGCCAAGTCCTCAATTTTAGAGGAATTTCCTTGAATATCTCTCCATTTAATTTGATTTTTGGCTATTGTCTTGCTATCTATAGCCTTTATTATGTTTAGGTATGTGCCTTGTATCCCTGATCGTTCCAAAACTTTAAACATGAATGGGTGTTAGATTTTGTCAAATGCTTTTTTCTGCATCTAAGGAAATGATCATGTGGTTTTTTTTCTTTCAGTTTGTTTATATGGTGGATTACATTGATGGATTTCTGTATATTAAAAACATTTCCTGTATGGCTGGAATGAAGCCTACCTGGTCATGGTGAATGATATCTTTGATGTGCTCTTGTATTCGGTTCACAAGTATTTTATTGAATATTTTTGTATCAATGTTCATAAGAGAAATTGGTTTAAAATTCTTTCTTTGTTGGGTCTTTGTGAGGTTCAGGTATTAAAGTGACTGTGGCCTCATAGAATGAATTTGATAATGTTCCATCCACTTCTATCTTTTGGAGTCATTTGAAAAGTATTAGTATTAGCTCTTCTTTGAAGGTCTGGTGGAATTCTGCGCTGAAATCATCTGGCCATGGGCTTTTTTTTGGTTGGGAGACTATTAATGGCTGCTTCTATTTCTGTAGGGGAAATAGGACTATTTAGTTTGTTTTACTGATCTTGATTCAATTTTGGCAAGTGGGATCGATCAAGAAAATTGTTCATTTCCCTTAGATTTTCAAATTTTGTGGCATACGTGTCTTTGAAGTAGGATCTTATGATTCTTCGTATTTCTTCAGTGTCTGTTGTTATGTGTCCCTTTTCGTTTTTTATTTTGTTGATTTGGATAGTGCCTCTTGGCCTTTTAGTTAGTTTGGCTAACAGTTTATCTATCTTGTTGATTTTCTCAAAGAACCAGCTCCTGGTTTTGTTGATTCTTTGAATTGTTTTCTTTGCTTCTAATTTATTGATTTCAGCCCTGAGTTTGATTATTTCTAGACATCTACTCCTCTTGGGTGTTTCTGCATCTTTTTTTCCTAGG
Organism: Acomys percivali; assembly: GCA_907169655.1. Lineage (NCBI taxonomy): Eukaryota > Metazoa > Chordata > Mammalia > Rodentia > Muridae > Acomys > Acomys percivali. Next base: position 102,396,800 of record OU015752.1, on the reverse strand, counting down.
ACTTCCAGATGTGTCATCAAATTGCTTATATGGGATGTTTGCAATTGTTTTTTAATAAAAGCACTTAATGCTATGAATTTTCCTTGTAGCACTGCTTTCAATGTGTCCCGCAAATTTGGGTATGTTGTTCCTTCATTTTCATTGAATTTCAGGAAGTCCTTAATTTCTTTCTTTATTTTTTCCCTGACCCAGATGTCATTAAGTAGAGAGTTGTTTAGTTTCCATGTGTGTGTAAGTTTTTTTTTATTTCTGATGTTGTTGAAGTCCAGCTTTAGACCATGGTGATCTGATAGGATACAAGGTATTATTTCAATCTTCTTGTATATGTTGAGGCTTGCTTTGTGACCTATTATATGATCAATTTTGGAGAAGGTTCCATGGGGTGCTGAGAAGAAGATATATTCCTTTGTGTTTGGGTGAAAAGTTCTATACATATCTGTTAGATCCATTGATTTATGACATTGGTTAGTGTCTTTATTTCTTGGTTTAGTTTCTGTTTCAATGACCTATCCTTTTGTAAGAGTTGGGTGTTGAAGTCTCCCACTATTAATGTGTGGGGTTCGATGTATGTTTTAAGCTTTGTTAATATTTCTTTTACAAATGTGGGTGTTCTTGTATTGGGAGTGTAGATGTTCAGAATTGTGATATCATCTTGGTTGACTTTACCTTTGATGAGTATGAAGTGTCCTTCCTTATCTCTTTTGATTAATTTTGGTTGAAAGTCTATTTTATTAGATATTAAAATGGCTACACCAGCCTGCTTCTTGTATCCATTTGCTTGGAATATCTTTTTCCAGCCTTTCACCCTGAGGTAATGTCTATCCTTGTGGCTGAGATGTGTTTCTTGAATTACAGAAGAATGTTGGATCTTGTTTATGCATCCATTCAGTTAGTCTGTGTCTTTTTATTGGAGAATTGAGACCATTGATGTTGAGAGATATTAATGACCAGTGACTGTTAAGTCCCTTAATTTTGATGTTGGTTGCAGTAGAGTGTTTATGTGGTTGTGTTTTTGCAATGGTGCAGTTATCTATTTCCCCATGTAATTTTGGTTGTAACTTGTCCCTTTGGGTGGAGTTTCCCTCTAGTAACTTCTGTAAGGCCATATTTGTGGATAGGTAGTGTTTGAATTTGTTTTTGTCATGGAATATCTTGTTTCCTCCATCAATAGTTATTGATAGTTTCACCGGGTATAGTAGTCTGACATGGCATCTGTGGTCTCTTAGAGTTTGCAGGATATCTGTCCAGGCCCTTTTCGCTTTTATGGTCTCTGCTGATAAGTAATTCTGATAGGTTTGCCATTATATATTCCTTGACCCTTTTCCCTTGCCACTTTTAATAGTTTTTCTTTGTTCTGTATATTTTGTGTTTTGATTATTATGTGACAGGAAGATTTTCTTTTCTGGTCTATTCTATTTGGTGTTCTGTAGGCCTCTTGTATGTTTATATGTATCTCTCTCCTTAAGTTGGGGACATTTTCTTCTATAATTTTGTTGAAGATATTTTCTGGGCCTTGGAGTTGGGCATCTTCTCTTTCCTCAATGCCTATTATCCTCAGGTTTCATCTTTTCATGGTGTTCTAGATTTCTTGGATGTTTTGTGCCAGAAAATTTTCAGATTTAGCATTGTCTTTGATGATTGCTCCAAGATCTATGATTGTATCTTCTAATCTCCAGATTCATTCCTCCATCTCTTGGATTCTGTTAGAGAAGCTCTTCTGTGTTGCTTGCTTTCTTCTCTAAGCCCTCTCATTACTGTTTTTCTTCTGTCTGTGCCTTTATCATTATTTCCATTTTCATCTTCAGTTCCTGAACTATTTTATTGAATTCCTTCATTTGATTGTATGTACAATCCTGAGTTTCTTCCAGTGCCTCTTTATAGGCCTTACAATTTTGAACTCTTTTAGTGATTTCCTTCATCTGATTGTTTGTATTTTCCTGAATTTCTTCCAATGCCTCTCTATAGACCTCTTTTATGTCTTCAACCTGTTTGGGTGCATCTTCCTGCATTTGTTTACGGATTTTATTCATTTCCTCCCTTATCATCTTCATTACTAAGGATTTGAGGTCATTTTCTTGAATTTAAATTGTGTTTGAGTTCTCCAGATTGCTTTCTTTAGGATAGCTGGGATCTAGAGATGCCACATTGTTTTGGTTTTTGTTGTTTATGTATTTTACACTGGTCTTTAGCCATCTTGCTGTCTGTGATGTTGAGATGTAGCTTCTGGTGTCCTTCACTGCTTATTGAGAGCAGTGTTTTGGTGAGTGATTATAGGTTGAGGACCTTTACCTGTGGGGATCAGGGAACTCTTCCCTGGGACAGGCAGGTGACCTGGTTTCAGCTCCTGGAGACTTTGTTCCACACCCTGGACTCCCTACTGGGTCAGCAGAGGTAGGTTCTGGTGCTCTGCAGCTCCATTGTAGGTTTAAGGTAGTGTATGTAGAACCAGTTATGCTGTCTTTGGCTGGGCTTTGAATACCCTGCCCTCATGCCCTGGGACTTTGGGTCCTCAGCTCAGATCACCTTAGAGTGCCCGAACCTCTGCTGTCTTCTAGTAGTTGTTTAGGTTTCTGCCTGATCCAACCAGGCAGTAGAGCCTAGGTTCTGTCTGCCATGGAGAGAGCTACTGCCTTCTGATTGTTGTTGGTTGGCTAGATTTCTGACCTAGCCCCTCAGGACTGTCCAGCCTCTCTCTAGAGTTTGGGAGGCCATGTGTGGCTGGTTAGTTTTCTTCTCTATCCCCTCTGGCCTGCTCAGCCTCTCCCGAAAGTGTGGGAGGCCCTGCTAGGCTATGGAGCCTGACTAAGCTAGATCCGTTCTAGCCAATTGTACAGGAACAGTCCAGTGGTAGCTAGATTCCTGCCTAGACTGTTCAGACCACACCCCTGAGGTGTTTCCATTCTGTTGTGTTGGGCTGGCTGAATAGTTTCTTGCTCTTTTGTCTCAAGCCTGCTCGGCCTCTCCCAAGACCATGGGAGTCCCTGCCAGGCTTTGAAGCCCACTTAGGCTGGATCCATTGTGACCAATTGTACTGGGACAGTCCTCTAGGACCAGCAGCTAGGCTCAGACCATGCTACTGTGGTTGGACAATGTGTCCACAACCTTCTGGGCTGTTGTGTGACACCTGGGCTTTCTATGGACTGGTGTGGGACTGGTAGGGGGTGGTATGATGGTAGATCCACCCGTTTCCCTGAGATTTCCCTAGGCCAGGAAATCTGGTGCTTTACTGATGGGAGTTCAGTCCCATATACCAAGTTCTTGATGCAGAGCAAGGCCCCAACTTGCAGCTGGCAGGTTGGCTCTGGTCCAGACTCTGAGGACTAGGCTCCTGTCCTCTATGGGTCGCTGGATGACTTGAGACCAGACCCACCCATAGTCTGCACTTTGCAGATCTCTCTCACCCAGTTTTCCCCAGCTCCTGTATTCCATGGCTCCTAGTAGCATCCCTGGTCTCCTCCCTGCAGATCAGACACTGTGCATCTTCAGTGCTGCCATCTTTGAATCTCCTGATGCATATTTTTAAGAGGCCCCATGCATGTCAAGCCCTGCAAATGCCATGCCCTTAAGGCTGGAGATATAGCTAAGTGGCAAAGCAGTTCTCTTGCTTAGGTAAGGCCCTGGGTTTGATCCACAGCAATCCAAACAAGAAAACCTCTGTTTTCTCTGAGCCAGAACTTCTATGCCTAAGAATTTTCTTAAAAGAAATGAGATATATAGACTGAAGATATTTGCCTGTATACTTGTGGGGTCAACACTAGACGATTTTTATCCAAGAACCACTTAATATACAGCATCAAAAAGCCCACCTCTGAATATTATGGTATATACCACAATCACATTTTTACAAACTTTTAAAGATGTAGCTTATGTGCTGAGAGCGAGAACGGAAATGCATGGAACTGTGACTGTGCTCACCTGTGGCTGTGCAGTTCAGGATGCATGCTGCTTTCTAGTTAATGCTTTATTTTCTAAATAGTCTCTGGTGGACATGTTCTATCTAATAACTATTACAAAATGTTATTTTTGAAGCAAGCCATCAGGTTTGATGGCATCTCTGACAGATGGCATGCCAGCCGGCACATGTCCACAGTGCAGGGGTCTCAGCATTTCCCCCACGCCATCCATTGCACTGTGTGACAGTTGGGATGATTAGAAAATGTCCCTTTGACTGAGCCCAAATCTGTCACCCTGTTAATGCTGATCAAAGTGCATCCCCTCTGCCATATGCCGAATCTTCAGCCTTGTGATGACAGCTGTCCTGTCAGCATTAAGTTTTCCCACTTAACTCTTCTTAGCTTCTTGAGCCATCCCCAGTATGGACAACATCTACTTGGCTCTCACATCACAACTGTGTAAGTAAAAATATAATGATTGGAGTTTGGTCCAAATTTTCTTGATTATCGGGGGTGGGAGGGAATCTATTTTTTAAAGTCCAGTGTGATCACTTCTCGATGACCTAAACTGTTCTTCATAACAACCTTTTATCGGGCTACACCACAAGGTACCATCTCAGCTTCATCCCTCCCCTCCCATCACCACCTCACTGCTGTGCCAGCAGAACGCAGCCAGTTAGTCAAGATATCTTTTTTTTTTTAAAGGCTGCATGGCAAAACATTTACTGAGAGAATATTATGTGGCTATCAACACTCCCAAGGCAATGACCCTGCCCCCACAAACTGCCCATGGAATGAGATTCCGTAACTAAAGGCAGATTAAAAGTTCATATGTTCACAGAGGGGGTCCTCAGCAAAAAAAATGGGTTCAGTCAATGGAAATGGGATGATGATAGAACATTTGTGAAATTCTTGCCAAGATGATGCTTCCATGAGTGGATGTGTTCAAGTAGAGTCCTTGAGAATATGCTCGTGGTTTCTGCTGTGCTTAAGCATTATCACATGGTTCTTGTGTAAAATCTCCCAGGCCTGAGCCAGCAGAATGTCCACTTCTTAGCTAATGGGAGTATTTCAGGTGTTTTTGTTACTTTTAAAGGTAAATGTCATGCCAAAGAAATTAAATGGATTTTAATGTGCTCATTTTGGTAAGTGTTTTAGTGGTCCTAGAGATTACTTGGTCAGAGGACAGGTGGCCATGGAGTGGGCAACCTGCTGAGAGTAAAATCTCAAGCCAGGGTGTCACAGAGATTGAAAATGATCTCAAAGACCAATGTTCTGTCTCAGCTCCGTCCCCCTCCAGTCTTCACCAGCTTACCATTGTGACAGTGGAATGCAGCCAGTTTGCCTCTCTTCATATCTTCACACTCTTTCAAAAACCCTTCTGGTTGGAGAAAGAATCCATTTTCAAATACCAGATTCCAAAATGGCTTGGCAAGGATAGAAACTCCATTCTCAGAGAGATGGTGCTGACAGTTCCTGTCCACAGAAATGAGGCTTGGATGTTTATGTCCACACACCCATTCCCGTGTGGGAAGCTTTCAAATGTTTTATTACATTTATTTATCCAGTGTGTGTGTGTGTGTGTGTGTGTGTGACATACACTTGTGCTACAGTGTGTGTCAGAAAGTTAGAGGACAACCTGCCTTTCTACCATGTGGTCCCAAGGCCTGGCCGTAGTCGCCTAAGCTCTTTGAACCATCCCACTTCCCATATGTAGAAGTCTTAACCCCTAGTGTGGGGAGGCAGAGCCTTTGAGGATGGTGAGCTTTGTGCCCTTTTAACACTACCTCAAGAATAGGTTTTTAGCTGGGCGCAGTAGCACACATCTGTAATCTTAAAACTCAGAAAGACAGAGGCAGGCAGATCTCTGTGAGTTTGAGGATAGTTTGGACTACAATGTGAGTCCAGGACAGCCAAGACTACACAGGGAAACCCTGTCTCAAAAAAACAAAACAAAACAAAAAAAAAAAAAAAAGAAAGAAAGAAAGAAAAGAAAAAGAAAAAGAAAAAAGAAAAACAAACAAACAAAGAATAGGTTTGTAAGCTGGGTAGTGACGGTAAACAACTTTAATTCCAGTGCTCAGGAGGCAGAGGTGGGCAGATTTCTATGAGTTCAAGGTTAGCCTGGTCTACAGAGCTTGTTCTAGGACAGCCAAAACTACACAAAAAAATACTGTAAAAAGAATAGATTTGCAGTTTTCCTCACTGCTAGATTTGTCTAAAA
>OU015752.1:102367589-102382385 GCA_907169655.1 Acomys percivali | reverse complement strand
ACACACAGAGACACTTAAAACAAAATAATGAAATCTTTTCTTAAGTGACTTATCTTTGACTGTTAAAATGACTTTATAGAGGCTTTAAGTCAGTTTTGAACATTGCAGACAAAGCTGATAGACTGTCAGATTGTTGAAACCTATTGAAACCCTCAATAGTCACGATGAATTCATAGATGATGAGGTGTGGCGGTTACATGGTCCACAAATAGATCAAATTAAAACAAAACAGATAAATACCCTGAAGAACATATAAATATTATTTAGAAAAGCTGAATTAATATCTGTTGGTCATTCATTTTGGTTTTTGTTCTTGGGTGTTTTAGTATGAAAGAGGCTTACATCTGAACGGTCATGACCACAATCCATTTAAATAGCGACTATCTAATAGGCTGCACCAAACATGTGCCCTTATTGGGACTCAAATGACTCTTGCATTCCAAGAACTGTAAGAAATAAAAATAAATGTGCTTGCTTAATAAAAATTAAGTAATAAACTGATTAGAAATGAATGAATTCATTGAAATATTTCTTAATCAAATCAACTGGAAGAGCAATTAGTGTAAGTGTAAAAACAAAACCTTCTCTGTGGTTATAGATTTTTTTATTTTAAGTATGGTAATAACCACCTTATAGTATAATTAGTTTTCTGTTACTGTAACAAAATGCCTGAGATAATCCATGGAGTGAAAGAATTTATTTGGCCTCATCATTTCTGAGTTTTCAGTCCGTGATCAGCTGGTCTGTTGTTTTGGGCCTATAGTGAGTCAACAACATGTGAAGGGAACTTGTGGCAGAGTGAACTCACTCATCTCATAGCCAGGAAGCATAAAACAGTGGACCAGGGTCTCACAATACTCTTCAAGGGAACCCTACTATGACCCAAAGATGCCCTAATAGGCCTCACTTTTATAGGTTCCCACCACCTCCCACAACCCCTGGGGCCAAACTGTTAACACTCCGAACTCTAGGGAACATGCAACATGTAGTTAGAGTGCAGAGTTCTACAAATCGACTCCAACTTTGTTTTTCACCAACTGCAAACATCTGTTTGAAAACAGATTCATCAAAACTGAAACACATTCTGCGTGAGTCAGTTTAACCTGGTGTTAAAGGGGGATTTGCAGATAAGCACAGGAAATGCCATCATCATGAAAAAGAGGGTCCAACCTGCAGGCTCTCTCAGCACACTGACCAGTGCACAAAATACTCACAGGGCATTGGTTAATGGGACCTTTGCTGCCCTTGATTTTGTTCTTTCACAGTGGTCACACATCTTCAACTTCTCTTGATAGATGGAAACATTTTGCCACTTGAGATGTTCCCTACAAGAGATCTATGGTGACAAGATGATCTACCCAGAAGATGCCATTCAAGCTCTGAAACATGGTACAGCACCATCTTTGGGAGTCCAGAATAAAGCCAAGTAGACCTACAAGACAAGCTGATCACGGCACAATGCAAAGTCATGGTTAAAAAGTTGCCACATTGTCCGGAGAGGGTAGCGCATGCCTTTATTTCCAGTACTCAAGAGATGGAGGATAGCTAGATCTCTGACTTGGAGGTCAGCCTGGTCTACAGAGCAAGTTCCAGGACAGCCAGGGCTACACAGAGAAACCCTGCCCCAAAACTGAAAAACAAACAAACAATAGAAAGCTATTACGTTCCCCATATGCCTCACCCAGCAGCACTGTTCCACTTGCTGCCTGAAATAAAGTAAAATATGAACTAAAATTGACACAATAGGAAGCGGCTCTTGCTCCCGCTTCCTTCCTGCTTGCTTGCTTCTTGCTTTTAGCTGGAGGCGAGTCACTCTCTTTTCTCTACATGTTAGGTCTTTCTCTGAAAACCTGATGTACCCAAAACTGCAAGCATGATGGCTATCATATTGTCACACTCACTCAAGTTTGCTTGGTAAAGAGCACATGTGTTCATGAATAGGAGTCTGTGGGTCTCCACATAAAAGGCCTCATCCCCTCAATATTAGATAGAAAATGTAGAGTTACTCTTTCTGTGACTGATACTGAGGGCCATGGAATGACTTGATCAGTGCTGACAGCCAGGGGTATATGTCCTGTGCACTCTCTGTGGTGGATTAAATGAGAAATGCAGCCAGGGAGCTCAGGGTATATCTCCTGTGAACCCTCTGCAGTGGCTTAAGTGGGAAATGTAGCCCATAGCCGGGGAGCTCACCCAAAAGATGCTCCACCACAAAACAAGGACATATGCTCAACCATGTTCATAGCAGCCTTATTCATAATAGCCAGAACCTGAAAACAACCTAAATGTCCCTCAATCAAAGAATGGATAAAGAAACTGTGGTACGTTTACACTATGGACTACTACTCAGCTATTAAAAACAAGAAAATCCTGAAATTTGTGGGCAAATGGATGGAACTAGAAATGATCATCCTGAGTGATTTAACCCAGACCCAAAAAGACTCACATAGTTTATACTCACTTATAATTGGACACTAGCCCTAAAGGGGTGTCCCATGAAATTCTTCACTTACCAGGGGATTGGGATAGATGCAGGGACCTCCTATTGGGACTCTAGGTGAGATAAGTATGGGAGAATGGGGAAATTGAAGGATCTGGAGGGTCCTAGAAACCTACAACAAGAACATCATCATGGACTGATCTGGACCCAAGGGATTCTATTCAAACTACTGTACCAACCAAGGACAATACATGCAGTAAACATTGAACTCCTACTCAGATCTAGTCAATGGACAGGACATTCTCCACAGTTGTGTGGAGAGCAGGGACTGACTCTGACATGAACTATAGTACCCCATATTTGACCACTTCCTCTTGGTGGGGAGGCCTGGTGGCACTCAGAGAAAGGATAAACAGGCTACAAGGATGAGCCTTGATAGGCTGTAAGCATATGATGGGGGAAGAGGTCCTCTTCTGTCACAGACCTAGGGGAGGGGAATAGGGTGGAGGAGGAAGGGAGGGAGGAACAAGAGGATACAAGTGAGGGGATAACAATTGAGATGTAATCTGAATAAATGAATTAAATTTAAAAAAAAGAAAGGGAGTGGAGGAGGCAGCCCAGGTGACTGAGTGTATGGCACAGCTGACTGAGGCTCATGTCCCTGGGACTCCAGCCTCACAGTCTCTCTAATACAACACATGGTTCTAAATGTCCCTATTTCTGCAACAGGCTATATTTTGACTCTGTTGTTTTGAGCCTAGTTTGGTTACTGTGTGTTTCTAGGAAAACAGACAAATTAACTCATATATGAACTTTTCATGAAATCCCGGAATCATCTCCTGAGGGCGATTCAGATGATGTAAGAGACTCCGTAAGCACTTACCTTTGGGACTTTATGAGGCTAGATGGGCCATTTTTGTGGCCTAGCCACCCTCCACTGGAAAAGGTTCACTTGCTTCTGTTTAAAGGATCTCTAATGAATGACAGACTGGGGACTCTTCATTTAAACACCACAAGTGCTATGTGGCCTATAGTATTTGTATTTACCTCAATTTTCTCATTTGTGAGGTGGATGAGACTAAACATTATAGAGATGTCCGTAGCTTTAAAATCCCAGCCTTCTGCTGCTTCTGTGACCAACACAACCTGAGGCCGTACCTATTTGCTGAGTTGTTCCAATGGTTGGTTCTGAGGGCACCAGTGTGCTTTGGACAGGAAACACGCCTCACGAAATGTGGTGAGATTCAGTGAGTCAGGAGTTGCAGTCTCTCTCTGGTACTGTTTGTTTGTTCACCCATGGCTGCCCTTGAGGAAATGAACACTTTTACCCAAGTCTCCCTTCTCCCCTGTGAACACCATTGAGTTTTTAATCACACCCTGAAATGAACAGTACCTGGGTCAGAAACAAACAATGTCATTGCATTGCTCAGACCCTCATGGCAAAGAAAACACACAGTTCAGGGTGATTTCTTGTATTGCAAGGGCCTCTCTTCTGCACCAAAATAGTGAAGTCATGCACCATTTACCAAGAAGCCTGTGAACACAGGCTACCTGACCCACACTCAGAGGGTCTGGAGACCCGGGACTTTTGAACTTTGACCTCTCCAGAGCAGGTGCTAAAAGCCCTCTTGCCTGATTGGGTTTCTTAAGTCCTGGGCTAAAACTGCTACAAAGGGACCTGTGACCTCAGCGTGGCCTCAGGTGAGGTGCTGTGTAGATTACAACAGCTCTACAAACCACTGAGAGCCAGGTATCAAGTGTGGGACCAGTACTTCATTCCCAAATGAAAGTCACCTTTCAGGCCACATTACCTAAATAATGAAAGCGTCACATGTTTCAGAAAGGGCCATTTCCCTTGGGGATTATCCTCCATCCAAGCTGAAAGAGCACCCCTGGTGCTCACCCAGAAGGAGCCCTGGCGTGTCTTCATCACACAGCTGACAGGGATGGAGAGCGGAGCACACACTGCACCCAGTGCCACAGCCACTGTGTGCCTTCTTCGACTCACCCCTTATGATTCATGACCTGTAACTATCTGCACACCCAACACGAAGACACGGATGCTTAAAGAGACTGAACCATGCATCTCTGCACACATGGGCAGGGCATTGTGAAATTAGCAAACATAGGACCCTAGACTTGAAGTCAAAGCTCGGTGAGAAGTGGCTTGCTGACAGAATCATAACCCAGGAGTTCTGCCCCGTCCAGCTCCTTGAAAAGCCCAGGAAACTGAGTTTTGAAGGGTTTGAGAATAAATGCTTTTAATATTTTTTAAATGCTTTTTTTTTTAAAGACCAAGATATTTAATCCCCCTAGATTTATGACACTGGGTAAGTTAGTTTGTATTTCCAAGCTCCCATCCTTCATTCTATCCAAAGAAAATGATGCCCGACCTACAGGGTACCTATGATGCCCGACCTACAGGGTACCTATGAATAGTGTTCAGTGCAATTATTTAAATCTTCTTTAGCATAGTAAGATCCAGCCTTGTTGAGGGGAACAGCCATGTCTGAGTGGCATGGAGACTTGCTTTGTCACAAAGGCAGGGGATGTTTAGGAAAAAGGAAAGGGTTGATGAAGCCAAGATCTAGTATAATGTGAACTAAGAAGCAGAAGAGGCACACAGCAGATTGTTACACAGAAGCAGCAACCTCAGCAGGATGTGCTCCTCTCCTCCCCTCTCCCTCACTCTCTGCCTTGCTCCCATCCCCACCACCCATAACCCTCCTAGAGTAGAGACAGGAGGGATCGGGACATAGGGCAGTGAGTAATTTGTGAAAAGGAAAAACTGTTAGGACGGCAAAGGATGGGAAGTGTAGTATGCTCAAGAATAGAATATTTGCTTTTTTAAGGCTAGAAACTCAGTTGTGTTTAGTGCCGAAGCAAAGATGGGAAGACGAAGGTTTCCGAAAGTATGGGGTGTAAATCAGACACAGGTGATGGACGTAACCTTTCAGAGAAATGTGGACACTTGTCTCAAATGCCTCACAAAGGGGAGACGCCCCCTACATCCTCTCCCAGGGCTCCTACTCACAGCTGAGGTGGCTGGCCTTTACTGGTATCTGTGATGACACTGATTTTAAAGGGCTCTGACTCCTAGAATAGGAGATAAGACTGCCTTCCCCCAGGAAGACAGACTCACTCAATCTGAACATTGAGTCACCTTCCAGCCAACCTGAAGTGACAGGGAAGGTGGTGAGGTGTCATGGAGACACAGAGACTATAGGAGATGGGGGGGTCCAGACCCAACTTCTTTCATTCACTAGTCCTGTGACTTAGGGCTGATCTCAAGTGGAATGAACATCAGCCACACGTTACAGAATGACATCAACAGCTTCCCTTAAGCTGGGTGTGGTGGCACATCCCTACCATCCCAGCACTGGTAAGCTAGAAGCAAGAGATTCAGAAGTTTAAGTCTAACCTGAAGGACATCTCAAGTTCGAACTATGTGACACTCTGTCTGTGAAAGAAAGAAAGAAAGAAAAAAGAAAGAAAGAAAGAAAGAGAAAGAAAGGAAAGAAGGAAGAAAATGAAACAAAACCATTAATTACTCCTAAGCCCCCACTTCCTGGGTAGCTTTGAAAATAGGATGATGTGTTTCACAAATATTGGCACTAAGTGTCCTGTGTCACTTTGAGAAGTTAAGTCTGCCAATGGTTAGTACTTACTTGATCCTTAACATGAAGGGTTGGGGCACACTTGTAACCAATGCTCACACAACACACCTGAGAGTCATGAGGCTGTGCTAAGTGCTGGTGTTATTCCTCATATCATCCCTATGTTTGCTTTAATGTTTTTCTATTTGCCACTAACCATAGAGTTTTTTTTTTTTCTTTTATGTAATGCTGGGAAGCAAACCTTGTGCATTGGGGGCAAGTCTTTATCAAGTGAGCTACACATCTTAGCTCCTGCCCCTACATTTTAAAACACTTTTCTTATTCACCTTACATCCCTTCCTTCCTCTCCTCAGTGCCCACTCTCCTTCTTCTTTTCCCTACTCCTCAGAAAAGGGAAGCCCCGCCCCCACCTACCCACCCAGCACATCCAGTTGTATCAGGACTGAGTGCATCCTTGTTCACTGAGGCCAGGCAAGGCAATCCCACCAGGAGGCTGTGATTGAAAAGCAGGCAACAGAGTGTATGTCAGAGACAGCCCCTGCTCCCCTTACTAGGGGACCCACATGAAAGCTAGCTGCCCATTGGCTACCTCTGTGTAGGGGGCCTAGGTCCAGTCCATGCATGCTCTTTGGTTGGCGCTTCAGTCTCTGTAAGCACCTATGGGTGTAGGTTAGCTGACTCTGTTGGTTGTCTTGTGACGTTCTTGCCCCTTCCAGGTCCTTCTATTCTTTCCTCCACTCTTCCTCAAGGCTCTCCATGCTCTGCCTAATATTTAGCTGTGGCTCTCAACATCTGTTTCTATCTGCTGCTGGGCAAAGCCTCTCAGAAGATAACTCTGCCAGGTTCCTATCTGCAAGCATAGCAGAATATCTGTTAATAGTGTCAGGGGTTGACTCTCTCCCATGAGGTGAGCCTTGGGTTGGGCCAGGCGTTGGTTGGACATTTCCTTAATCTTTGCTCTATCTTTATTCCTGACATCTTTTAGGCAGGGTAAATTTTGGCTCAAAGTTTTTGTGGATGACTTGCTGTTCTCCTCCCTCCACTAGAAACTCTGTCTGGCTAGGAGGTGACCTCTTCAGTCTCCACGACCCCTACTACGAGAAGTCTTAGGTAGAGTCACTCCTATATCCTCCCAGGAGACTGCCCTGTCAAAGTCTCCAGCTTGTCTCAGAGATGTTGATCAGTGTGTAAAGTGGATGTTTGTGAAACTCAGATTGTTGGTGAGCACAGGGAGAATTAGCCTAGGTGGGACGAACAGAGATGAGGTTCCCGCTCCTCAGGGAACTAATTATACCCCTGACCCTTCTCTGCAGTGACATTGTTATTGAGTAACATGATCCTGGAGGCAGGAAGTCAGAGAAAGAATGGTCAGGTTTGTGACAGGAGACTCAGACTGGATAGCGAAGTCTTCCATCGGTCACACAGTGGACCTGGAACTCTCTTGTGGGGCTTCCTGTCTGAGCCTCCTCCAGGGACAGCATAGTGCTATCCATGAGTGTGAGCAGAGACAGAGAACTGGGGTTCTGTAGGTGGCTAATCCAACAGGGGGGAGACCCAAGGGGGAGGTGCAACAACAGGTTACACATACCACACACACACACTGCATCTCTCTCACATATAACACACTATGCATATAACACATGCCACACAGCATACACATGTGCACTACACACAGACACACATGCTACACACATCACACATAGACCTAAGCCATACAGTCTCCCCCCAACACACCAAATAGTTTGTGCACATGCATGTTTGCATGCAAGCACACACACACACACACACACACACACACAATACCTTCACACACACCACATACAACACACACAGTATTGGCACTATCCCCCACATCACATGCATACCATGTACACCATATATGTACTACATACCACTCCCACACAGACACACCCCCTACATACATTGATTATTCTTTTTTAATCACTCAAAATTAATTATTTGAGAGATGGCAATGACAGAGTGTCATTTAAACAGCGTAAACCTGGGCCAGAGTTCTCTCTTAAATGCAGATGGGAATAAACATGATATTTTGTCCCTCCCCATTGTGGCTGAAAAATTAAACCTAATGCTTTCCCTCTGGACCTTAGAATGGGAGTGGTCCAGGTGATGATAATGATGATGGTGATGATGATGATGATGATGATGATGATGATGATGATGATTTGAGATAAAATGTGATGTGTACAAAACACTCATCAGCATGCTTATCTTGCAGTTGAGGCAAGCCAGGAAGAGCAGAGAGAAGATGCGCTCTGAGCCAAGCCTGGGCCAGGCTAGAGTCTTCTTGTGAAAAGCTAAAGCAGGACAATCTTGCCATGTCCTACTGCTGAGGAGTTTACTGTGGTGACCGCCATATATAGGAGCCTTAACCCAACAAGCTCAGAGGGACAAGAGCAGAGACCTGAGCAAATAACCACTGAAGACAAGTGCCTTAGAGAGAACAGGGTCAGCTATTGACTTGAGTTGCATGGACAAAGGGAGCCTCTGAGAAATCAAGCATGTATGTGGATGCTACTCATTTATTGGCCATGCCAGGCAAAGCCCACTTAAACAGAATGGGGACGTGCATTGCCAGTTATTAGGGTGAGGTTTTGTGTTTTGTATTATCAGTTAATGTGCCACCATGTATTATCTGTGCTTGGGATGGTCTCAAGATTTAATCCTTCAGGAACTTTATGAGACATGTGCTAGGGTTATTCAGTCATACTGATGGGTAAACTGAAGCGAAGAGCATCCTACCTCAAGTACCTGGCACTAGGTCTCACCCCTCTGCTTCTAAGACTCTCTCAGGTTTTCCTAACAGCTCACCTGTTTGCTTCAGGTGCATGCTAGCTCCAATGGTGCTGCTCAGTAGGGGCATTCTGATAGCCAACCTAAATTCCCTTTCTAGACCTCATGTATTTTTCCTCACTGTACCATTACTTGAAAGGGTATCATACATCCATTTCCTTACTGTATGGCCATTCTTGCTAGAATGTAAACTCCACTGGAGCAAAGAACTGGTCCAATGTACATGTTTCCACTGCCCAAGGAAGAGCTTGCCATAGTGTAGGTGATAAGCAACTACACACAACACAGTTACTCCCAGAAAGACAGAGAACACAGGTTCAGACTTGTAGCATAACTTTGACACCACTCTCCTAACCACTCCTCCATGCTGCCTTTTCAAGTTAGAGCAAAGATGCTTTGAAGAACTTCCCTGGGCCTCAAAGTATGACGCTGACACCATGTAAATGAGTTTTCACCCAAGGTCTTCGATTAACTTGGAGTTAGTGAACCAAGATCATCAAAAGCTGTCTTAGAGATTAAATTCTGCCAACAGCCTTTCACTGCCTTCTCTCTGCTGTTCCTGTCTGTTCTTTCTGGAGCTTCTGTGGTCCAGATATCAAAACTCTATAGAAGCCCATTTCCCCTAAAACATTTGTCTAGATCATATTTCTTCTTTGTGCTGCACTTGGCAGAACTTCATTTGGCTTGAATAGTCACTGTGTGTTTTAGGCTCTGGCTATTTTAAACATAGAAGCTTCTAATTGACTTTCGGAGTGTAACACATGTCTGTGACTCTTGAAGAAATAAGCACACTCACTGCAAAGACCCCCAGCCCTTCCCCAGGTGACAGCTGTTCCCACTGTCAGCAGGTCTGTGTGTCTGCTTCCATGTGTCCCATGTGCTCTGAGCACTTGTGGTTCTTAGTCTCTGCCAATCTGGTCACCAAAGGCAGAGACTTATTTTTTATAGATTGCTTCAAGAACATGGGGGTGGGTGGGTGAAGTGGGGGTGGGGAGAGGATACTGTTCATGCACTTGCCATTAGCTGTTCCTTCTAGAGTCCTCTTCCTGCCGGCCATTGCCTGCTTTTCTGTCCCTTGTCTCCACTCATGCTCTTATCTAAAAACACCTGTCACTGGTGCCCATTCTCTGATGACAGAGCATTTCCTCTATGTACCATGGGCTCCTGTGGTGATTTGGATGAGAAATATCCCCCATAGGCAGGGAATTGGAACACTTGGTCCCCAGTAGGTGGCGCTGATGGATAGGATACAGGGCTGCGCTCTTGCTGGAGGAATCACATCACTGGTGGTGGGCTCTGAGATTAGGAGCCTCAAACCACTTACAGTTTGTTCCCTTTCTCTACTTTATGCTTAAATGTGAAGAAGTGAGCTCAGGAACCAACTCCTGTTCCCGCCCATATGCCTGCATCTTGCAGCCATGCTTCCACGACATGATGGTCTCTCATTCGTCTGGAACCATTAGCCCAAATAAAGTCTTCCATCTACAACTTACCCAAGTGATGTTCTTTTATCACAGCAACAGAAAATTAACAAGCATAGCTTTCAAACTATCTTCCGGTGGTGCTAAGAGGACACAGCCTCCTGCTGATTGTCCCCAGACCAAATGATGCAGATGTAGAGTACTGGTGATGCAGTCCTTGGGAGCAGCTGTGTTCTTCTACCCTGCACCTCCCATCTGCCTTATCTCTGATGAGCACCCACCAGCCCTGAAAATGTAACTAGCCCGCGGCCCTAAAGTTGCCTTTGTTATTTTCCTGAGCCGGTGTTCTTTATACTCACCTTCTAAGCAATGTGTTGGTTTCTAGACTTATTAGTCTTGATTGGGGTATGATATCACACAGCTACAGTCCCACCACTTATCAGGTAGGAGGCAGGAGTGACATAGGAGCTAGCTTCTGCATGTAGTCAGGAGAAATGTAAAAGGGCCCGTGCTGAAAACTGCAAGTTGGTCACAAGTGTCTCAGTGAGGACGGAAGCTGGAATTAAGTGGAAGGACAGGGTTAGTGCACCACAGTCTGGCACACTGAGAAAGAGGTAGGAGGGGGCTGGCAGCTGAGTGGTAGTCAAGCTAAACAGAAAAGAGGAAGGAAAGGATCTGGGTCAGTGATGGCACACCAGCACCTGCCACCCAAGCCCTTGAGGAGCATATGTGAGTCACTATTGTCCTTTCGTGTGTCCTTGATTCTGATGCAGCTAATTGTAACATAAAAATAACTTCTAATAAGTATTCACGTAGGAGGCTACCTCAGGCCACCCAGAGACAAGGAGCTAAATATGAAGTGACCAAAGAAAGATTATAGCTAAAGTTTGGAGGCTGGGATAGAATTATCTCATAAAGCTGCAAGCTGATCTTGTAAACCTGAGAACAGAGAGACTTCAGTATAACTTGCAACACCGAGACACCTGCAAGGTCACAGGGGAGTAACGGTGGCCAAGCGACTGACTACTCTCTGATAGACAGTCAAGGTCCTTGATGAACAAAACTGGAGTCTGAGACAGACAGTAGCGGGTGATTCAGCCACCTCAGCTGTCGGGCAGCACAAGAACAGTACATGATTCTCTCTGGTTGAAAAGATGCAGGCACAGAGTGTGTGAGCCCTCCACTGACTCAGCCTATGTGAGCCCAAAGAACTAGGTAGTCTCAGTAGCTATTACCTCAGTGGTTGGCATTTCCACCACAGCCCCATAAAAACCCACATAAGGAAGTTTGGCAGCTTTTTCCTGTCTTGGAAATCCATCCCACTCTTGGGAATTTCTCTTACATTTCTGTAACTTCTCATTCCTCCTTCCCCTCCATTTCTCACTTTTTGGAAATGGTTTTTTATTATGTTTACTTCTGCTTTGCATGCTCCCATAAGAGTCCATGTCCTCATTGTTTATTAGCAGAAGACAGTCAACTCAATCTTTGATGATCATGTACATCTGGAATTTTGAGTCCTTGGATCAAGCACAACCAGTCTGTGTAAGGTCCTGTCACTTTAAAAAACACCTGTCTCAGGAGAGCCAGAATTCAAGGTTAGCCTGGGCTACAGGAGACCCTGCTTCAGAGAGAAACAAAAGGAAAGGAATTAAAAGAAGGAGGACAAAGAGAAGGATCAGAAATGGGGAAGAGAAGGATGAGGAGATGTAAGAGAAGGGAGAGAAGAAAGGGCAGAGGAAGCAAGAAGAAGAAGGCAAAGGGGGAAGCAGGGAGGAGGAGGAAGATTCCTTTAATGCAGAGTGGGGATGGACATCTAAATAATTTGAAGAACAAGTAACATCAATTTCAGTGTCTTTAGCATCTGATCACTAAATGCAGGGTCTGGAGCAGGGAGACCGAACATTGTGACACTTGGCAGTAACTCACGTGGTAAGACTCAGCTCTCAGATGCTGCTACTCTGTTTGAGACAGACAGCATCGTGCTGTTCACAGCCACTGTCTATGTGAACAGCTGCAGAGTCTGAGAAGACAGCATCTCCCTGTGCTAGTGACAGTGGACCAGGCCACCTTATCCAGACTGTGCACAGAGCATCCCTACAGGCCCGCAGAGGTGGCGCCTTATGTGTTCTATAGGTAGTGATGATGATAGTTTCTGAAATTCAGTGATTTTTTCCGTTTTCAAATCTCAGAATTGCATGTTACTTATGAGAACTCATTTGAGTCAATATATTATCTACACTCAGGATTGTGTACTAAGAGAATAGAAAATAATTCATTCAACTTTTTGGCTAGTTTTAAAATGGCTGTTGTAATAGCTCTACATGAAAGAACAAATGTGTCTTTTGATAAAGTCAAAAATCAATCCATTGATACACAGCAGGGCAACTGTCAATCCCTTTGAGCTGTTCCCTCACCTAAACCCAAGAGTAACGACTTCTGACAGTGCAAACAAGGAAGAGGAAGTGCTCTGGGTGGGCCAAAGGTCACTAAAGTTAAGAGGGGGTAATAAGGACTCATCATAAGAGCTAGATACAAGATTAATATCTACAGGGGGGAGTAAATATGAAAGAGTGGTGTTGGACATGCCACAGCATGTGTATAGAGGTCAGAGGACCACTTTCAGGAGTCTGTTTTCTCTGTGCACTCTGTGGGTCCCAGGAATCAAACTCAGGTCATGAGCAGTCATGGCAGCAAGTAGGTGCCTTTACTCACTGACCCTCTTTGTGAGCCTTCACACCTATTTTATAAAATATTTATTTAAAAATTCTAAGTTCTAATTCAATACTATTTTGGTTTATTCAGTGCATTATTGGAATTGCTCACTGCTCAAGTTATTCAGATGTGGCCACTGGGAGCCTCTTCAGCGGTCTCCTATGTCCTTCTGAGACTGCCCCTTCAGTGTGCACTGGTTTTTGCTTAGCAGTCATTTACCACCTTATGTATTCCTTGTCCCAGACCTAATACCAGCTATTTCTCCAAGAAGCTATTTTATTTAAATGGTGACTGTTACAGAAACCAAACCAGGCTGGGAGGCAAACTTGTTCCTAGTGTGGTGTGATTTCTTCTCTGCCAGTTTAGATGACAGAACAAGATGTATGTGTGTGTGTCCTGCTAGTCTGTGAACATGTATCTCTGATATATATATATATGTATATATATATATATGCATATATATACATATATACATACATATTGAGCTTAGAGTGAGTGTAGATTGCTGTTTCAGTGTAAAACATGATCATGTGAGTCAATCAAAATTATCTATAAACTCCCAGGATGACAGTGAGAAGCCTGGTCCTTAAGCACCACAGCCTGTGGCACACAGCTCTATCAGTTACCTCTGGTGTAAATATGCCCTTTCTTCCTAAGCTTTTGGCTTTACACATTCCTCTGGGTTTTAAAGTCACTTTTGTCAGTGCTCTCATCCCCCATAACCTTCAGGAAAGTTCTTTCACACATTTGTAGCATAGGAGGCTCAGTCAGTGTGCATTCTGTTTTGAAATTCCTACATTAGCAATGTTCCATTTGTGTGCATTAGAGTTCATTCTTTGTGCTATGAAGTACGATAGTTTTAAACAACGTGGAATGTCATTTAGACACATTTAAATACTACAGAACAGTTATCCCACCTTTAAAAAGAAACTTGTTCTTTCTCAACTCAACTCTTCTTCCTCCATCACTAAGTCACCGTCAACCACTAATGCTTTTGCGATTTCTAGATTGGTACATTTTCCAGAATATCATATAATGGAACATATTTTATGTTGCCTTTTGAGACTGGTTTCCTTCATACAGCATCTCATATTTGTTAGAATGAGTGTGGTTGTGAATCCCAGATTCATACATTGAACTCCTAATCTTCAGTATGATGATATTAGAGGTGACCCCCAAGCTGAGCTGAGGAGCTGTTGACAGTTTTAGGGTTCCAGGGGAGGGAGAATTAGTTTTCTTTAAGAATATGGTCCCTGATAGGTTAGCAATGTTCCAGTTGACAGCTATACACCCAGGGGTATATGAACAGCCTAAACTGGACTGTGTGGATTTAAAAATATTTGGGGTTGGGAAGAGGCTGGGGAGATGGAGCATGGATCTAAAAAGAGTCAGGGGTAAGAGTGAGAAGTAGATATGGCTAAAAAATACATTGTATACATTTGTGGGATTCTCAAAGAATTGGTTAAAATATAACATTAAAGAACTTATCTTCTCCCCTGGGTTGTGTTTCAGTTGATTGGGTGTATAGGCACATCTTACAGCTAGTCCCATGTCCTCTGGTATTTCCCCAAACAGAGCCTGAGCTTTACTAACTTCTTATGCAGAGATGCACTACTGCTTCTGTGCAACCAACCCTTCCTGTTCTGTGGCTACAGCTAAAACACCCTATGACCCAGGCACCAAGGGACATTCCTGGGTCAAGACTATAGTCCTCAGGTTCTGTATGGGGTAGCTCTTGATGCTTTTCTCCTTCCCTTCCCTTCCCTTCCCTTCCCTTCCCTTCCCTTCCCTTCCC
>OU015752.1:102350940-102367579 GCA_907169655.1 Acomys percivali | reverse complement strand
TATTTCTCATGAATTAAAATTAAGGCAGAATCATGTTATAGCTAGGATAAATCCGATATCACCAATGCGATTCCCTTTCCTTTCCTTTCCTTTCCTTTCCTTTCCTTTCCTTTCCTTTCCTTTCCTTTCCTTTCCTTTCCTTCCCTTCCCTTCCCTTCCCTTCCTTCTTTCCTTCCTTCCTTCCTTCCTTCCTTCCTTCCTTCCTTCCTTCCTTCCTTCCTTTTTGGAGAATCTCACAGATTTGAAAATATCCTTAACTTTCTCATCTTCCTGACTCTAGAATTATAGGCTTATGGCACCATGCTTAGCTGAGATATTTTGTCTTGTGTGACAAGACCTTTCCTGGGAAGACACCCATATGTGTCTTCTCACCCGCATAGGGAGTCCATGACAGAGCAAAGTATGAATACTGCCAAGGCTCAGCTGGGTGAACCAATACGTTTTACTGGGGTTACTCACAGGAACAGAAATGACTCGAAGACTGCTGTATCACCAAAAGCCAGCCCAGCATGGGTAACAGCAATGCTGTAAACTTGTGGTGTGGGCAGCTGACAGGCTGGAGAGTATTCTTTCCAAGTGCCTCAGATGGTCTGAACCACTTGCAGGAAGCTGGGCTAGTTTCTCAGAGTTTTCTTTGCACTTGGCTAACCTAGTAGTGACTCTCAGAAATCTTTAATGGCTTACCCTTGGAGGTGAAGAGCCAGCTAATCTGGTCTTTTCAGAGACTTCCTGAAGCTAGTATGAGTTGTTTACCATTTGGTCTTTAGAACTTCCCTGCAGGGTGGAATGTTTCAGTCTGAGAGGAAACTGTCACATAACATGTCTTATAAAGTATTTTTACTTATAGCTGAATGAAATTTCAGGGGAAACTTAACATTCCTCTGCTTTGTCTTGTTCTTTTATAACATCTTCTAGTTCTGTATAACATACATATACAACAAGCAGAGTTCTCCCCTTAACATATATTAAAATAGCAAAAAAAAAAAAAAGTACATTTGCATGCTACAATAGTTCAAAAACATGTCAGGGCACAGCATAGGCCTTGTGTTCCTTTCATGCCTACTGACTTGACAAGAAGATACATCTCAGAATAGTTTTAATGTGTATTGTTATTAATGATGAGATTAAGCACTTTGATGTGTTCTACACAGTCATACTAATTTGATAGGCAATCTATTTTTATCTGTTGAGCTAGTTAGCTTTACATTGCTCTGACAAAATTCCAGAGATAAACAACTTTGAAAGGAAGAAATATCATTTTAGCTCATAGTTTCAGGGGTCCATCTTCAATTTGCTTGGCACCATGAACATCATGGATGGGAGTGTATGGTGCAACAGAGATGCTGTTCAGTGGCCAAGGAGACACCAGAGAGGATAAGAGAGGGATCTCAACACCTTAAAGGGCAGGCCCATCAACAGTGATATGACTCCTTTAGACTATGTCCTTAAAGGGTGCAGGACCCCTAAGAGCTAGGCCCAAGCCTTCAAGACTTGAGCCTTTGGGGGACATTTGAGAGGCACTGTCTATTTTTAAAGTGAGACTTTTGCTTGTATGTTGTGAATTTTTCTAAGTTGCTTCTGTGTGGGAGGAATATTTCATTTTATGCATCTTTTGATTTTTGCCTCCAGCGGCCCCTGTAAGGCAGAAGAAGTTTTGTATTTGTGCACAGTAACATCTGTCAGTGATTAATGGCATGTACTGCTCTTTCTTGTCCTAAACATTCAACCTTGCTCGTACACTTTCCCTATTGAACTGTATTTCCCCTAATGGTTTTAGATTCCTCCATATGGAATATTAAATTTGTCTTGTGCTTTGTTTCGTTTCTGCTTCCCAGACTCATTTTTCCCCAAGGGCCAGTATCACATTGTTGTTGGTTTGCTTTTTTGTTTGGTTTGTTTTTCTGGCTTATTTGAGAAATATAAGCACCACATACTATGCAGTATCTATGGTTCCAAACTCAAACAGTCTAACAACTGATGCCAGTGAATGGAACTGTGCTGTCCACCTGTGATGTGTCCAAGATTAGTGTCCAAGCACAAGCAAAGGCAGAGGAGTGTCTAAACCCTTTGCTTTAGTTACATCACTCCTGCTAAGGATCCAGAGATGTAATTCAGACTGAGGAACACTAGGACATGTGGGTGCAGTCTTAGGTGTATTCATTATGACAGAGAAAATTAGTGAGGGCCCAATGATCAATAATAAATCAACAGTTAATTTTTAGAAATGATGAAAAATTTTAAAATCTACATATTAAAATAATAATTGTGAACCTATGCAGCATCCTCTTAAATATCATTAATGTATTAAGTTGTTGTAGGAAAACTGAAACACCGGAGTAATGCATACAGGAATCGCATCTGCATAGGGGTGTTCAGCAGTGATTAATCTGAGCTCCTTTGCAAAAGCTTGAATTAGGAGGGTGTTTTTTTTTCATAGTTTTAAATAATGGATGTTAAATATTTTCATGACCCTAAATAGTTTTCATTTGGAGTTTTTCCAAGAGTTATTATTTTATAACATATTTAACCATTATGTTTTATTATGCTATTTTTCTTTAGCCATCAGTCAGGTTAAAGCACTTCAAATAAACACTGTAATAATGCACTAATTATTTTGCTAAGAAGTGCCTAATGCACAGTTTTCCACAGCAGAGTAACATTAAAATGTGAGTCATTAAAAAGAAAAAAAAATCACCTTTTCAGAACCATCTAATTGTCAAGCCTAGTTGTAAAAATGCCCCCACAATTCTTGAAATACAGTATGGGTGGGGGCATGAGAAAAAGGGGGAGACCATGAGATCCTCCATTGCAGGTTTCCCCTTTTATCCACAGTGGATGAACATCTTATTTTCCCCTACCATCCTTTACATATTTGTCCCAAGACTCAAATAAAAGAAAACATGAGCTTAAATGTAAGTTATTTCTCATAATTATAAAAGTACTTGTTAACATGCTCTCCCCACCACTAAGCATGGTGCGCAGTTTTGCCTGCTTTGAAAGGAAAAAATAAAAACCAAAAAGACAAAAAAACAGAAGACCTAGCAATCCCCCTTCTCCACTTTCAGAGAAATGGTTTAAAGACAGACCAATTATGTGCAGCTCCACACTTTCTAGGGCACTGGGGTTCCTCCCCCTGACCCCTTTCCGGAAGATCATTGCTTCACAAATCTTGACCTCAGTAAAGACTGAATGAGAAAATGCACAGACTGACACTGACTTTGAAATATCTGAGAGGACACAGAGCTGAAAGCGTCTATCAATAATTCATTTCAGGTTGCCAGGCAGAATAGGATTCCTGCTGGTTCTCAAGCCACTAATTGGTTGTTAGGCTCCATGAAGTCACGTGGATGTGGAAGCATGTCCAAAGTTTAAAAAGACACAGATTTGAAAAGCAATGCTTTTCTTTGCACAACTGCTGTGATTTCTTTGACAGTGAGGGGAAAAAAGGCTGAGGTCAAAAGGGGTTGAAAATTGAAACTTGACATTACATTTCTTCAAGTTTTGTATCAAAAGCTTAAAAACAGGCTGACCCGTTGTTCTCCAACCATTGCCCTTTCTCCCACGCAGAGACTCAAGTCAGTTTTCCAAAAATATTGATTCTCTTCAAACTTCCTGTTTATAAAACACTAAGATTCCTTAAATACTATCCAGACACTTTACCAAGCCATTTGATACTTAAAGCCTATGTGCCTGCAGAGTCCGGGGCATCTCCATGGGAGTCCAGGGATGATGGCAAGTGTTGGGCATAACCATTTGACAGGGCAGCGATGAGGTGAGATGACTGTTCTGTACATTGATTTGGGGCAAATTTTGGGTTTTTAGTCCTTAACGCTTTTGTGCCTCATTCAATTAGTGTCCGTCAGCAAGTGGCTTCTCCCTCTGGGTTACAGGAGACTTACATTGAAATGAAAGGGTCTGGAGAACTCTCAAGAGTCCAACTTAAACATCTTCTTTATCCCATCACCCGTCTTCCAGAACAACCACACCGAGCCCCGTTTCGAGTCACTCATGAGCACATGTACTTAGGGCTGACCGCTTGGAACTGGACAACATATTAGGGTCATTGTCCTGGAGAAAAAGTTGATGATTCTCATTCTCTCTGCAACCATTGATGATGCCCGGCAGCTCTTCATTTAAGGGTGAGGCCTTGGGAGATAGACCCCATTCATGTTGGCACAACAGTATTTCCCATCATGCCAGGCTTGTTTAGGTGACCATATCGGTGTGATTTTTGTGGGTGCCTCTTCCGAGTCATGTCTTGAAGACACTGCCTTGCAGCAGGCATCCTGGTTCTCTGGCTCTTACAGTCCTTCCAGCTCCTCTTCCACGAAGTTCCCTGAGACTTAGATATAGCGATATAGCGATTGCATTGTAGATATATCAACTGGGCCGGGGCAGCACATAGCCATTTGTTCCCTGTATTTTGATCAGTTGGGGGATCTCTGTAATAGTCACTATCTGTTGAAAGAGAAGCTTCTTTGACTAGGTTTGAGAGCTACATTTATGTGTGAGTGGAAGGACAGCATTTAGAATACACTTAGAAGTCATATTGGTTTAGGAAATAGCATCAGCAAGTTCTACTCCAGGTTTATGATCTCTCTGTCCAGGGAGAGTTGGCTAGATTTGCAGTATCTTGAATGAATTCCCTCCTATCTTGTGTGCCTTAAATATATTTAGGCAACTATTGGTTACCCACAGGGGATGTATATCAGTGGTAGAGTTCATATTTTTTTAAGAGATTTCTAATCCATCTTCTAAGTGTCTGTGTAATGTCCACGAGAGTATGTTCCTGGGGTCACGTGTGCCACAGTACATATGTAAAGGAGAGGGTAGCTTTGGATGGGTGTTAGTCTCACCTTCTGCCGTGTTTGAGACAGGGTCTCTTGTTGTTTGCCGCTGTGTACACTGGACTAGCTGACCCGTGGCCTTCACAGGGTCTCCTGTCTGACTCCTCTCACCTTACATGCGATGGGGTTAATGATGTGTGCTACCACACCCAGGAATCACACAGGTTCTGGAGATCCTAAATGGATGACAAACATTATACCCATAGGTCTATCTCTTCAGTCTTACTTTTTTTTTATCTTGATAACTATGGTGGTTTGAATGAGAATTCTCCACTTAGTGTTATATATCTGAATGTTTAATCACAAGGGAGTGGTACTGTTTGAAAGGATTAGAAGGATTAGGAGGTGTGGTCTTTTTAGAGGAAGTGTATCTCTTGGGGTGGGCTTTGAGGTTTCAAAATCCCATCCTAGGCTCAGTCTCAGTCTCAGTCTCAGTCTCCCCCCCGCCACACTCTCTTTCTCTCCTTATATATCAGAATGTAGCTCTCAGCTACTTTGCCAGCACTGTGCCTGCCTGCCATTGCACTCCTTGCCACCATGTTCCTGGCCATGATGACAATAGAGCAAACCTCAGAAACCAAGCAAACACCAAATAAATTCTCTCTCTTTGAAGCGTTGTCTTGGTCATGATGTCTCCTCAGAGCAATCTAATAGTAACTAAGACAGAAGCTGGTACCAGGGGTTGAGTATTGTTGTGACAGGCCTGACCATGCACCTCGTTGGCAGAATGTGAACTTTGGGACTTTGAACTAGAAAAGGGGTTGAATGCTTTAATAAGCCATCCTAACAGGAGCATGGAAGACAGTGCTTCTGAGAACAATGTAGATTATAATGGCCTGGTTTAAGAGGTTTCAGAGGGGAACAATATTAGTAAGTGGCCTAGAGACCCATTCTTGTGAAATTTTAACAAACAATGAGTCTGCTTTTGGTCTTTGTCAAAAAAAAAAAAATCTGTATAAGACAGATTTTGAGAGTTTTTGATTAGTGATGTTGGCAAAAGAGATTTCAAGACAACCTCGTATTGATTCTGTCATGCAGATATCAGTAATCCCTCTTATGCAGATCCATAATGAAAAGTAAAATACAAAATGTACAGTTTGAGAAGAAAGGGAGCACCATGGTTTGTAGTGGAGCTAAGCCCAGTACTCAAGGAGATAGCAGGTTTAAAAAAAAGCCTGATGTTAAGTGAAATAAAGAGAATGGTGAACTCAGGGCAAAACCCTATACAGCTAAGCCTTCAACTTGTGAAAAAAATTAAAGAAAAGCTTAATCATGAAGAAAACCATCAACAAGAAAGCTCATTTAATGTAATTTAAAGAGGAGGCCATGTTTCAGCCCCTCACACAGTAGAACCTGGCAGCTTTATGCACATGGTTCTGGTTTTAGAGGTCAAGATACAAGAAAGGAATTGTGAGTCTCTCCCTCCATGACTAAGGAAAGCCGCTGAGGCCAGCCATATATCAGGGGTGTCCCTGCATGCAGTGTCAGAGAAGCCATTGCATAAAGCTGTGAATGTGGAGCCTGATTGCCTTGGAGACCCCAAAAGGTTGGCGATGCAAGAGTTGTGGGGTACCTGCCAAAGAAAGCTACAGACCAGTTGTGGAACAAGCCCAAGAGAGAGGAATGTGTTGCAGTCAACAAAGCTGAGAGCTTTTAGATCTGAAGAGCACTTTGACATCGCACATGGAGATGCAAAGTTTATCCTGTTGGGTTTGGTCTTGCTTAGATCCACTGTTTCCTCACTAGGCTCCTTTTTGAAATGGCAATGTATATTCTGTGCTATCAGGTGTTGAAAGTGTGTGATCTGCTTTTGGTCTTGATTTTACAGGGGATTGCAGCTAAGAGTTTTCCTTGAGTCTCAGATGAGGGTTTAGACTTTAAAACAATGTTGAGACTGTGATAGACTATGGGGACTTTTGAAGTTGGACTGAATGCATTTGCATTGTGCTATGACTCCAGTCTGTGGGGGCCATGGAGTAGAATGTGCTGGTTTGGATGAGCATGGGCATGGCTCCCATAGGCTCATATATTTGGATGTTTAGTCACCAGGGAGTGGAGCTGTCTGAATTAGAATTGTCCAGTTTTGCTATCTGCTTATGGATCAGGATGCAGTTCTCAGCCACGTCGACACCACCAAATCTGACTGCTACTACACTCCCTGCCAGGATGAAAATAGACTAAATCTCTGAGACTGTAAGAAACTCCAAATTGTCTTGGTCAGTGTTCTATTGCTGTGAAGAGACACCATGACCATGGCAACTCTTATTTAAGAATGTTTAATTGGCCAGGCATGGCAGAGCATGTCTTTAATCCCAGCACTCCAGAGGCAAAGGCAGGCAGATCTTTGGGAGTTTGGGGTACCTGGTCTACAAAGTGACTCCATGACATCCAGGACTGTTAAACAGGGAAATGCTATCTTGAAAAACAAAACAAAACAAAAAATATTTGATTGGGGATTTCTTAGAGTTTCGGAAATTTAGTTCATTACTCTCATTTCAGGGAACATGGAGACACACAGGCAGACATGGTAGCTGAGAGTTCTCATCTGGATCTGAAGGCAGAAGGAAGAGAAAGGCTGGGTTGGCATAAGTCTCTGAAACCTCAAAGCCTACCCCAGAGACACAGTTTCTTCAATAAGGCCACACCACCCAATCCTTTTAAATAGTGCCACTCCCTGGTGATGAGCCGTTCAAATCTACCAGCCTATGGGAGCCATTTTTATTCAAACCACACAAATTAAATGTTTTCTCTTATAAGAATTGTCTTGGCATGGTGTCTCTTAATAGCAATAGAACAGTGATTAAGACAATAGTATTCCAGGAATCTTGCAAGTCCCTACCTGATCCTTGTGCTGAGGACATTAAGAGTCCATGAAATATGCACCAAGTCCATAAAGTGCTTTCCTAGATGAAAATAAAAATTTAAAAACCCACCCGGATGTTACCTGGTTGTTCGATTAAT
Organism: Acomys percivali; assembly: GCA_907169655.1. Lineage (NCBI taxonomy): Eukaryota > Metazoa > Chordata > Mammalia > Rodentia > Muridae > Acomys > Acomys percivali. The sequence continues at coordinate 102,359,771 of OU015752.1, read as the reverse complement.
GGTGAAATAATCTTTGTAGGCTTTCTCTTCCTCCTGCTATTTAAGGGTTTCTACATTTCTTCTTTCTTTTCCAGTTGTGTAGTTGTGTGTTTTATTTCAGCAAACAATTGCACAGGAACAGTGACATTAGGGCTTTTTTTCCAGATCAGAATTTTGCTATGTAGCCTGTCTGGGCAGGAACTCACTCTATAGTCCAGGCTGGCCTCCAACCCATGGCTGTTTTCTTGTTTCAGCTTCCCAAGTATTAGGATTAGAATATATGTTACCATGCCTTGCTGATGGCCTTAGGTTTTTGAATCGACATATTTAAATATTTTTATTTTTAAAAAATATATTCTACCTTTCCAGTGCAGATAAACTGCATTGTTCATAAAATTAAGAATTGCTCATCAAGAATAGCCAGTCCACATGTCCACATAATGCAGTTGCAGCATACTGCCATGTCAGAGGCACCCTGGAACAGGGTGCAAAGTGCAAGGTTATGCTTTATCCACATCTATTACTTGGCACTGGAGATTTGAACTCAGGTCCTTGTGCTTACACAGCAAGTGCTTTTACCCACTGACCTATACCTATTTCTTCATGTCCATCAACTCCAAAATTACCATTATGATTTTAGTAATGAATATAGAAATGGATGCCTGAGCAGGCAATTAAAGCTGAAACCATTGCCTTGGCTAAGTCCAGTTACAGAGGAGAAAATGGCAGGCCCTAGAAGACTTTAGAGGATCCTCCAAGCCACACATCACAGGTGACAAAAACTCAGAGTTCTGACACTCATGTCCTCATCTCATATGAGTTGTTTCTCTACTCTTCTTGAACCTTAGATATCAGACGAGATGTGCTAACTTGCTTGCAAAGTAGTAGTTTCATTTCCTCTATGGTAATGTAGTCACTTTAAATGATCTGTAGAGCCCCTGTGTGTGTGTGTGTGTGTGTGTGTGTGTGTGTGTGTGTGTGTGTGTCTGTGTGTGTGCACAAGCTAACTCATAAATATATGACGTTATAGTCTGATCTTTATAGAATGAGAAGTTGTATCACCACCACCACCATCATCATCATTTGAGACAGGGTCCACTTATGTTACCTAGGCTTGGCTCAAGTGATTCTCCTGCCTCAGTCTCTCCAGGAGCTGAGACCACAGGTATGCACAGGTGGCGCTTTCAGCAAAGACAAGTTTCCTCACGCTTTGTTCTTTTTCCCCATAAAAGGTGACCCTTCACAAAAGCAACAAGATGTGTCTATTAACTAGTGCCAGCACAAAATTTATTTAGAGAGATTATTCAGGGAATACACAAGGATATACACAGACTTTCTTGAATGTGAAGAGTTGGAAGAAACCTACTGGCTCCTGGATGTGTCTGATATGTAAGGATGTTCAAACCCAGTTGGAAATTGGCCTTAGGCCATGACAATATAGCAAAGTCTTCCTTAAGGCATGTGAACACTGTTATGACAGAACTGGGAGAAAGAATCAAGTCAGGCAAGACGGAAACTTTCTTGATTAGAGAAATTATACATCTTTTTTCTCGAGTCAGGAGTTTTTATGCAGCACAAGTACTTGTCATTTTTTTTTTCAACTTAAGAAAGCGGGAGAGGGCGGGGAGAGGATTCATCTTGGGGAACAAGTTAGATTTTCTTTTTCTTTTTCACATAAAAACGTATGGAGAGATTAAGGTGTCTGCGAGCAGCTCTGAATGTGCAGAAGTGAGTGCTGTGTCAACAACAGCAAAGGCAGACAGACTCGAAGCAGTGGGACCCAAATGCCCTCTGCACTGATAAGGAAACCTCACAGAGAAACAAGGACACCCAAGGAAAGTTTTGCTAAACAGCCATAGCACCCAAATAGTGCTTCCTGTGAAACTAGGGCTGTAAAAGTCCTCATCCCAGCTTCAGCGTGTGTTTTTTATGCGCTCTGTTTAAGGTTTACACAGACACTTTCTAGTTCCCTGCAGTGAACCTTCCACAACGTCCTTATGAAACCCTTCAGAACCAAATCGACGCACTGTGCCTGAAGCAGACTAGAACCAAGACCGAGAATGTCTTGTTCTTTCCCAACACCTGGTTTGGGGTGATTTAGTGTTTATTTTCTCTAGGAAACTATTTACTGATTTACTAATTCCAAGCCACAAGTTTATCAAATACAACAAATTTTCTTTTCACAACAATAATGAATTAGCAGATGTTTGCATTCCATTTGTGGAATGCTATGATGTTAATACTATAATATCACCGTATGCCCTTCTATTCTGAGGCCCCATTTTTACATCATGGGCATGTATTGATTGCCCTACTCCGCCACACACACACACACACACATATGCACTCCTGCAACACATACTGCCCATGTGGTTCCAACTATTTTATTCTCTGAATAGTGTTAAAGCTCGCCTTGGTAGAATTCAATGCAGACTGCAGCCTTATGCATTATTAAACATTCCGTACTATATTTTTTATATGGCTAGCCCATGGTTTGGACAAGTAGTTTCCCCATTGTGAGATATTTATATCCCCCCGTCAAGTTTTTCTTCTAAAATAACTGTGCTATGATGGCTTTTTGTCTACACATAGCTACAAGTATCTCTGGTAATTTTCTTGGGATAAACGGGTGGGTTTCGGTTAATGTCCCACCATGCTTGCCAGGATGTCCTTAGTAATTACCTCGTGTGTACTCTTGCCAAGAGTACAATTATGTTCTTTTTTCCCACATCATTATGGGTTTGGAATATTTAATTTAAAACAAAAGCTTTGGTGACTATAAAAACCAAAGAAAATGTGAACATTTTAACAATGTGTTTGTGCGGTTAAACACTGGAGGCTATCCCTTATCTGCTAACTCATCTCTCTAATCTCACGTTCCACAGGACCTAGATTCCCTTTAGTATTTGATGATGTTTCTAAGCACTGTCCTTCAGTGTTAAATCTTGTCCACGAAAACGTAAGTAACTGTTACCTTGTATAGCAAAAGAAGTGATTAACCTAAGGCTTTCAAGAGGAAGACTTTTTTTGGTGAATTATCTAAGTGAACCAGGAATCTAACAAAAAGCATCTTTATAAGAGCGGGTAGAAGGAGATGTGGACACACCGAGAAGATAGTGATGTGAAGAAAGGGACAGAAGACGAAGCAAGTGCTCACAAAGCTAGGGAAGCCATAAGGATAGGAAGCGCCAAGGAGCCTAGGAGACCTTGTATCCCTGAGGAAGAAGCCACTTCTTAAGGATATTACTTGGATATAAGACAAAATACCCATTTCCAAAGTCCCCAGTTGCTCAAACAATGTACAGTATGGCCAGTTGCCACTGCTTTGTCAAATGATGAAGCCTTGACAGAACACAGCCCTTCCCCCCGCCTGCCAGACTTTGAACTTGGGTGTTGCTTAGGGATTTATTTTATTTTTAATTTATGTATCTCTGTGTGGGTTATGTGTAAATAACTGCATGTCAGTGCCCACAAAGACCACAAGAGGGTGTCAGAATACTAGGAGCTGGAGTTACAGGCAGTTGTGAAGAGTCCAAATGTTGGTGCTGGGAACCAAACTTGGGTCCCTCTGCAAGAGCAATGGGCACTCTCAACTGCTGAGGCTTCTCTCCAGCCCACGGTTTTATCTTCTAGCATTGACGGATAGGGAATGGTTTTAAGGCACGAGGCATGTCAAACTTGTTCCAGCCGCCTTGAGAAATTAATAAATTAATATGGGCTATCAAAATCTCCTTTCCTCCTTCCCTGTTGCTTTTCTTAATCCCTTAATGACGTCAGTGTCCTTTTGTCAAGGGATAAGGAAAAACAGAGTCTTCTCCTGCTGCTGTGCAGAGGGACAGTGAATATGAGAGACTGGGTTCATGCTCACACCTGCTCACACTTGCTCACACCTGCTCACACCTCCTCACACCTCCTCACACCTCCTCACACCTCCTCACAGTGGCATAGCCGTATAGCTGCTCTCCCTCATGCTTTGCAGTAACAGTGTGAGTTTTCTTCCTGTGGGCTTTGTAGCTGAGATGAAGCATTTTGGTGAGTGAGCTACCCTGTGGTGCCAACGTAACTGAGTGTGGTTTGTATCCTTGGGACCTGTGACATTGAGACAGCTCCTGCGTGGCACTAACCAACATAGCTGCCACTAGACACACTTCTTTATTGAATGCCTAGTGTGAAGTGAATACTACTAAAAACCAGAATTTGAAACAACAACAACAACAACAACAGAAATTGTATTTCATTGGAATTAAGATAATTGTGAATATCCAATGTCGTTTTAAAGGAAGTGGTTATGATAAAAGACACAATAGAAGTGCTTGTTTTCCCCTTATCAGAAGACTAAGACTGGAAAGCAAACAGCTAAGGCCTGGATCCAGACAGAATAGTTCCAATGATATTAGTTTTGAGGACTTATGCTAAGAAGTAACCTTGTTGTTGGTCTGTAGTTCTGGAGGTGAGGTGGGGAGACTGAAGGGGACCTATGTTGTTTGAAGTTCCATCATGGTCTTTGAGGCATATGTGGCAAACAGTGAAATTCTTCATCCCCAAAGAGTTTGGCATCTAGGTGGCTAGGTTCTTTTGGGCACCTGTTCAAATAGCACTGTCCCGAGTCTCAAGGTCTCACTTAGGCCTGGCCTTTACTTCTGGGAGTACTCAGGAATGACCAGCCACTGTTGTCTGAATCGTGCTATTCTGATAATCCAGTCGTGCTCCTGCTCCTCTGGCGAATTCCAATCTCTCCACCTCAGCTAAAGAAAGAGAACTGTGACCATTCCGAGAAGAGACTTGATACCCTATGAGCATATACAGGGGGAGGTAATCCCTCTGAGGAACAGTCATAGGGGAGGGGAATAAGGGGAAAATGGGAGGGAGGGGAGAATGGGAGGATATAAGGGATGGGATAACCATAGAGATGTAACAAGAATAAATTAATTTAAAAAAACATGTTTACTATAACAGCTATAACAAACAATGCTATACTTACATGCCATATAAATAAAAATATATTAAAATTAATACTATCTATACATATATAAAACAGACTTTTATCAGTAAAATTTTTGTTTTGAGAAGTGATAAGTATGGGAAATGAACTTGAAGAGATTACAAAAAAACTGTAATGTGAGAGACTTGTTACTTTCTTTGGTATTTATAAACACAATCAGCCAGAAATGATTTTTCTATTTACATCATAAAACATTATTTTCTGCTGAAAAAAAAAAAAAAAGAAAGAGAACTGTGCTGCCTACTGCCACAGACACTGCAGAGGGAAGCTCGGTGGCTTTGGACTGCAAAATACTGCATGGAGCTGGCTACATCTTCTATCGGTGGTCTGCAATCATGGCTTTAAGAGCCCATGGGCCCTATTCCTACTCCTCCTCTTACGTCCCTCACATGCCAGGAGGGCTATGCTCAACCCAGGCATTAGAATCCATGCGTGTGTTGGGAGAGAGCAGAGAGTCAGGGAAGGAAGACAAGGTGTCCTCTGGAAGCAAGCTCTGGTCTGTCACCCTCAGGGACAACCCCACTGAGAGGAGGCTGCTTGCCTTTGTGGCTGTGGCTCTGCGCCAGTGACTGTGACTAGTGGTAGGTGAGAAATGGGCACAGTGAAGACAAGGACATTTTAAAACTCAGCATAGGGGGGCGGGGCTCATCAACTAAAGCATCAGCTCAGAATGTCCTAACTGCCCTCCGAGAGAAAAATTGTGCAGGGCACCAAGGATGTCCAGTCCTCTCCGTAAAAAACAAAACAAAACAAAACAAAACGGTAGGGTTTCATTCAAGAACTCGCCTTTTAAAACCATCATATTGTTCCCACGCACCCCTATTTAAACAACTTGTGCACTTTTTTTTATTTCAAAAGTTACTGGTTGCTTTTCTGTTTGTGTTTTTCAATGATGGGTTTAATTCCCACAGCATGTTATTCTGTCTTACTCATGGCTGGTTAGTATTTTTATTGACTATTGAAATCAAATGATAAATATTTTATTTAAGTAGTTTTTCATGCTGTGCAGAGGCAGAAAAAATAGTCTCTAAGATAAATAATAGTTTTTAAAAATATTTTTAAAATATTTTAAAATTTTAAAATATTTTTTAAATTCTTAAATATTTTAAAATTTTAAATGTTTTTTTAATTTTAAAATGTTTTTTTTTTAATTGAAGTTTAGCAAGGCTTAAACCAATCACAATAGCCAAAATGTCTTAATTTTTGGTTTGCATCTGTTTTAATCATCTGTGGTGATGGAACATTTAAAATTAGTCTTTTCTGTGACAAACTGCTACTTTATTTGAGGTGGCTCAATGTGCCCCCCTCATCCCCCAGCTTTCTCTACCTGATTGGCTTGAGCTTCCTCCCAGCATGCTGCTTGGTTCCACTGAGGGATGTTCAAAGAGGAAAGGCCACAGTATGCCTGTATTAACTGTATACTTGCATGCCATGTGCTAACACTCCTGCCAGAAGCTGCCAGGGTGAGGCTGGGCCTTTCCCTGAGACCCTTGCTGTGTAGCAGGATGCACTTAGTGCCTAACTGGGTCACCTCATTGCCATGCACCCTTCAACCAGGAAGAGGATAATACCATGGTTCAAATGCTGAGACTTTGCCTCCCCCTACTCAGTAGTGTCCTTAGCGTTGATTACTTCAACTTAATTATTACAGTACTGGCAATGTTTTGGCACCAAAAGTATGATTTAAAAAAAAAATCTGTGAGAGTAGCAGATCTGAGCTCCGGCGGGCCAGGCCAACTTAGCCATGCTGAGTGTCTAAAGATCTACCCTTAGCCAACCACTTTCTTTTTCCACCTGTAATAAACACGCATAAGTCATAATCAGGGTGCTCTCAAAATGCTAACTTCCCTTCTTGCATGAACCTGTGACAGTTTCCTCCACTCCATTTAGTAATTTGGGGCTCTCTCCAGCACGCAAAAACATTGACTCAAAACACTGAAATATGAGACCTCAAAGACACTAGGCCATTTCAAATTGGAAAAGACAAAAAACTATTTCCAAGCAAGAAAAAAAAATGCATTCGCTGTTAATGCCATCATCTTTCTGGCTTTGCATTCCTCCCCCAACTCCCCACCCCTACCCTCAAGTGACTCAACAATGCCTTTGCTCTAAACTTGCAGCTCTAGGCAGCCCCACCCCACTTCAGCTTCCTGAGCACCCCACTGGGGAGTTCCCTCTGCCAGGCTACCTGGGGCTCCCATCAGTCTGGGGCTGCCAGAGCTGTTTTTCTCATTAGTGTTTTAATAGCACACCACGGTTTCCTCGGTGACACCACAGGCCCAGAGCCAATAAACTCCTTCCTAAGTAATGTAAAGCATATCCAAGCCTGGGAATGATTACGTCTCCATGGCTGAAAACAAGCCTTTGTTTGCATTTTCCTTGAGAACACGGCTTGTACCTGGTGAGCCCTGCATGCTAAAGTCATTACTACAGGGCTGGAAACATGGAATGCAAGCTTTCCTTATGCAAAGAAAGGGAAAAGCCCACAGGCAGATCTCTCCTTAATTCTATCTTTTGCCCATTCGTTCACAGTGTTTAAAAACCTGGACTACATCAAATGGACTGTAGCTGAGAAACAAGACCCACTGCCACTCTGTGTTCAAAGAATAGTAATGCCCACTTCTTAGGATGACTTCATTTAATCTTCACAGCACCAATGTAAGATGGGTAACCTCATATCCACAGAAGGGGACATATTACTTCGGTTTTCCCCAGACACCACAGCCTCACTCTGTTGCAATCCACTTGACTTATCAGAGGAATTTCCTCCCCCTGTTAGGTGTGGTTGAGAGAAACAGTTCTCACCCTAAAGGAGTAAAAGACATGGTTTATTCTAGAACCAAAACTACATGTGAGCATGGCCCAAGGGCATGCACTTCAGTTTCCACAAATGTGGAAGCAGTTTCTTGGAGTATTATAGTAACAGAACAGAGAGCGCTATAAATCAAGGCATTTTAAAAATACATCAATGGAAAGGCAGGTTACAGCAAGGTCAGGAAAGTTTTTCTGTGGGCCTTAGATGCTATCTGATGGCATTCTTAGCTTTTGGGTTAGTGAAATCTAGCGGTGAAGTGGAAGTTTCTGGTTTCTTAGAAGACTCAGTTCTGTCATGTAAATGTTTTTGTTTGTTTGCTTTGGTCCCAAGTATGGGATGTGGAAGTGTTGTTCCACTCCTGAAGACAACCTCATGACCATTGTTAGCAGGGAAAACAGACCCATGAGAGGGCACCTAATGTTTTGCTGGAAGCTGTCTTGTTCGAGGAATAAAGGATTTGCAAACTGCAAAAAACCACCTTGTGTGGACTCTGAAAGGAGATAGAAGCTCACAGACAGTGAAACAACACTTTTGCATCACTATTCCTTGCAACAGTTTACATCACTTGGCTGGTCTTCACGTTTTGATAATTCACTTCGCAGAGAGAAATGCTGCAAAGAACTTCTCGTGGTACCCCAGCTGATTCTGGCCTCTTCTGCTGACTCGTGCCAATTCAGCAAAGTTTTGTTGTTTCTCTTGGAACATACTGCTGCTACTGATTTGTGTTGCTGTTTGGTGTTTGCTATCTGACTGGACTGCTAGTATCCTGACAACACAGAGTGGAATCACCTCAAGGAACTATGTCTGGAAAGGGCCACATCCCCTGCCCCTATTACGTTTGTGCTCTCCTACCTCTGGTTGGTGAGTTAGAAGGGAGATAGAAGCATTTAAGAACCCTAAATAAAGTTCAAGGCCAGCCTGGTCTACAAAAAGAGTCCAGGACAGCCAAGTCTACATAGAGAAACCCTGTCTCAAAAAACCAAAAGAGGAAGAAGAAGAAGAAGAAGAAGAAGAAGAAGAAGAAGAAGAAGAAGA
>OU015752.1:102339602-102350930 GCA_907169655.1 Acomys percivali | reverse complement strand
ACCCTAAATAAAGTGTTTTTGAAAAATCTAAGCCTACATAGTGGACTACTAAATTAATAAATTCCAAAGAATTTTTTATTTGTTAATAACAGAATATTAGTATTAGGTCCAGTGTAGAGTGGTCAAGGGATAGCTACTTAGGAACAAAAGCTAGCCCAATATAAAGTATAATTGGACCCTGGATCTGCACCAGTCCAACCTTACCACATCACTGCAATTCTAATCAGTCAATCATCTGCGCAGACACAGTTCCATCCCATAAATTCTCATTCACATGGGTTTTCCTGTTGTGGCTGAGAACTGCTAACAAGCATAGAGGCCATTTATAAGTCACCACCACCAGCATTGTTTTTTACTATTATGTTAAATATAAATGTGTGTTTGGGTGTTTTGTATATGTCTTTGTGCCAGAAGACAATCTTGTATGTCATTCTCCAGTAGACATCAAGCTTAGTGTGTGTGTGTGTGTGTGTGTGTGTGTGTGTGTGAGAGAGAGAGAGAGAGAGAGAGAGAGAGAGAGAGAGAGAGAGAGAGAGAGAGAGGAGAGAGTCTCTTTTTATCTGAAATTCACCTAGTAGGCATTTATCCCCAAGGATTTACCTAACTGTCTTCCCAGTGCTGGGATTTCAAAAGGACATAACCATGGCTGCTTTTAATCCTAGGTTTATGGTACTGAAGTCAGGTCCTTGTGTTTGAAGGTAAATACTGCACTGATTGAGTCATCTCCAATGTTCTGTAATCATCTCTTTTCACAACGAAATCATAGAGACCTTCTTTATGTGTTGTAAGGGCTGACGTGTTGATTTGGGGAACACCCACGCATGGAGAAGGACTCTCTACAAATGTTTATGTGATCATAGAGGTTTGAAAAGTGTACTCGAACAACAACAACAAATTAAAAAAAAACAAGCCGAGAAAATGGGTGATTAAGAGTTAGCCTACCTGAGCTGCATATAATTGGCTCAAAGCCATGAATCAGCAAACATAAGTTACTTCAGGAGTCTAATCTAATCCATGTAGTATGAGCTCCAAGACCCCCAGTGTATGACTAGTACCATGGGTTGTCATGCCTGTTGTTCCCATGCAAACCCATGATCAGATTTGTTAGAGACAGTAGAAGGTTAAAGCAGGCCCCTGGTATCTGCTTTAACCAAAAAGCATCAGCTCCTCACCTGGGCTATGTCTTAGTTAGAGCTACTATTGCTCTAATGAAATACCATGAGTGATGAAACTTGGAGAGGAAAGGGTGTATTTGGCTTATACTTCCACATGACTGTTCATCATTGAAGGAAGTCAGTACAGGAACTCAAATCGAGCAGGAACCTGGCAATAGCTGAGACAGAGGCCATGGGAAGGTACAGCTTGCTAGCTTACTCCTTATGTCTTGCTCAGTCTGCTTTCTTATAGAACCCAGGACCACCTGCCCAGCTCACAGTGGACTGGGCCCTGCCCCATCAACCAGTAGTTAAGAAAATACTCTACCGACTTGCTGATAACCCTATCTTATAGATGCATCTTCTCAAGTGAAGGTACCATTTCTCTGGTGACCCTAGTTTGTGCTAAATTGACATCAAACTACCCAGCACAGACAACTGAGCACAGAGTAAAATCCCTGCCTCTCTGGCTTCATACTGTGGAAATCTCCTTTAAGCCAACTGTTCACCTCGCTCTGTGTGTAGAGAAGTTAACCACTCAAGATCTGTCTGTGTAACCTATCTCATACCCTTTGAGGCTGAAGGAACAGGGATAAGTCACCGCCCTGCACCTTCAGTCCCCTTGGATTCTGGGAGAAGCAAAACCTTGACATCTGTACTCTAGGGTGGACGTCTTCATCTCCGAGAACCAGATTGTTCCCTTCAAGTGACAGCAGTGATAAGGACCTCTTTGGCCCACCTTAGAGAGGCAGAATGGAGGAGAGGAGCCACCGTGCCCACAGTGAACAAGGCTGTGTAATTGCAGATCTCCTCCCCATTGTCCTCATTCTCACTCTAGTTAAACTGGTAGCTCATGTCAACAGCCTGAAGAAAGACATGGAGTCGCTGGACATTTTGTTTATTCCTCTTCCTCTTCCTAATAGGGGCATGGTGGACACATAGCCTTTGTCTCCTTTCACCATGACTTGTCTCTTTAGTGAGCAAACTAGATGTGGCTGAACCTACCTTGTGGGGGCTTCTGGAGGCCAGCCCTACAATCTCCTGTAACAAGATTGACACCAGTAACATAACAATGTGTGATCATAATACCATACTCTAATAAAACATGCTCAAAGCTTATGAATCATTTCTAATTTTTTTCCATTTAGTATTTTGAATCCATATTGACTGTAGGTAAAGCAAATAGTAAAAAGTGAAACCATAGACAGAGGGGAAACTGGAGGCCATTGTGTTAGTATCTTGGCCTCCTACATTCAAATATGTCCTTTATATATGAATCCTAGATAGTTAATGTTCTTCATCTCAAGTATAAAGGCAAGACTCAGTGGGTCAGCGGCTACGTCATACAATCCACTTCTACACATAGAGAAGTAATGTCTACTCAGCACACTCCCATCATGCCTTTAATGTAAACAAAGTTTCTGGTTACTTTATAGGGTTCTTTTATCTATCATCCTTCTCCACCACAATCCCTTCCAACCCCCACCCCCACCCCAACACTAGGTAGGAGAGAAAGAAGAATAGAGAGGAAAAGGGTGTAAATCTTTTTAAACTATTTCCTATGGATTAGGAGTGTTGAGTTCCTTGGGACAAGTCACAATCTTCATTTTCATGATATCTCCAACCAGCAAACAGTAAATGATAATTAGCAACCAGCAATCCAGCAACTAGAAAAAGCAGCATCAGGGACCAGCAGCAGCAGCAGGGACTACCACCACACCACCACCACCACCACACCACCATACCACCACCACCACCACACCACCACACCACCAACACCACCACACCACCAACACCACCACACCACCACACCACCACACCACCAACACCACCACACCACCACACCGCCACCACCACCACACCACCACACCACCACCACCACCACACCACCACACCACCACCAACACCCCCACACCCCCACCACCAAAACACCGACATCAACACCAACACCCCCACACTCCCACACCACCACCACACCACCACACTACTGACACCAACACCAAACCCCCACACCCCCACACCACCACCCACCACCACCACATCACTGACACCAATACCAACACCAGCAGCAACAGGGGCAGCAACAGAAGGAGAAGCAGCTCCCACTTCTTTGGGGGTTCTGCCAGTTTTCTACTCTCTGAAGAGTCCCCAAAATTCCAACTATAAACTATTCCCAGGTTTCAAATTCACATCCATGCCAGAGCAGGAGACAAATTATAGTCAGCTGCTCTGAACATTCTGAAGCAGCCCCATATCATACATATACCTAGGATTAAAACAAAAACATATTCCCAACATGACTGTGTCTTTAAAGAAACCAAAATTCTTACTACATGTCACTATTTTCCAAAACTTCAAGTACATCATCTTATACCAATGTTCTTACAAAGTGGGTAGTATCTTAGTGTTGCAATGAAGTAAATGAAATTGAGAAGGGCTAAGAATCTTGCTTCCTGTAATATTGATATCATGGGGAGAATTGTTGCAACTGATAACATACACGAATTGAGGACATCTTACAGATCCCTCTTCCTTAAAGTGTGGCCTCCCAGGCCAGCATCACCACACCCTCTGGGAGCTAGTGAGTAAATCAGCACTTTAGGACAAGCCTTGGTTTCATTGAATTTTTAAAAATGTAGAAAATGCTTCTGTAGAAGACAGTCATTTAAATTAAAGTTAATATTTTACGTCTAAGGAACTATAGCCATGAAAGAACAATAGCTTCCAGAGCAATGAAATATTTTTTATCAAGCCACACATGATCAGAAGCATTATCTCAGGACCTCCAAATGTGTTTTCCAAAAATTGGTAGAGTGTCTAAGTTAGGCAGGGCCAATGGGAAGCACAAGTTGACAAGACAAAAGTATTAATGTGATGAAGAAGATGAAGAAGAAGCATCAACAGGAAACATTAGTGCCCTTTGGTTTTTGCTAAACTGGGGATTGAACATAGGGCCTTGTATTCCATGGAAGCACTGTGCCACTGAGTCATGTATGCCTTCAAAACTACAAACTGAAACCAGGGATGATTAAGAATGGAGCCAGATAATACAAATGGGGCACATTAATGCTTGATGTGGCTGAACATTTATTATGTGATGCATTGCTTCATTTAATGCCCACAGTGATCTTGTGAACAAATACCAATATCACTGCTTTTAATTCTATACTGAAAGTTAGGGTAAGGGACCAATTCAAAGTCACCTAACTGGTAAACTGTCAAGTTGGGTTAGAATCCAGGTCTTCTCACCACAGTGCTGGGGTTATCAGTCTCACACCATTCTGTCCCATCCTGTAATGCACAGGTAGCAGGAGAAAAGTTGGCTAGCAGTCACTTAAAAGTAAGTGAAGAAAGCAAGTGACTTTCTGTTAATGCTTCACAGCAATGAGCGAGGGTGTGTGACAGGCATAGGACAAGAGAGAGTTGCTTCTGAAGTTGCTGTGATGGCTTTTGTTCCGTCATCAAGTCCCTTAGTTAGAAGTGATGGATCAAAGCTGCACCTATCAATTCTTAAGCGATAACTTGTCTTTTTAAATCTCTTGTGTATCCACTAATGATCCAGGGCACGCATTTTAAAATGACAAGGAGTAGACTTTGACAATGAGAAGGGAAAACATAAAGAAAAAGTCTAAGTTCTTACCACCTCACAGTTCTGTGCACACACAGAGTTTTGAAACTGAGAAAACATCCAGATATTCCAGAAAGATTTTTTAAAACAGAAATTTTATTTTTATACGCCTTTAAATAATAAACCGGTATAGCACTTCATTATGGAAAATGGAGAAAAGAGCAAGACATACCCATAACCTACAGAAGCCAGTTGGTAAATTGTTACACTCTTCCCTTCTTTGTAGCTGTTCAGTTTTACCTTTGTTTATTTTGTTCTGTGTTCATATTACTAGTAAAGTTTAGTACCTTGTGTGCCCTTCTAACTTTTCGTTTTTGTTTCTTTGGTTGGTTGGTTTTTGCTTTCAAGACAGGGTTTCTCTGCGTAGTCTTGGCTGTCATTGAGCTCGCTTTGTAGACCAGACCAGACTGGCCTTGAACTCACGGCAATCTGCCTGCCTCTGCCTCCCTGAGTGCTCACTTCTAACTTTATATTTCTAGAGTTTGCCTTTACTGCAAATTCGGCCCCATAGCTCACTGGTAAGCGAGGCAATACTCCATCGAGCACGCATACAGTGTGTTAACCAATTCTGAGCCAGTTATGAGACTATTTTATGCTGTTTTTAAAATTATCATTCATAAATAATGTTCGTATTCTTTGATATAAACATTGAACCTTTCGGCTCAAGTACATATGATTTATTTATTTATTTATTTTTGTACATATGCTTTTTATACATTTGTTCTTGTCTTGGCTTTGTTTCTGTTGCTATGACACATATTTTGGCAAAACATAACTTAGGGACAAAAAGATCATTTGCCTCACAATTTCTGGTTACAGTCCATCATTTTGGAGGCTGAGGCAGGAACTCAATGCATCACAGTCACAGTTAAGAGCGCTGAGAGAATAAATGCATACTTTCTTGCCTGCTTTCACCTAGCTCTCTTTTCCATACTGTTCAGGAGACCCTGCCTAGCGAATGGTGCACACACACACACACACACACACACACACACACACACACACACACACCCTGCAATGGGCATTGCATAATTAGCAATCAAGACAGTCCTCCACAGGCATGCCAATAGGGCAAATTATCTAGATAACTCCTCCGTGAGACTCTTCGCGGGTGAGTGTACATTGGTCAAGCTGACAGCTGAAACACATCAACAGAACTATATAAACATTTAGTATTGTATTTACTACTTCAGTGAATCCCACTAGTGGCTCTGTGGAAACATACTAATGGCATTGGCATTCATTCTCTTTTAGCAAATAGGACAAGGGTTAGTTCAAATTTATTAAATTTGACCTGTTACAGAGTTGGACTAACATCCAGTCTTCCAGTCTTCCGATCTCTGGGTCCTCACCTCCATGCCATTCTGACTGGCTCTACAGTACAAGGTAATAAGACAGCAGGGGTCCTTGGATAGACATTACTTCAAATGATATCTATTTGATGTGGTTCACCCAACAATTTTCAACGTGGAGACTTCTTTGTCTTCACATCATCATAATTCCATAATAACTTTTCCTAAACCAGTTTTTTCCTGAGACAAATGTGTGTACGGGTCCACTCAGCACCACTCTTTCTATCTGAGGTTTTGTAGTCCAACTCTGAGTGATGGTGGGCTGACCAGAAGATGGCAGCTGTTGTGTCTCTGGGTTAAGTAACAGCAACATATTTGCTCATTAACAACAAGAAATGCATCTCTTCTGCTTTATTGGCAACAATAACTATCATCTTGTAAGTTAAAATTTTTCCTAATCCATTGTAGGAAAGGTCTTTATCCATGCAAGCATAGGCTGAAGCTCACAGTAAAAATTCCATCAAGTCACCTATTTTGTATATTGCTGTTTTATCTAAATTTTATGAATGTTAGAAGAAAAACATGAAAGCCTTCTCCCAGACTGGGATTAAATGAAAAATGAGCTTTCAGAAGTCAATGACAGTCTAGAGAAATGGCTCAGCTGTTAAGAGTACACAGTGCTGTTGTAGAGAATCTGAGTTTAGTTCCCAGACCTTGTGTCTGATGGCTCACAGCCTCCTGTAATTCCATCTCTAGAAGAACTGATCTGGTCTCAATAGACACCAGCACACATGTGCACATACATACACACACACACACACACAAACCAACTAAAAATAAACCTTAAAAATAAGTCAATAAAAAATAGTATCCAGACTTTGTCACCATTTATTTATCCTTTGAATTTGTCTCTTTAAAACCACATTGCAGGGTTGAAAAAATAGCCCTGAGATTAATAGTGCTTATTGTAGCATTATAAAGATGAATTCAGATCCCAGCGCCTACGTAACAAGCCAGCCAGCCCACAAAAGCCTGAAACCAGCTCTGAATGAGTCCCACTCTCTCTTCTGACCTCTGTGCATACATAAATGTGTACATCCACACGTGAATCCATACAGTCACCCAGAGAAGCACACACAAGCCAATCAATCAAATTGTAAGGAAACCAAACCTAAAGCTCTGGGAAGGAAGCTCAGTAGTAGAGCCTAGTGTGCCCCAGAGCACTGGCTCAATCCTCAAGCCTGCAATATAGTCATGTCTTAACAGTGAGATAAGAGCTGAGAGTTGTACTAAGAACGTGTGCTCACTGTAAAGACTGAAGGGAAGCGCCAACAAAAGAAGAGAACCCATAATGTGGCTCAGAAATAAACAATTGAAAGAGGCATAATTTCTAAATATTGTTCAAATATTTTATGATCATACAAATATGCATTTGATTTTAAGTTAAAATACCTCATAATTGTTAACAACTTTTTAAATTTATGTATATTCATGATATAGTGTTAAGACAAGGTACAAACACTTTGTACATTTTATCTTCAGCTTACTATTGCTAAGGCACTTTTACCTGCTTTAACCTTGTATTAAATAACCTTTTCCTGAATTTTTGCTGTATCTTGGAATACTTGCTCAAGTAAAATTCCCTGATATATAAATACCATGTCAGGAAGGAACTACAACATGAATGGAGTCTTTCCATGTCTAATACTGGCATTTAGAAAAAAAATTAAAAGCCAAATTAAAAAATATCAATATTAAAAATTCAATATCGACTAGTTGCAGAAAATGAGCAAAAAGAAATAACCAAAAGAATAACATGTTGAAAACTAATCACTATTCTATAATATGTTGATAGTCATGTGTGGGGTCACTATTTTTCACACACACCTTTGGGCATATCTACTTATCTATATGTAAACACATTTACTATAATTTTATTATACATCAATCTATACTTTGAACATGTATTTTAATATTTATCTACAACAATGTATTTTTCAACAGGCTTCCTACTTGTCATGTAATTATAAACACTTGCTAAATGAATAAGTCAATGAAATGCAATTGATTTGGGAGATGTCAGATTGTTACCATTTTATTTAATATAAATATCTTTAGCATCTATTCATGCTTATGATCATCACCCACAACAGTTCAATAACGATTCCTGGAGCTTTATAATGTACAATTAGAACCGCTCTGGCACTGGCACAGCAGGATGATTACATTAAAACGTGCCGGGAGTGAATTCATTGGAAATTTGTAGTATAGATGCTTCCCTGTAAAGTAAGAAAGAATTAAAGTGGCTGAAATAAAGCACGGTGTGCCAGAAGCCTGAGGATGCATCATCAAGTCGATGGATGGGTAGAAGTGAGGGAGCAGGAGCACCACAGACTTTAAAACACCAGAAACTAACGACAGTGCATACATGTAAGAGCTGGGTCTGCAGAGAGCAAACAGAAAAAGACATCAAATCAAAACAATAGGAAAATTGGAGAGTACATCCACTATATATTGTGAGTTCAAAAAGCTCCTAAAATATCAGTACACACTGTGGATAAGATGGCTTTGAGCCTGAAAGCAAGTGACGCATCAGAAGGATGAGACTGTCCTATGCCAACCCAAGGCAGCAGATTAGAGGACTTTGGTGAGGCCTATGCTCTCCAGGGAATTTGCCACAGGATAAATTGCTGAAAGGTGATGTAGCAAATCTGACTTGAGCAATGGCCTTGACAATTTGAAAATTCCACCATAGAACTATTTTTTAAAAGCCAGACATAGACAGGTTCACAGTCACTATATCTCAACTAGTCAAAGAATTACTTCCCCACTACCCTGAGTTCCTACAGAGAATCACAAAACCAACATCCACATGTTAGGGTGCGAACAGCAGCCTCGTGATGAAATCTGACAAAAATAACACAAAGGAGAAAATACTGGTTGGCTTAATGAGTGGTGCAAACACGCAAAGTAAATTATTATTTGGACTCCGACATTAAAAGGAGCAAAAGGTTTGACCAATTATGGTTTTGCTTAATTTTCAATTTTGTTTTATTTTTAGATGTATTTATTTTTGTTCCCTCTGAGTACTTGTTTTGTCTGCATTTGTGTGCATGTACTACCTGCATGCCTGGTGTAGGAGGATGCCGGAAGAGGCCATCACAACCCCCTGGAACTGAGGACGAGAATGGCTGTGAGTGTCAGGAACACAACCCAGGTCTTCTGCAAGAGTAACAAGTGAGCTTCACCACTGAGCCATCTCTCCAGTCTTGAATAGTGTTCCAATACATGATTTTAAAAAGAGTTCTGCATCACAAAAGCTGTTCGATGAAGGCTTTGAGTTATCCTGACTGCATTAGCCTAGAAATAACTTCTGTACTAAAATAGTGACTCAGCCTACGTGCAACTGGAAACTGCTTAAAATGCCATTTTCATTAAATCTTTAGATTCTACACACAGAGGTAAAATGTTTGGAGGAGCCTGCTAAGCTCCATCATGTCTCCTGTGGGATAAAGCTATCAGAAGAGCCCATACTGTAAGCAACTTGAAGATGACTTATGTGGATCATCACTTAATGTGTTTTGAGGAGAAAGAGGAACTAAATTATGATGCTTCATTGAGATTGACTTGTACAGCAGTGTTCGTGGCAGTCACATTCATGACAGTAAAAATGGGAAACCTCTGAGTGCTCACCCACAGAAGACTGAATCTGCAAGCTTGTATTTTATGCACTAGGATGCTACCTGGCAACAGGAAGAAATGAATGGCTGATCTGTGCGACAATGCGACTGCATTTCAAAGCCAGCCGGGCTTTAACAAGCAGGCTAAAACTGGAGAGGAGACCCCTAGGGTTCTCTTTACATACAATTTTACACTAGGAAAAATCAGTCTGTAGTGAGAGTGGAACAGTGGCTGCCTATAGGAGAATGAAGAGTGACTAGGGAGGAGTGACAGAGCTCTCTAGATCTTGTTTGGGATGCAATTCCATGAGTTTCTACAGCTCATGGAAAGTGTATCACTAAACCTGGGCATTCCAGCAGGAGCAGGTGATTCTACCTCACTTGTAGAAGGACCCTGGAATGATAGCAAATAATGACAACAGGATTTTAAAGTCATTTTTCATTTCTCAAGGTGTTACCAGACAAGCCTACTCTATGGCTTTGCTGAGTTGTGTTGTATTTCTTTAGGATCTGCTAACTCCCAGCCTGGACACCACCACTCCACCTCACCACTCACCCCACACCCCTCACTCCCCACTGCTCACATCACCCCTACCATCATACTACTAGGAATGGAAAAGCTGTGGCTTCTGTAAATCTGGAAGGTTTCCTTGGACACAAATAAATCATTGAGAAGCTGTGTACCACCACAGCTGAGGAAGTCAGCTACACAATGATGCTTTAAGGAGGTAACAGCTTTCCAAAAAGGATAGGAGTTTCTCAGATAGGAGTGGGCAGCTGCCTTGTGCATCACTGTTTGGTCCAGGAAACTTGGTCCAGGAGCAACAAGAGAATAAAGAAAGGACAGAGACCCATGGAGAAAGACTGGAATAGGGTGGGCTGTGCTCCTCTGATGCTATAGTACCTGCTACTATGTACCACCCAGGCAACTCAGCCTGTTTACTATGTACAACACAGGGAGGAGGGTTAGCTGGCCTTGGGAAGACTACAGAGAGAGCTCTCAGGATGCACTGAAGGAAGAAGCTGCAGGGCTTGCTTTCTGTACTGTCAGCATTTGAACACAGGCTAGGGAAGGCTTTGTCAGTTCCCAGGGGTCCGAGGCAGAGGAATTCTTGACACAGCTGTGGCAAGATCAGTAATAAACCTCCATTCAGTACTTCATCTGCTCCTTACACATTCAGTCCTTCACTTCCTCCAGTCAATAGTGCAAGAACACCAGCAATACAAACATAAAATCTGTAGATGTTGTGCTGGCTAGTTTTATGTCAACTTGACACAAACTAAAGTCATCTGAGAAGAGGGAAGTTCAATTAAGAAAATGCCTCCAGGGGCTAGAGAGATGTCTCAGTGGTTAAGAGCACTGACTGCTCTTCCAGAGGTCCTGAGTTCAGTTCCCAGCAACCACATGGTGGTTCACAACCATCTATAACGTGATCTGATGCCCTCTTCTGGCCTGTAGGGGTACAAGCAGGCAGAATACTGTATACATAATAAATAAATAAATCTTTAAAAAAAAAAGAGTTCCGGAGAAAGAAAGAAAGAAAGAAAGAAAGAAAGAAAGAAAGAAAGAAAGA